>JAWDJE010000002.1:103120000-103720000 GCA_035047345.1 Bradypodion ventrale | reverse complement strand
AGGAAGGAAGGAAGAAAAAAGAACCAACAAAAACACCACATAACCTTAAACTTCTTTTTAAATGATTGGAAATCCAATTGTTCTGACACTCAAGTCAGTTTATAAATTTCAGATAACACACTGGCCATTTTTGAAAAAAGTACTGTTAGTCTGTGCAACGATATCAGACAAAAACAAAACAACATGCAGAACAAAACAAGACATAATAACATTATGGCACCTTAAACACTAACAGCTATATTTTAATGTGAAATTTTGTGAACCAAGATCATTTCCTCAGACATTAGACATTAGATTCTAATAGGCCATTAGAGAAGGGTGCTGTGTTCCATCTGGTGGTTGTATTTGTATTTAGGAAAAGGAGCAGAGTTATGAAGCAAGTCAGACTCAAATCTAATTTATAGGAAGGTTGGGCTGGATTCCATCCTAGGAACTATAGCTACTCTGATTACTCATCAGTAGAGGGATTCTATCTTAGTTACAAAAGGTTTAATACATAGAACTGCAGAGACCCAACTAGGTTTGATTAAAGCAACAGATCATATTCCTCCTGTTGTATCTTTCATTTTGAACACATTGGATATGATGGACAGGATCTGGATGATTGATAGTAGTGTACCATAAGGATTGTAAATGTGGGAATTCAAAACTTTTTTTTCACTTGCAGGACTTTTCCAATGACTTTTCCTCTACCTGAATCCATGAAGTCCTTCCTTGTCTAATATCTAATTATATAATATGTTTAAGTTGATGTGCCTCATAGTTTGTACAATGTAGTAGGATTTCCCAGTCACTTCAATGACCCATTTCAGTTTCTTTCTACCATTTCCCAACCATTTTCTCTAAGTGAAAAATATATTTAAAAGCCCATGTTTACAATTTTTATAATACACTACAATCTACAATGCACATGTGTACTAAAATATGTTTAGAAAGCATTCCTTCAAAGGGTATTAGCAGTCATCCAGGAAACAGCACCGAAGATGTTTCCAAAGTGATATTTAATTCAGCTCTGGATGCCCACATTAATGCAGCAACATCGTCACAATGTTAGAGGAGATGTAAGGCAACAGGATCTTTTCAACATCTTTGGTGGACATGTGGCAAGGTAGAGAAGTTCTGGGATGAGGTTTTTCATGAAATTACAGATCATCCTATTATCAAAACTCCAAAGTCACATTACTGACAGTATTTGCTGGTATAAATGAGGCATTCTTATATAAATCTATATGAGGTCATCTCAGAGGCAGAAAAACAAATTATAGTTAAGGTTGAAAACATTTGTAAGGAGACTCAATTATAGTATAATATTCTAAAATATGGCAGATAGCATTTAAAGTGGGAAGATGTGTGCTGATCCATTTGTCAAGGAATGGTATCTGTTTATCTATCCCTATAAGGAAAGGGTGTGGCTGTACGTGTGCATAATGCGTACCTACACCCCTGGAGCCTATCCCGTAATGCTCCGCACACACCTACTTTTTGTCCCCGAGATCAGCACCATGAGGGTCTGGGGGCCAAGAGTGGGGCCTAAGCCCCACAAAATGGGGGAAAGAACAAAAACTACAACTCCCATGGTGCCATGGGACAAAAAATGGCAGTTCAACAACCAGGCCTGGAAACAGAATGTTGGAGAGAGCTGATTTGCATGTTGGACTGTGATTGGTTGAGAGTGAATGACTGACAGAGAAAGGTCCTGATGCAGATGGAACCAAACCATTCCATTTAAGCTTCTACAGCTCTGGAACGAAACACTTTCAATGTACATCAATGCTGTGTGAGTGAGAGACGGAGAGAGACAGGGAGTGTGTGTGTGTGTGTGCAAGACAATGCACAAGACAGTCACTTATGGGTGTGGGTGTGTGGGTGTGCCAGAGAGAGAGAGTGTGTGTGTCTGTGTGTTGGGGTGTATCAGGGTCCAAAAAACCTAAACATACAAAAAACACACACACCTTTGGGCAAGGCTCTCATCCTTCCTTCTCTACCTCCAGCCATTCTTCTCCCCTTCCTTCTTTCCTTCCCTCCCTCATTCTTACCCTCCCATCTTCCTTTCCTCCTAAATTTTCCCCTCAATACCTACCATCCCTCCCTCATCATCACGCCAGGGTGAGTCTGCCCAGGTTCCTTTACTGAGAGCCAGGGGGCATCACAAATGGTGTGGGGGGGAGGCAAAAAGGAAAAAAACTCTCCAAGCCACCCCCACCCCATAGGTTGACACACACACACCCCGCTCCCACACACCCCCACCCCAAGAAAAACCGGTCAAAGACGGCACCTATGCTAGTATACTATATGAATAGAACAGACAACAAAGGGCTTCCTGATACATATATAGATACTCGTGGTCCATGTAACAGTATATTTCCTCCTTTAGCAACTGTCGTTATTCTGCCTTAATTAATAAGACTTAAAGACTCTCACTACATGAATGAGGTTGGGATGAAGAGGGAAGGGAAGTAATGAAGTACAGACACCAATAAGTGGATAAATGTATGGCTATAAATATAGATGGATTATTATGTAACTACATGTGTGAAAAATCAATAAAAAAACTGGATGCAAAAAAGAAGCATGTTAGGTTACAAGAAGAATATTTCTCAGAAAAAGAGCCAAGTACTGAAAAATATATGGTTCCTTACTCTCATAAATTTTAAAAATCCAGTCCTTTGATAGTATTTTATCACCCTGTCAGGTTTGATCATTTTTACATCTGAAAATCATTTGGAAAAGAATCTTTAAATTTAACTAATGCTTCCTCTGGTGGCTACACTGAAAACAGCAGCTAAGGGGTTTTTTCCCCCTGTCTAGACCAGGTGTAAAACGGGCAAAATAAAGCCTCCATTTGGTGGGTTCATTCTGCAGTTCCCTTCGCCTGACCTACTGTGAGAAGGATTAGCCAGCAACACAAGGTTGCCGTTACCAGGGTACGCCTGACTGTGGTACAAACATACCACAATCTTTGAGGAGGCTCTTTCTGTGTACCAGTGCATTGTTTATTTTAAAGAAGCAGTTTCCAAATTTCTTTCCATTGTGATCCTTTTTGATTTTTTGAGAAAAATTCATCCCTCCTCAGCTCTTATTTATTATCCTTCAGCACTTGTTCAACAAAACCTAGTCTGTAATAACAATTAAATTTTAAAAATTATAGTTTTAAATTAAAAATAAGACAAATCATTTTGCTTTCACAACTATAAAATATATGTTAAAGAAACAGGTAAAGGTAAAGGTCACCCTTGCTCAAAAGTCCAGTCGTATGTGACTCTAGGGTTCAGGGCTCATCTCTGTTTCATAGCCGATGAGCCAGCGCTGTCTGCTTCTGCAAACGTTTCCATGGTCATGTGTTTACCTTCCCACCAAAGTGGTCCCTATTTATCTACTTGCAATTTCTTGTTTTCAAACTGCTAGGTTAGCAGGAGCTGGGACAAAGACGGGAGCTCATTCTGTCCTGCAATATTCAGGTATGGAACTGCTGACCTGCTGCCTTCCAGTCAACGTCTTAGCCACTTGAGCCATTGCAGTCCTGTTAAAGAAGTAGCAAAAACAAAATTAATTTAATGTGATAGGCATTTCTTTATCAAGTGACAATCAACAATCTTGATTCTTTTCTTTTCTTTTCTTTTTGAAAAGCTCAGTATTTCCTTCTCTACCTAGAATGTCTTCATGCCTTTAAATGGGGAAGGGGAGACACCCTGCCATTTGTAAATTTTATGTGTTGAAGGATGGGCAGCTAGTATATTAGAATGCACGATTCTTTTCTTTCTTTAGAATGTGTTTAAAATAAATCATTGATTCTTTTAACAGAATAGTTATGAGAATCTCATGTATTCAACATAGAAAGCAGCATAAGCTTTGAAGTTCATCAAAAAGAAAGCAAAACTAAAACAGATGTTTATTCACAGTGTCGACTTGATCCCAGATGTAACTGTGAGTCTTGCCACTGGTTTTCAAGACCTTTGTAATGGATCGTATTGTTATTATAGCCATACATATAAAAGAATAAACACTCACCTCCAAAGTGTTCATTTTCAAACAATTTCATGATGAAGAAATGAATTCCGAAGGCTAGACAGCCTCCAAAGTTACACAAGCTGCACACACACTCACACACATGCACACACACACACAAGAATGTTTGCACGCACACACAACCACAAACACGCTTGAACCTTGGACAACTGACTTGTTCTTGGAGCCTACCAATCCATGAAATATCTTAACTAGAACCACGATGTACCTTGTCTAGTGACTACAATTATATTTAAAATCACAGTTTTTAAAATACCTTTAGAGGAGAAACATGATAAAATTGTTCGCCATGACCCCTTGAGGGCCAAAAAGTCCTTTTTGAATCTATTCTTTAAATGAAGGTGCAGGAAGGCCATGGGATCTCAAAGGGGCTGTCCTTCTGCCTGGGAAATGCATTCAGTCCATGGGCTTTACTCTGTCCAAGTCTGATTGACAAAAACAAGATGATGGCCGAAACTTTTCTCAGCTGTTGGGCAGGCCAAGGAGGTGATAGGAAGGCGGAAACAGTGCAGGATAGGTCCTCCCAGACTCCCAGACACTCCTGGGTAAGTGGAGAGCTGGACACAGGGACCCGAAGATGAAAAATTTTTCAAGTGTCGTTCTCCGAAAACGATGTTGTCCGAATGCGTCGTTGTGCGGGGGTCCATTGTACTCAGTTGTTTCAAATGGTTTGAATAGCTGGAGCTATTGCCAACTGCTCCCCAAGTGCTTCCATGTGCCTCAGCTGTGCTCCGACCAGCCTCATCTCCTAACTCAAAAGCTCTGTTCTGAAGGGATGGTCCTTGTATAGAGGGTTGCCATAGCATCATGGGTCATCTCTACTAACACACTATCCACCTTGTACTGAGACCACCCCAAATTAAGCATTTCAAAGCCAGCTGAGTTCTGCAGAACTGCATGCAGTAGTGCAACACTGGGTTAAGCATTATTCTGCTTGTAATTTTTAGAAGCAATCCAGTTACTTCAAAATTCTATGAGGCAAATTAGGCCCTATAAGGCTTTTACAGTTCCATAAGCACTTTGTACATTTAGGAAATTAAACTGAATTTTAAGTCAGATTGTTAATGGCATCACTTAAAAACATAATAGCTAATTAACTAATTAACAACTTAATTAATTTTGCATTTAACTCACATCACTTCACTTAAATCTCTTGATGAAATTTAATGACATTTGAGAATGATTTCAAGCTATCTGCATACATTGTTTGAGGAGTCATTCCCTTATCTAGAAGATGAAACTAAATTACAGAAACTATCACTTATTAGTTAGGACTCACTCCAGTCTTACCAAAGAAGCAACACCTATATGTGGGACTCTATGGGTTACAACTGAGGTCTTTGAACAGTTTCCCCTCCACGGTGTGCATATTCTTCTTCTGTGTCTAGGCCAGACATGAAATTGGCAAAATGAAGCCACCTTCTGGTGAGTTCATTCTGCAGTTCCTTTTGTCTGACCTAGTGTGAGAAAGATTAGCCGGCACAAGGTGGCCATTGTCTGGGGTGCACCAAATTGTGGTTCAAAAATACCACAATCTTCGATGAGGCTCTTTCTGCGTGCCCCATAGTGTGTATATAAGATCTCGATACGCTAGGGAAATGAAAATCTGAGAGTACCCTTCAAATTCTCCTCATTCAAGAACACAGGATCCTCAATGAAGCAAAGAGAAGTCTGAACTTAAACAGGCCTGCCTTGCATATGCACATGTGCTCATTTTCATTCACAGTCAGAGCAGGGGAAACAGCTCTTTTATGCCCTCTGGGAATCAGCCAGCACAGCATTGCTCTTTACATCTAGATCAAGGCTTTTTCATTGCATGCCAACTGACACGGTAAGAGAGCACTACTTTCCTACTCATTGGGGTATTTTTGAAAACCATATAATAGGATGTGCTTGGATTATGTTTGAATCTAAAAATATTGTTTCTACAAAGGAGGGGCCAGGCCTTAAGAAAGCTGGTCAATACTTACCTGACAGGGGAGCTGCCTTGATCATGAAGAAGGAAGGTCATATTCAAGATCAGCCAAGAGGGACTCTAGGAAACTCCTCTGTGTCAAATGGTTGTGAGAGGCTAGTCTAAGAAAATGCTCTTCACCAAACAGATAGTAATGATAATAACGAGAGATATAAAAGTTAGCAGAAATAGCTTAACAGCTTAGTTACATTTTAAAAATAATAATTGTGTGTCATCAAATCAATTCTGACTTATGGTCACTATTTCCAAGGTTGTCTTGGTACAGAATACACAGAAGTGGCTTACCATTCCTTTCTTCTTGTAGCACTTTCTGGAACTGGGCAGCTAACCAATGGCCACTCAAGCTGGTTCTTTTCCGAGGAACAATGGAGGCACATTGGAGAATCTAATTCCCAACCTGTAACTCTGCAGTCATATGCCTAAACCACTCAGCTCTCCAAGCAATACATTTCCCCCAACTCTTGTAAACTCATCTCCTTACCTTCCCTCTTTTGTTTGATCTGATGTTAGAAAAATTAGGGACTGCAGTGGCTCAAATGATTAAGTCACTGAACTCACTGACCAGAAGGTCGGAGTTTGATTCCAGGGTACTGCATGATGGAGTGAGCTCCCGTCTCTGTCACAGTTCCTGCCAACCTCGCAGTTCGAAAGCAAGAAATTGCAAGTAGATAAATAGGGACCACTTCGGTGGGATGGTAAACAGCATTTCATGCACTCCTGTGTTGAGGCATGCCTGCCACATGTCCACGAAAATGTCTGCACATGCAGACAGCGCAGGCTCTTTGGCTATAAACAGAGATGAGCACTGAACCCTAGAGTTGGATATGACTGGCTTTTGAGCAAGGGCAACCTACAAAGATTAGCCGGCAAGGTTGTCATCCAGGGTATGCCTGGTTGTATTCACAATCTTCGAGGAGGCTCTTTCTGATCAAGCTTTGATGAAGTAGCTGGAAAACTTACTGAAGCACTTGAAGAATTAGGACAGTATTACAACGTCAGCCATTTGAAGCCTAATCCAAACAAGACTCAAGTGTATGCTTTCCACCTTTGAAACTGAGAGGTAATGGTTAAGTTGGATGTTATGTGACAAGGGAACCAATTACAGCATTGTTCAGCGCCAAAAATACCTCAGTATGATGCTTGACAGGACTTTCTCGTTTAAGCAGCACTGCCTGAATACCAAAGCCAGAGTTCTAGGACAAAACAAAGTAATGATATTAGTTATTGATTGATACAGAAGTCTCTGTTTTCTTTTGTAAATTAGTTTGGGAGGATTGTAGTCCAGAAAGAAAGCTAAGCAATGCCATTCATACATATCTAGTTAATGTAAATTATTACATTAAGAAGCTATAAGGTCTACAGTGGCGTAGACCTCATGACAGGAATAACCAGTATAATTTATGAGCTAAAATGAAAACTTCAATCATTTTAAAACCATATAATCAGCTACATCTGCCACAGTAAGTCTGTGACAAGTCCTATGACTTGAAGAACACCATGCTATCATCAGATAGTTCCTTGTCTCCACCTTTAAGGGAGAGAAGCCCACAAACAATATAAAAATTGTTTTCTCTTTCATAGATATAAATGCAGTAGCTTTGACAGAATGAGGCTTGTAATGAACACCTCTGAGGAATGGATTGGTTAAAGCTGGGGGTTTTAGAAACAGATTTTCCAACTGCACAATGCTTTGACAGATCCCTCCCCTCACAACCCAAGCACAAGTCTTTGGGGTGAGGTGGTTGGTTCAACATCTGTCCCACTGCTGTAAATAACATTAAAAGCATTTTACTTGCAATTTGGGCAACTTGATTTAAGTATGAAAACTAAGCACTTCCTAATCCTTGTATAAACTGTGTTACATGACACTGCCTCTTGTTTAAGTTCTTAATAAACAGGTACACATAACTTGTCTAAATGTTCCTCTGTTTCTCCCACTATACATACTGTATAACAATTTCCGACTGCACTTTTTTTCCTAATTGAACATTGTAAGGGCTCACTCTACTCGCCAGTAGACCACAGCGTGAGCCAGGAGCGCCCCTTGATCAGCGTGGCCTAAGGGTGTACTCTCTCTGGCTTGATTTAGTGCAACAGAGAAAGACTGGTCCAGCGAATCTGGCTCATAGGTTCCAGGGAAAATGGTGATTAGACAAATTAATGTTGCAGGTCTTATTTGAGCTGAACAGACCTCTGGGACAGTAAATGCCAATTCCCACAGAATGACTCCCTTATCTCTAACTCAGGGGAGAACTTTCTGGCCTTGGAAATCTGGTGTGTGGGGGGGGAGCCTATTACCTTCTTCTTCAGAGAGCTTTCACCGCTTCTTGCTGGAAAGAGGCAAGATGGGCTGGAACTCCTCTGGATAGCTGGAAAAAACTCCACACAAACTTCACAAGAGAAAGTTGCCTTTAATGAAGGCCCTTTGTATTATAAAGCCTCCCTTCTCTAATCTTGCTCCGGTTTGGCTTAAGGAGCAAGAAGAACTAAGATTGACTCAGAAGCCAATTTAATGAGTATATTAAAATAATAGAATAATAGAATAAATGCACATAATACAGAAATCAAAGAAAGTAGTATAGCTGTACCCTAACTATAGCTAAGCTGTGGCGCTCTCTGGCACCCCATCAGAGATGTGTTCAATAACCTCCTCGATGTTTAGGAAGTCTATCAAATGCATAGAAGTGTGGTTATCTCCCTAGAGAGAGAGATCTCCTCTAGATTGAATTAAGCCGAGTTTTTATACCTTCTTGATGGGAAAAGGTAGATAACGTCCTAATTGACTTGTCAAATTGACAAGTCTGTACGTAGATCAAAGATCCAGATGGTATCTTATCAGTGTTCTCCATCTAAATCCGTGTGAGAGAACATCTTCAAGGTTCTTTCCCTAGGGATGGCCTTGAGAACTGGCCACAAGGCAGCTTTCCATCATCTTCTAGAAAATGGTGGAGAGTTGCTCACAAAATGGATTCGCTTAGGCTGTGTACTAGCTCAGAATTAAACGAAATTAACTATATAGCATCATAGTATGATAACCTACATAACAGTATGATTAATAACTTAAAAAATAACACTATCTTGTCATGGAATCATGACAAACGTTTTGTATTTAAAATGCTAAAAAACTGACTTACAGAGGCACTTGTCATGAGCATATGTTGCATTTTATTGTAAATGTTGTATTTCTTTTATTTAGATGAGGGAGTGAAAAGGGTAGTAATTTTTTGACCAAAAGCCAGCTATAGGATATTGGTTAAAGACCTATATTCTACAATGGCCTCTCAGAAGCTTCCAGAAAGTCTATCCATGATGCATGGAGAAATCATTACTTATGGTTTCCTCCTTCCTCCCAGCAGTTATATTCTATGCCACAGAGCATTTCCCTAAATCTGGATGTTCTACCTGGCTTTCACAGCCACCAAGAATTCTACCTGTCATGAAATTGTTTCCTCCTCTTTCAAATATCATGTATCTCAGTCACTGTCATGATCCTGTAGCAATAAATTCCATGTATGAGTTATATACTGTGAGACATAGCATATGCCTTTGTCTTTTCTAATTCTACTACCATTCAATTTTACCCCAGGGGTGACCATGAGTTCTAGTATTTTCAAAGACAGAAACCGAAAATGCTATGCCCGTCTTATTATGCCCTGATGCGTGATCTCATATACCTCTATCACGCCTCCTTTTTTACCATCCTTTCTTAAACTAAAAGGCCACTAACACTTTAATATGTCCTTGAATGAAAGGCATTTCAGCCCTTGGACATCTTGGTTGTTGTTTTCTCAACCCTTTTCAGTGAAATACTCAAAAAGATGAGCTCTAGGCAATAGGTTCAATACTGTGACCATCACCACCACTGTTATGAACAAAGAAGAACAGTGTGCTATTTCTGTCCAGACAAGCTAACAAATATGGGCCACAGAGCAATCTTTAGATTGTTCTCTTTCTAGATTTTGGAAAGAATGGTCAATTTCTTTTTTTCTTTTTTTATTAAATGATCCAGTATTATGGATCTATTTTTATTCAGCCAGGATCTGGCAAAAAGAGTCAGATGGAAGACTGAATGAATAACAAATAACAGTGTATTGAGTCTGAAGGGTGTCAAATTAATTTCTACCAATTGTGTGTGAAATTGTTGCCAAAGTCTACTTTGGGATACACAGAGATAACTTACTTAGTTATAGGCACCCTGCTGATTTAAGAAAATAAGCCTTACTACCCAGTCAGCCATTTAATGTGGATGTTAAATCATTTGTGATTACTAATGTCTAAGTACTTTGTCTTTGCCAAGCTCTTGGTTTTTTCCATCAGAGCAATTCTAATTGATTTAAATGGTCTGTTTCGCATTGGTGCACGCATGATCACGTCGTAAGTGGTCTTTAGGACTATTTTAATTGCCAAGGATGTTTTTCCTTAAGAAAATCTTGGTGCCCAGAGCAGAACAAATTATTATTGCCATCTACAAATACACAAACATTGTTTTTTCCTCTCTCCCCCCACCCCAACATGTTTTGTTACAGCAGCCTCTCTCTCTTGTGTTTTGGGGGGTTTGGGTCTTAATTTATGCAAAATTAATTGATATATCTTTTATAATTGATGTGCTGTAAAATTAATGAGTAATTTATGTAATTAGTCAATTAAGGATAATTCCGGCATATGTTCAATATGCCCAGAAGGTGTACTTTACAAGTAGTTATTTGTCCAGGAGTTTGATGCTGAGAAAACTACCTAATTAATTTTTTATGCATATCAGCTTGGTATCTGCTTAACAGCTCCCTTTGTGATAGCAGATTTAATATTTATCTTTCTAACATGTCTGAGAGGATGGAGGATGGATTAGCCTCAAGGTGCCGTTCAGAAAGTCCTCTACTCCAAGAAGTAGCTCCTGGCTTTGATTAGCGGAGATCCTTGGTTTTTTTACAGGGCATTGGATCACTACCATCTCAAGGCCATCTCCTCTATGCTGGACTATCAAGAAGACAGGGTAAACACACGCCATTATAGGATAGTGACCTGCAACCTAAAGATAACCTGCCCTCTGTGTATTTATGTGCAGGCAGGGAAGGCTTTCGTAAACAAAACAAGCCTTCCTACTTTCCCTGGAAATGACCCTTGGAATGTAACTTGGAGGACTTTGGGGGTCTTTTGAGGCGTAGTGAGATAGATCTGTTGGCTAATTAATTGACTCTGTTTTGAATATTCATACCTAATATAACCAGTGTGCTCTTAATTACATTGTTGGACTTTTCTCCAAGGAGGCCAAATCACCAAAGACTTAATTAATGTAATGTATTCCAGAGCTGGCTGGCTCAGAAGGAAGACAGTTGCTGTCAGGAGTTGCACCGTGACACCTGGCTGCTGATGAGCAGCCTTTTGTTATTGCTCTGTGCAGGAAAAGGAGAAAGTTTTGTTTCTTGTTATTGCTGGAGTTGTGTGGGACTTTCCTTCCACTTAAAGAGGCAAGGGCCACAGAAATGTGCCACAGCAATCATAGGGCCACAATTTCCTAGGTGTGTAGTGCCTTTTTAAGGAATGAAACATTGGCTTCAATTCCAATAAACTCCCTTGAGATTAAAAGTGCTGGGAGAGGGAGAAAGCCAGGCAAGAGTACTATAGAGTCACAGCTGTGTTAAAAAGTTAGGTGTTGTTGTTGTTTTGTTTTTAAAAAACCAAACTCTTCTTGAGAAACAAAGGATATTTTGGGGAGAGGGAATTGCACAAGTGCCTACAATGGTCTGCCTAGTCGTGGAAACAACTGAAAGAACCTAAGTGTTGGGGAAACGTGATTCAAGCCGTCTTCTCTGTGAGGAACCAGCCTTCCCCACTCACCCAAGAGCACAGACTGGTGCCCATATCCTTAGTGGCCTTCCTCTGTGCACCAAAATAAACTTTGTTTTCAGGTGAATTTACAAATCCATTTACCCCGGTTTTAATCATCAGGTATTAAAGGATGGTATTACACAGATACTAAACTGATATGCATGAAATACTAGGTTTATTGACAAGAGGGAGGGAGAGAATCCCTCCCTTCCGGTCACTTTCTTTCCACCAGGGCTTCAAGGTAATGTGCCCTATGAAATCTCCACCTTGCATAGGTGAGCTTTCCTTTCGGACAAAGACTGACAGACTTTAAACACCTACTTAAAAATAACATAGTGTGAAAGACGCCAGGCTACAAGTTAGGAAAAGAAAGGCCCACAGGATCAGGGGAATATGGGTTTTTATGTCACTCCTTAGCTTGCTTTCTAGTGACCTGAGCTCTCTGCATCTCAGAAAGCTGGTTCATCTGGCAAGAGAGGGAGCCTTGGGCTGACAATAACTCTCGGAGCCTGAGAGGGATGTACCCCCTCTGTGGCCTTGACCACAAGGACACAAGAGGGACTAGGAAGGAAGGCCACGCTCAGAAAGTGTCCCACAGCCTCAGGACTCCCCTTGTAGGGAAAAGGGAGAGGGGGTCCTACAGCCTCAGCTCTTTCCCTCCCCAAACTCAGGCGGTTGCAGAGGCCCTTCCCTCCCAGTCCACCCAAAGGGCTGAGCCTCAACGACAGGCCACCTTTTGGGGACGTTTAGGTCTCCCTTGCTCGAAAGCCAGTCATGTCCAACTCTAGGGTTCAGTGGTCATCTCCATTTGCAGCCCAAGAATCATGTGGTCATGTGGCAGGCATGACTAGATGCCAGAGCGCACGGAGCACTGTTAACTTTCCTGCCCAAGTGATACCTATTTATCTACTTGCAATTTCTTGCCTTCAAAATGCTAGGTTGGCAGGAGCTGGGACAGAGACGGGAGCTCACTCCGTCATACAGCACTCGGGTCTCAACCTGCTGACCAAACCGACCTTTCGTCTTAATCGCTAAGCCCCTGCAGTCCCTTGAGGACATTTCTTCTCCTTCTTCTTGTGCCATGTACAATTCCGAATATTAGCAATCCTCAAGATGATCAGCCATGAAGACTGTCCTGAGAGTATGACGCAGTGGCCTTTCATCTGCCTTCCGCATTGCAGAATGATACTCGTACCACTGCTCCCGTTCCACGAGTCACTTTCTGGTCCTGAGCCGTTTTGGCAGACACCAGTATTGACGAAGCTGCTGCCCTTCATCAAAACTGATTCAAGTGGGATTTAATCCATTTGGGGACCATCACCCTTCTCTGTGGACTTCGCCAAGACCTCTAGTTCCTTGAGAACGTTTAAAGGTAAAGATAAAGGTTGCCCTTGCTCAAAAGCCAGTCGTATCTGACTCTAGGGTTCAGTGCTCATCTCTGTTTGCAGACGTTTCCATGGACATGTGGCAGGCATGCCTAGACATCGGACCGCACGGAGCACTGTTTACCTTCCCACCAAAGTGGTCCCTATTTATCTACTTGCATTTTCTTGCTTTCGAACTGCTAGGTTGGCAGGAGCTGGGACAGAGATGGGCACTCTTTCCGTCGTGCAGTACTCAGGCCTTGAACTGCTGACCTTCCGCCTTCCAGTCAGCGTCTTGACCATTTGAGCCACTGTACTCCAGTTTAGGAGAGCCTAAAATCTTGTGCTTGTAATGTGGCCTCCCATCCTGTAATAGGAGAGCTTTTAACGAACATCTTATTTATATTTATTTTTATTTTTATATTCCTCACGTGCTATTTGGACCCTGGCTGGCATTTTTGCCGTGGGGATCCGCGTGGCCGGGAGAGGAGTGGACGCTGCTGTCCGAGTATCCAAGAGCGATCTCGCTTCCCTCTCCCGCTTCCAAGCAGTTCCACCTCTTGTGTCCGTCGAGGGATGTGCAGTTTAATGCCTGGCCAGACGCGTCGGATGCCACCCGTCAAACGGCGTGACCTGCGTGAGCCACTACAGTGGCCGGTGGGATATTTCCCTCCCTCCCTTCCTTCTACCCACCCAACCCATGGACTCACACACAGAGAGACACCCCGGGCAGAGCGACGCCTCTGAACTCCGGCCCCTGCGGCGCTTGGCTCTCCGACGGCAACAAATACTAACTCGCCCGACGCAGAGGCTACGAGACGCGTGTCCCTCCCTCGACGGTTGAATTGGGCTCGATGGCGAACTTCTATTCCTGCTGCTTATTCAGAGATCCTGTAGGCGAGGCTGAACCGGGTCCAATTGCCCCTGCCTCAATGGACTCAGCTGCCAGCCCAAACCAGTGAAAGCATACCAGACAACTGATCCCCCGACGCCTGATATTATTCTTGCACTTCGACCCGAATTATGGTTATTTGATTCTGACATCCATTTGATGCCAGCATAAAACAGAGCACATCAGAGACTAAGCGCAGCTACGAGAACTCACATCTGTGCCATTGCGGTTAAGACGCTGCGCTTGACGGCCATAAGTCGGCAGGGCCCGCAGTTCGAGTCCCGCTTCCGATTCTGTCCCGGCTCCTGCCAACCAAGCACTTTGAAAGCAATAAATTGCAAGTTGATAAATAGGTACCACTTCGGCAGGAAAGGTAACGGTGTTCCCTCCGCTTGGTTTCTAGTCATGCCTGCCACAGGACCACGGAACTGTTTGCAGACGCAAACAGCACTGGCTCTTGGGCTGCAAACGGAAATGAGCACCGCACCCTAGAGTCGGAGACGGCTGGCTTTCCAGCAAGGACCTTATTCCCCTATCAACCCCAATGGAGATATCAGTTCGATCCCCACCCTCCACCCCCGAAACCCACCTTTTATTCTGTCTTTTGGCACTCCCGTTTTAGCGGTGGGCTCTTGAAAGTCTTACTGACTTCGGTGACACTTGAGCTTCGCCAATTCCGCAAACATCTGCACGTACACGCAGAGCAGCGGTTTGTTGTTCAGTCGCACAGTCGATTCCGACCCTTTGCGACCCTATAGACCATCGTCCTCCAGGCACCTCTTTCCTCCACCCTCTTCCTCAGTCCGCCCAGCTCTGTGCCCACTGCGTCCACGATGCCATCTAGCCATCTCATCTTTGGTCGCCCTCTTTTTCTTTTGCCCTCCACCTTTCCCAGCATCAAGGCCTTCTCAAGTGAATCCTCTCTTCTCATTTGATGTCCAAAGTACTTTAGCTTCATATTTACTATTTGATCTTCTAAGGAGCAGTCAGGGTTGATTTCTTCCAGTATTGACGTATTTGTTCTCTTTGCTGTCCAAGGGACTCTCAAAACTCTCCTCCATCACCACATTTCAAAGGCATCTATTCTTCTGCACTCAGCTTTCATAATGGTCCAGCTCTCACACCCATACATTACAGCCGGGAAAACCATTGCTTTGACTATGCGGATTTTTATTTTCAAGGTGATGTCTCTACTTTTCATTATGTTCCCCAGGTTTCTCATAGCTTGTTTCCCCAGAATCAGTCGTCTTTTTATTTCATGGCTGCAATCTCCATCTGCAGTGATTTTAGATCCTAAGAAAGTAAAATCTGTCACTGCTTCTACTTCTTCCCCATGTTTATTCAACTTATACACAGAGCACATAATGCGCAATGTAGGGATGGAGGAATCACAATATGGGATCAAAATTGCTGGGAGAAACATCAACAATTTGAGATATGCAGACGATACCACCTTAATGGCAGAAAGTGAGAAAGACCTAAAGAATCTCTTGATTGGGTTGAAGGAGGAGAGTGCAAAAGCTGGCTTGAGACTCAATATTAAGAAAACCAAGAAAGCAGCGGTACGCCTCACTTTAGCTAATGAAGCATCCCTAAGGGAGGGTGTTTAGGATTACATCCTCACTGCTCCACTGAGCTCCTCAAGGCCCTGCGGCCAACTCTGTAGTGTAGGGGTGCCCAAAGTATGGCCCAGGGGCCGGATCCGGCTCCCAACACCAATTCATCCAGCCCAGCCCAGCCCAGCCCAGCCTTGTTGCGTTTTACTTCCGCTTCTGGGAGTGACGAGGGTGGGGCGGGCCGGATGAATTGGTGTTGGGGGCCGAATCCAGCCCTTGGGCCATACTTTGGGGACCCTGAATCATGTGACCAGCCCACGGCCAAAAAGGGGGAGCAGGAGATCTCAGCTTAGGGTCCTATGGAGTGTCCCTTTTGGAGCCAACCGCAAAAGGCTCCAAAATCAGACGTTCCCTTTTCCTCACCGGCGGGGCAGGAGTCAGAGAGCAAGAGGATCCGATTCCCAGGATAGGAACGCGTGGAAGCTGCCTGCGGTTTAACTGGACTGTGAGGGGTTCGCGTCTGGGCGTCGGGGAGGAAGAAGAGAAGGAAAAGGTTGCTTTCTTGCCTGCCAGTGTGTGTTCGAACCCCACCCCCACCCCAAAAAAGAGCCCTTTCCAAGAACTGAGGGAAGGCAGCTATCCAGTTCCCTAACCCTCTGTCATGTGATGCTAAGGAAGGCGAGGCGTGGGCAGGGCAAAGAGTGTGTGTGTGTGTGTGTGGGGGGGGGGGGGGGGTGATACCCTTCCGGGCTGCAGGCAGGGGCCGTCACAAAACCGAGCGGGGAAGCTCTGCCAAAACCAGAAGTCGAGCTGCCGAGCCCGCTTTCTCCAGCCCGACTCGCGATCGGGCTCTCAGGGTCGGTCCAGACGCCCCAGGTCGTTTACATCTAGGCACAAGAAAACGTGCCTTTCCTCCCACTGCAAGACTAACCTTTCTTTCCTGAGAGGAGACAGCATCTCTCTCTCTCTCTCTCTCTCTCTCTCTCTCTCTCTCTCTCTCTCTCTCTCTCTCTCTCACACACACACACACACACACACACACACACACACACCTCGCTTTCTCTCCCTCCCTCCCTCTCTCACACAAACACTCACACTCGCACTCACTCACTCACACATCTATCCACCATCCATTGACCATCCACTTCCCGTCCAAAGCCAGCGCAGAAACTCCAAGTCCGTGTTCTCTGGAGGGAAGCCTAGGAAAACCCTGTCCGCAGGAGACGCCATTCTGAGCGTGGCTTTTTGTTGAACTTTCTACGGGAGACTTTCTGGTCGTGGGAAAAGCCAGGTGCCTTTTTTGTTTTATGATCCCGGGAGAAAAGCCAAGGCCATCTGAGACTGCCTCCTCGGGAAGACCCATCACCCTTCAAGGACCTTTTCGGGTCTTCCTTTGAGTCCAGCAGAGAGCACGCGCCGGCGAAGGGAGAGGCTGAGCGGGACCCTTAGTAGGCTTTTTCGTTCCCGACTGAAACTTAGTCCTGAGTCTGACTTCGCTCTGAGGTACGAGGCGGGAGACTGCGGTGGCTGAGAAAGGACTGATGTGCTCCTATGGGTGAACCTTCCATGCATTCCTCGATTGATTGCCTCGTGGGAAAGAGCAGGAGTTAAGAAAAAATCCAAGTTGAGTTTCTTCCTCCAGGACTGGCTAACGGGACTGAGGAGGGGGTGTGTGTGAGAGAGAGAGAGGGGGGGGGGAGGGAAGGAGGGAGAGAGAGAGAGGGAGAGAGAGGGAGAGAGGGAGATAGAGAAGTCCCAGTCTGAACAGGGCAGGGCTTGCGTGTGTGTGTGTGTGTGAGAGAGAGAGGGGGGGGGAGAGAGAGAGAGAAGTCCCAGTCTGAACAGGGCAGGGGTTGTGTCTGTGTCTGTGTGTGTTCCGCGGGCTTGCTTGGCAAAAAGTCCCAGTCTGAACAGGGGAGGGCTGGCTTGCGAGCCTTCGGATCCCCGTCCGTGCGCAGAAGAAGGCATCCAGATTCGCTCCCAGTCTCGTCCAGAGGGCGCAAGCGGTGCAGGCGGAGTCTTAGGGAAGCTGGACGGGGACACTTGACATGCTCGGACCTCCCCGTCTGAGAGGCGGCTGCGCGTGTGGGGGGCCCCTCCTAAAGCCCCTCGCTTGACCCGGCTCGGGGCCCTGGGTGGGGCATGTATGGGCCACTATGCCTCGCCCGGGCAAGAGCTCCTACAGCGACCAGAAGCCGCCTTACTCGTATATCTCGCTGACGGCGATGGCGATCCAGCACTCGAGCGAGAAGATGCTGCCGCTGAGCGACATCTACAAGTTCATCGCGGAGCGCTTCCCCTACTACCGGGAGCACACGCAGCGCTGGCAGAACTCGCTCCGCCACAATCTCTCCTTCAACGACTGCTTCATCAAGATCCCGCGGCGGCCCGAGCAGCCGGGCAAGGGCAGCTTCTGGGCGCTGCACCCGGACTGCGGCGACATGTTCGAGAATGGCAGCTTCCTCCGGCGCAGGAAGCGCTTCAAGGTGGCCCGGCCGCCCGAGGCCCACGTGCCCCCCGCCGCGGCCAAAGCCCCCGGGGGCCCCTTCCTGCAGCCGCCCCTCCTCGGCCACTACTTCCACCCTCATCCGCCTCACCCGCCCCTCCAGGCTCCGGCCGCTGGGAAGGGGCACCCAGATCCCGCGCTGGCGGCGGCCGTGGGGCGGCTGCCCCACTTCCAGCCCTACAGCCCCGCGCCAGGCTTCAAGCACCCCTTCGCCATCGAGAACCTCATCGGGCGAGACTACAAGGGGGTGATCCAGGGCGGGGGGCTGCCGCTGGCCTCCGTGATGCACCACCTGGGCTACCCGGGGGTCGGCGCCGGCGGGCAGCAGATCAGCACCGTGGTCAGCTCTGTGTGGCCCCACCTGGGCGTCTTGGAGCCCGGGAGCGGCATGCCCTGCCTGGCACAGGGCGACTACGGGCCTTTCGGCGTGAAGGCCCTCGGCCAGCCGCCTCCTCCGCAGGCGCTGCCTGCCATCCCGGTGCCCATCAAGCCCACCCCGTCCATGCCCGTGGCACTCAGCCAGGTGGCACCGCTGCTCTGCCCGGCCAGCGCTCCGAGGTCCGCGTCTTCCGTCCTCGAACAGGCGCCGTCGAGCGGCTCGTCCGAAGGCAAAAGGTCCTGACATTTGCCCGTGGTGCAATGATCCTAAAACAAATCAAAGGAACGGGCCGGACACCCCTCGGGGAAAGGCATGGACGACGACGAGCTAGAGATGGCCCCTTGCAGTGGGGAGCCTTCGGGGAGAACACTCTTGCTCATGACTGTGACTCTCTTGCTTCTTATGGGTCTGTATTTTAATCGCTGTACATTGTGAAGTTGTGATTACCCGGTGCAGGTAAGAGCTTTCGCGTGTATAGCGAGAACCAACTCAAAGTGATGAGGTTGACTTGACCATGTCTCGTGAGTGTACTCAAGCTACTTAAGTGTATTCAAGTATTCAGTGAGACTAGAATACTTACACAAAAACACCAGCACCCAAATCCTCAGTGTCCAATCCTCAAACTGCAATCCTTGGCACACTTACTTTACTGTATAAATCAAGTCACTGGAAAAAACTACACGCGCGCACAGAATTAACAAGGATCTTTTTACTCCTTAGTCACTTTGGAGGAAACATTCCAGAGAGTCCGTAGGTCCTAATCCGAGGGTAAATGTAAAGGTAAAGGTTTCCCTTGCTCGAAAGCCAGTCGTATCCGACTCTAGGGGGCAGTGCTCATCTCTGTTTCAAAGCCACCAGCGCTGTCTGCTTCTGCAGACGTTTCCGTGGTCATGTGGCAGGCATGACTAGACACCGGAGCACACGGGAAGTGGTCCCTATTTATCTACTTGCAATTTCTTGCTTTCGAACCGCTAGGTTGGCAAGAGCTGGGACAAAGACGGGAGCTCATTCCGTCCTGCGGTACTCGGGAATCGAACTGCTGACCTTGCACCTCCCAGTCAGCGTCTTAGCCACTTGAGCCACATACAGGTCTTAATCCGAGGGTACAGGGGCCAAATTACTGCCCTGCAGGCACAGGTATATCAATCCACTTGGCCTCATTTCTTTCCTGCAAATCCCTTTCAGAACAGGAATGTACTCCCAGAAATCCGATCTGCATTTCCCGAATGTTTATGTACAGGAAATTGTTTAGTACGCCAGCCTTTGAGTACAATTCAGAGCTACAAAAATAATGACTCCGAAGCTTGTCCTACACCTTGTGAAATAACTTTCCAGATAGCTCAGCCTTGGGTGTGCCGAATTAATCAAAACAGTGGCGGGGTGGAGTTGATGGGGGTACAGGTGGCTTTGAAAATTCCATAGGAGTGAATAAGGTGGAAGCGAACTTGCTTGAGTCACCTGGAATCAGTTGCTCTTACTACCTGTTGGGGAGCTAAAAGTTTGAAAACCTGGCAGATCGGAAAATGTAGGGCTGGAATTTTCCAGTAAGGAAAGTTTTCTGAAAGGGAAGCTTGCGGTCTGTATTGGGAAAATTAGAAAATTGACTTTACGCGGATAATTCGGTCTCCGTGTCTGATTCATACTGAAATGCCAGGGTCTCCAAAATTTTGTTTCTAACCCCCTGGAACGATAGAAAACGCTACTAGTGTTCACAGTAACAGGCAAAAAAGGCTTTAAAGGGAAAACTTTAAAAAGAAAAGAGAACGGAGATTAAAAGTAGAAAATGAGATTTGAAACCGAAAACCTGTGTTGTAATTTGTTACAATGGAGGGTGGAGAGAGATGAAAGTAAAAAATGCAATTTATTGGAATAGTACATTTCCCATAAAGCTCTCTGATAAGATTTACGCATGTGATGTCATATTGTTGTGTAAATGTGAAAAGACCTGTATTATCATTTCTCTCCTCTGTAAATACTTTTAAAATCCTCATTCATGTGGTTTACACTTGCATTGTCCCTAATGGTATATGTAGCTTCTATATACATACGGCTTTAATCTGTACTTATTCCGCTTGAATTTAAGAACTAAATAATGATCGTTACGGAAGGATCCAAACAGTTATTTTAACAATGTTCTTACATTGCAAGCACTTTACATAGAACTAAAACAGAGAAACTTTAGAGAGAGGAGAGAATTATCAAGCAGATGTTTCTGGAAGTCAATCCACAAGCTTTGCTTTTGGTTGGATTTTGAGATTCAGGTTGGATTTGTCAATTAATGTTGTGCAAGACTTACTGTACATCAATTGTTTTCATTAAAATAATTTGATGGTTTCCTTTTTCTCACCCAGATGTTGGAGGTCTCCTCTTCTCCCTTGAACAACCTGTGATTATAATCATGTGTCTTTGGAAACTTTCCAGTGCTAGAAAGAGATGATTCACAAATCAAACATACTGGTCAAATTACTTAGCTTTATCTGGTCATAACATTCTCCCCTGAATTTGATTTGTATTGACTGGATAATTAGTCAGTTAGATATTTGGGGGGGGGGTGGAATTTGAGATCTCCTCCACTTACACTCTATCTAATAATTTGTAATAATTTGTGCTTAGAAGGAAGTCCAATTTGAATCAAGATTGCGAACTCTTTAGTTAATGTGTTTGAAACAAAAGTCTCAGTTAGCATCATTTTGGTTTTAACACAGATATGCATCAGGTTTTGCACCAGGCTAATGGAATAATAAAGGTGCCAAAACCAAATCACTCAAAGGAGTGAAGCGAGTCTTTTCCTTTTTTCTGAATGTGCAAGTAGGAATGGAGTATGTACTTCTGTTTCTCTACTATTTTTAAAGTAAATAACATGTTTCATACATTGTAGGAATTGTCTGCAGACACCTCTACAGTTCTGATATAATCCTACCTTTTTGTTTCTCATTCTAGCTAAGGAATCTATTGATAAGCCTGTATTAATCGCTAATGAGAAACTCAAACTATATCCCAAAAGCTACAGTCCTATGTGAAAATAAATATCACTCTACTCAATATAATGTATTTGAAATAAAATATTCTAGCCAGAATAGGATCAGTGATCGGATTTGATTTAAACTTTTGATTCATCTGTTTTGAAAACCTTAATTTAGAGCTGAGATTTTAATAGGATCCTTTTAGCACTAAGTGCTATTACAGCTACTAGACCTTATTTCTACATTAACATGTCTAGTAATAGAGGAGGGCTGAAACATTACAACTCTGAAGACAGTTGGAGAAGTAAACCCATTAATTTGGTTTACAAATGTTGGTATCACATCCAAATTATGGTACTATGGAAAGTGAAACAGTCTTTTGATTTGAAAAGCTCTTTTAATTTCAGTTTTTCAATTGATAAATTGAAATTAAAAGCATTCAAAGGGCAAATTCATTCACACTGGTAATATCCATGTTAAGCAACTTTTAGTTCGTAAAAGTATAATGTCATTGTTCAGTTCGGTTATGAGTACCAAATTACAAAACAGCAAATAGTTTTTCAAAATCTTTCAAAATCAGAGCAAAAATAGGTCATTACTGTGTTGTTGTTTTTTTAATTTTCCCCTGCAGATTTGACCAATGACATTTAATATTATGATAAGATGACATGTTATTTGCCCTTCAACCCATTAAAACTCCTTCAAAATTGGTAATTTGGGGAAATTCATTTACAGTGTGGTGTAAACCAGACTTTTATTATACAGTATTTCAAAGTCTGCATCAACTCTGATGCTGGAAAGATAGTTTCTAATTTCCTTGTTTTTGTTAAAAAATTAATGCTTTTTAATACATTATTTTATACTTTGCTTATTTCAGTTAGTTTAACTTAATGTAACAGAAAACTGATGTAATAAGCACAGGGTCTTTCTCAGGATGCATTAAGAACAGCCCCTGACTTCATAGTTCCAAATTAGGCTTTAATTCTAAACTTTTTAAAAAACCAGATACATTATGGTGTTTTGGTGATAATAGTATGAAGACATTTTCTAAGAAAATAGGATAATCACTCCCATAATTTGAAGACCTGTCTGGATACTTTTCCATTAAGTACTGGGTTTACAATGGACATAAGGCTACCAACATTTTGAAGCAGCTACCTGTTGGGAAATTAAAAGTTGTTTTAAATAATTAACAAACAAGACTAGTGGGTATACAGAATTCTACCTTTACATTTCCATAAACCTGAGTGGGAAGCAGCCTATTTCCTTTTCTTCTCTTCCTTGGAGTAACTTGCTGAATAGGATTCCTGCAACTACTTCTGATATTTTATTCCGGATACAGGATCAGTTTATTGACTTTTCTTAGGAATAGGTTTTTATTACAATGATAAATACAGATAAAACTCACAGTCCCTTGGGTTTGGAATTTCAGTTCTGAACATGGTATTGTTTGAATGAGCCCTTTGTGGTAAAAATAAATAAAAAATTTTTTTTAGTTTTTTTGAAATTATTTTTGTTGCAATTAGTTAAGATACTCCTTCATTTCAGAAGGATAGTGATTACTCAAAAAGTTGAAGTTTTCATGCATTCATCCTGAGTTATCATTGCAAAGGAAGAATTCACTTCAATATGAAGATATTGGAGCATCACTTTCCTTTTTTATTTATAATTTTAATATAAATGAGTTTCGGTCAAAATGCATCGATTATAGCAAATGCATTAATGAAAGGGGGGAGGACATGAGCAAGCTGAAATATTCCTCCAGAAATCAAGGAGGAAATGAGGCCAATGATTGGGACAGCTCAATTGAAATAGGAACAGGAAAGATTGAAGGCTGCACCATCTCCTAAGTAAACCTTTGTCATAAAAGGGATGTGAAGTGTTATGCTCCAAAGCGAACTTCCAAGTCAATGCACCTGACCTAAAAGTATGACTCTTACTAACAGGAGGGGGCGGGGAACCTACCAAACCAGTGCAACAGAACTTCGCCTGATGCAAACATTATTCTTCAGGAGGGGTTTTTTTTTTTTTGTCTTCAATTGAGTTTTATTTCAAGCATGGAGCGAGCGCTAAAAATTCTACTTGATTCAGAAGACAAGTTCTGTTTTGTCTTGACAGAAACTAACACGGGCACAAGTTTGTTTAAAATAAAATAAAAGTTATTCTTCTGCACAAATTGTTCCTCCTCCACTGAACTTGGATTAAGGGAAAGCAGGTACATCCGGACCTCTTAGGAAAACTGCGCTTTTCCGACCACAAGCTGGTGTGTTCTGTATTATTCTGAGACACGAAGTATTCACAGATACTGTATAAGTACCAGGGCGGTAGCCAGGATTCTAGATGTGGGTGGGCGAATATATTTTCAGGATGGGCAATAAAGTCATATATATGGCATATATATATATGACATTGTTGCCCATCCTGAAAAAATATTCGCCCACCCACATCTAGCATCCTGGCTACAGCCTTGGTACTTATACAGTATCTGTGAATAATGCTTCACTCGGGGGCGGTCATGTGGTTCACTATATATATATATATAGTTTTAAAAATGTACTTATCAGAGCCGAGTCCAACTCAGGGTGGGCAACATCCACCCTTGCCACCCCTGGACTCGGCTCTGATAAGTACATTTTTAAAACTCCTCATTGGGAGAATGACTGTTAAAATGGAGATTGTGGTACGTAGGTTTAAGGCACCGATCAAGTGCCGGGGCAGACAATGATCTTATCGTTCTTCTTGGGGGATTAGGACGGTCGGATTTCATACCTTGAAAAAAGAGGTCACTTATCGTGAAGTATTGCCAACTTAACCTGGGATCTTTTCTGGGGAAAGCCTTTCCCCTTGGCTAGGCAAACGATCGTCGGTGACAAGGGCCCACTCTATACCAACTCTACACGACGTCTATTTATTTATTTTATTTAAATTCGTACCCCGCCCTCCTGGTGAGAACACCACTCTCAGTGCCACCACTCAGGGCCAGGCACTCACAATGACAGATTTCTGCGCATCCACCTAAGGCAGGGGTGCCTAAACCTTTCAGGCAGTGGGCCGGTCACATGGTTCAGGGGTGGCTCGGGGGCCAGATCTGGCTCCCAGCCCACCTCCCAGAAGCAGAAGTAAAACGCGCCTTACAGGGACTTTTCCCTCGGGTCTCGAACCGGCTCCGATTCCCCGCGGTCCTCTTTGGGGCGCGGGGGTGGTGGTGGTGCTTCCCGGGTCTCGATCTCAGGACGGGCGGGGCGCAGAGGGTGGAGGCCGTTGTGTGAACCGCCAGACCCCCAGATCGGGGCTCCCAAGGGGGCAGTCAGGCTTCCCTTTCGGCCAGGCGGCGGGTGGGCGGCGTTGCCAAAGAGGTCAGGAAAGGCAGCGGGATTGGGAGTGAAGAAGGCCCAGCGCTCATTGCTGGCACCAGGGGCACCGCCTGGCAACCAGGATTCCCCTGCCCACTCTCCTTCCACGACTGCAGCCAGTATTTGGAGAAAGTGTCATTTCTACTGCAGTCAAAACGTTGTGAGTTCGATCCTGTTGGGCTCAAGGTTGACTCAGCCTTCCCTCCGGGAAAATGAGTCCCCAGCATGTTGGCAGCAAAATGCCAATTAGCATGTGAACCATCCAGAGAGCGTACTAAGTACTATGGGGGCGGCATAGAAGTGTAACGGCTATTGCTATCTGCTCAGCCCTTATAATAACCACCACCACCCAGCCAGCCCCTCACCCACCCAAGTACCGAAATCGGAACCGAGCTCTGCCTTGGATCCAAATCTTCTTTCATGTTCCGCTCAAACCCTGGACTACCAAAATTAAACCACTTTTTTTTTGGCTTTGTCGTCCTCATCGGTGCATGTTTTCGGCTGTAATCGGCAGAGCAGTAAATGTGACGGATTCTCTCTGTGTGTGTCTCTCTCTCTTCACATTCACACCACGTGTTGTTGTCCGCCAGCAGCCCCCACTTGGTCTTGCATTTAGGCCAGGGGTGCCCAAACTGTTCGGGCCACGGGCCGGTCATGTGGTTCAGGGGGCTGGTCATGTGGTTCAGCCCCTGACGCCAATTTATCCAGTCACAAAGCCCTCGTTGCTCCTGGAAACGGAACTAAAATGCTCCCGTACAGGCACATTTTATTTCCGCTTCCTGGAGCAAAGAGGGTCTCGTGGGCTGGATGAATTGGCATGGGGGTAGATCCCACCCATTGGCTGTAGTTTGGGCGCCCCTGATTTAGGCACTCCGACCCTCACCCTATTCAGGGTCCTCCAAGTGATGTAGGGGAGGTTGAATTCCTCAGCTATATCCTCAGACAGCGGCAGCCCCCTCGAAACTTGGGAAGCAAGTTTGGGGGTTGGAAGAAAAACCTGCGGAGGGGCAGCTCTGAACCCACAGGCTGGCCTGGTGGGTCTCGCCTTGTCCATTGGCGCTGCGAGTTCCTCCGGGGGAGCCCTCTCCATTTCAACAGAAACACTAATTTATTTATTTATTTATTTATTTATTTATTTATTTATTTATTTATTTATTTATTTATTTATTTATTTATTTATTTATTTATTTATTTATTTATTTATTTATTTATTTATTTATTTATTTATTTATTTATTTATTTATTTATTTATTTATTTATTTATTTATTTATTTATATCCCGCTCTTCAAGCGCCACCCAGAGCGGCTGACAGCATAAAATGAGAAAGCTCTTCAAAACAAGAAAGCAATCTCAAACATACAAAAAGCATTATACAACCAAACTACATATACAAAGAAATACATACAAGCCAGTCGTATCCGACTCTAGGGTTCAGTGCTCATCTCTGTTTATACCCAAAGACCCAGCACTGTCTGCATCTACAGACATTTCTGTGGACATGTGGCAAGCATGCCTCAACATCAGAGTGCACGGAATGCTGGACAGGATGTAAGACAACACTGCATTTTGTCACCCTGCTTATTTAACTTATATTGTTGTTGTTCAGTCGCACAGTCAATTCTGACCCTTTGCGACCCCATGGACCATTTTCCTCCATGCACCTCTATCCTCCACTATTTTCCTCAGGCCACCAAGTCCATTGTGTCCACAATACCATCTATCCATCTCATCTTTGGACGCCCCCTTCTTCTCTTTCCCTCCACCTTTCCCAGCATCAAGTCCTTCTCAAGTGAGTCCTCCCTTCTCATTTGCTGTCCAAAGTACTTTAGCTTCATCTTCACTATTTGTCCTTCCAATGAACAGTCAGGATTGATTTCTTCCAGTATTGACGTATTTGTTCTCTTTGCTGTCCAAGGGACTCTCAGGACTCTCCTCCAACACCACATCTCAAAGACATCTATTCTTCTGCGCTCAGCCTTCCTAATGGTCCAGCTCTCACACCCATACATTACCACTGGGAATACCATTGCTTTGACTATGCGAATTTTTGTTTTCAAGGTGATGTCTCTGCTTTTCACTATATTCCACAGGTTTCTCATAGCTTGTCTCCCCATAATCAGTCGTCTTTTTATTTCATGGCTACAGTCGCCATCTGCAGTGATCTTAGATCCCAGGAAAGTAAAATCTGTCACTGCTTCTACTTCTTCCCCATCTATTTTCCAGGGACTGATCGGACCTGTTGCCATTATTTTGGTTTTCTTGATATTGAGTCTCAGGCCAACTTTTGCACTTTCCTCCTTCAGCCCAATCAAGAGATTCTTTAGGTCTTCCTCACTTTCTGCCATTAGGGTGGTATGTCTGCATATCTCAAATTGTTGATGTTTCTCCCAGCAATTTTGATCCCATATTGTGATTCCTCCATCCCTGCATTGGGCATTATTTATATAACTTATATACATAGCACATAATGGGCAATGCAGGGCTGGATGAGTCAAAAGTTGGAATTAAAATTGCTGGGTCCCCATTTATCTATAGCACAGCACAGTAATTGCAATTTCTTGCTTTCAAACTGCTAGGTTGGCAGGAGCTGGAACAGAGATGGGAGCTCGCTCTGTTCAGCGTCTTAACCACTTTAGGAGGTTTAGGAGGTCCTAAATGGTTTGCCACAGTGAGGGTTTCATCCTGACTGAACACAAACAATAGCTGTCGACCTGGCAGCAGTAGGTGTTAAAGGATCTGGGTATCTCAACAGAATGAAAGTCGAACAGGTGTCAACAACATACATGATAGGGGAGGGGCAAATACATTAATAGAATTTAAGGCTGTATCCACAGATGGATAACATCCAGAAGATCAAATGAAGCTTTTGGAGAGGGAGGCATGTTAGTTTGCTTCACTAAGAAGAAGAAAAAATGCTAAAAGTTCAGATAAAAAGAAAGGTATTTTCGCACCTTAAGAACTAATGAATTTATTTTACCATGACCTTTGGTGGATTACAATCTACTTCTCCAGATACCTTAAGTCAGTGATGGTGAACCTTGGCACTCCAGATGTTCTTGAACTTCAATTCTCAGAAGCCCTGATCAGCAGGAGCACTGACTTGGGCTTCTGGTAAGTGAAGTCCAAGAACACCTGGAGTGCCAAGGTTCACCATCACTGACTCAAGTGAAATAATGATATCAGTGTATTCTAATCTTTAGTCTGCAAAAGCTGAGCTCAGTTCTTAATGGTAAGGTCTTATGGCCAGAAGTGACTTTAAGGCATCTCATAACAATTCTGCTTTGGTCCTAGAGTTCATTGTCCAGTTTTAGAAGAGTGTCAACAAGCTTGAAGATTTGTAGAGGAGGCCAACAAAAACAAACCAACACCAAGCCCTATGGGTAAGGGTTCAGGTACCTGGTAAGAGGAAGCTAGGATACATAATCTCAGATATCTGAAAGTAGTAGGACCCAGACAATTCATATCAGAGAGTGAAACAAAACAAAAAGACAAAAACATTGTGGCCCCTTAAAAAACTAGCTGCTGTATTTTAATGTGAGTTTTCGTGGATCAGGTCCACTTCATCAGACATAAGAGTGAGACTTCATGGCATCAATTTATACACATCAGGTACAAGGCACACAATGATTGGCTAGCGTAAAATATACATTTACAAATTCAATTTACTAAAAATAAGGAGAAAATCCTGAGGGGAAGAGCTGTTTGATAGTGGCGCTGGTTACCTGGAAAGGGGATATCAGAATAAGCAATTGGCAATGGGAGGGAGGGGTCCCCCACCATTCCTCAAAGTTTAGACATCCCACCCTTAGTTCTAGAGCCACCTCTCTGCGATTTTTAGCTGTAGGTGAAAAGGTTATTTAACCTACAGCGCGCTTTCCAGTCTTACAATATTCCCATTACGCAAAGGAAGCCTAACTTTGAGTCGTGACTCGTGAGAGAGTTGTGTGTATTCCTGGCTTTCCCCCCCTCCTGCTTTCATTCGTTTTAGGGGAGCACAACTAACGGCAGGCTCAACGTGTTGGGCTCCACCCATCAAACGGCGCATCCTGCGGGCGCCTGAGTAATTTCAGGAACTTTTTCTCCCTCTGCCGTTCCTCTCCCACCAAAGTCTGATAACAGAGCCTCTTCGCTCTGGTAGTAAATCAGGGGTGCCCAAACTATGGCCAGAGGGCTGGATCCGGCACTCGACACCAGTTCATCCGGCCTGCGAAGCCTTCGTTGCTCCAGGAAGCAGAAGTAAAATGCAAGAGGGCTTCATCGGCTGGATGAATTGGAATCAGGGGCTAGATTCAACCCTCGGGCCATAGTGCCCAGACCCCTGAACCACGTGACCAGCCTGTAGCCCAAAAGGTTTGGGCACCCCTGTAGTAAAGGCTCTCCGACCTGCAAGAAGGGCTTGGGAGGCAATTCCAGTGCCCCTCACTTTCTTTTTCCACGGATTGCTACCATTCCTGATGGAAGCCTCGGGCACAGGGCCATAGCCAGGATTCTAGATTTATTTATTTATTTATTTGGGGGGGGGGTGGGTGTCAGGCAGGACAAAAAAATGTTCGGGAGGGCAACAATGCCACACTCACATATATAACATTGGCATCACGGGGTGGGGTGTGGGTGTGTGCCCTGCTCAGGCACCTGACACTAGGAAAGGTCAAGGCTTCCCTTGCTTGAAAGCCACTTGTGTCCGACTCATCTCCATTCGCAGCCAAAGAGCCAGTGCTGTCTGTGTCTGAAGACATTTCCGTGGTCATATGGCAGGCAGGCATGACTAGGCACCAGAGTGGAATGTTGTTACCTTCCCACCGAAATGGTACCTATTTATCTACTTGCAAGTTTTTGCTTTCGAACTGCTAGGTTGGTAGTAGCTGAGACAGATGGGAGCTCATTCCAGCACTCGGATCTCGAACTGCTGACCTGCTGACCTTCAGGTCACCAAGCACAGTGTCTTAACCACTAAGCCACAGCAGTCCTTCATGGTACACAGTATAAGTGTAATTGCTTATGGCTAGAAAGCTGCTGGTTCACACCTTCAGTGAATGTTGTGGTCAAATCAGAACAATTGAAAGTGGGCAGTTACACTTTAAACAGATGGGGTTGGTGGCATTTTAAAATGGCTCTTGCTGACACCAAGATTTGAACATAAGGGAAAGGCCTTATTCTAGCCCAAGTATGCTCTCTGGTTACAGGAGTCCCCCCCCTTTTTTTTTAAACTAGTAAAGCTAAATGAGTCCTGTGCCATTCTCAGACTGAAATAATACAACCTACTTCTAAGGAGTTTTCTATCTCATTCTGCTCCACTCAAGTGGAAAAAAGGCCACTGTCCTGAATTGTCCATTATGTATGTAACTCCTATGGGTTATACAGTGGTACCTTGCTTAAAGAGCATAATGCATTCCACGAGATTGTTCTTTAAGCGAAACACCATTGTAAGTGACCAATTGTGACTTCTGGTGGGGTGGATTGTAAACCCCGATTTAGTTGTTAAGCGAGTTTTTGGTTGGTTTTAGTTGTTAAGAGAAAATTCTGTTCTTTAAGTGAGTTAGTCTCTAAGTGAGACACTCTTTATGCGAGGTTTTACTGTACCTCTTCGCAAAGAAATTATTGAGCTGGGGAAGGGCAGGAGTTTTATAAAAATAGCTGTTGCCTATGGATCAAAATTGCCTTCTATATGATGAAAGGCAGAGTAAGTGACAGGGAAAGAATGACAGTAAATATCTTCATAATTATCTTACTTCAGAAAATTAGATTTCTTCTTCCTTTTTTCTTATTTTGTAATTAACGCTGTCATGCACAGAAAATCCAATGTCACAACACATACACTTGGAAAGTGAGATGCATGAACCATGGTAAACTGGAAACGGCAAAGCAATACATTGAATGCATACACATTGCAGTGTCAGGTATCAGTAAACTAAAGAAGATTGGAATGGGGTAATTTCAGTCAGACAACTACAGAGTGTTCTATTCTTGAGATGTGGAGTGGCTCTAATACTGAGGCACAGCTGTATCACAGGCATTTAGGTCTAACTGAATAATGTCAGCCTCCATGGAAAACCTGTCAACATTTTCATCACTCAAGTCTGTGCTCCAACCGCTGATGCTTAAGAAGAGGAAATTGAAAGCGTTTATGCAAAAATCCATGAGGAAATTGATCACATACAAAAATAAGACATGCTTATAATCATAAGTGACTGGAATATAAAAGTATATATAAAATATATAAAATATAAAAGACTGGAATATAAAGTAGGGAACAAAGTCGATCCAATACTGTATGAAAATATGGCCTAGGAGACAGAAATTAAGCAGGAGATTGACTCATAAATTAAACAGTCTATGTAGTTGGAAGCAGGAGATGGAGAACCTGTATTTTCTCTGCCAAAATAAGACCAGGAGTACATAAGAACACAAGAACAGCCTTGCTGGAACAGGCCACAGCCCATCCAGTCCAGCATTCTGTCTCACACAGTGGCTCACCATTTGCTTCAGGGTATTCCTAAGCAGATGCCTTCACCTGCTTAGGATTCCCTGGAAATGGCATTGAGAGATATCCTGCCTATCTCTCCAACCCGGAGGTTGTCCTTAAGTATCTATAATTATAGCCATTGATGCCCTTGTCCTCCATGAACTTGTCTAATCCTTTCTTAAAGCTGTCAAGACTGACAGCTGTCACCACTTCTTCTGGCAGGGAGTTCCATAGACCAGTGATCCTCTGGGTGAAAAAGTACTTTCTCTTATTTGTTTGAGAACTAGTACCCAAAAGTTTCATGGAATGCCCCCTAATTCTAGTGCTGTGCGATAGGGAAAACAGTTTTTCCTTATCTACTTTGTCCACACCGTGCATGATTTTATAAACTTCAATCAGGTCACCTCTTAGACGCCATCGTTCAAGAGTGAAGAAGCCCAATCGTTGCAGCCTCAGATGGTAAGGAAGGTGTTCCAGTCCCCGAATCATTCTGGTTGCCCTCCTCTGCACTTTCTCCAACTCCATAATATCCTTCTGGAGGTATGGCAACCAGAACTGTACACAGTATTCCAGACTGGGCCTCACCATAGATTTATAAAGAGGCAAAATGACACTTGCTGACTTATTTTCTATACCTTTCCTAATGATCCCTAGCATTGAGTTTGCTTTTTTCACTGCTGAGGCACACTGGGTTGACACCTTCATTGAGCTGTCCAGCAGGACACTAAGGTCCCTTTCATGGTTTGTCGCAGAGAGTTCAGACCCCATCAGTTTATAAATGTAATTGGGTTTTTTTGCCCCAACGTACATCACTCTTCACTTACTAATGTTGAAGCTCATTTGCCACTGTTTTGCCCACTCCCCCAGTGTCAAGAGATCCCTCTGGAGCTCCTCACAATCTCTCACAGTTTTCACTACCTTGTATAATTTAGTGTCATCAGCAAATTTGGCTACCTTGCTATTTACTCCTACTTCTAGATCATTTATGAAGAGGTTGAAAAGTAGGGGTCCCAGTACTGAACCTTGGGGGACCCCACTCTTTACTTCCATCTACTTGGAGAAGTGTCCATTCAGTGCTACCCTCTGTTTCCTGTCCCATAGCCAGTTGCTGATCCAGGACAAGACCTGTCCCTTTATTCCATGACTGGTAAGTTTATTCAAGAGCCTTTGGTGTGGGACCTTGTCAAAAGCCTTCTGAAAGTCCAAATAAACGATGTCAACTGGATCCCCCCTTATCCACATGCTTGTTGACATTCGCAAAAAATTCCAACAGATTAGTGAGGCATGATTTGCCCTTGCAAAAGCCATGTTGGCTCTCCTTTAGCAGCACCTTCTCTTCTATGTGCCTATTAATTCTATCTTTTAGGATGGTTTCCATCACTTTACCTGGAACACATGTCAAACTGACCGGTAGGCAATTTCATGGATCACCCCTGGATCCTTTTTTGAAAATTGGTGTTACATTCGCTACCTCCCAGTCATCAGGCACAAAGCCTGATTTGAGGGAAAGATAATATATTTTGGCTAGGAGATCAGCAATTTCATCTTTAAGTTCCCTGAGAACTCGTGGATGGATGCCATCTGGTCCTGGTGATTTGTTAGCATTTAGTTTAACAAGACATGCAAGGACCTCCTTCCTGGTTATTTCTATCTTGCTTAATTCTTCGGTTTCCCTCCCTACGAAGATAGGCTCTGTTTTGGGCATGTGGTCTCTGTCTTCTTCAGTGAATACTGAAGCAAAGAATTCATTGAGTCTCTCTGCAATCTCTGTTTCATCTTTAATAACCCCTTGCCTTCCATTGTCGTCTAATGGTCCAATGGCCTTCCTAGTTGGGTTCTTACTTCTAATGTACTTAAAGAAGTCTTTGTTATTTCTCTGAGTGTTTTTAGCTATATGCTCATCAAAGTCTTGCTTTGCTTTCCTGATTGTTGCCTTGCATTTGTTCTGCCAGAATTTATGTTTCTTCCTTCTGTCCTCATTCGGTCAAGCCTTCCATCTTCTAAATGAGCTTTTCTTGCTTTTGATCACTTCCTGAACAGCTCCTGTAAGCCACATCGGAGTCCTCTTGGACCTGGCAGTGCCCTTTTTCCTTTTGGGTATGCATTCCAATTGGGCCTCTGTTATTGTTTTTGTAAACAGCCTCCATGCCTCTTGGAGTGTTTGGACTCTCTCAATTTTCCCTTTCAGCTTTTTTTTTTACTAGTTTCCTCATTTTTGGGAAATTCCCTTTTGAAAATTTAAGGTCTCTATGTTAGATTTTATCAGTGACTTGCGGTCTATGATCAAGTTAAACATAATTGAGTTGTGGTCACTGTTCCTTATTGGATCAGTCACATTAACATCTTGCACCAGATCCTGAGTATTACTGAGGATCAAGTCAAGGATTCTTGTAGCTTGTGCTACTGATCATGAACTGTTAATATCCAATATTAGAGAAAATCTGAAAAAGAATACAGAAAAAGTGTAGTGCCAAAATATAATTTAAACATTCCAGATTAATTTAAAGCTCACATAAGGAACAGATCTGCATCACTGAACTCAACTGACTATGAACTAGAACAGGGGCTCTCAACCTTTTAAAGCTGTGGGCCAGACTGGTGGTTCCCCCTGCTGTAAACACTGCCATAAACCGTTTATGACAGCCACGGTGCATTTACGGCTGTTGTAAATGTGTCCGCTTCTGCTTCCGCTTCCATTGGTGGTGTTGGCACAGGCTACATGAAATGGTGCCATGGACCAGGGCCAGGTCTGGCCCATGGGCCATAGGTTGAGAACCCCTGAACTAGAAGAACCGTGGATTGAAAGCAGAGATATTATCCAGGAAGAATGAAAAAAGTCAATTCCTTCAGTCAAAAAGAGAGAGAGAAACCTTGATGAATGATGGAAGAAATAATTAAAGTTGTGAAGGACTGTCAAGAAGCAAAAGTAAAAGGTGACAGAATATAGATAGAAGCCCGAGTGAAAATTTTCAGTGACTGTCACATATAGACAAAGAGAACTATTATAATAACCAGTACAAAGAAACAGTCTTCCCCTTGCACAGATCAACATCTTCAAGTACCTGTTTTCAAATTGGAAGTAAGCTTCTAGTCACTTTTAGTTTGAAGGGTTATTTTTTGTTTTGTTTTTTGTAAGAGGGACACAAAATTAGCTCCTGGATCTGCCATGCCTTATCTACTGTAAAAGGTTTGATGAAAACTTCAGTCTAGATATGCTCTTACATTTATGAGAGTTTGACCCATCAACAAAATAAGAATCTCTTCAGCTTTCCTTTTCACCTTCAATATAGAAGAGAGCTAAGGTCAGGCATGTCCTTACCCTTAGAGAGAATGAGGTGACTACCTTTTTAGAGGATTCAGGGAGTAGGGTTGAGACGTTGAATCTGTGTTTTTCAGATGGCTTACGCCCTAGGTTAGTTTGCTGCTCTCAGATACAGTACAGGATGCTGTGCTATTGCCAACTCTAAAGTTAGATTCAATTTGCCAAGTCCAATCACCCTTTGAATGGGATCAGGCATGTTCTGTGTCCCTAACCTCCAGCCGTAAAATGTCTTGAGCTAATACGAGGTAATTCCATATTTTCCCGGAGGACATCACATTCATTTGTTTGCTCTTCATTTGAGTGGGTATAAAATGCCCAAACAATATCCAGCTGATCAAAGGAGACATATCTCTGACCTTTGTAACATGGCATTCTTTCATATTCTTTCTTAGGCTCTAATATAGGCACAATCAGTTATTATGCAATACTTCCTACAAAACCCATCAGTACATGTTATAATAAATATGTTTAGAATTATATTTGTATTACCTAAAAACAAAATACTTTATATAACCACAGGTAGAACAAAATAAATCCAAAGCTCTGAAAAAGTAAATGTGTTGTATTACAATTAAAGGGCCACATCCTTCTCATTCTTCTTATGCATACCTCATTTGTCTGGAAGTAAAGACTGTACATTCTGTGTTTAAGATACATATTTATTTTCCTGATGAACTATGGGATTACAGAAGGAATTAGTGGATAAAGTTAACATAAACAATCTGAGATCCCAACTGAAACACAGCAACAATTCTATTAGTCCCAGAATCCAATGATTTCATTAATAATAAGATACAGTGTATAAATTTAGTGATAGAGGTACTGGGATGTTTTGTCTAGACAGAAATATTATCACATGAGGTATTAAATAAATTTAATGTCAGAAATTTCCCTGGGTTGAAAGGATCCGTCGTGCAGCACTCCAGTCTCAAAACACAGTGTCTTAACCACTAAGCCACCACAGTGCTGTAATAAATGGAGCAAAATTAGTGGGGAAATGATCAGATACTGAAAAAACAAACAAAATTTAAGCATTGTTCTGAAAGAGGTGATACGAGCAATTTTCAAGTCCATGATCATTTACATTTGAGAAATCTCCATAGAGCAGTGTAGAAACTACCAATTCTCCATCTACATGCATTATTTCAAAGTACATATCTTATTTCATACAGTGCTCATACTCATATGTAAAGATGCATGTTGACCAAGAGATAGGTACAGTATTATATTTTTTAAAAGTAATAAAATAGGGGAAATTGCCCTACATAAAACACATATTGTGGTTTGGGCTACTTAATAAATGTAACAATCTTTGCACATATTGGATATACTACTTTATCTGTTTCGGGGCTCATACCTGCTATTGAAAGCAGGTTGTATGTTTCAGCCCTGTTCTAGGAAAGCAATCAGAAGGCAATAAGTAACATTAAAAACAGCACACTTTTTATACCATGAAACGCAAGAGAGGTTTTACTACTACTCAGGAGTGGTGAATGTGTGTGTGTAATAATATTTTTATATTGCCGTACTATAATGATTACATGATTTTTATGGGGAGACAGGGTCTAAACAGAAAATTTTAATTTATTCCCCAGCAGATGATAATATTAAATGGGTTTGTAATGAGAAATTTTTAAAGGTTTGGAATCATCTCCTCCTCCTCCTCCTCCTCTTCTTCTTTCTTCTTCTTCCGTGTCTATGCCAGACTTGAAGCTGCCAAAACTGAAGCACCTTTTGGTGAGTTCATTCTGCAGTTACTTTCGCCTGAATTAGAATAATAATAATTTTGTGTCAGAGTTTACTCTGGGTTGAAAGGATTTTAGGGGCCACACATATGAGACTTCTTTTATGTCCCCAAGTGCAGCTTTCCGGTATTGAAATCCGACCTTCCAGTCTCCAGCTCAGCACATGAATACAACATAGATAGGTTTCTGCAAGAGTTTCCTCTCTTGTAGGGACTGTAGAATTTTCAAGAACTGCATTGCATGGAAATTGTTTGAAGCCATAATGAAACAAACGATGTGGTGGGACCACCCAGATCTTTGAATGTCGTTAGTGACACTCAAGGGCTTGTTACTAGATTGTTGTTCATCTTTAAAGCTTTTCAGAAAGCCTCTGAAAGCCTCAAGCATAATCAAGTAACAAAGACTCTTTTCTCTGCTCTTCCAAATACTTCAACACAATCAAACTGTTCTGAAATAGTTCAAGATCTTCCTCTAATCAGAAGGGGGGGGTGGAGAATGTAGTGATAAATCAATTTTAAAATACACACTTTTTCATTTAATACTGGCTTTGAAATAGAAAACAAACCCCCTTTTTCTCATCTCCTTGCAAGGACAGAATTTGCAGGTATCAGAAACTAAATGGAGGCAAAATGTTTGAAACCACAGTTTATGCTAATCAGTTTTGGAAGGAAAATTTTGAAAGTCATAAAATAAATGACCCTCCAAATATCAGATTTGGAATATTCCATAGTCATATATTTAGACCCAAACTTATTTTTTCATAACATTTTTATAGGAAGCAACTTAAAAGTTAATGCACAGTAGAAAGCGAAACAAAGGGTAATCAGGGAATCCTCATACTTAAACTTTCTTAATAATAACCTCATATAATATTTGGTTGAACTGCATATACCACAGATACGTTTCTTCCAGTTATTCAAAATATAATTCCCACTCTGGGAATCCAGGACTAGACTTTATAGACTATTTCTTGGATCTTCATACATGAAGTGACATTTTCTACTATAAAACCTTGCAAGTTATGATTCACAAAAACAAATAAGTGCAGCAACAAAAACAAACAAACTCATACACTATTTCATAGCTGAAAATGCAGGAACAGTGCAACTGGTATGAATAGAAAACAAGAGAATGATGTAATTGGTGAAAGAAACAACATAAAACACAAGAAAATAGTTAACCATAGATATCAATACAGAATTTCCAGAAATTATGTCTGTGGGAATTTTAGAGTTGTAGTAAAATGAGTCCCAGTGCTCATAGAAAGGTGCCATATAAGGAATCCTTGTGGTGCAGTGGTTAAACTGCTGTACTGCAACCAAAATATTGTGAGTTCGAGCCTGATGGGGATCAAGTTTGACTCAGCCTTCCAACCTTCCAAGGTCAGTAAAATGAAATGGATGTTTAAGTTTATGTAACCTAAACATTTTGGTAGAATCCCATTGTCCAAAGTTGATCTTCACTATGATTTATGGTGACCCTTTCCAGAGTTTTCTAGGTAGAGAATACTCAGACATAGCTTACTACTCCCTTCTTCTGGGGGCACCATATATGTATATACTATATATTACCATGGTGGGCTCTAAATGCAGCTGCATAGTTCCAAAACTTCAGCTGGTGCAAAGTGCTCCAAGCAGACTGCTGGCTGGTACTGGTAACAGAGCCTCACCGATTGCCAGTCCTTTTACAGACCCAATTCAAAGTGCAGATTATGGCTTATAAAACTCTGCACAATTTGTGTCCAGGCGATGTGGAGGGTTGTATCATATGAGCCTTCCCAGCTTTTAAGAACTCTGGTATATTCTTCTGTTGGTCCCATCACTCTCAGAGAATCCCCTCCTTTTTACTCCATAGCCCAGTGGTGGTGAACCTATGGCATGCATGCCAGATGGGGCACTCCCATTACTCTCTGTTGGTATGCACGCCATCACCCCAGCTCAGAGTTTGCCCCACTCCTCTGCTCAGCAGCCCAATGGGAGCTCTTCCTCCCTCCCTCCCCCTGCACAGAGTCCATCCTGACCTGCCCAGCAGCCCAATGGGAATGCTTCCTCCCACCCCCCAGCACAGAGTTCACCTCGCCCCTCTGTTTGGGCACTCAGTCTCTAAAAGGTTCAGCATCACTGCCAAAAACACCTTCCTTTCTAGGCAGTGTCATTACAGGATGCTGTGTATACAGTATTTCTTTCCTAATGAACAATGGGTGTATTTTAAGTATTTTTAAATGGCAGTTTTTAATATTGTTAGATGTTAAATTATTTTTAAAATGTATCTCACTGTATTTTAAATTTTGTTTTCAAAATTGATTGTGAATTCTTGAAAGTCCCTTTAAAGGGAGAAAGGGATAATAAACAAACAAGTAAGTGACTCTTCATTTTATGTTTATGTACAATATTTGTGTACAATAATAAGTGCAAGATCAATATTTTATACTTGCCACCCAATAATATATTTTGGCTGTCAAAATAGATGGTAACAGTACTTATTATATGACATCTGCTAAATAACTATTTAAAAGCCATCATATTAGCTTGCAGAATACTATTCTGGATTTATAGGCAAACTGTTATGTATTGAATGAATGTTGCAAGGTTCCCTTTAACAGAATGTAACCAGTCAATGTATCCAATTGTATCTAATCAGAGACAGATTGTAGCAAGCTGTATAGGATGTGTGCTAAGTGGCCACAGGTGGCAGTAGCGAGCATCTGGCTCACATGGTACAGATTCCCTGAATACCTGAAGAGCAGGAAACCTTCCCGCCACACCACACCTGGAGAAGATGGGTGTGATGATCTATGACATCACGCGGACAGTAGCCAATGAGCTACCACCTGGGATATTCAAATGTACAGTGTACTATAAATAGAGCTGTTTTGTCCGCCATTACCTCATGTTCATGCAATAAAGTTGTGTTTAGCCCTACTGCGGCTCCTACTTTGTCTTCCTTGCAAGACACCAAATTGGCGACAAAGGTGGGATGGCATCCCGAAAAGTGAACATCGCGCCCTTCGACACCATGAAGCCAGAGAAATGGGAACTCTATGAACATCCGTTCCTATATGCAATGGACCTCGAGGGCATTGAGGAGGAAGCCCAGCGCCAGGCATTCCTGCTGGCCCTGTGCAGCCTGGAAATGCTAGAACTGGCAACGAACCTCCAGACGCCGAGGCTGCTCAGGGAGGTACCCCTAGATGAGATCCTCGCCGAGCTGAGGAAGCACTTTCGCCCGAAAGTGTTGGTGTTTCCGGCAAGGCTGGCCATTCAGCAGCGGTGCCAGCGGGCTGGTGAGTCCGTGGCCGACTTCGTGGCAGCCCTGAGGGTGGCTGCCGTGACTTGCCAGTGGGGAGCATCCCTGAGCAAGGCGCTGCGAGACAGGCTCCTGCTGGGCCTGCGAGATGAGGGGGCCAGGAAAAAGCTACTGGCCAAGGACGAGAGCATCTCCTTCAAGCATGTTCTGCGCATTGCCCAAGCTGCCGAGTCAGTGCAACAAGGCGAACGGGTGTGCCGGGCCAGGACCGTCACGGTTGGGGGCCCCCCGTCGGCGGTCCCAGTCCACAGCTGTTCCTCCCACGGAGAGCAGGGGCCCTCCGAGTCCACCATGTCCGCCTCTGACTTCAGCGAGGACGACGACATGCAGCGGGTGCAGAGGAGGCCCGAGGTTCGAGACCGCGCCAGAGAGGACCGCCACTGCAACGGGTGCGGAGCATCCCATGACCAGAGCCAATGCCCATTCCAGAAGGTGGAGTGCCACAACTGCGGGCGGCGTGGGCACATCGCAAAGGTCTGCAGGTGGCGTTGAGACAATGGCAAGGGCCAGGTGGAACGGTCCCAATGGAAAACAGACAGGGTCGGCAGAATCTTCGACGCCGATGAGCCCCAGGAGCACCGCATGTCTCGAAGAGTTCCCGATAACCACAACCAGGCGGTTCACAGCGTGCCTTTGAGGCACCCCCGGTTCTTTGTTGAGGTACTGATACAAGGGGTCCCAGTAAGAATGGAGATCGACTCGGGGTCGTCGTACTCCATCATCTACCACCGGGAATTTTTGCGCATTTCCCCCAAGTCACGCCCCAAACTGAAGGCCCTAAACTAACTTGTGGGACGTTCAGGGCAGGAGTATCCCAGTGTTGGGGGTGGGAGAGTTCAAGGTGCAGTTCAAGAGGCGCGCCACGCAGTTGCCCCTAGTAGTCTTAAAGGAAGGGTCCTGCTGCCTCCTCGGTATGCAGTGGTTTGGCCCCCTGGGGGTTTTCATTGGAGACATACACGCCGTGCAGGCTGATCTGATCATGGAGGTGTGTAATGCACACACTGCCATTTTTGAGAAGGGGCTAGGGAAATTCAAGGGGCCCCCAGTTTCTTTCGACATGGATCCCGACATCCGACCCATCAGACTGAAGCCAAGGAGAGTGCCTTTCGCACTAAAGGACAAAATTGAGACTGAACTGGACAAACTGGTGGGTCAGGGGATTTTGGTACCGGTGGATTCCGCCGAGTGGGAAACCCCCATTGTCACGGCGCTTAAGGCTAACGGGGAGGTCAGAATCTGCGCTGACTATAAGTGCACAATTAACAAGGCAATTCGCCCAAATGTGTACCCGGTGCTGGTAGTAAGTCACCTGTTAGCAACTTTGTATGGGGGGAGGTGTTTCACCAAGCTAGACTTAGCACAGGCATACCAACAATTAACAGTGACCCCAGCTGCAGCCGCTGCTCAAACCATTGTTACTCATAAGGGAGCCTTTAAAGTGACGCACCTCCAATTCGGCGTAAATTCGGCTCCAGGAATCTTTCAGTCCCTCGTGGAAAGATTGTTGAAAGGGCTCCCAGGTGTTTTCCCCTACTTTGATGACGTTTTGATAATGACGGATGGGGAACAGGAATTGGCCAAGAGGTTAGACCGGGTACTAACAGTGTTCGAGAAAGCGGGGCTCAGGTTGAGAAAGGATAAGTGTGTGTTTTTCGCTGAAGAGGTAGAGTTTCTGGGTTTTTGAATAACCCCTGAGGATATCAAACCAGCAGAGTCAAAGGTGTCGGCAGTGCAGGATGCCCCTCGCCCCACCACCAAGGCCGAGCTACAGTCCTTCCAAGTACTCCTAAATTTTTACCACTCTTTCCTGCCGGGAAAGGCGTCGGTAGCAGAGCCGCTGCACAAATTACTCAAAAAAGATGAGGCTTGGCAGTGGGGGGACAGCCAGGAATGGGCATTCCGAGGGCTCAAGCAGCTTCTATCTTCCGAAGCTGTCTTGACCCTCTTCGATCCAAAAAAAACCCATTGTGTTAGTCTGTGATGCCTCACCGGTGAGGGTGGGGGGCAGTCCTCTGCCATGTGCTAGAGAGCAGGCGAGAAGCCCCGGTGGCGTTCTATTTGAGATCCCTGTCCAAGGCAGAGCGCAACTATGCACAAATAGATAGGGAAGCCCTGGCGATTGTTGCAGGAACCAAAAAGTTCCATGACTACCTTTATGGCAGAACGTTCACAGTCATGACCGACCATAAGCCCCTGCTAGGGATTTTTACCACAGACAAGCCAACCCCGCAGATCTTGTCCCCAAGAATGCTGCGATGGGCCATTTTCCTCAACGTGTACCAGTATGCGTTGACCTACCGTCCCGGCAAGAAGATCAGCCATGCCGATGCCCTTTCCAGGTCACCCCTCCCACAGGGAGGGGACCCAGAGTGTGAGGTAGAGCAGGACCACCAGGTGCTCCTGATCGAAGCCCTAGAGTCGCCCCCGATACTGCCAGCGGAGATCGCCAAGGCTACGGCGAAAGACAAGTCATTGGCCCTAGTCAGTTCATGGGTACAAAAAGGGTGGCCGGCAACCTCCCCTACGGAGGAATTAAAGGTTTATGGTAGGCGAAGAGACGAGCTCTCCTTAGAAAGGGGCTGCCTACTCTGGGGGCAGCGGGTAAGTTCTGAGGTCTCGGGTGCTCAAGATGCTGCATATCAGCCACCCAAGGATCGTGCGCTCCAAAGCACTAGCTAGAAGTTACGTCTGGTGGCCCAAGCTGGACGCAGACATGGAACACATGATTGGCACTTGCGAGAGCTGCCAGAGCACCCGGCACGAGGAGTCCTGACTTCCGCACAGAGAATGGGACACAGCCCAGGGACCATGGTCGCGTCTGCACATGGATTTTGCGAGTCCCTTCAGGGGCACCCTTTTCCTTATAATAGTGGACTCCTACTCCAAATGGTTGGAGGTAATCCCGATGGCCAGCACATTGTCAGCTGCGATGATTAAGCAATTACGCAAGGTATTCAGCTGCTTCGGTTTACCTGATGTACTTGTGAGCAATAATGCCACAACTTTCACGTCAGCGGAGTTCCAAGGGTTCATAGAGATCAACAAAATCTGCCACATAACTGTGGCCCCTTTTCACCCCGCTACAAATGGTCAAGCGGAACGCCTGGTGCGAACAACTAAGGACGCACTGCATAGGATGGGCCCCGGGGAGTTGAACTTGCAACTTTGCCAATTCCTATTAAGGTATCGTGTAATCCCCTTAGCGTCGGGTCTGTCACCCGCCGAACTCCTTATGCGGAGGAAACCTGCCACGATCCTCTCGAGGTTAGACCCAACCAGGGTGGAGGACATGGGTAGGAATATAGAAACAGGGGGCACCAAGAGTTTCGAGATCAGCAAGGCAGTGCATTGCCGTAACTACGCGGCTGGCAGCCCTAACTGGGTGCCTGGAGTAGTGGTCGGGCAAACAGGACCAGTCTCCTACAATGTCGAGACAAGCACAGGACTCCTCTGGAGGAGGCATGCCGACCAGCTCAGGGGTAGGATAGTAGGAAGGCAAGACTTGAGTAACCAAGCAGAGCATTCAGCGTTAGGTTTCTCCCCACCCGCTTATCCCAAGGGGGAGACGCAGACCACAGGGGGGGGGAGAAATGACACAAACCCGCATCCTTTTGACCCCCCCGTGTAACAGGAACAATTTGGAAGAGGCGGATTTCGAGGAGCTGTTAGACTTTGAGTTAGGAAACCAGGGGGATTTTTTGGAGTTGCCCCCCACCCGTCCAAGCGAAGAGCAGGGTTTTTCTTTAGTCCCTGGAGCCCCCGGTTTCACATCCCTGGAGTTTACTCCCACACCTAGACCTCCCCAATCCCCGGCTCAGAACTTGCAGCCAATCGCTAACGAGTTACATTCTCCCATTGCAGGACGAGGACAGAGTAGTCAGGAGCATGCAGGGACTCCGGCCCCAAGTGCAGCCACCACTCGCCCAAAGCGAACATGCGGGAAGCTTCAATGGCTGAAGGACTTCGTCCTCACCTAGGGGGGAAGGTTGTTATGTATTGAATGAATGTTGCAAGGTTCCCTTTAACAGAATATAACCAGTCAATGTATCCAATTGTATCTAATCAGAGACACATTGTAGCAAGCTGTATAGGATGTGTGCTAAGTGGCCACAGGTGGCAGTAGCGAGAATCCGGCTCACATGGTACAGATTCCCCGAATACCTGAAAAGAGGGAAACCTTCCCGCCACACCACACCTGGAGAAGATGGGCGTGACGATCTATGACGTCATGCGGACAGTAGCCAATGAGCTACCACCCGGGATATTCAAATGTACAGTGTACTATAAATAGAGCTGTTTTGTCTGCCATTACCTCATGTTCACCCTGACCATCATGCAATAAAGTTGTGTTTAGCCCTACTGCGGCTCCTTCTTTGTCTTCCTTGCAAGACACCAAACAAACAATAATAATTTTTGCAGCACAAGAGCCAGTGGTGGGATTCAGCAGGTTCGCCCTGGTTCACCAGCACTGGTAGCAGAAATTCCAGCTGACCCCACCCATCCAAGTTTTGAAATAAAGTAGTCCTAATTTGAGTGCAATGCAGGGCTTTCCCCCTGGCCATGCCCACCATGCCACGCCTACAGATTAGGTGGTAAAACATTTTGAATCCCACCACTGACAAGAGCATGCAAAGATGGACATTAAGAAAAAGCCTCTTCCCTCCTATAACTTCCCAATATCTCTCTTTAGCCTCCTCTTTGCACCTGGAGCCTGGCTTTTTGTGCTTTGAGAGGGGTTATTTTGGGTTGAAGAGGGAAAGACTTTTATACTTCAAACATAGACATTAATCAAGTTTTTGTCTTCATATATAATCTGGCCTTTGATGTACAGCGGCCTTAAGCTCCTCAGAACAGAATGAAAAGAAGCTTAGTTAATTCATACATTTAAGTGCTGCTGCTTTAATTGAGTCATGTAGCATTTTAATTGTTTTCCACTTTGCATCCGAAAGGCAGGCTTACACCCAGCAATTATGAATGGCCTCTCTGAACAAATAATTGAAATTCACAAGTAGTTCTGTTCAGTTAAACAGAGACATGGTAGAGGTGTGAGGTTAGAAATACTCCCAGTGGCATTATAAAAGTTATAAAATTGTAGGCTATTTTTTCCCTTTGACCTAGAGTAAGTGTGTGTGTGTGTGTGACCAAAATAGCAAGCACACTGTGATATTATTAAGCATGCATCTTCCATATTTTCTTTCACCTAATTACTCATACAATCTTTTTCCTTCTTGAAAGAAATTATACAGAAGATTACATATAACACAATATTTTCAGCAAAAAATTGCTTCAGGACTTCCACATTAACTGAAACATAAAATCAAATACAAACAAAGAGAGCCGAATGATTCTTACACAATACAAATGCAGGAGCAAGGTGATATCTTTATTTGATCACTGAAAAATCAAACACTGTGTGAGCTTTTGGGATTCAAGGTTTTTTTTATAAGTACAAATCATTTATGTAAGCACAAGTTTAATAACTAGAATTAAAGATGTGCACCTATTTTGAGCAAAGATGTTCAGCTGAGGCACAGCATCTGGGATATGCAGTGTGTGCCTTTCCAGATCAGCTCTAATGTACTGTAGTTAAAGAAGTCTCCAGTTGCCCGTTGATCAGTTTATACATCCCTACAGATCACTACAGTTTGTCTCCAGCATTTTGTTAATGCTGAAAATGGGGGAAAATACTTGGCATCAATTGCTTTAGCAAAAGAAGCATAAAATAGAAGATTGGTAGCTATACTGTATCACTAATCATTGGTTATGCATAGTTCCATAGAAATATATTACACTCTAAATCCCATCCTACCTCCTTTGGTGTATGAACCAATTTAGAAATTTCAGTTCATTTGTGAGTCTTCCTAATAAACAACTTCAACTACTTCCCTGAACTGAATGAACTGAACTGAATGAACTGAAATTAAATGACTTTTCATGAGTGTTCTATTTGTTCAAGTAAATCTTCCCCGTCCCCCCTTTTTTTTGGAGAAAAAGACTGCATCCATATATACAAACATACTCCAAATAAGCTGATAACAATGTAAATTCCTTATGTTATACAGTAGAACCTTGGATAACATTCAAACTCTGTCCCACAAGTTTGGACTTTATCCGATTTTGGACTTTATCCGAATCAAATGGGCAAAGCATCGGATAACGTCCAAAAATGGACCAAATACCAAATACCTCGGATAACGTCCATTTTTTAGCGGTTTTGCACTTTATACGATGCATCACGTGTGCATGAAAACCATGACTTTTTCTGAATTGGACTTTATCCAAATCAGACTTTATCCGACGTACCACTGTATTGAATTTGTATTTCACAATAAATGAATATGGAAAGAAGCAATCAGCTTTATCTTTTCCCATGTATTTCCTACAGCTAAACGTCCAAATAAAATGTTGTCCACAACAACTGAAGCTCACATATTTTAGCTCTTTTTTATGGTCTACTGGCTATTAATTTCTGATTTCCAGAGACATGTTCTATTCTTTTCTGATCTCTAATGGAAGGTTAACACATTTAAACCCTGGTTTATGTTTATTAAAGGTTGTTATTTTAGACTATATTTCTCAGGAGAAACATAACCGATTTTTACAACTGTTACAGCTGACCATAAAACAAATATTTGACATCTGAATCACTGTGTCTGAATCCACATTGGTATTCTAATGTTGTTTTATTGCACTTTGTTATCCTGTACCTACTCACACACTTTTGTGGAGAGCTAAATTAACTGACATGATTTGCAATTTGTATTTACATTGCCTTGAAGTCTCACTCTTATATCTGAGGAAGTGAACTTGATCTACAAAACTTAACATTGAAATATAGCAATTAGTCTTTAAGGTTCTACAATGTTTTTGTCTTCTTCGTTTGTTTGTGTGATATCATCTGCGTTTGTATTTCATATGCACACACCTAATACATGAAGACGAGGTGGCATGGTGCACACAATACATACATACAGAAGGCTCTTAGTATGAAGAACTTGCTAGTGATTAGACCTAGCTCCAATGCTATTTCTTTTCTTAGTCTTTAGCAGAATTTAGCATAAGCAGAAATGGAACTTCCCTTTCACACTGCAGACTCCTCACCATCTAAAATACTTGTGCTAAAGACCTCAAGGGCTAAGAAACCATCTCAATCAGTGCTTACCGGACAGGTGGGGAAGAATGGAAGGAAGTTCCATGATCTCGGCCAGCTTTACATTGGATTTAGCCCATCTTAAGTGAGGCATAGAATTGTTTTGTCGACCTCCAGATATTGTCAGCTGAAAATTCCAACATCTGACCTCTTGTGGCATCTACCACTATGCTGAGTTAGTGGGCTTCATCTTCTCCTTCTGTTCAGTGTAGATCCAATTATAGCTATGAGGTAATTAATGTTTTGTTTCTGAAGTTATAGATTTTTATTTCTGGCTGATTCCGCAGAAATTGTCATGCATTCACATATATTTAAAATGTTATCTAATTATTTTAATGAGAGAAGGCTATCACAGGAATTGTCAGGTTTCTCAAAAAGAGAATAGAGCAAATTCAATAGACACCTTCAGTAGGCTTATATTAGAACAACTAGAAACGGTCATAAATATGACAAAGGGTGGCTCTTAAAAGGGCAGACTGATTAACTCAGTGGTGGAGACTGCTGGAAAGAGTAACTTGAAAGTTTTCTTATGCTCTTAACCATATGACCCCACATACTTCAGGGACAATGCCATCAAAATGCAAAATATGAAAGATTTCATTACATACAGAAGGTATTTGCCTCATCTTTAGAATAGGTTTCTGTACTGAGCACAATGGTTGTGTGGCTTGCTAGAGATCTGGAGTAAGAGGAAACTGAATTTTAATATACAAAATAAAATTCCTGTCTTATGGGGAAAAGATAATTAATTGCATTGAGAAGGATACTCTTACAGCCTTTACAGTACAATCCTATGCCTGTTTACTAAAATCTAGGTTTTGTTTTCACTGTTCTTACTCTTAGGTAAATGTGCTGAGGACTACAGCTTTCAATTATTAATTTTGCTTTGATTCACATTTTCTGTACTGTTATATTGTATTTGTATCAATGTTGTATTGCTGCCCTGAGTCAGCTAACGCTGAGTAGGGCGGGGTATAAATTAAAATTGAAATGAAATTGAAATGAAAATGAAACTGATGTTTTGCTTTTAAATTAGTCCCATATTTTCCTGTGGACCAATGAAAATAAACTTTTGTTTAAATCTTTTTAGATTGGCACTACTGCCTGGCCAATGGTATTTTTCAGAAAGAGCGAACCGCAGACAGGACAAGCTTTCACCCTATGAATTTCAGAAATTTTGATGCAAAAGCCCTATGGCAGAGCAGACTGAACAGAGAATTTTAGATCCTTACTATTCTAAGATGTTTTCAATTTTTGTTGCTTTTCTAATTTTCAGAACACTTTCCAAATTGTGTTTCACTTGAACACTGTTGAACACTGTGGCAAAGGTTTCAAGCCCAAGTGTAGAGTTAGATCATATGATGATCTACATTTAGTTACAAGTAGTTAGTTAGATACAGACACAGGTGACATATTGCATTATTATTTTCTGAGCAATGAACAATTAATGCTTATTTTTCTTTTTTGTCTTATATTTGGGCAAACCGTAAATCGTGAATGTAGACTGATGCTTGCTTTTTTAATACAAGTACTATCAGCACAGAGTTGTTAATTTTAAAAACATACTATGGAACACTAGTTACTGTATTTGGAAAGTAGTGATGTAATTGCTAAAATGTGTCACTTTTATTGAATACAAATTAATGGGTTCACACAAATACACAGATTTAAGTCTCACATCATGAACAAAATACATTTCTGATTTTTAAGACCTGCAAAAGATTATTCCTAAATGAATAAAATATAAGCATATCACTAAATAACCCAACTCTTGTCAATCCTAAGCATAAAATAAAAGTTTGCATTTGTTACTGATATGTGAATGGCAACGGAATTAAAGATAAGGTATTAATCATAATTAGAGTGACTATGACAGCTCTGAAACAATAAATTCTTAACAACTAGAAATAATGCTCATCCATAATGAACTGCTTAATACATTAATTTCCTCATTAAAATGTGCCTTATCCTAATAGGTTCAAGACAAAGTTGATATAATTTTATATTTGTGTTCCATATTTTTATCAATTTCTATTTAAGTGATATATTATTCATAAAATTAAATAAATCATTAAAACATATAATTGTATGTATATATTCACACCACTAATTCCCCTAAGCAATATTATACTTAGAAATTGCCAGTGTGCATATTAATTCATTATAGCAATGAAGCCCAATTTATTTATTTCCTAGTAGCCCTTGGAAAAAGATTAAAAAGCTCACATTGCCCTTCTCTGAAAGTGCAAGAAGGCCAAGTATTGACTTTCTGCTGTTTATCAGGACTTGAAAATTACTAATTACTGTTGGAAGAGTCTTAATATGTTTGTATATATGACTATTTATGAGTATACACTAAGTATTGCATAAAATGATATTTATGCTCTCACCACTAATTGCTCTGCATGTATAGAACATAATAATTATTGTTTTGAAATTCTATGCTTCTTGGATTATTCTTGTGTGCATATGCTCCTTTCATATGCCAGAGGAATGTTTGCATTCATTTTTATTGAAACTCATTACATTAGAAATAACATCAGGTAGTTTGAACACTACCGGTTACATTTATATTATTTAATCTAAAATGGCTGGTTCATGTATGTAGCTGACCACTTACTGGTGTTATAATCAAGTGATTACAAATGGATGTGTACTGTAAACATAACCAAAGACAACAAAAAACTATAAGCGAAAATGGATGAAGATAGCAGCAGATGAGTGCAGTCAGTTGTTTGTTTTTGTTTCCTTGACAAACTCAAATATGAGTCTTGACACTGCTAAAAGACTTCCTTGTACTCACAGTAAAGCCTGTTCAAGTGGTGGAGGACTAAGAGGCTGAGAAAGGATCTGTCCCTCTTTCCTTTCTTTTTAAGGAACGATATCCGCATTTCTTGATATAACCCTAGTCATCATAGCATGAACTTTAAAAGACAAAATACTGTGATTTGTTGTTCTTGTTGTTCAGTCACAGAGTCGAGTCCCTTTGTGACCACATGGACCACAGCATGGACCACAGCATGAACCACAGCACACCAGTACTGCCTAGCTTGTAGGATCTTGAGCATGAAGGTTGTGAGATGAGCGCAATTGTACGATAGTTTGAATTTTTTTTGGCATTGCCCTTCTTTGGAATTGAAACATAATCCGATCTATTCCAATCTGGTGATCACTATTGCATTTTCCAAATTTGCTGGCATATTGAGTGAAACAACTTAACTGCATCATATTTTCTTCTTCTTCTGTATCTAAATCCGAATATAGGCGATCCTCATGGCGATCAACCATGAAGACTGTTCTGAGAATATAATGCAGTGGTCTCTCATCTGCCTTCCGCAGATAGAGTTGCCATAATTCTCCACAACAAAACCAGGACAGAAGTATACTTGACAAAAATGGACAGGTTATCTACCTGGAGAGGAAAGCAAATTAAGCTTGTTCTTAATAAAGGGAAGGGAAGCATGAAGCCTATGGAAAGACACAGAAAGATTGTTCTGTGGGCACCATTCATGCATCTTTTCACCCAAACACCTACTGACCCCTGCCATGTGGCTCAACAACAGTCCCTGCATGGGTTTATTTTGCTTGCGGGGGTGGGAGTGAAATAAGGTGGCCGCTCTCTGAACCCTCCTCCGAAGCACCAGTTTGTCCCCCTCCAGCACGAGCATGCTCACCATTGCCGGTACTGAGGCGGGAAGGTCTCCATGGGATGGCGAAGAACGGAAAACTTTATGCAATTGGTGGCAGATTCCCCCAAGGCTGATCCCATCCACCCCACCAGCCTTCCTGCCCACTTCGCGCCAACAACAATCGCCTGGCTGAGAGCTCGTGCGCGCGCTAGCAATGATCTCATCATAGAAAGGAAATGAGGGTGGGGATATCAGAGAGTAAACAAAACAAAAAGGCAGCTCCCCCTTGTGGCACCTTAAAGACTACCAGTTGTCATAGAATAACCTTTATGTTAAGGCCTAAGCAACATATGTATTAAGTGCCTAGTTGTAGTTGATAGAAATCATTTGCTTAAAGGTTGAGAATCTAGACTTTTCTAACAGTTGGCACAAGCATATACACTGTACTTGACAAGTAACCTGAAAGAATTCAATTAGTTGAACTTTTCACTTCAGACTTACAGTTAGGAGGGGGGAAGAGAGAAGCAATGTATATGTGACCTCATCCACTAGATGGGAGGGGGAGAAGAGCAGACTTCAACGTACACTTGCCCTAGGACATCCATACATTGAGATGTACCATAGTTGGCCCAGTCTGGCATACAAATGCCTATATTCTATAGCAGTAAGAGTACGTTAGCTATAAGATAATGACGAACATAGTCTGGTTCAGAATCTTATAAAATACACAAGCAGCTGTGTTGTGTACTGAATGTAGTGTGTTGAATGTATTTGTAACCACACGAATGGGTACAGGTAACACTGTAACCTTCTGTATGAGGACGCGAGCTAGTGGCCACCGGGGGCAATAGCGAGCGCCCAGCTCACAGGGTTCACCTCACCTGGACAAGAAAGGCGTGACCAAGGATGACGTCACTTGGACAGCAGCCAATGCCTGTCAAAGAGCCAGATTCAACTAGATAGCCACCGTATAAAAAGAGCTGTTTGTCCGCCATTACCACATGTTCGTGCTGTACTCCATGCAATAAAGATGTGTTAGGCTAGCTTACAGCCGTTTCCATTGTCTTGATTCCCAAACACGAAATTGGCGACGAAGGTGGGATATGGATTCCCACGGGGACAAGACAATATCACAGAAGCCAGTTTTCGACGTGACCCATCCCGAGCGATGGGACTGGTTTGAGATGCATTTCAAGAGTACGGTGTCGTATGCGGGCATCACCGACGCTGGGAAGAAGAAGGGTCTTCTCATCACGATGCTCGGGTTCCACGCCGTGCAAGCACTGATGGATCTGGTGGCACCACGAGAGGTGGACCAGGTTTCGGTGACGGAAATATGGGGGTTCTGCGGAGCCATTTCAAGCCCAAGGTATCCTTCTTCTCTGCCAGGGCCACCTTCGCGAGGAGGGACCAAAAGCCGGGTGAGTCAATATCCGAGTATGCAGCGGCCCTCCGCTTCTTGGCAACCCCATGCGAATGGCGGGAAATTCTAGACGTGGCCCTAAGGGACAGGATGCTCTGCGGGATGAGAGACGGGGAGACCCAGAGGAAGCTCATGAACCGAGGCCACGACCTCACTTTTAAAGAGGTACTACAAGAGGCTCTAGCAGCTGAATCCACGTGGGCCGGGTACAAGCTTCTCAAGGCAAAGCCCCCACCAGTCGAGGCAGCTGCATCCGCCGTCCAGGCGGCCTGGAGGGCGACCCCTGCCCCACGCTCGCCCACATCCTCAGAGGCTTCTGCCACACCAGGCTCCAGCGAAGATGAGGGGGTCCGGAAGGTCAGGAAAGGGCTGAGCGAGAAGAAAGGAAAGGGGGGCGGCGCTGCGATGGGTGCGGAGCGTCCCACGAGAGGAGCAAGTGTCCATTCCGGAAAGCTGAGTGCCACAACTGTGGGCAGAAGGGCACATCACCAGGGTCTGCAAGCAACGCCGGGAAGAGAGTAAGCGCTCCACGAGCAGCCGAGATGGCGTCGGCAGGGTCGGCGATGGCGGCGACGACCCAGAGGGGAACCACGTGTGCCTGCGAGTGCACGCGGAAGACGACGTGGCCGTCCACAGCGTGCCTCTAGGGCAACCACGTTTTTATGCTGAGGTACTGTTGCAAGGGGTCCCTGTTAAGATGGAGATAGACTCGGGGTCTGTATACTCCCTCATTTCCCATAAGGAATTTTTGCGGATTCCCCCCAAGGAGCGACCCAAACTCAAGGAGATGGGGGCGAACTTAACAGATGTGCAGGGAAATGTGATTCCAGTATTGGGGATTGGGGATTTCGAGACACGGTACAAGGGACTCCGAAGGAAACTCCCCCTGGTAGTTCTAAGAGAGGGGGGGTGTAATCTCCTGGGGACACAATGGTTCAAACCCCTGGACATCTTCATAGGCGGCGTCCATGCCATCGGGGGGAATGAGATTCAGGCAGTGTGCGACGCACACGCAGAGGTATTCAAGAAGGGACTCGGGAAGTACAAGGGGCCCCCAGTTTCCTTCGACCTGGACCCGGAGGTCCGCCCAATGAGACTAAAGCCACATCGGGTTCCATTCGCCCTAAAGGACAAAATTGAGGCGGAACTGGACAAATTAGTGGGGCAAGGGATTTTAGTGCCGGTGGACTCTGCAGAGTGGAAGACTCCTATTGTTACAGTATTGAAAGCAAATGGGGAGGTGCGAATTTGCGCTGACTACAAGTGTACAATTAACAAGGCGATCCGCCCTAATGCCTATCCGGTGCCGGTAGTTAGCCATCTGCTGGCCACTTTACATGGGGGAAAAGTTTTTGCTAAACTAGATCTGGCGCAGGCGTATCAGCAGCTTCCAGTAACCCCAGCCACAGCTGCTGCGCAGACCATTGTAACTCACAAGGGGGCATTCAAGGTAACGCGCCTACAGTTTGGCGTGAACTCGGCGCCGGGGATATTTCAGTCTCTTGTGGAACGGTTGCTAAAGAAATTACCAGGGGTCTTGCCATTTTTCGATGACATCTTGATATCTGGGGAGAGCGAATCAGAACTGGCCCAGAGACTAGATAGGGTCCTTACAGCCTTCGAATCCGCGGGGTTGAGGCTGCGGAGGGACAAATGTGTGTTTCTGGCCAGGGAGGTGGAGTTTCTGGGGTTCCGCATAACCTCTGCGGGGGTGAAACCCGCTGAGTCTAAAGTCGCAGCTATTCAAAACGCCCCTCGCCCCACCGCGAAACCGGAGCTGCAGTCCTTCCTGGGGCTGCTGAATTTTTACCATTCCTTCCTGCCCAGAAAAGCGACGATTGCAGAGCCCCTGCATGGGTTGCTGAAGAAGGATGCGGTTTGGCGGTGGGGGTAGAAACAGGAGTGGGTTTTCAGGGAACTCAAGCAGCTCCTCTCCTCGGAGGCTATTCTAACCCACTTCGACCCAAAGAAGCCGGTAGTCTTGGTCTGCGACGACTCACCAGTGGGGGTGGGGGCGGTCCTGTGCCACGTGCTAGAGGGGGGGCGAGAAGCCCCAGTTGCATTCTACTCGAGATCTTTGTCCAAGGCTGAACGAAATTACGCCCAAACAGATAGGGAGGCACTTGCCATTGTTGCGGGGACAAAGAAGTTCCATGATTTTTTGTATGGTCGCCCATTCACCATTGTAACCGATCACAAGCCGCTGTTGGGTATTTTCACCTCAGACAAGCCCACTCCACAGATCCTCTCCCCCAGGATGCTTAGGTGGGCGATTTTTCTGAATGCATACAGGGGGGCATTAGAGTACCGCCCCGGGAAAGAGATAAGTCATGCGGACGCCCTCTCAAGGTCTCCTCTGCCCCACCTGGGGGACCCAAAGTGTGAGGTAGAACAGGATAGCCAAGTCCTCCTCATTGAAGCCCTCGATGCACCCCCCATTTTGCCCAAGGAAATTGCTGCCGAAACGGCCAAGGATAAAACGTTAGCCCTTGTTAGATCCTGGGTACAGAAGGGGTGGCCCACAGCTCCCCCTGCAGACGAGTTTGCTGCATTTTTCAGGAAGAGGGTTGAGTTGTCCGCAGAAAGGGGGTGTCTGTTGTGGGGGGAGAGGGTGGTGGTCCCACAGGCACTAAGAGCGAGGGTGCTACGGCTTTTACATGTCAGCCACCCAGGGATTGTGCGCTCTAAGGCGCTGGCCAGAAGCTACTTCTGGTGGCCTCAGCTAGACGCAGACATTGAACACATGGTCAACACCTGCGAAAGTTGCCAGAGCTCTCGGCCTGAGGAGTCCCGCCTCCCACACAGAGAATGGGACACAGCTAGGGGGCCGTGGTCCCGCCTCCACATAGACTTCGCAGGGCCATTCAGGGGTTCATTTTTTCTACTTGTGGTGGACGCATACTCCAAGTGGTTAGAGGTAATTCCAATGCGCAACACCTCATCAGCTGGGACCATAAAACAGCTGCGCAAACTGATATGCACGTTCGGGATACCTGATGTCATAATTAGTGACAATGCGAGTTGTTTCACGTCAGCCGAGTTCCAGGCGTTCTTAGAGTCCAACGCCATTCGGCACATTACCTCAACCCCTTTTCATCCTGCAACAAATGGCCAGGCGGAGCGTCTGGTGCGCACAATGAAGGAAGGGCTGCGGCGCATGGGTCCCGGGGATCTGGACCGGCAGCTCTGCCAGTTTCTGTTGGCATATCGAGTGACGCCATTGGCGTCGGGGTTCTCTCCTGCGGAACTCCTCATGAAGAGGAAGTTACACTCATTATTAACTAGGTTGGATCCCACCCGGGTCGAGGATAGAGGAAGAAACATTGAGCACAGCCCCACCAAAAACTTCCAGATAGGAGAGCCTGTTCATTGCAGAAACTACGCCACCACGGGGCCAGCATGGGTGCCGGGGGTAGTCATTAATCAAACAGGACCAGTCTCATTCTGTGTCGAGACCAACACGGGTCTCCTCTGGAGAAGGCACGCTGACCAACTTAGGCACCGAGTAATTGGGGGGCCGGACAGAGGGGCTCATCAGCAAAGTTCAGCGTTAGGGTTCTCCTCCACCCGTTTAGCCCAAGGGGGAGAAAACGTAGGGCAACAGTCCCAAACAGGGGGGGGAAGCTTAGGGTCAAACTCATATCCTTTTCATACGCCAGCTCTATCCAGTCCCTTGAAAGAGAGGAACGAGTTTGCCCCTGTAGTTCTACCCAGTCCCTCGAAGGAGGGAAATGAGTTTGCCACTGTTGCCCCTGAATTAGATTTTGAGTTACCAAACCGGGGGGTTTTTTCGGAGTGTTCCCCCACCCGTCCAAGCAAAGAGCGGGGTTTTTCTTTAGCCCCTAGTGCCCCCGGTTTGTCCACATCCACATCATAAACCCTTCCTCCCCCTTCTCCTGCCCATCCCAAAGCGGCAAGCCCGCGGCGAGTCACTAACGAGTCATCCTCTCCAATTGCAGGACAAGAACCAGGAGGACACAGACGAGGGGGGATGGCCGAGTCAAGCATAACGGCCGCACGGCCAAAACGCACATGCAAGAAACCAGTTTGGTTAAGGGACTTTGTCCCATCTTAGGGGGGAGGGATGTTGTGTACTGAATGTAGTGTGTTGAATGTATTTGTAACTACATGAATGGGTACAGGTAACACTGTAACCTTCTGTATGAGGACGCGAGCTAGTGGCCACCGGGGGCAATAGCGAGCGCCCAGCTCACAGGGTTCACATTACTCAAATGCCTTCAGCTGCGCGGGAAAGATTCCCGCGCTCACCTCACCTGGACAAGAAAGGCGTGACCAAGGATGACGTCACTTGGACAGCAGCCAATGCCTGTCAAAGAGCCAGATTCAACTAGATAGCCACCGTATAAAAAGAGCTGTTTGTCCGCCATTACCACATGTTCGTGCTGTACTCCATGCAATAAAGATGTGTTAGGCTAGCTTACAGCCGTTTCCATTGTCTTGATTCCCAAACACTAAAAGCTGACAGCCCATAGCTGGGGGGAGAAAGCTGAGGAGAAGCTCACAGCTCAGATGAGGGGGGGAAGCCTCATCAAGATGCCTTACTTGACTTGATGCCAATGCAAACTTCATGGGGGCAAGTCCTGCCCATACCAAGAAACCAATAGCCAGAGAAAACAGGTAGCTATGAAAGCTGAATTTATTATTTTTCTTTTTTGCACTCATTGAATGCTCAAAGGAGTGAGACAGGATTTTAAGAAGCAACTTTTTAAAATATTGTTCAAATGCCTATTTTATAGAACATAGCTCTTTTACTAATAAAGCGATCCTATGCTGCTGAAGCGTGTGTTTCTTCAAAGCAAATAGGAATGGAGAAGGGAAGGTGAGATAAGAAATTTAACAAGCTCTAAACAAAGAGACTATTCCTTTAATTTCCAAAGATTTGGAAACCAGAAGTCCTGAGAAGAAGCGTAGCGGGCCAGCCTTTACCCTTTAAGAGAAAGGGGACAAAGTGAAGGGGGAAACTTCAGTAAAGAAGGCGCAGGGCCTCAACTTGGCACCCAATTATCTCAGAAGGACATACTCATTCACCTTCTATTCTTCCCAATGCAGCAAGGTAATAAGGAAGAGGCACTTACTTACAGGAGTCAAAGGAAACTGACTTCATTTATAGAGCCACCCTTTACCCAGCTAATAAAGAGAAGCAGGAGAGCCCCTTCTCTCACCAAGTTAATCTACTACAGATGAAGGGAGAAGCTACCAAAGCAAGGCCAATGCACTGGGCATTTTGAAAGCACCACCATTCCCCTAACTGATGAAACCCGGGGTAGCTAGCAAAAACTTAATCAAGGGTAAATCGGGTTACCACAAGCACATGGTCACCACATGGGACGGCGAGGTGGTGGTGACACCGGTAACTGCTTATTTTAATGGGAGCATAAAAATCCAGGACTTTAACATGATTTTTATTGAACTGGATGGGACAATTTTCTTCGACCTTGAAATCGGGACAATCCCAGTTTTCTGTGACATATGGCAACCCTATCCACATAGCAGCATGACCTCCATTCCACTGATCCATGAGTCAGTTTCTGGTCCTGAGCCCTTTTGGTCAGTATTGATGAATCCATTTAGGTGGATTCAAGTGGGATTTAATCCATTTGGGGACCATCACCCTTCCCTGTGGACTTTGGCACCCAAGGCCTTTAATCTTCAGGGTTGTCAGGTTAGTTAACTGTCACCTGACACTCGATGTTGAGTCACTGGCAGTATGATCTACTCTATTACTATAGCAGGATAACCTGGCCAGATCTTTTAGGGCTTTAATTAGCTTAACTGGAATACCATCATCTCCACTAGCTTTGTTATTAGTAATACTTTCTAGGGTCTGCTTTACTTACAACCAAGCAAGAGTGCACATACAGTAGTGAAAATAGGGTGCATATTTGGAGCTAAGTCATTTGAACAGGACCAAAATAGGTTATCTATTTTTAATGTTATATGTTTTATTGGGTCTATTTGAAGGATGACCAATTTTGTGATTTCTCACCTGGGAGTCTCATTTTCTGTTGCATTCTTGTGATTTGACCAGCTTAATTGTGAGAACAAATTCTCCGATAGGCTGATCAATAACACAGGTTGTTCATTCCCTATGATGGTGGAAATGTCCGTTCCTGTTCAGATGAACCCAAAACATTCCTTTCTCTTAGTTATATGCATTCTACTATTGTAAGGATACAGAAATAGGTTGCATTCAACTATCATCAATTGTGTAAATGTCTATTTGAGTAGGTCTAGTGCAGCATAGCATGACAGTGTGGTGAAGGATGATGGATCATGTCATTGTGTGCCATATGCTGTATGCTTGTGTGAAACTGTTAATAAAGAGAGCTGCTAGGAGGAGGAGATGAAGGAGGGAGAGGAGCAGAGAAAAGATTCCAAAGTACCCAGCTAGCCCGCCACAAACCTCGTGTCTTCATTCTGCTGGTCAGAATCCCATGTAATAGGTCCCTACAATTTCCCATCACTATCTCCTCTCACTTTGGATTTAATTTTGTAATGTCTCATCATGGATATGTTTCTTCCTAGATCCCATTTACAAAACAGATATTCAGGTATACTGTTACCAATTAAGCTGTATACATAATGTAAGGACCATATTTAATATTTGCCACCAGTAAATACAAACTAACTTCAAAGATGTTAAGCACCATTATCATTTAATACACTCACCAAATAGACAATTATATTCACTCTTTCAATTTTTTTTGTTTCTGCCATTAGCTTGCCGTGAGTTGGTGTTTAGCTTATAACAAGATATTTAGTCTTCTTGGTGTTAAGATACAAATCATGTTCTGCACTTGAAGCTCTAACTCGATCCAGCATCAACTGAAGATCTACAAAGTTTGTTGCCAACAACACTATGTCATCAGCATTTCGACTGTGGCTTCATCTGCCACAATCGCGCTCATCCCACATGCCAGCAAGGTGATGCTCAAGATAATACAGGATAGACTTCAGCAGCATGTGGAGAGAGAATTACCAGAGGTGCAGGCTGGTTTCAGAAGAGGCAGGGGGACTAGAGACCACATCGCCAACATATGCTGGATCATGGAGAAAACAAAGGGATACCAGAAACAAGTTTACTTTTGTTTTATTGACTACACTAAGGCATTTGACTGTGTGGACCACAACAAGATGTGGCAAGTAATTAAAGAGATGGGAATACCAGAGCACCTCATATGCCTCCTGAGAAATCTGTACATGAACCAAGAAGCAACAGTTAGGACAGAACATGGAATAACAGAGTGGTTTGGAATAGGAAAAGGAGTAAGACAAGGCTGCATTTTGTCACCATGCTTATTCAACCTATACACAGAGCACATAATGCGCAGTGCAGGGATGGAGGAATCACAATATGGGATTAAAATCGCTGGGAGAAACATCAATAATCTGAGATATGCAGACGATACCACCCTAATGGCAGAAAGTGAGGAAGACCTAAAGAATCTCTTGATTGGGCTGAAGGTAAAGGTAAAGGTTTCCCTTGCTCGAAAGCCAGTCGTATCCGACTCTAGGGTGCAGTGCTCATCTCTGTTTCTAAGCCAAAGAGCCAGCGCTGTCTGCTTCTGCAGACGTTTCCGTGGTCATGTGGCAGGCATGACTAGACACCAGAGCGCACGGAACGCTGTTACCTTCCCACCGAAGTGGTCCCTATTTATCTACTTGCAATTTCTTGCTTTCGAACTGCTAGGTTGGCAGGAGCTGAGATGAAGACGGGAGCTCATTTCCGTCCTGCAGTACTCGGGAATCAAACTGCTGACCTTTCACTTCCCAGGCTGAAGGAGGAGAGTGCAAAAGCTGGCTTGAGACTCAATATCAAGAAAACCAAGATAATGGCAACAGGCCCAATCAGTTCCTGGAAAATAGACGGGGAAGAAGTAGAAGCAGTGACAGATTTTACTTTCTTAGGATCAAAGATCACTGCAGATGGGGATTGTAGCCATGAAATAAAAAGGCGACTGATTCTTGGGAGACAAGCGATGAGAAACCTGGGGAACATAGTGAAAAGCAGAGACATCACATTGCAAACAAAAATTAGAATAGTCAAAGCAATGGTTTTCCCAGTAGTAATGTATGGATGTGAGAGCTGGACAATTAGGAAGGCTGAACGCAGAAGAATAGATGCCTTTGAAATGTGGTGTTGGAGGAGGGTTTTGAGAGTCCCCTGGACATTGAGGAGAACAAATAGGTCAATCTTAGAAGAAATTAATCCTGACTCCTCATTGGAAGGTCAAATAGTAAAGATGAAGCTAAAATACTTTGGACATCAAATGAGAAGGGAGGATTCACTTGAGAAGGCATTGATGTTGGGAAAGGTGGAGGGCAAAAGAAGAAGGGGGAGGCCAAGGATGAGATGGCTAGATGGTATTGTAGACACAATGGGCACAGAGCTGGGAGGGCTGAGGGGGATGGTGGAGGACAGAGGCGCCTGGAGGAAAATGGTCCATGGAGTCGCAAAGGGTCGGAGTCGACTGTGCGACTGAACAACAACAACAATTACAAAACAAGGCTAATAAAGAACAGTCCTGCTTAAACTGACCCCAAGATTCTTTTTAGGCAATACTTTAGACTGAAGATTGACATAGACATTTGGTTTTAAATACATTGCTGTTGGTTTTTTCCTTGTCTAAGGACAGACGTAAAACTGGCAAAATGAAATCACCATTTGGTGGGTTCATTCTGCATTTCCCTTCGCCTGACCTAGTGTGAGAAAGATTAGCTGGCAAAACAAGCTTGCCATTACCAGGGTACACCCAATTGTGGTTAAAAAATACCACAGTCTTACTATATTCTACTATGTTAGCAAGTGGAATTTAGGAATGAATGTAAATGAGTTAAGTATAAGAGGATGAAGACACTTTATGTATATCTCAGATATCTATAAAACAGAGATCTCTGTTTGTATATGCTCCAAAGGCTCCTGCACTGCTGGGCCTATCCCGCTGAAGTTTGGCATGTACATACAGTACCTTGGGCTTGCGAGATCAGTACTGTGGGGGTCCCAAAACACATTTAGGGGTCTATGCTGCCCCAAATTGATCCTTGATTCTCAACCAATCCCAAGGGTTGACCAGGTCTGGGGCTTTGTGACATCACGGGGGCCCGCCCCTTGGCCGAACAACCAATCCCAAGGGTTGACCAGGTCTGGGCCTTTGTGACATCACAGGGGCCCGCCCCTTGGCCGATCAACCAATCCCAAGGGTTAACCAGTTCTGGGTCTTTGTGAAATCACGGGGGCCCGCCCCTTGCCAGAGCAGGGCAGGAGTCCAGTGGACAGAGGAGAAAAGGAGAGAGGCTGCAGGGACCCTCAGGAGAGAAAACAGGCCTCTTGCTAAGTGGGCAGCGAGTTCACAAAACAGATAGTTTACGGGCCAGAGACGCCTGCCATCTTGGTGAAGCCATCGAAGCCACCCTGAGAAGGGCAGCCAGTTAGGTTGTGGGCCGTGCTTCAGGTTTTGATGCCCTTTGAGGGAGCTTTGGGCCTTACAAATAAAAAAAACACAGGGGTGACAAAAACCAGAGCAAGGCTGGATAACCAGCTAGTTTAGGATAAATTGAAGGTCATTGCCATAAGAATTTGAGATAATAAATCTGACTTATCAACAAATTATCCTGGCACTCAGGACATAGCCTCTTGAGATCATTTATCTCTAGTTCATTACCTTCTCTGCATTATTCCACAACATCACTCATGGTCAATTGGGTTTGAATAGCTTTTGAGTACTAAAGTCTTATCCAGTTTTGCCATAATCTTTCCACTTATTCTTTAATATGAAGTTGAGACTGATTTTAATCATTATCATGTCAGTGTTCATTACAGCTGCATGGGGATGCATTTACATTATTGTGAAGCAGAGCAAAGCAATGTTCTTCAAGGCAATTCTAAAAATGGGAGCACTCCAAACAAAAATTTGTAACTTTGAAATTGGATTTCGGATCAGTAACAAACTTGGAAAAGATGACAGTCTACCCTTGCTTTGTGCAAATTTGGGGAAGTGAAAATTTATGTTCCCTGATTTAAAATAGCCCATTTATGTTGAAAAGAAAAATCTCGCTTATCTTGAAAGAGAATGGTTGGTCCCATCTGCCTTCAGGGACAAAAATACTGATCTTTCAAAAAGGCCTCTAAAAATTGTAAATGGGACTGTTATAAACTGCAAGGAACGGGGTTACCAGCATGAATGTTCCAAAGTATAGATATATTGTTGCAGCCTCCATGAGCTCAGGTGGAATCTGAACTTTTGACTCTTCCAGTCAACCATAGCTGACACTCAGCATAACTTTTTAACTCCCTTCTAATCCAACAGACATTAAAAAGGGATTCTGTTTCTGATTGTAAAAGTATTTAAAATGTATTTTTATATGTATAGAGAACACATATCCAGAAGCTCACTTGTTTAAGATGTGAAATTATGGGTTGTGCTCTTGTGCTCTATGGCTAAAGTCTTACTTGATGTTAGCAGAACTTTCGTATCAATTCCACTTGTTTGTCATTATATGATTGCTCCATAATTAAGGGGGAAAAAATCTAAAAATGCTATGTGGTATCAAGTCATTTCTAATGAGACAACTATATAAGTTCATGATTTCCAAAATGTCCTATCATTTAACAGCTCTGCTGAGATCTTGCAAACCAACAGTATCTTTTGTTAAGTTGTTCTCAGTTCCTACAGCCCTCCTTCATAGTAATAGTCTTTTCTATTAAGTTTTGCTCAGGTCTTCAAATAGCACCTGTGGGTTCCTTTGTTGAGTCACTCCATCTCAAATCTTCCTCTTTTCTTACCCTCCTCTCCCACCAATGTTGTCTTTTCTAGTTAGTTCTGTATTTTCAGTATACAGTAAAACCCTGACTTACATATGCCTCAAGTTACGTAACATTCGACATGTAATGATTTTGTGCTAAAACCATGTCCCGATTTACGTAAATGTCACGATTTACATAATGCAATTTCTTATGGGTTTGCTTCGAGTTATGTAAAAATTAATTTCCCTGTGGGTTTGCTTCTATTTACGTTAAAAAATCATTTTTCCTATGGGTTTGCTCTGAGTTATGTAAAAGCCTATGGAACTGACTTTTTACTTAAGTTGGGGTTTTACTGTATGTATCTAGTAAGAGGTCAGGTTTAACTTGATTGAACACCGAATTTTCCACCTTTCTGGCTCTCTATGGCTCTCTTCCAATATCACATTTCAAATGAGTTGGTTTTTCTGCTATGTCTCCAGTGACTATCTGTGCTAATTATCGATTCTCCTTTTTTTATTTCTAAAGGCAAGGGGACATATTTTGGAAAACATGAACATAATATGTTTGTAGAGCTTTTGATCTGATATAGCATTTCTTCTCTAGATCGCCTAACCAAAGGAAAGGGTTTGAAAATTGGAACATTGCTTTCTAGTCCACATTCTAAAATGCGAGGATGGCAACATTAGTTTTCCTTAGAGGTTAAAGGGTGTGTAAGTTTCTGTTATATGTGTTGCACTTACATCTTTGCTTCATTATTTCATTAAGTACAAAACAGCACTTCAAAATATTTTGGCACAGAGAGACTACAGCCACATCCCAGTTGTCCTTGCTTCTATTTTCTTCCAGTGACCATAGTACAGATCAGGTGCTCATCCTTTGGTATCTGCTAACACTGGGTAATTCTATATGAGGGAAGTTTGTGTAAGAATTTATGTGTAGTGTATGCATAGCTAAACTTAAATTTTAAAAAGCCACATATTGCTGCACAATATTTTTACTGCACTGCAAGCAAGAAAAATAATACAAAGCTTTACATAGCAAAGGCAAACCGGAATTTTGATAGGGCATCTTGTGGACCATCGTCACTGCTGCCATTAGTGTTATCAACATTCAGGTTGGCGTTTGATTTGCAAAGCTTGGCATCCTTTTTCCTGCTGACAATGCAGGCACAATGTTACCCAATTGTATCATCCTTTTGTTCAGAAGTGTGTGAAAGGCCCTCAACGCAACCTGTAAATGAATAAAGAGCCTACAGACTGGAGCTAACTTGTCTGTACTCTTTAAACTATATTTTGATTTACTTTGTCACTGGATCCTTGTCTTAACTGTGTATTTTCAGATCTTCAGACATTTCTGTAAATGTGTGTGTGAACAGAAATGTCTGTGAACAGAAGGGGTTATGCAGTGACCAATCCATTCCAATCCTATACAGGAATCATTTTTCTACAATTGCACACATACCCTAACCTACTTGTATAATAATACTTTACTCTGATAATGTTATAATATTCCAGAATACAAAAGACTATCTAAAACAAACACAAGTCTTTCTTTTCATTCTACAGATTTGTGAAATGGCACAGTGACATCAGTCTGTGTAGTGCTTCAGTGGACCAATTAAGTATCTAGGGAAGATCTTGGGCTACATTGGGGGAATCAGCTATTATATGCCTTCTTCTTTGGCACCATCAGAGTACAGTATTTTTATTTCTTCACTTTAAATTCCTGACAATATTTCTAATCCCATGAATACTGAATGGATATGAAGTATCTACTTATTTATTTATTGAATTTATGTACTGTCATACTTACTGTATTTTCTGGTGTATAAGACTACTTTTTAACCCCAAAAAATCTGTGCCAAAGTCGGGGGTCGTCTTATAGGACAGGTACTTAACTGCAGCTTGTTTCCCCTTGCTTCATATGTCCGGTGCATATGGTGGGGGGTGCCGCGGCCGAGTCCCTGCTCTGTGCGGGGAGTATGAAGCAAGGGGAAGCAAGCTGCACACATCTTCCTGTACCTCAAGGAGGAGAACGTGAGCGTGGATTGGCTCTCCACCAGAACCTGCCCATTCGACTCGGAGGGCTACGCGTCTTGGTTGAGTGTGGGTTAATTTTTATTTGGTGTGCATTGGAAGAGGGGTAGTCTTATACGGCAAGTATATTCCAAACTCTATATTTTAACTGGAAAAGTTGGGGGTCGTCTTATACGCCCAGTCGTCTTATACGCTGGAAAATACGGTAATAATAACCACCACTTTGGGTGGTGAACAAAAATAACATAATACATGCCCAGTCCCAACATATAAAATAAAAATAATCAAACTAACAAAAAAAAATTACCAGGAGGTAAATGTAACTAGCCAATGAACTAATTAAATCCTATGGTAACATCTAACACAGAGCCTTACACTTTGGGTCATAAATTAATCACTCAGTGGTAGGATATTATTAAAAGCTTCTTATTTATTATTACTTACTTAACCATATTGTAGTTACTCCAGCCCTAGGGCCAATAATGGCTCCTTAATTTGTCCCATAGTCAGTCTGGATTTGCACAAATAACTCTGATTCAGTCCAATTTTTGTAGATTTCTCTAAAACAGTGCACAAATGCCTTCCTAACTCTCCAGAAATCAACTGTAAAAAGCTCCATGTACTTTTCAACCAACTTTCAATGGGAGACTTTGTATTATCAAGATTTTTAATGCATACTTAGTGTATTACTTATTTGATTTAACAACAATAGCAAAATCTTTTGATGGAAATCTTTTGAAATTAATAAATCTGTTTGATACAGATTAGCCTTTCCCTTTATGTACACATGGCAGTACTAATGCTGACAGAGACTACTTCTTAGAGTGTGTATATGAATGTACCTTTTAATACTCAAAGCAAGTACTAGAAGGATAAAAGATGTGTTTTTTTTATGATATGTAGTTGATGAAAAATATAAAAATGCTATACAATCCCTACTGCCATCTGCTGGCAGCAGAAAAGGAGAAAAAAGACAAAGTGTTCACTCATAGATACACAAGTACTATCAGAAATAAGTACAACTGAATGACAGTTCATGAATAGGAGATATGTGCAGTATTTTATTTCTAATATTCATCAAGTTCTCATCAGTATATGTAACTCATAGACAAGCTATTGGAAACACTGGTAATATATGTAGATTCTTAGAACTTGGAATGCTGGGTTTAAAATTAAAATAAAAGAAAGATAAATATCAGAAGTTTGCAATTAACTGATTGTTCTCCTGCCAACCTAGCAGTTCGAAAGCAAGAAATTGCAAGTAGGGACCACTTTGGTGGGAAGGTAACATCGTTCCATGTGCTCCGGTGTCTAGTCATTCCTGCCACATGATCACGGAAACGTCTGTAGAAGCAGACAGCGCTGGCGCTTCGGCTTTGAAATAGAGATGAGCACTGAACCCTTGAGTCGAATTCGACTAGCTTTCGAGCAAGGGGAACCTTTACCTTTACCTTTTATTACTGTTGTTAAATCAGTGCCATTATTGGGTCAGTTAAAGCATTACTTGCTATGCTCTTTGCAGTGGATAAATATCTCTTGCTGTCTCTGAAGGAGAAGACCTATAACCTCCTTTTTATGGCTTTTGGTTATAGTGGTGTGACAGTGGAACCAACTGCCTCGAGCGGTGGTGAGCACTCCAACACTGGAAGTAGTCAAGAAAGAATTGGATCGCCATTTGTCAAATCTGCTTTGATTTGGAGTCCTGTATTGAGCAGGGGATTGGACTCGATGGCCTAAAAAGCCCCTTGCAACTCAGTTATTCTATGACTTTTAAAAAAATTACTTTTAACTAGTTTTAACAAACACATACAGTAGCTGCACAGCACCTTCCAGTGGATGGTGTTATCAGGATTAAATCCATCAAGTTTGACTGAGCAGCAATTGCACTCTTTTAATGTGTGTGTCTATTTTAGAAAGAAGAGTGAACAATTTAAAGTCACAGGTGATCTGATGTCACATAACAATGTACTGTAATTAAGAATACAGTATATCATCTTTCATTAGAACCTATCTTTCAGTTGTCACTTCAAGTTATCCCACTATAAGTTTTTCTCTTATTTTTAAACAGGATAAATAAACAAGACTTCGGTAATGCTGAAGCTTCTAAATTTTCGGTTGCCATTGTATAAGTGTTAAAAGTTATTGAAAATATATGCATTTATAAATAGTTATTGCTAGAAATAGACTAGCTACAAATAATGTGTTTTCTTCTTCTTCATAGAATCCAATATATATACCGTCAGGTTGGAACTGACTTATAGGAACTCCAGTAGGGCTTTCAAGATAAGTGAGATATTTAATGTGGTTTTACCAATTCAAATACCCACAGTGAGTTTTCATGGTTGAGTACAGATTTAAACCCAGGCCTCATGAGTTTTAATCTATCACTTGATCCACTACATCAGGGATTCTCAACCTGCGACCTGTGGGCTGGATGTGCCCCCCCACTCCGCCTCCACCATACCAGGAAGTGCCATGTGGTGGAGAAATGGCAAAATGGCTGTCCGGCCCACGAAGCTGTCTGAGGGAGCATGACCCAGCCCCCAGCTTTAAAAGGTTGAGAACTCCTGCACTACATCCATTAGGTATCCAAAATAAGAGCATAAATACTACTATATATTTACTTGAAATATCCTGTGATTTCAAAATACTGTATCACAATTTTTCTCTGTTTTGTGTAAGTCATAAAATAAAGCTTAACAACATGTCCAGTTTCAGATAGTAACATTCAAACATGAGCTTGGATAAAAAGTAAAAAATGAATTCCTTTATCCCTCTGAGAGAAATTGGTTCATTGGAGAGAATAATCATTGTAGCCAGGCTACTATAAACACTGTATTAAAAGGGCGCAGGTGGTTTTTGAATGAAAATCCAGTGGCAAGGGACAATGCTAAGACAAGCTGTACATCTAATCTTTGCTCCCTTGTAGATGGGTGGGCCTCTGTTCTTCCATTTTTATTCCCTACATTTCCCACATGACCACCATATGTTGGCATATCTCTCCCCTCATAATAATGATAACTGGCATCAATCCTCTCTAGTGTTTAAAAAAACTTTTTCCTTTCTCCATCTCCTTTAAAAATGTCTTTCTCCCTCTGCACCATCAGTTTGGAGGTATGCCCATTTGCAACAATGTTAAAAATTATTATTAGCATTAATTAGGTTACTTGGCTAGTCATTTTAATACAAGGTGTGTTGCTTTGCCATGTGGGTTTTAATTACAGAGATCTATCACTTTTTTTGGGTGGGGGCAACAGCCCATCTGCTCCATTCCTGTGTGAAAACTCAGCAAGGGAAATAAATAACTGCAGAAAACCACACAATTCTTCCCATTACAGTTGTATACTGTATAATTTTCAAACCACTTGTCCTAGAGTAATTCCCAAGACATCCACACTAATCAAGATGAAGAGTAACGATCAAGACCACTGACATTTTTACTCTGGAATAATTAATCCACATTTACTTTGGAGTAAATACCCTAGTTTTTCTTCTTTTATAGGTTTCGTGTTCAGGGAATGAAGAAGCAGATGAGTGAAGTAGTGAAATTCAGCTCTTTAATAGTGGGGTTTGAACACAGTTTGGATGGGGCAAAACTTGGATTTATATACACTATAAACAGTAACAGTAACAATAATACAACAAGCCCATTGGCTAACAGAGTGTGCACATTTTCAATCCATTTATTTGCATAAGAATAGATACATGAGAAAAGATAAATTCCGCTCCTGTCAGAAAACACAGTTAACATACATAACATTCCACCCCCCACCCCACCCAGGTAAAAACAAAACCCTTTAACTAGGATGGCGGTCTAGTTTCCTTTCTGGGTCGGACGCTTAGCTGAGCCGGCTCAGAGGCTCGTAGGATGTGGGACCCGACTGGAGTGAGGGATTGACTAGAGGGGGAGGATTGTAAACCAAAATTAAAGTCCCGTTTGTCAGATGGAGGAGCAGGGGATCGCTCAAAACCAAAATCTAATTCTGTGGATGAATAAGACAACTCAGGGTCCCTCCTGTGTGTACTAAGAGTGGAGGGCGACTCTGAACAAAATTGGTCATCAATAAAGGAATCCAAAGTGCTAGGCTGGGACAGTGTAGGGGTACACATGGCTGGAATAGGGGAGCATTCCACAAATTCCCCTTGAAATCGGTTCCTAGAAGACCATACCTGTCAACCGCGGCTCTGGAAAATATGCGACCTGCGCAAACGGTTCTGCATAGGTTGCCTTCTACGCATGCGTAGAAGGCTATGCCGCTTGCGTAGCCTCCTAAGCAAACGGCATACCATTCTACGCAAGCGGCGTAGCCTTCTACGCATGCGTAGAACGGGGCTACGCAAGCGTAAATCCCTTCTACACATGTGTAGAAGGTGACCTGTGCAGAAGGGCTGCACAGCACCTCCTTTCCCCCGCTGCCAATTTCCGGGGTTTCGGCAGCGCGGGGCAGGAAATGGTGCAAATCAGCGCCGAAAACCATGAAATCCCGGCCAATCTGGGATGGTTGACAGGTATGTAGAAGACACTTCTGGGTCAATGTTGGCTGGCTGCTGACTATTACCACTGCCCCCTGGGTTTAAATGGGTGGGGGCCAACCCTAGCATTGAGTGTCTGTATTCATTTTGTGGGTCCAGTACTCTGGGTCTCAATTGATCCGCGTGCCTCCTCCAGATCAGACCAGTGGCTGTTTCGATTCTGTAAGAAACAGGACCAGTCTGATCGATAACAAACCCAGGCACCCATGTAGTACCACCAGCTGCATAATTGCGGCAATGTACAGGGTCTCCCGGAGAAAAACCCTTCTGGTGTTGGATCACTATATTTGTGCCTTTGTCCTCTACCCTAGAGGGATCCAATCTGTCCAGCAAGGATGACAGTTTCCTTCGCTGGAGCAATTCAGCAGGGGACAGCCATGAGGCAAGGGGGGTGAGCCTATATGTGAAAAGAAACTGGCATAAATGGAGCTCCAAATCCCCTTCACCCATATGCCGAAGCGCGTCTTTAGTTGTGCGGACCTGCCGCTCTACCTGGCCATTGGTGGCTGGGTGGAATGGGGTGGCAGTGATGTGCCTAATTGCATTCCTTTCCATGAAGGATTGGAATTCTGCAGATGTGAATGTGGACGCGTTGTCGGACACCAGCACATCTGGAAGTCCAAATGCTAGCAAACAGCCTTCTTAGGTGCATTTTCGTGGTGGCTGAAGTGGTATTAGGCACCCTAATTACTTCCAGCCACTTAGAGAATGAATCCACAACCTACAAAAATAGGGCACCCCTAAATGGACCTGCAAAATCTATGTGCAACCTGGACCAAGGCCCCCGAGCAGAATCCCATTCCCGAGAAAGATGGTGGGATTGCTCTGGGAGAGAGGATTGACAGCTGGCACAAGTGCTGACCATTTGTTCTATGTCTTGGTCCAGTTGAGGCCACCAAAAGTAGCTACATGCAAGGGCTTTGGAATGGACAATTCCCAGGTGACTTGTGTGAAGTAGATGTAAAACCTTTTCCCTGAGAGTGACAGGAATGACCACCCACTGGCCCCATAGAAGGCAACCTCGTTCCACTGACAGTTCCAAACGCTTGCAGTGGAATGTTCTGAATTCCTCAGCTAGAGGAGAGACAGGCCAGCCTTTTTGTACCCAAGACATTACTTTAGTCAATGTTACATCCTTGGCCGTAGCCTTGGCTATATCTGAGGGGATGACTGGGGGCGAGTCAAAAGCCTCAATCATAAGGACCTGGTAGTCGCTTTCGATCTCGCAATCGGCTTCCCCATCCCCTGGCAGTGGAGAACGTGACAGGGCATCAGCATGGCTGATGTTCTTGCCGGGCCTGTGCACCAAAGTACAATTGTATGCATTTAGGAAAATTGCCGGAAAAGCTTGATGCCAGACCGTGAGGCCTCAGACGCTACCGCCTCTTCTAGGACAGCCTTGAAAGTTAGCGTCTTCCTGATCATGAGGCAACATTGAGCATCTTCATCCCTCATGCCGGCCAGCAGACAGTCCCAGAGTGCTTCTTCGATGTTGTCCCACTTGCACGGGGCAGCAGCAATGTGCAGAGCGGCGGCATAGTCTGCAATGGACTCCCTAGGTCGCTGCTCCCTTCTGTGGAAGGTCACCCTGGCTGGGAAGATCAAGACCTCTGGCTGCAGGTGTTTCCTCAGTGCGGACATGATTTCTACGAGCGGCATCACATCCATGTCCCTTGGGAGAACAAGGTGGGTTGCCAGCTCAAGCGTCTCAGAATCGCACAGAGAGAGGAAACAGGAGTGCTTCTGGTCTTCATCGGTGATCTTCTGCCAGGCCATTTCGTGGCAGAATTGGCGTTCGTATGTTGCCCATTTCTCTGGACACGCTGGGTCAAATGGGCTGATGTTACTAACGTGTGGCGACGCCATCCCATCCTCGTCGCCAGTTTCATGTTCAGGGAATGAAGAAGCAGACTAGTGAAGTAGTGAAATTCAGCTCTTTAATAGTGGGGTTTGAACACAGTTTGGATGGGGCAAAACTCGGACTTATATCTTAACCTATAAAACCAAGGGTTAACCGTTGGAACTTGCTATAGGTTCCTACGGCTGGCCCTACTTGCCTGCACTCACCCTTTGGGAACACGGGCGGACTGGTCCGCAGATCAACGAAGGATTGAATAAAGCGGCAGTGGGGCAACAGCCCCACAAATGCGAAAAAAGGGAAACAACTTCATTTCCCAACATTCTTTGCGCCGCGCTGCGCCACAGCCAATCAGGCTGAGAGGCGGGAGCACAAAGAACGTGGGGAAACGCGGCGCGGCCAATCAAAAATGAGCCGCACGGGAAAAAAAGAAGCACAAAGGGAAAGCACAAATGGAAAAATACAATCCCCAGTGTCCTGCGTGCCGTGAGCGCGCAGAACTCTGAGAAAGCCGGCGCGCCAGCCCCGGTAAGGGAAGCCCACAAACACCCCACCCCACCCCTGGGCTTCCTTACCGCGGGCTGCAAGGCAGCCCCCGGTAAGGGAAGCCCACAACCCCACCGCTGCTGGGATTCCTTACCGCGGGCCGCAAGGCAGCCCCCGGTAAGGGAAGCCCACAACCCCACCCCACTCCTGGGCTTCTTTACCGCGGGCCACAAGGCAGCCCCTGGTAAGGGAAGCCCACACACTCCCCGCCACTGGGTTTCCTTACCGCGGGCCGCAAGGCTGCCCCCAGTAAGGGAAGCCCACACACACCGCCGCTGGGCTTCCTTACCGCAAGCCGTAAGGCAGCCCCCGGTAAGGGAAGCCCACAACAACGCCCCACCGCTGGGCTTCCTTACCGCGGGCCATAAGGCAGCACCGGTAAGGGAAGCCCACACACACCCCACCGCTGGGTTTCCTTACTGCGGGCCGCAAGGCAGCCCCCGGTAAGGGAAGCCCACCCCCTGCCGCTGGGCTTCCTTACCGTGGGCCGCAAGGCAGCCCCCAGTAAGGGAAGCCCACAACAACCCCCCGCCGCTGGGCTTCCTTACTGCGGGCCATAAGGCAGCCCTCGGTAAGGGAAGCCCACACACACCCTGCCGCTGGGCTTCCTTACCGCGGGCCGCAAGGCAGCTCCCGGTAAGGGAAGCCCACACACACACACCGCTGGGTTTCCTTACCGCGGGCCGCAAGGCAGCCCCCGGTAAGGGAAGCCCACCCCCCCTGCCGCTGGGCTTCCTTACCGCAGCCCACAAGGCAGCCCCCGGTAAGGGAAGCCCACAACCCCCCCGCCGCTGGGCTTCCTTACCGCAGGCCGAAAGGCAGCCCCGGGTAAGGGAAGCCCACACCCCTCCCCCACTGCTGGGTTTCCTTACTGCGGGCCACAAGGCAGCCCCCGGTAAGGGAAGGCCTCACACACCCGCCGCTGGGCTTCCTTACCGTGGGCCGCAAGGCAGCCCCCGGTAAGGGAAGCCCCCCTCCACCGCTGGGCTTCCTTACCGCAGGCCGCAAGGCAGCCCCCGGTAAGGGAAACCCACACACACCCCCGCCGCTGGGCTTCCTTACCGCGGGCCGCAAGGCAGCCCCCGGTAAGGGAAACCCACACACACCCCCGCCGCTGGGCTTCCTTACCGCGGGCCGCAAGGCAGCCCCCGGTAAGGGAAGCCCCCCCACACACACACCGCTGGGTTTCCTTACCACGGACCGCAAGGCAGCCCCCAGTAAGGGAAGCCCACACACACACACCCCGCCGCTGGGCTTCCTTACCGCGGGCCGCAAGGCAGCCCCCGGTAAGGGAAGCCCACTACCCCACCCCCCCACCCCGCTGGGCTTCCTTACCTCGAGCCAGCCAGGGAAGCCAGCCCCTCTCTCTCACACACACACAGCTTCTCTCTCTCTCTCTCTGTCACACACACACAGCTTCTCTCTTTCTTTCTCTCTCTCTCTCTCACACACACACAGCTTCTCTTTCTCTCTCTCTCGGTCACACACACATAGCTTCTCTTTCTCTCTCTCTCTCTCACACAGCTTCTTTCTCTCTCTCACACACACACACACAGCTTCTCTTTCTCTCTCTCACACACAGCTTCTCTTTCTCTCTCTCTCTCACACACACAGCTTCTCTCTCTCTCTCACACACACACACAGCTTCTCTTTCTTTCTCTCTCTCATACACACACAGCTTCTCTTTCTCTCTCTCTCTCACACACACACAGCTTCTCTTTCTCTCTCTCTCTCACACACAGCTTCTCTTTCTCTCTCTCTCTCACACACATACACATACACACAGCTTCTCTTTCTCTCTCACACACACACAGCTTCTCTTTTCTCTCTCTCTCTCACACACAGCTTCTCTTTCTCTCTCTCTCACACACACACAGCTTCTCTTTCTCTCTCTCTCTGTCACACACAAGCTTCTCTTTCTCTCTCTCACACACACACAGCTTCTCTTTCTTTCTCTCTCTCATACACACACAGCTTCTCTTTCTCTCTCTCTCACACACACACAGCTTCTCTTTCTCTCTCTCTCTCTCACACACAGCTTCTCTTTCTCTCTCTCTCTCACACACACAGCTTCTCTTTCTCTCTCTCTCTCACACACATACACACAGCTTCTCTTTCTCTCACACACACAGCTTCTCTTTTCTCTCTCACACACAGCTTCTCTTTCTCTCTCTCTCTCACACAGCTTCTCTTTCTCTCTCTCTCTCTGTCACACACACAGCTTCTCTTTCTCTCTCTCTCTCACACACAGCTTCTCTTTCTCACACACACACAGCTTCTCTTTCTCTCTCACACACACAGCTTCTCTTTCTCTCTCTTTCTCTCACACAGCTTCTCTTTCTTTCTCTCTCTCTCACACACAGCTTCTTTCTTTCTTTCTCTCTCTCTCTCTCTCACACACAGCTTCTCTTACTCTCTCTCTGTCACACACACAGCTTCTCTTTCTATCTCTCTCTCTCACACACTCACACATATTCCTCTTCTGCTCCTTTCCCTAATGAGCTCTCTCTCTCTCTCACACACACACACAGCTTCTCTTTCTCTTTCTCTCTCTCACACACGCAGCTTCTCTTTCTCTCTCTCTCTCTCTCACACACACATATTCCTCTTCTACTCCTTTCCCTAACGAGCTCTCTCTCACACAAACACACAAACACACACACAGCTTCTCTCTCTCTCTCTCTCTCTCTCTCTCTCACACACACACACACACACACGACACTCCTGCCTTTCCATAAATTTTTTATGTGTGTGTTGGTGATTGGAGTGGTATTCTATGGGTGGTGGTGATTGTGCACACCCAAAACCACCCTTAACCACCAACACACACTTTTGAAAAAAGACACATTATAAAACATTATTTGGTAAAATAAAAAAGGAAAAAAATATATCATCCTTTGTTCTTTATTTTAACCCCCCCAAAAAACAAACAAACAAACAACTGATCACAGTTTATAACAGCCCGGCAACGCCATCCTCCTCAGTCCACACAACTCCGTACCCATTGTATCTACAATGCCATCTAGCCATCACATCCTTGGCTGTCCCCTTTTTCTTTTGCCCACCACCTTCCCCAGCATTAAGGCCTTCTCAGGTGAATCCTCTCTTCTCATTTGATGTCCAAATTACTTCAGCTTCATCTTTACTATTTGACCTTATAATGAGCACTCAGGGCTAATCTCTTCTACTATTGACCTATTTGTTCTTCTTGCTGTCCAAGGGACTCTCAAAACTCTCCTCCAGCACCACATCTCAAAGGCATCTATTTTTCTTCGCTCAGCCTTTCTAATGGTCCATTAAAACTCATTTCAAACAGCCCGGCAACGCCGGGCAACCTCTGCTAGCACACTATAAACAGTAACAGTAACTATAATACAACAAGCCCATTGACTAACAGAGTGTGCACATTTTCAATCCACTTATTTGCATAAGAATAGATACATGAGAAAAGATACATTCTGCTCCTACAATAAGCCCATTGGCTAACAGAGTGTGCACATTTTCAATCCACTTATTTGCATAAGAATAGATACATGAGAAAAGATACATTCCACTCCTGTTAGAAAACACAGTTAACATACATAACAATAGGGGTCACACTTTTTTCCTTCCTTCCTTCCTTCCTCTTGACTATGTAAAAAAACTTCAATAACTGCCCAGAGCAAATGTACAACCAGAGCAAGAAAAACCACTATCATTTGAGGAGTGCACCATATTGATAGCTCCATCCTCCTCTGATCACTGGCTGTAATTTTAATTGGCTGTCCCAAGTGAAAAAAGGAAAAGGTATCCTTTCTCTTTACTTCTTTCTTGAAACCTTCTTAACTGTAAACCCCAACTACAGGATATATACAGCCATGAGGACTCAAACAGGCCAATTTCTTACATAGCCCATATAATTATAAATGCCCCTTGAGATCAAGATTATTTGTGAATGCCTCTCTGTGCAGACAATATAGCACTGAGATCAGACTGGGAAGCATTCAGATTTTTTTGGTGTGTGTATCATTCTAACTCAAGGCTTGACATCATTGTTCATAAAGTTAACAAAAATATTTAGGAATTGTTCGGTTCTACTGCAAATATCAAACTACTGTGTCTCCATTTGATGGTGCTATTCAGAGTAAGTAATACAAAAATATATTTTTTATTTCAGCCAGAATTTTTAAAATTTAATTTCACTTTTGTCTAATTGTATAAACCATATTGAAAATAAATCTGATGACTATATATAAAGAATTTGATAAATAACAAATAAAAGGTTTAACTGTAGGTTGCGGCTTGCTTTATGTGAAAAAAGACAGTGGCAGCAGTTCTTTAGTACAGTGGCATTAGAGAATATCTTCCCCTTTTCACTAATACCCTGTATGGGTGGGCACATACCTTAGACAAATTTGTACCCTAACATAAAGCATGGATCCCCAGTGTGTTGGAATGGATAGAGTGGCGGACTAGGATTCAGAAGGCTTATTACTGTATGATTTTAATCTGATCTTTCATATATATTTTATATGTGACTGCCATTTTCTTGCCCCCGCTGTTGCCAAGAACCAAGCAAGAATTTAAAATTAACAGGCAGCACAATGAGAATAGAAATAAAACTTCTCTGTTTGGTGAAAACCATGGCAGCACTTTCCAGCCCCAATTCGCAGTGATCCCTCGTCCGTATCAGAAACTAAAAAGGCCCCTCACCAGGTTGGATGGAATTCTGTGAGGTGCACACTTGTGCCGCAGTTGTGGACTTAGCTCGCCACTTCCAGGTTTTCCTGGAGGAGAACCCAGTTTGCCACACCTGGAGCTGAAGCAGCTTTCTTGTGCGATTTGCAGAGCACTTCCTGGAACATTTTGAGGCCGAAATGAGCCAGGCTTATGCCAGCGACTTGCTGCTGCGGTGTGACATTGCCACATTCATGGATGTTCCTCTGCCTGAGTCTTTGATTGTCTCCCCTGTGGAGCAACCTGTGGGAACAACTTCTAGCCTCCCCAGCAGCCAGTCTCGCAGCTCTGAAAATGTTTCAACCATAGCGGCAGTCATGGCCACCAAGCCAAAGTTGATAAAGCGTTTCTCTCTGTACAACGTGAGCTGCAGCATCCTGCAGTGGAAGACTTTGGCTGACTTATCTGCTGTTGGCAGAGATGGCGCAACCACAGGGGCCAACAGCAATTCCTAGCTTTCAGGAAGCGGTCCCTCTGATCATTGGACTCATAGTTGAGCTCTTGCAGCTCAACAAAGCCTCCCTGGCCACCCTCAGAGTGGAACTGGCTAGCGCGATGCAATGGCCTGCTGAATTATGTACACTGTAGATGACGACAGGTCAGGGGGTGTAGCAGAACTCACTGGCACTGCGAAAAGCAGGGGGGAGGGGAGGGCTCATCAAAACCACAGGTCAGCATTGCCTGTTCTTGCATATTGGATGTGTGGACAACAACCCCCTTGCAAATGCCCAGCAAACAGAACACCTTTGTACTCAAGCTGTCAAGCCCCTTGGAATATACCGTATCCTTGAGATGGATGACTCGCTGCAGATGCACTCGTGGCTGGCAGACATTTAGGAATACATGGGCTTGGGTGAAAGTCCTGACAGTCTGGAGCAGCCATGCATTAATCTCTCAGAGAGCATGCCTAGCCAGGAACTCCCCATGGTGCAGAGTGAAACCAACAAACAGCTCAGCCAAGGTGTCTATGAAGGACTGATGGAACCCCACTCAGCATCCATGTCCTCCAGCTCTGTCACTTTTGCTGCCTCAGGCTCTGAATCTATGGAGCTGCGGCCTCCGGAACTGCCACCTTGGGTGCCGATCACCAATGGCCCATTTCCTGCTGGCCTCCTCCACACAACTTTCTTGTATGGAGGAGTACTTCTGGATCCACCCCATCCCCTTGGATCCAGGGGCTCCAGCAACATGAAGCTTGTCAGCTACGTGGAGACTTTGCAAAGGCTGCATGATTCCTTCCTCTTCCAAAGGGAACCCGACCCCAGCAGAGGAAGTCATGGTGACACAGAGCATCCTCTCTCTGAATATCCTTGGTTCCATGGTGCTCTGTCGCATCTCAAAGCAGCCCAACTGGTATTAGCTGGGGGCGGGGGGGGGGGGGCAGCAGCCATGGTGAGTTCTTGGTGTGTTGGAGCAAGACACAGCGAGGCCAATATGTCCTGACCTTCAACTTCCAGGGGAACGCCTCTCCCTTAATGAGGACGAGCAATACCGCATTCAACATCTCTGGTTCCAGACCATCTTCAACATGCTGGAGTGCTTCTGGGTCCACTCCACCCACTTTGATTCTGGCAGCTTCAGCAACATGACACTCATTAGCTACGTGGAGAGTGAGGGCGGGAGAAGCCAGGGTGGGCTAATACAGAAAAATATAAATTTTATTGATTGATTGTTAAATTTCTATACCGCCCACTCAGTCAAAGCCGACTCCGGGCGGTTCACACAGTGGGTAAAAACAGATAAAAACCAGCAATAGGAACCCACACCTAAAAAGAGAGGGGTGCAGGAACCGAAGAAACCGTGGGGCAGGCATCCTCCCCTATATTAACCACCCAACCGAAGCCACCCCTCCACCTGCACCCAAAACTTGGCCCGCCAGCCAGCTTTTTAGTTCTTTTCTAAAGGGCAACAACTCCGTCTGGAGACGCAGTTCTACTGGCAGGAGGTTCCAAAGGGCCGTTGCGGACACAGAGAAGGCTCTCCTCCTTGTGCCAGAGAGGCGAGCCCCCCTGGCCGATGGCACTATTAGAGAGCCCCTCCGGTCCGCTCAGGTTGGACGGACAGACGTCCTTAGGGCGATGCGGTCTCTAAGGTGGATAAATGAGTCTAAAAGTCATGACAGATGAAGTGACAGACTTTTTGGGCACAGGGGCTTGAGCAGTCTAACAAGGCAGTCTGCCCATCTGTTTTCGATATTAGGTAAAGGCCACCCTTGCTCAAAAGCCAGTTGTATCCAACTCTAGGGTTCAGTGCTCATCTCTGTTTATAGCCAAAGAGCCAGCACTGCCTGCGTTTGCAGACATTTCTGTGGACATATAGCAGGCATGACTAAACACCAGAGTGCACTGAACACTGTTTACCTTACCACCAAAATGGTCCCTATTTATCTACTTGCAATGTCTTGCTTTCGAACTGCTAGGTTGGCAGGACCTGGGACAAAGACGGGAGCTCATTCCGTCCTGCAGTACTCGGGAATCCAACTGCTGACCTTCCACCTCCCAGTCAGCATCTTAGCCACTTGAGCCACTGCACTATAAGCTGCTGTACTGCAGCCCAAACATTGTGAGTTCGATCCTGATGGGTTCCTAAGGTGGACTGAGCCTTCCATCCTTCCGAGGTCGGGAAAATGAGGCCCCAGCATATTGAGAGAGAGAGAGAGAGAGAGTGTGTGTGTGTGTGTGTGCAAAAAAGCTAATTAACGTGAACCGCCCAGAGAGCGCACTCCCTAAGCACTCTATGGGGCGGCCTAGCAGTGTAATGGCTATCGCTCGTGCACTACTGACTGAGGGGCCCGCGCGCGGGCTTGGAACCCGGAGCTACCCGGCGGTTTAACGGAGCTTCTCAGTCAGGCCCCACCACGCGACACTTCCGCGGTAGGGAACAACTCCGGCCTCGCACACCCTGCGCTTGCAGGGACGTCCCTCTGTGCGCCTGCGCAGTAGGCTGGGCTAGTCCTAGCCTAGTCTGGGTACAGCACGCCGCGGTGGTAGCGAGTGGCCGTGAGAGGCAAACCAAACGCCACCCTATTTCCTGGGGTGAAGCAGGCGGGTGGGGCGGACTGACATTTTTTTTTTTTGGAGCCGTGGCTGAGGGGAAGCGCGGCACGACGGGAAGCGGGGGGCGAGGGAGCCTCCAGTCCCGAGGATGGTGTTCGAGTCGGTGGTCGTAGACGTCCTGAACCGGTTCCTGGGAGATTACGTGGTGAATCTCGACAGTTCCCAGCTCAAGCTTGGCATCTGGGGAGGTAAAGGGAAAGCCAGTGGTGGTGGGGTTGAGGGGGGGGGGGTGTAGGCTGAGGGGGGCCCCTTTTCTGACACCCCTATCCAACAGCCTCCTCTTTTCCAGAAGGGGGTTCTTGGCGCCCCCTCCCGCCTGAGGGGAAGAAAAGGAGGCGAAAGGTGGCGGGAGGATGAGGTGAATGTGTGTTGCTGTGAGAGACAAGAGACAGGAGAACCCCTTTCAAGCAATAGGGGCTCTCACTCCATCACGCAGTGCTCGGGTCTCGTACTCGTGACAGGAAGGTGCAAAGAGAGCCCCACCCACCGGCGCCTGCCACTGCCTTCCCTTCGGAGGGGGGCGGGGGCCTTCTTCTTCTTCCCCCCGTGGCCCCTCCCTTCAGCCCCTCGCTGATGTGATTCGCCAAGCCCTGTCACGTGGGGCGAGCCTTGCCTCGCCTCCTCCCCTTTTACCACACCTGCTCCAGCTCCAGCCCCGCCGCTCCCTTTTGAGCGAGCGACGACGAGTGGCTTTTATATTTAGGGAGGGGTGGGTTGGGTGGAAGCCCGAGGTGGTTTTTTTTAACGAGGTTAGTTTCGCTGTGGCGGCACTGAAGAGCAATAAGGAAACTCCGTCTGAACTTTGGTTTCTTCCTCTCGCCCTTGTCTGTTGTTGAGTTGCACCAAAGTCCTAGGCGGGCAACACAAACCACAGGCTTAAAAGCCCTTTAGAGCTGCCCCCCCTATTTTATTTTATTTTTTTGGGGGGGCCCCTCAAATGTAGCAGGATATTGGCTCAGTTCGTTTATGTCAGGGGTGCTCAAACGTTGCAGGCCGCGGGCACGTTGTACTTCTGCTTCCGGGAGCAACGAGGGCTTGTGGGCCGGATAAATCGGTGTTGGGGGCCAGATCTGGCCCACAGGCCGTAGTTCATACCTGTCAACCGCGGCTCCGGACAATCCGGGACCTGCGCAGAACGGTTCTGTGCAGGTCACTTTTTATGCAGGCGTAAAAGCCTTCTACGCATGCGTAAAAGCGACATGCAGAACTGTTTTTATTTATTTATTTATTTATTATTCAATTTATATCCCGCCCTACTCAACACATGGCCGACTCAGGGCGGCTAACAACATATAAATGACCCCAGGGCAACACAAGGGGTTTACATACAAGATACAAAATGCAGCAGAAAAGCGACTTGCGCAGAACCGTTCTGCGCAGCTCGCTTCTACGCATGCGTAGAAGGCTTTTACGCATGTGTAGAAGGCTTATACGACCCCCTTCTGCACAGAAGCCTTCTACGCATGCGTAGAAGCGAGCTGTGCAGAAGGGATGCGCAGTAACGCCTTTCCCCCGCTGCCAAATTCCGGGGTTTCGGCAGCTCCGGGCGGGAAATGGTGAAAATCGGTGCCGAAAAACGGGAAATCCCGGCCAATCCGGGAAGGTTGACAGGTATGCGTAATTTGGGCATCCCTGGTTTATAGTATCACTACATCTGATTGGAGGCTTAAGATGCTGGCTTAAGATGCTGAGCTAGATGACTGAAAGGTCGGCAGGTCAGCAGTTCAAGATCTGAGTGCTGCGCACACAGTTCCAGATTGCATGACTCTTTAAATTGGATATTTGCCCTGTTCATATATATCAACCCTATCCACCTCATGGACATCAAATATTCTGGAGGTGGTCCAAACCAAGCAGTAATCTTCAATTAATGCTCCTCCCATCAATCTATACTTTCCGGTTCAACAACTGTATGAATATGAATTAAGTGAATTAATTAATTAATTAATTAATTAATGAAAAGACTGCAGAAGCTTAGTGGTTAAGACACTGAATGTGACTACCAGAAGGTTTGGCAGTGCAAGATCTGAGTTCTGCACAACAGAGTGAGCTCCCTTCACTGTCTCAGCTCCTGCCAACCTAGCAGGTCGAAAGCAAGAAATTGCAAGTACTGTAGAAAAAAATAGGTATTGCTTCTGCTGGAAAGGTAACAGCGTTCCGTGCACTCTGGCATCTAGTCATGCCTGCTACATGACCACAGAAATGTCTGCAGACACAGAATTGGATGAGAGCAACTTGGTTTTGTGTCTCTTAGGTCTAATCCAAACTTTGCTGCTCCCTATGTTGTCCTGTTTACCTGCCAGGAGTTTCAAGGTTCTTGTCATTCTCCCTTGGGGAACAGTCTCTTGTCAGTACACTGAAGAAAATCTTTCCTAATTTTTAAAATAATATATAAAGATGTTTGTGTATCCACCTAATTATTCTATTATCGTTTTGGTTATTGAGTTTTTACAGTTACAATAACACTTCTTACAGTACTGTGGTACCTCATACAACAATTTTAATCCATTCCACTGGGCTCCTTGTACAAAACAATTGCTATATGATGCATGCATCATACTGTATAGCAATTTTCCCTATGGGATGCATCATACAAGGATTTTTTTTTTGCTAAGTGGTTTTTCTCATTGAAAAATTATATGTTTTTTTTCCATAGGGAAAATTGTTATGCGGGATGCTATTTCCCCCCAAAACCTAATTGTTATGTGATTTCATTGCTATATGGGGCAACTGTTGTATGAGGTTCCACTATATTTGGTTTTTTGAGGAGGCAGTTAATACTGGGATTTTTTCTATATTGAGAAGAGTATTCTGGTGTTTTAAAATCAGTATTTTTACTATTTCATTTGTTACACTACAAACAACCATTTTTAGTTTGAAAAGGCAATTTCCTTACTCAAGTTTTTTCTTTTTTGGTCTGGAGAAGTAGAAAGAAGGCAAAATACTTAATGTTGGCTATACGATCTTCCTTTTTTGTCTTTATTATTTCTATCAAATCTAATGTACAAAATACAAGGAATGTGGCTTTCTATCATATATGCTCATTTTGTCAGTTTGGAAGAAGACATGATTGTGTTTCAACGCCTGCTGCCTGGTTTTTCTGATTGTAAGCAGAAGCAGCTCAACAATTCACCCACCTGTATTTGTGCTTTGGTGATTATGTTATCTTAACTGAGCATACTAGTTTTTCTGTCTCCCCTGCCCCAAGTCCTAGTTCATGGATTCAGCTATAATGATGAACAAACATGCATCAGCAAGAATTTTGTGGTAATTAAGTTGTTGGCTGCTTGCACTAGGAGTAGTTGGACAGTGCGTGCTAGTATTATTATTATTATTCCTGCCTTGTTCATGGTAAAGAATTCAGGCCTCTTGTTACTTTTAAACATAGTCATTGTGTACATTTGTTTTAATAAAAGACATATGGCTGAGTCAGGCACTGTAGTTTTAATGAATGTTTCCTGCAAATGAGTAATATATATCACGATGTGTTCTCTGTTGATGGTTATTTTTAATTGGGGGGGAGGGGTGTTCTATTTTGTTATTTATAATTTATTTAGTTTGTTTATTCTTTTTTAATTTCTTATTGTATAGATTTTTTTAAATGTGTTGTTAGCTGTCCAGAGTGGGAGAATGTCCCAGATGAGTGGGGTATAAATGTAACAAATAATAAAATATATTAAAGTATAATGAGCAAAATTGTCCTTTACAAAAAGTAGATGAACATAGCAGCATATTGTATGGCTTCTTTTCCTATTTAGTTTTCCTTGCTTGCATTAACTTAGTTGTATGATTGCCTAAAGTGAAACATGTGATTATAAATAAAAATGATTTCTTTGGATGACAATTTAAAATATCATTGTCCTGATTATCAATATTTTACTTAAAAGCTCTCCAGAATATTATTGAGCTTTTAAAATACATTTGCAGTGTTGACAGTGAAACTAACTTTTGAGAACTGAAAACTAAAATGAAGTCAAGATAACTTTGTCTTAACACTCACATTTTGCAACAAAGTTTTATTTGCTCTGATGTCATGCTGTCTTTGATTTATACAGTCTCTCCCATCATTCCAAGAAAACAAGAACTATAAAGATTTTTTTCCTTCTGCAGTAAATATTTTGACAAGAGTAATAACATGGCCTATATAATATTAATTACAATGTACAGTATTAGAACTTTTCCAAGGAGAGGAAAAGTTAAACAGCCCCTGTTGTAATCAGGCGAGCATTTTCACAATCCATTGCTAACAGATTAGGCAGTCCATAAGAGTTGCTTTATGCTGAGCCAGATCATTACTCTGTCTACCCCTCTATTGTTAACACTGGCTAGATTTGAGGGGTATTTTTTTCTTGGAGATCTTTGGTGGTACCTACTGGTCTCACATTTGAATATTAACCAAGCCGGTTAAGCTGCCAAAATCAGGAGAGAAAAACTCGCTGAAATATTTTTTGCATAGTATAGTATAGTAACGACTCTAGGCTCAGTAGGCCCATTAGTGTTTGATGAATCAGCTGCTTCATAAATTCCATTGATTCCATGGGCCGACTCTAGTTCCAACATACTGTACTATGCAAAGCAACAGGATTTCAGCCAGTGTCTTTTGATATAATGTCTATGTTAGTTTTGGTAATGAGTGTGATAAGAAAACAAAACATTCCTGCTATTAGTACAAGTTACTATATTTGTATCTAGTGGCATATGGCTTTTTAATTCAGAGTGTTTAAAATCGATGAGAAGAAAACCTATGTAATTATAAATAATCTAGGACTGGAGTTTAGTTCTTGGTTATAGTGGGATTATTTAAATGACAAAACAAGTACATACATGTAGTGAAATTAATGCAAAGCAAAAAGCAAAGAAATCACACTTATATATACCGCTCCATAGCACTTAGTGTACTCTTTGGGCGGTTGACAAGTTAATTAGAATTTTGCCCCCAACATGCTGGGTACTCATTTTACCGATGTTGGAAGGACGGAAGGCTGAGTCAGCCTTGAGTCCTGGTCAGGATCGAACTCACAGCCTTTTGGTTGCAGTACAGCAGTTTAACTACTGCGCCGCCAGGCTCCTGTTCTCCAGCAGACCTTCTGATTTCTTTTCCTGGAGGGAGGATATGTAGTTTAATGGTAGAACATTGCAGTTGGCAAGGCCCTGTAAAAATAAATTAATAGTGCTGAGATGACTCTGTATAAGGGAGTTGCCTATGCCTATGTTTCAGAATATGAATTCAGCAGCACTCTGCTGCTCTTCACATTTTTATTCAATATATTAGACCAGAGGTTGCCAACCTTTTGAAGTTGGGGGCCGGGTCACGCTCCCTCAGACAGTTGGCAGGCCAGACTGGTGTCCAGCCACCGCTGCCGGAACTGGCTGCGGACTCATTTATGGTTGTCATAAATGCATTTACAACAGCTGGAAATGTGTCCATGGCCGATTCTGGCAGTGGCAGCTGGAGCAAGGGCGTGGGCTGGTTGATTTGCTGCCACCCACAGGACGTAGGTTGCCTATCCCTATATCTATACCTATAAAATGGTGCGTTAACTGTTGGAATGTGACAAAGGATGATTAGCCAGGCCCCACTAGCCCCATCCGAGCCTCCATGCACTCGCCCGAACGGGGTTCGCAGGTAACTGTCGGGTTGGAATTTGCGCCAGTGGGGCAGGAGCCCCCCCGGACGCAAACAAAAAAAGGGAACTTCAATTCCCAATGAGAGCCAATCAGGCTGAGCAGCGCGGACAAAAGGAATGTTTGGAAATGCGCCGCGGCCAATAAAAAATAGGCCGCAGGAAAAAACCCGTTGCACTACCTAAAATCGCGCACGCCAAACTACAAGCCCCAGCATCCTGCACGCCATTAGCAGCCAGTGCGCGAAAAATAAAAGTTAAAAAAACCCGCCGCTGCTGCCCTTCCTTCCCACGGGTCAGCCAGCATGGCCCGCAGAAAAGAAAGGCCCCCCGCTGCCGTTGCCCTTCCTTCCCACGGGCCAGCCATTGAGCCTGACCCGTGAAAAAAAGACCCCCCCACCTGGCCTTTCCTTTCCACAGACCAGGCTTCGAGCCGGGCCCGTGAACCCCCCCCGCCCTTTCCTTTCCACGGGCCAGGCTTTGAGCCGGGCCCATGAAAAAAAAGACCCCCCACCCAGTCTTTCATTTCCACGGGCCAGACTTCGAGCCTGGCATGCGAAAAAAAAAGACACCCTCCCTCGCCCCTGCCTTTCCTTTCCACGGGCCAGGTGAAAAAAAAGACACCCCCCCCTAAAAAAGTAAACACAAAAACACAAACCAAAAACAGTCAAAAACACTCAAAATCAAAAATAAAAAAGACAAAAAGGAAACACAAAAACAGCCAAAAACAAAAAGAAAAAACACACAGACACCCCCCAAAACCCAAAACAACCCCCCCAAAAAATAAAATCAGAGAGCTTACCATGAGACGTCTTCACTCCATGACAACCAGAACTCAAATGAGAAAAAAAAGAATACTTACCGGAAGAAGAAGCCACACCCAGAGGACAGTAGAGAAAAATTGTAGAGTAGAAGAAAAACTCACTAGCCCCACCCAGAGGCCACAAGAGTAAAAACATTCCAAAATATTCAAAATAATAAGATTAATTCCAAAAACACTAAAAAAAGTTATCAAATCATTCAAAAATATTCACACTAATCACAAAAAAAAAAAAGAAAAGAAATAAGTTTTCACCCAAAAAAACAAAACAAAACATCTAAACACAGTATGGAAACATTGATTAAAAAACATTCTTACACATTTTAAAAATTATTATCCAAGGCACAACTATTAAAAAAATACACATAGTAACACATTATTTGGTTAAATAAAATAATTATAAAAAATTATATCATCCTTTCCTCTTTTGAAAAACCCAAAACCCAAAACAAAAAATAAAAAACACAGTTTCGAACAGCCCATGCGTAAAAATAAAAAATTAAAAAACCACAATTAAAAACTAACCTCATTTGCATAAAAATAAAACAAAACCCTTCCAAAACCATTTTAAAGAGCCCGGCACTGAGGAAGCTGGCGCGCCAAAAAAATAAAAATAAACAACACACTGGGAGCGCAAGTCCACCGCAGGCGGACGCAGCGCCTCGAAGCCACAAATTCACAAAACCTTTCAACACCATTTAAAACTGTCCGGCACCATTTCTTCAAGAAAAAAAAACCAAACCCTTCACTATCCAACACAATTTTAAAAAGCCCGGCACCGCCGGGCAAAATCTACTAGTTAGGCATAAGAAGAACATAAGAACAGCCTTGCTGGAACAGGCCACAGCCCATCCAGTCCAGCATTCTGTCTCACACAGTGGCTCACCATTTGCTTCAGGGTATTCCCAAGCAGATGCCTTCACCTACTTAGGATTCCCTGGAAATGGCATTGAGAGATATCCTGCCTATCTCTCCAACCCGGAGGTTGTCCTTAGGTATCCATAATTATAGCCATTGATACCCTTGTCCTCCATGAACTTGTCTAATCCTTTCTAAAAGCTGTCAAGACTGACAGCTGTCACCACTTCTTCTGGCAGGCAGTTCCATAGACCAGTGATCCACTGGGTGAAAAAGTACTTTCTCTTATTGGTTTGAGAACTAGTACCCAAAAGTTTCATGGAGTGCCCCCTAGTTCTAGTGTTGTGCGATAGGAAATACAGTTTTTCCTTATCTACTTTGTCCACACCGTGCATGATTTTATAAACTTTTTTAGACAGTCCTCTTGTTCATAATAAAATACATGGATGGCAACACACATTTTTGTCACTGTTCTGTTCTACTTGGCTTTTGAAGCAACCATTAGTATTATGCACATATAATAAATAGCATTGTTGTAATTGTTAACATAATCACACAATCTATTTTCTATTGAAAAGTAAGATAATTATCAGGGTTTTTTTTTGCCTCACTTTTATTTTAAAGAGTAATCTTTACAAAACTATGGTACAGTCTTTCTCAAAAAAAAAGTCTCCTTTATCATTGTAAAATAGACCACAAAACATTGGATATGCCCATTCCAGCATTATTGTGCCATCATATTGTTGTTCAGTCGCACAGTCGAGTGCGACCCTATGGACCACCGCATGTCAGGCTCCTCTGTCATCTGCCATCCTCCGTAGTCTGCTCAGATTATGTTTACCGCGTCAATGATGCAATCTAGCCATCTCAGCCCTTGCTGTCCTCTTCTCCTTTTGCCTTTGATCTTTCCTAGTACACTAATACCTCATACAACGTCCAAACTTGGTTCCACAAGTTAGGACTTTGTATGAATTTTGACTTTGTATGAGGCATGCAAAATCCTATCCGCAATGCCTCATACAACGTCCAAATTATTGCCACTGATGCTTTGCATAACGTTGTTCCTCTGGTGAGAGCGGGGAGACGGGGGCTAAAGGCTGGCCCCAGCTGTGAGGTGGCCAGAGAAGTGACCGTGGGGGAATCCCCCAAAATATCCAAGCGGCCCCGAGCACCCTTGCCTGAGGACAGGAGGAATGGGGCGAGGAGGAGGAATGGCGCTACCGGGGTGGTGGCGGGAGACCCGCTGTGAAGTGACTGTGGGGGAATCCCCCAAAATATCCAAGCGGCCCCGAGCACCCTTGCCCAAGGACAGGAGGAATGGTGCTTCTGGGGCGGCGGCGGGAGACCCACTGTGAGGCGGCCATAGAAGCGACCATGGGGGAATCCCCCAAAATATCCAAGGGGCCCCAAGCACCCCCGCCCGAGGACAGGAGGAATGGGGCGAGGAGGAGGAATGGCACTTCCGGGGCGGTGGCGGGAGACCCGACGAGTCTCCTCCTCTTCGGGCACTGGTCGCGGGTAGGTGGGAACGAGACTCGCTGGTGGGAGCAAGAGAAGCGACCAGTGCCCGAAGAGGAGGAGACTCGTTGGGTCTCCCGCCACCGCCCCGGAAGTGCCATTCCTCCTCCTCGCCCCATTCCTCCTGTCCTCAGGCGAGGGTGCTTGGGGCCGCTTGGATATTTTGGGGGATTCCCCCATGATCGCTTCTCTGGCCGCCTCACAGCGGATCTCCCGCCACCGCCCCAGAAGCGCCATTCCTCCTTGTCGCCCTATTCCTCCTGTCCTTGGGCAAGGGTGCTCGGGGCCGCTTGGATATTTTGGCGATTCCCCCACGGTCGCTTCTCTGGCCGCCTCACAGCTGGGGCCAGTTTCGCTCCCACCCGGCTCACAACCAAGGGAAGCATCCGATGGGTGTCGCGGCAGCTTTCTCATGTGAAAACCCTAATGCCTCATACAACGTCTGGCGACGGTGTATGAGGCATCTTTTTTCCAAGAATTGGGCGACGTTGTATGGATCCGACGTTCTATGAAGCGGACGTTGTATGAGGTATTACTGTATCAGGGCCTTCTCCAGTGAGTCCTCTCATTTGGTAGCCAAAGTACTGTACTTGAGCTTCAGCTTCAGTATTTGTCCTTCCGAGGACCAGTCAGGGTTGATTTGCTTTCGGATCAACTGATTTGATCTCCTTGCAGTCCAGGCGACTCTCAAGAGTCTCCTCCAGCACCACAGTTCAAAGGTTTCTATTATTCTGTGCTTAGCCTTCCTTATGGTCCAGCTCTCACAGCTTTACATTAGTACTGGGAATGCCATTGCTTTAACTATGCAGACTTTTGTTGGCAGGGTGATGAATCTGCTTTTTATTATGATGCCTTGGCTTGTCATAGCTTGCTTCCCAAGAAGTAAACATCTTTTTTATTTCATGGCTGTAGTCACCATCTGCAGCAGTCTTAGATCCCAAGAAGGTGAAGTCTGTCACTGCTTCTATTTCCTTCCCTTCTATTTGCCAGGGAGCCATGGGACCAAATTCCATGATCTTGGGGTTTTTTATGTTGAGTTTCAGGTCAGCTTTTGCACTCTCGATCATATTATTAGGGTGCAATATTAAGGAATCAAGGTGTGGATTTTATAAGTTGAACCCAATGGTATCAATCACTGACAGAGCTTTTTGTGTGTGTGTGTGTGTGTGTGTGTGTGGGTCATTGGAACTAGGAGGAGTGCAGTCTCTCATCCTGTTTTCCTGATTTGGGAGGCTAGAAAAATCAAGACTTTTGGGCAGTGGAGGAGAGAAGCTTGAATAAGGGATAGAGAAGAATAAGGGATAGAGAAGAAGGAAGAGAGAAAGTTATTCTGTTCTTTTGTGTTAGCGTGCCTATATATCTCATGGGAATTTTGCAAAGGCTATAACTAGAATTAATAATCTAGCTTGCAGGTAAGGTAATAGTAATGCCCTTTCACAGTCTGTTGAAGGTAATAATTGTTGATAATACCACAGTCCAGTTTGTGGGATCTTGGCAGTATTTTTAAGAATATTATAGTAGGAAAAGTAATATTTATTTATAATTTTTTTTAAAAAAGTTGTCCACAAATAAATAATGCATAAGTGCCGAGAAGAAGATTACATTAATATGATGCATTGGATAAGTGACAGTTGGCAGAATTTCTTCTTGGATAAAACGCTTTTGAATTTTGCCTTCTTAAATAGTTACTGCCTATGAATTTGAGAAGAGAGAATTGATCTGTTAGGAAAACATCCAAATGAATACATTTTAGACTATCATGTGCCTTCCAGCCAGACCCAAATATTTATTTATTGATTCCATTTTTATACCACCCATCTGGGATGTTTCCCATTCTGGGTGGTATACAACAGTTATAACAAGATGTACCATTCCACACAATAATAATAATGAATAAAATCTGATGACATCTGAAGCAGGGAGTATCAAATATAAATATCTAACTCATTGACAATGGTAAAATATCCTTGAAAACCTCTTTGAAGAATACGGTTTTAAGCTGTTTCTTAAAAACATCCACAGATGAAGCCTGGCACACCTCAGATGGTAATGCATTCCAAAGCATAGGCTCCGCCACCAAGCAGGCTCTATTTCTTGTCACAGCCAACAGAATGCAAGTCAAAAAACCAAATAGCTGGTCTCATGCTAGATAGAACAGTGGCAATATGAGACTGGGTGATGGTCCCCAAGTGGATTAAATCTCACTTAAATCCATCTTGATGGAGGGCAGCAGTTCCATCAATACTGGCCTGCGGCTGAGGAAGACTTTGCATGCCAAAAGGGCTCAGGACCAGAAAGTGACTCACAACTTGATCAGTGGTACAAGTGTCATGTTGCGATGCGGAAGGCAGATAAAAGGCCACTGCATTATATTCTCAGGATAGTCTTCATGGCTATTTGACATGAGGATCGCCAGTATTCGGATTCAGATTCGGCAGAACAAGAAGGAAGAATATGAGACTGGAATGTAAGACTTGTATCTTACTAGTTTAATGTAGAGGGAGTGGTGGGGTAAATCTAATAATGGATAGATAGTGATGGATTAGGACTCAGAAAACCTGGATTCAGGTCGCTATTTAGCCATGGAAACACATCAGGGAAAGAGAGAGTAAAACTACAGTACTCAACTTTTCCACATATGACAAAAACCCTGTAAAGAACACTTTGTTGGCTGCAACTTGACAGCACATAACCTCATATACAGATGTAAAATTTCCAGAAATTTTGAAGCCATAGGGGGGAAATCCAGTTATTTTCTTGGTGGATTTTAAAAAAAAGATTTTTAGAAAAATGGGGGGAGGGGGGGAATACAACACTAGCACCTTTGTTACAGATTGAAAGCCACTCTGTTACCTTAGGAACATAAAATATGACTATGTGTGATTTGAATTGGCATACAATTAACACAGTTGGTATATTAAAATACAGTGTATTCAAATAATTATTACAAACAGAATTTACTTTACTTTAATTATATTTATACTTTAATTATTATTTGTAATTATAGCAAATGGAGCAACAATCTCCTGAACTGTGCTAGTTTATGTGGAGCAGACAAAAAACAACACCAATTTAAAAACCAGAAGAAACTATAATATTTGATACTATTTAGTTAATGTTATTAGCTGGATTATTTGGCGTCGTGGGCTGTATCCGCCCTGTGGGCTATAGGTTGTGAACTCCTGATGTAGAAGTTCCATTATGTCCTGTGGATCTTATTTGCAGCAAAGTGACTATAAGATCACTGTCCTCTGAAAAGTATAATATTTGTTTGTAGATACTGTACATTACTTTTCATGATTGATAAAAACCATCATAGAAGTTTTAAAAATTATTTGTCCTGTAATTACATTTTCTTTTCCATAACAGGAGCTGTTGCGCTTAAGAATCTTGAAATAAAAGAAAATGCACTGGTAAGTTTGGAGCTGTAAAAATTGACTAACTGTTGAAGTCAACTTCAGAATAAAATTTACATTTATTTATTTATTGCATTTATACCCTGTGCTTTTGGTTCAAGTACCACTCAGAGTGGCTTATAGAGATGTTACGGTGGGGGGAAACATGGGAAAATATTTAGGTTCCTCCCTGGGAAAATTGGGAAGGGAAAATTGAATGGGGAAAAAATGGGAAAAAACACAATCAGTGCTTCTGCAATTCATGGGGTGTGAGTAATTTTGAAAGAAAAGCCTTTAGCAGACTGGGAGCATACAATTCCACATGGTGCAGAGCACCATAAATTTGCATAAGTCATGCGCTAGAGATGTAAACCTTCCAGGAATTTTGAAGGAGGAAGGTTCATACAAATAAAGCATGTCAAGTGTGCAGGGAAAAAATAAATGCATTTCAAAAATAATAATTTTTTCCAAAAATGTCATCCTTTTTATTCCTTGGAATTTTATTTCAGATAGTAGATCCCAAAATTATTCCATGGCTTACATTACAAAATGAGGTTTACATATACCATTAATGAAGAAAAATATTTATCTCACTAACAAAAAATACAACAATCCATTTAACTGAACTAATGGAATAATTATAACCGGAAATTTTAGACTAACAAAGTCCATTGAGTAAATGGAGGATAACAAAGTAATGAGGTGTTTTTTTTTTACATTTACTTTACATTCCCAAAAACTTCTACAAATTTAATTACTTCCATCATCAGATGAGTCAAAACTTGCACTTTCTTCAGCTTCAGTTGTAACGACACTAATGTATTTTTTTTTAACATTCACCAATTTTATTTTCTTCCAGAAAGCAGGAAGGAATGAATAGCCACTAATTTATTGACTCTTGTATTCATCAAATGATTTTGAGCCATAGTGTGTGTTTTCTCATAGGCAGACTAGATGAGTTCAGAAGATGCTGCTGTCTGGAGAATGGATAACAATTTTATGGCCACACCACTAAGGATCTGACTTTTGCAGATGCAAGTGGTGAAGTGCAAGTGGTGAAGTGTGCTCTACACTTTCCCACAAAAGTTGCTTGCTCCAAAACCCCATCTTTGCCTTCTGTTCTGCTATGTTTGCAATGACTGCCCTGATCATGTCCCATTTCTTCTGAATTACAGTAAAACCCCGAATAACGTGTGCACTGCACAACATTAAAACCGGGTAACATCGGCAAATTAGAGGAAAACTTTTGCACTGCACATCGCACAAAGGCGGAGACCAGCCCTGCAGGTTTGGGGTAGAGATCTCTGGAGGTAATGTCTCGAAAAAGCAAGGGTACATTATCTCCGGAGACCCAAGCCCCAAAGACCACAGGGTTGGTCTCTGCCTTTGAAGCACCTTCCCAGGCAGAGAGCAGCCCAGCGGGTTTATGGCTTGGGTCTCTGAGGGTACTGTACCCTTGCTTTATCAAGTCTTATCTCAAAAAAGCAAGGGTACAGTACCTCCGGAGACCCAAGCCCCAAACCCTCAGGGCTGCTCTCTGCCTGGGAAGGTGCTTCAAAGGTGGAGACCAACCCTGTGGGTTTGGGGCAGAGATCTCCGGAGGTAATGTACCCTTGCTTTTTTGAGGCTTGTCTTGAAAAAGCAAGGATACATTACCTCCAGAGACCCAAAACCCAAACCCACAGGGTTGGTCTCTACCTTTGAAGCACCTTCCCAGGCAGAGAGCAGCCCAGCGGGTTTGGGGCATAGATCTCTGGAGGTAATGCACCCTTACTTTTTCAAGGCAAGCCTCAAAAAAGCAAGGGTACATTACCTCCGGAGACCCAAGCCCCAAACCCACAGGGCTGGTCTCACTTGGGAAACAATGCTCGGTTCCCTTTCCAAAGAGGCATGTGATTCGCCCAGGGATCGTGTTGCTTTGAGTTGGGAAGGGCCGGGAGGAACCCAGTGCCAGCCAGGGAAGCTTCTAGGTGCTTTCCTTGGCCCTTCCCAAGTCAAAGTGGCCAGCGGAGGGCAAGCCCATGCCACGGTGGCCACTTTGACTTCGAGGGGTGGGGTGCCTAGAAGCTGGGTTCTCCTTCGTATAGTTTGTGAATCCACACTCATGGGGGGGGGGTTATGCGCCTGCGCAGAACAGCCGATCGGAGGCTTGAAAAGCTATTGGTCAAAAGTTTTGGCGGTAAGACCGCCCACCGTACCGCCCACCCTGAGGCGCCCGCGCGCCATTTTACCTCAGTTCTCTTCTTTCCGCCGTAGCAGCAGGACGATCGTTGAGAGCTTCCTCAATTTTTTCGCCCTTCTGAGGGAAAGTCTTTTTGGCAAATTTCAACAATTTTTCTCGGTGATTCTGTCCTCCGGGCAGGATCGCCACCCCGGCTCTGTCTCTTCTTTCGAGTGGATTCAGTAGCCAATTTTTCTTCGCATCGATCACCGTCTCCCCCCTCAAGGGGGTGGCGGCTGGTCCGCCCTTCGGGGTACTCGCCTCCAGAAACTTCCACTGGAAGAATTTTTCTGCGGTTCATGGCTGCAGCGTTTAAACAGTGCAGGGCTTGCCTTAAGAAGTTCCCAGCTTCCGACGGACACAGCCTGTGCCTGTTCTGCTTGGGAGAGTCGCACCAGAGCCAGTCTTGCCCGCATTGCAAAAAGTTTACGCGCCTCGCGGTGCAGAACCGAAGCAATCGCCTCAAGGCGCATATGATGGAGCTCGCTCTGGCTCCCGCCGCTCCCGCTTCCACCTCCGCCGCTACCGCCCAGCCGCCGCCGGCCTCTTCCTCCGTGCTTCCGATTAGGAAGAAGAAAAAGAAGGACAGGAACGGCGAGAAGAAGCGCAAGCATGGGTCGGAGAAGATACGGTCGCTTCCTCCCACCCCGCGCACACCCGCCTCTCCCGGGCCTTCGCCGCCGTTCTCGACTGCCCGATGTCCTTCTCCGGGATCCTCCATCTGGGGAGGACGGTCGTCTTCCGGGTCACCTGATAAAGGACGCAGGGCTGGGGCTCCAGCTCGCCCACTTCAGGTGCTCCCCTCTCCTCCTCGGGGAAGAAACCGCTCGCCGAGGCAGGCCTCCGTCTCTCCAAGGCCCAGAACGCCGACGGACGACGCGGTCGTCACCGTTCCGACGACCGTTTCGCCGACACCGACGCCGGCCACCGTTTCGACACCCACCGTTTCGTGGACCACCAACCCGCCGGCTACCGGGGCTCTGCCTCCAGCGGACTCGGACGGATCTCAGATGGCCCTCGTCCGAGAGATGTTCCAGGTCATGGCGTCATTTGCGGCCAAGCTCCAAGCCCCCATGCCTGCGGCCTCTGCGGCTCCGGTTCCGACCACCGCAAGCCCCGGGCATCCCGGCCCTGCCGTGGCCCCACCGACCTCTCGTGGGTCGAGTGCCCGCTCCGCCGGCCCACCCAACCCGTCATGGTGTGGTCCGGACGTCGAGGCGGTGGAATCCCATCCCGCCGGCCCGCCCAGGCCGTACTGGCGCGGTCCCGACGTGGATGAAAGACTGCCTCCCTCGTCTTCCGATGAATCCAGCTCGTCGTCGGAGGAGGACGAGGGAGACGTCGACGCCGAGCGCACGCCGGAGCAGGCTATCGGCTCAGTGGACCCACCGCGTGGTGAGGACCAACGCTCACTGACCGCCATGCTCACAAGGCTGGGCACCGCACTCAACCTCAAGGTCGATCAACCGCCGTTGGAGGGTGAGGATCAGATGACCGCGAAGCTCGACAGACGTGCTGTGCGGCCAGTCCACATAACCATGCTCCCCTCCATGATGACTTCGGCGAGGGCGACGTGGAAGAAACCTTTGGCGGCCCACTCCGTTTCGTCCAGGCTCGACAGCATGTACCGGGTCCTGGACGAGAACGTCGAGTTCTTGCAGGCTCACCCCCTGCCGAATTCCCTGGTGGTCAAGGCCTTCCAGCATAGGACGGCCACCAGCGGGTTTCCGGTCCCATCGACGCCAGAGGGAAAGAAACTGGACGCGGTGGGGCGTAAGTTCTACGCCACCGGCTCCCTATTCTTCCGTGCCGCCAACTACTCGGCCGCCATGGGCCTGTATCAATCTCACCTCTGGGAGCAGGTGAAGGTTGAGACGGCGAAACTGCCCGCGGATGCCCAAAAGCGGATTGACGCACTGGCCACCGAGGGGGACTTCGTCGCCGAGCAACTGATGCGCACTGCCCGGCATATCAACGATTATGCGGCAAAAGACATGGCCTCCGCAATCTACCTCCGTCGCCATGCTTGGCTCAGGGACACCTCCCTCGATGACGCTATGAAAAAGCTCATCGAGGAGTTTCCCTTCGACGGGCAGGGCCTCTTCGGTCAGGACACCGACAAAGTCCTGAATGAGATGCGCCAGACCAATTCCACGGCGAAGTTCCTGGGGCTCACCATGCCGGCTACTTCCGCCAGGCCGAGGTTCCAGCCCTTCACACGGCGGTTCCAGGGCAATCCGCAGCAGCAGGGACCGACGGAGCAGCCTAGATCCAGCTCCTACAAACAACGGCGGCAGCACAAACCCCGTTACCGACCCTATGGACAGGACAAGCGTTCGGGCGCGAGGCCCAAGCCCCGCGTTTGAAGCTGCGACGGCCGAGTCTCTCTCGCTCCACATCCCGTACCTCCCCCTCCGGAACTTCCTCCAGGTATGGTCGGGCATCACGGACGACCAGTGGGTCTTAAAGATCTTGTCCTCTGGCTACGCCATCGAGTTCGTGCGGGTGCCTCGGGTAGGAAGACATCGTCTCACCACCTCGTCCCCCCATTTGGAGGAAGAAATATCAACCCTTCTCTCCAAGGGAGCCATCGAGCGGGTAACACCGTCCGACTGGGACAACGGCTTCTACTCGAGGTACTTCGTGGTCCAGAAGAAGGACGGAGGCCTTCGCCCTATCCTGGATCTGCGCCGCCTGAACAAATGCATCCACACCAGGAAGTTCCGGATGGTGACCTTGCAGACCGTCCTCCCCCTCATCAACAAAGGGGACTGGTTCACAGTCATAGACCTCAAGGATGCCTACTTCCACGTCTCCATCCTCGAGGAACACAGACGATTTCTCCGCTTCCGTATCGACAATTCCGTGTACCAGTACCGGTGCTTACCGTTCGGTCTGGCCACGGCACCGCGGGTCTTCACCAAATGCATGGCTCCGGTGGCTGCATTCCTCCGTCAACGGAGCATCAGGGTCTTCCCGTACATCGACGATTGGTTGATCGTCTCCCCCACCAAATCGTCAGCCATTCGGGACACACAATACACGGTCCACCTCATGGAGAGTCTCGGCCTCAGGATCAACTTCACCAAATCGAAGTTGACTCCCACTCAACGCGTCGAGTACATTGGAGCGGTACTCGACTCGCTTGCTACGAGAGCCTACGCCCCCCAGAAACGCTTACAGGACATTGCGCAGGGGGTGAGCGAACTACGCACCAAACCGTGCATCCGGGCGAAGAAGGCTCAGAGACTTCTAGGCCTTATGGCCTCAACGACGGCAGTGATTCCCCATGCCAAGTTGAAATTCAGGTCCCTGCAATCGTGGCTCCTTCACGAGTTCGACGCACTTCGGGAGAGCCAGTCCAAACAGTTGACCCCACCTCCAGAACTGAGGGACCAACTGCTGTGGTGGTCTACACCACTCAACGTGGCCACGGGAAAGAGTTTCTACCCCCCGCAACCCTCGTTGCAGATACTGACCGACGCGAGCAACCTCGGCTGGGGCGCTGCTTGCGGGACTCTCACGGTCAACGACACCTGGACACCACACGAAACGGTGCACCACATAAATTACTTGGAACTGCTGGCCATCTGGAAGGCCCTGCGTTCCTTCGAGACGCTGCTCACCGGCAAGGCGGTTCAAGTGGCCTCGGACAATACCACGGCGGTGGCGTACCTCAACAAGCAGGGAGGAACACGGTCCACCACCCTCCTGTACCTCGCAGTGCAGTTATGGGAATGGTGCCTGGAGAGGCACATTTTCCCAATTGGAGTGCACATTCAGGGCACACTGAATGTTTTGGCAGACCACCTGAGCCGTCTCACCTCGACGACCCACGAATGGGAGCTGGACGACGGGGTGTTCCGGTCGCTTTGCGAGGCATGGGGGACGCCGAGCATCGACCTCTTTGCATCGGAGTCCAACAGGAAACTCAGCAGGTACTGCTCCAGAGCAGGCATCGGACTGAACTCCGAAGGCGATGCCTTCATGAAACGGTGGGATCAGGACTATCTCTATGCCTTCCCTCCGTTTCCTCTGGTCCAGAAAGTACTCACCAGGATGTACCAACACAGAACCAATGCAATTCTGGTGGCGCCGGCATGGCCGCGCCAACCCTGGTTTCCGTTACTGTTGCGCATGTCATCACAGTATCGCACACTGCCGGAGTCACCGACGCTTCTCCAAATGGAGCACGGCCAGCTGCACCATTCGGACCTGCCCAGCCTCCACCTCACCGCGTGGAGGATAACCCCAGACTGTCCAGGATCCTCGAGCTAGCGCGGCGCCCTTCCACAAGGAGGTCCTACGCTTCCAAATACAGGCGCTTTTGTGCTTTCCTGGCTTCCCAGCACACGCCCCCCCCGCAGGCGGGACTGCAGGACGTTTTAACATACCTCCTCCATTTGGCGGAGTCTGGCCTTAGCATCACCTCCATCCGAGTGCACCTCGCAGCAGTGGTGGCACACTCCCCGGCTGGTTCGCCCGCTGCTGGGGCTTTCCGTGACCAAACGGTGAAGCGCTTCCTCAAGGCACTACGGAACGCTTTCCCCCCGGTCAGAACTCCTACGGCTCAATGGTCATTGTCTACCGTGCTCAACGCGCTCACCAGGACCCCATTCGAGCCCATGGCTACCGCCGATGTTCGCCTCCTCACATGGAAGGCGGCATTCCTAGTGGCTATCACGTCTGCACGACGAGCTGGTGAGCTGGTTGCCCTGCGAGCAGACGCACCTTTTCTCCAGTTCTTCAACGACCGCGTCGTCCTCCAAGCGGACATCACCTTCCTGCCCAAGGTGGTCTCCAAGTTTCACATGGCACAAACTATCTCCTTGCCAACCTTCTTTCAGAACCCCACTAACGCCCAAGAAAGGACTTGGCACACGCTGGATGTGAAACGAGCTTTATTGTTTTACACCAGCAGGACTAGAGAGTTCAGGAAGTCGCAACGCCTCTTTATGGCCTATGGGGGAAAGTCCAAGGGTGAACCCATCTCTGCTCAAAGGTTCTCCAAATGGATCACCTCTACCATCTACCTGGCCTACGAGTCAGCCTCACTGCCACCTCCACCGCATGTCAGGGCGCATTCCACCAGGGCGGTTGCCACATCCACTGCCTTTCTGGAGGGCACACCGCTTGAGGACATATGTAAGGCTGCCACCTGGTCCAGACCTTCCACATTTGTCCAGCATTACAGGGTGGACACCAGAGCCACTGCGGACGCCAGGCTTGGCCGTGTCGTCCTCACCAGAGGGCTCCGGACTCAACGCCCCTGACGGGTCCACCTAGGGGATCTTCAGCTCATCGTGGGATCATCTCATCCGACTGCCCACCGACCAAGTAAGTGTGAGCTTGCTAATCTCCCATGAGTGTGGATTCACAAACTATACGAAGGAGAAAGTTCGGTTTCACTTACCAGTGATAACTTTCGTTCTTCGAGTATATAGTTTGTGAATACACACTACCCACCCTGCCTCCCCTCTTGAGCTGCACGGATGAGATCAGTTGGTTTATCCTGTGCTTAGCTTAAGTATGGAACTGAGGTAAAATGGCGCGCGGGCGCCTCAGGGTGGGCGGTACGGTGGGCGGTCTTACCGCCAAAACTTTTGACCAATAGCTTTTCAAGCCTCCGATCGGCTGTTCTGCGCAGGCGCATAACCCCCCCCATGAGTGTGTATTCACAAACTATATACTCGAAGAACGAAAGTTATCACTGGTAAGTGAAACCGAACTTTCCCGTGGCCTTTCCCAACTCAAAGCGGCCACCGTGGGCTTTGGTTTAACATTGTGCAATAAATGTATTGCACAATGTTAAAAGCCACATAACATTGAAGCTTGTGGAACCAAGCTTTAACGTTATGTGGGGTATTACTGTATTTGTTACAAATTCCTTTGCCCTGGAGACCTCATCATCTGATAAGTATTTTCCTTGCAAACACAGATCAACTAGATTTGCAGCAAAATGAATATCTCCGCAATAAAAGTTCTTTCTTTTATTCCTTTATTATTTCCAAAAATCTTAGTAGAATCGTGTAGATTCTACACGAGCCCAGAATACATCATTGTCCAAAACATTCTACCTTATTTGTTTATTGAGTGGTAAAACATCTGGGCCCCACACCTGGCCCGCCAACCAGGTTTTTAGGTCTTTTCTGAAAGGCAGGAGCTCCATCTGCTCTCGCAACTCTACAGGCAGGAGGTTCCACAAGGCCGGTGCGGACACGGAAAAGGCCCTCCTTCGTGTACCAGAGACCTGCCAGAGGGGTCTCTCTGGTACACGAAGGAGGGCCTTTTCCATTTTTCTGCGTTCAGCTTTCCCAATGGTCCAGCTCTCACACCCATACATTACCACCAGGAAAAACATTGCTTTGACTATGCAGATTTTTGTTTTACCTATAAGAAGGGCCTTGGGTTGTGCGTGTCCGGCATGCACGTCCACACCGGCCCAACCACCCTGTACCGAGCCGCCCGCACTTACCTTTAGACCCTGCGAGCATCGCCGCAAGGGTCCAGTTGTCAAGAGTGGGGCAATCGCCCCACGAAGACAAACAACAACAAAAAAAACAACTACAAGGCCCAGCGTCCTCCCTGAGGGACCCGAGCATGTAGGAGGCCGAGAAAGTGCCGCACGTGAGAAAAAAACAGCCGCTGTTTCCCCAGCCCTGCCGGCCTCAAGGTAAGTGGGAGGGGGGGAGAGCAGAAGGCAGTGCTTCGTTAGGGGAAGTGCTTTCCCTGGCGGATTGCTGGCTGCCACCTTAGTATAACCCCCACCGCTGTTTCGAGAACTAACACGAAACAGCGGTGGGAGTAATAGAAAGGCGGCAGCCACCCATCCGCCAAGGAGAGCGGCTCCCCTGACGAAGCACTGTCTGCTGCCTTTGTTTTTTCCCCATTAACTGTTTTGAAGGATGTAATGAAGCAGCCTTCGGAACAGTTAATGGGAAAAAACAACCTTCCCTGCTTCCCCACCTCCCACCCCAGGCATGGAAAGGGGAAAAAACAATTCCAACCCCTTCCCTGCCCCCCACCCCCACCCCTTCCCTCCTTACTCACCGGGGCTGCTTCTCTCTCTCTCTCTCTCTCTCTCTCTCTGTATTACCCCAGGCCCTGGCAACAAAGGCTGGCGCTGGCCCCACCGCAGCTTCAGTGGGGTTGCGGGGAGAGAAGGGAGCACCTCTTCTCTCCACGGTCCCAGCGAAAAGCTTCCCTCTGGGAGACTGTGCCCGAGAACGGCGCTCCGTTCTCAGCCTCCGTCTCCCAGAGGAAAGACATCGCCTTCCACAGAGGGCGAGGACCAAAAGCTTTGGCCCCCACCCACCGAGGAAAATGAACTGCTTCCCTACAGGAGATGAAGGCCGAGAACGGAGCACTGTTGTCGGCCTCCATCTCCCGGAGGGAAAACCATCTGGAGCGCCCCCCGTGTGTGTGTGTGTGTGTGTGCGCGTGCGTGTGTGCGTTTGTGTGCGTGTGTGTGCGTGTGTGCGCGCGCGCGTGTCCTCGCTGAGGCTTTGGGGGGAGGAGAGAGAGCACCTCTCCTCGCGCAGCTTTGGCATGAATGTGTGTGAATGTGTGCACCCCAAAACTACCCGTACCACCAACACCCAAAAAAACAACCCTGCCTGGCAGTGCTGGGCAAAAAATGCTAGTATACATATAGAGAGATAACAAAGCTTAACTAACAGATGGACTTTTAACTACATCTGTTGTAACTTGTGAGCCCATGGTAAGCTCTACCATGGTATGAGTAACAGAAGGGGCAGGACAATCCTGCTTTTACACTGTTCATTTCTATATGTAAAACCCATATACTCTATCCTGTGCCTAAAAGGATTCTTGGACTCATAATGGTCATCCCAAGTATAGTAGGAATGTAAAATGAATACTCTCTCTTTATAACTACAGACACTGTATCCAGTAGGGGATTGCTATATAGATGAAACTCATTGAAGAAGTGGTTGCACTGTCTTGTTGCTTGGCTGGTTGCATATTGATCATGCAACCAGTCGTGCAACAGATACCTTGTCAAATAGTACATCAGCTTGTACAGTATTCATTGTACACGTGAAAAACCACATCAAAGTGTTGGCCACAATATTTAATGATTCATTGTACTTTATTTATAACGTGGTCTTCATAATACACACCATACTGTGTATACAAAGTATTGTTTGTGCTGTATTATAAATATACATCACTATTTTTTGCTGAAATAATTTAAAACATGTCTGTCTTCGCAGTATCAGTTTGATGTACCATTTAAAGTTAAAGCAGGACACATTGGTAAGTATTGTTAAGTTTTTTTATATGCAGCATGCACATGCACAGCAGTAGGCAGGGCAGTTTTAACAATCAGTTATAGTTAGCAAGTTCTCCAAACATTAGACTCCCATTCCAGCCCAGCAAATTAAACTCTCCACATGTTTTGAAGTATAAGAAGATAGTTGTTTAGTTACAGTTGCTTTGCTTTAGATAGAAATGGTAAACAGTTGCTTTGGTAGATAAACAGCTCTGTACAATAACTTTCTCATTTGATTAAACACACTTTGCTTTAAGGCAAATTGGAGAGTATAGGAGAGGAGAGAGCAGAATTATAGCTGGAACATACACTGACTGAAAAGACGAATAGCAAGTAGTCTAATACAGGTCAGATGACCCTAGAGGTGGGAAACTGGAGAACTCTTCTGATTGGCTTGTTATATGCATAATTTACATTACAACAAACCCTTTGCATAGTGGGGTTGCATTCAATATATTCAACAAATATTTTTTGGTCACAATGAACAAGTGCTATATTTTAAAAGGTGTTTCTAAAGAATTAAAGTTTAGGTCTGCTTTGTTATAATTTTATATTTCCATTTTACTCTGTATTTTTAAGCACCCCCTCCCCCCATGTGTAAATATAAATAACCAAAATGACCCTTGATTAGTCCAATGGCAGGTGCTTTTTTAAAAGAAAATCTCAACATGAACTCATACAATTTAGTATATAAATGTGCTTTAAAATTTTATTTAGTGCATACACAAATATTATAAAGCATGTAAAGTCACTTCTTTTACCTAACAATATGTCTTGATGATCACAATAGTAGTTACTTCAGAAAAATGGCCAGAAGTTTACTTTGTTATATTTATAACAACAAATTGCATATGCGCCTCTTTAGAAAACCCACTGACAGGAATGCCTATCTGGATTATCGTTCCTTCCACCCGGGCCACCTTAAAAGAAATATACCTTTTAGTCTCCTAGCCAGGGCCAAGCGGAATTCCACTAAGGAGGGTGACTTTATAAAATCAGCGGCCACGATTAAAAGTTTCTTAGAAGAAAAAGGGTATCCTAACCATATTATTAACAATCAATTCCAACGCGTCTGTAATACCCCTAGAAAAGTGTTCTTAACTCCCAAGAGCAGGGAACTGTCTTATTTTATTCACTGTGCCCTTGAATATTCGCCTCTTGCATTTAAAATTAAGAATATCATCTCAAAATACTGGCACATTATTGAGGATATCCTGGGGTGCTCTCAGAAACCTTTCATAGGTTTCAAAAAGAAGCAGAACATTGGTAATATGGTGTTTCGTGCAGACTCCTTGTGTGCGACTCCCTCGTCCATCATTTGAGGGCACTATCGATGTGGGGGCTGTGCATCATGTCGCTTCGCTATTGAAGCTAAAACCATGAGGATTCCTGGGGAACAACGGGAACATGTACTCACGGGGTGCACTAATTGCAACTCCCAAAATGTGGTGTATGCTATCATCTGCCCATGTGCTAAGTTTTACATCGGTTGCACTGGACGCCCTCTGAAGGTCCGGATCCTGGAGTATCGCTCCCGGATCCGGAGCCACTTACTCACTGCGCCTCTAGTGTCTCATTTTCTCGACAACAATCATAATGAAGATGATATTAGATTCATTGCATTAGAAAAGATACTTCCCAATATGTATGACAAAATTGACATAAACAACAAATTATTATGGAGGGAAGCTCATTTTATTCACTTATTTAAATCATTAGTACCATTAGGATTAAACTCGGATCAGGATCTCAGCTGCTTCTTATAATTGTTGAACAGTCGCGTTAGGTAACATTATATCAGTGAATATCCTCATTGTTTCTTTAAAAAAACTTTCAGTGTTCTCTAGCATGGTACACCTGGGCTTGGTGGAGTAAGAATATAAGCAGTTACTTTGACTGCTTTAGTAACGTCTATGGCGAATATGACTCTACCATAAAGCCTGACGCGAATAAAACTAAGAATAAGTACTATATATTTTCTTGAAAACTATCCCGTGAGGTAAGCTAAATTTATTGATTGTAACATGCTTATAAATTCTGTAAAAAATGTATATAATAATGTGTACTTAATACTATGTCTTTATATTATTGTAAATATTATATATTGTATCATTGTAGAAAACCAGTGGAAGATTTTTGAAAAGCTGTAAACCGGAGAGCTTCGTTTTCTCTCAGCCATTTAGGCATTATTTTCCTGCAGTAAAGGATTTTTTGTTGGATGGATTTTCGTCTTCTTGTGCTTTAACTCCGTCCTGCCATTGTTTTCATATCGTAAAACATGTCTGCTGCTGTCGTAAATGTGGCTGTTGGAAGCAGCGAAAATGCACTGCAAATGCACCCACATCTGTTGTAAATGTGTTTACAACAGCTGAGGGGGGAATATTGGTGCATTTTCGCCACTTCCGGCAGTGGTGGTGACGGGAGCAAGGGCAGCGGGCCACAAGAAATTGTGCCGTGGGCCAAGTCTGGCTCACAGGCTGTATGTTGTGAACCCCTGTTGTAATAATTGTTTAACAGAGTGAAGAACTTGAATTGTATGAACTATTACATAGCAGTGTTAAATGGCCAAAGTATCCTAAGGCCTTTTATGGGTTAATTAGCCAATTTTTCGCCTCTAAACTTATTAAGCTGTTCTAATATTGAATTGTTGTTCCATGTGAATATGAATAGGCTGCCTTCTGTTGCTACTTTGTATCTCTTTCTTGCCAATTTATTTATTTACACACACACACACACACACACACACACACACACACACACACACACACACCGTATATACTGTATATATTGGACCTAAGGGATCTATTGAAGTAAGGAAATATTCAGTTTGCTTTAAAAAAGTAATCTCTTTCCCCAGAATAATTAGGCCTCTTTCCCTGATGTGCTATGTTTTGTCATGCTTGCACTAAATACTTACAGAAAAATTGACTGAACCATGACTAAAGGATTCTTTTTAGATTCATGGTTGTGATGGCTAAATCCTGTGGTGATCCAGTGAGATGTCTAAGTAGTTAGAACTTAGTAGTTAAACACATTTACGACAGACGTGGGTACATTTGCAGTGCATTTTTGCGGCTTACGACAGCCGCATTTATGACAGCAGCAGACATGTTTTATAGCAGCATTTACAGTAGTGGGAACCACATGTCTAGCACGCTAAAATGTCTGAGGCGGCGTGGTCTGGCCCACGGCTGAAAAAGGTTGAGAGCCCCTGTACAGTGGTACCTCAGATAAAGTCCGATTTGGATAATGTCGCAGTTTTCATGCACACGTATTGTATCGCATAAAGTCCAAAACCGCTTTTAAAAAGTGACATTATACGTTGTATTTGGTATAGGAACCTCGGATAAAGTTCATTTTTTGGACGTTATTTGATGCATCGCCCATTTGATTCGGATAAAGTCCAAACTTGTGGAACGGAGTTTGGACTTTATCTGAGGTTCTACTGTATTACAAAGTAAACTTCTGGCCATTTTTCTGAAGTAACTCCTATTGTGATCATCAAGATATACTGTTAGATAAAATAAGTTACTTTACATGCTTTATAATATTTGTGTATGCACTAAATAAAAATTCAAAGCACATTCATATACTAAATTGTTCATGTTGAGATTTTTTTTTTTAAAAAAGCACCTGCCATTGGACTAATCAAAGGTAATTTTGGTTATTTATATTTACACATTTTGCTTTATTAACTGCAATACTGCTGCACTGACAGTGCATGAATATGAACTAAAAGTCTGGTAGTGCACCAGTAGCCAGAGGTAGAAGTCCACTTTCTGGTTGAAACAAGAAAGTGAAGTGGATTAAAGGCTGCAAATTGTGTAAAACATATATGGTCTCTTGCAGTCTTTCTTACAGTGATGAAAAATTGCACATTATTGACCAAATGTTATCAGGCGTATAACAATTGCATCGCACAGTGATAAAATCGTACAACGATTGCCTTAAAAAAATTGTATACAATTTATTTATTTTTTAAAAAAGGCAAAAGCCGGGCGGCTTTGGGGTGGCGTTGGGGAGCCTTTCCCTCGCCCCTACCCCCAAGCCCCTTTGTAAACTGGCAGCGCTGGGCTGCTTTCCTCCTGGGAAGTGCATTCCCAGGGGGAAAGCAGCCCAGCGCTGATAGCGAAATGGATTCTCGCTGGTCCCTCTGCTGTTTTGTCAAGTGGACCAGCAAGACTCCATTTTGCTAACAGCGCTGGGGTGCCTTTGGCCGGAGAAGCGCTTTCCCCCTGGGAATCACTCAGTCTTTTACCTTTAAAATCCGAAGTCTCTATTTCTGCTTTTGTACTAGAAACCTATAATTAAGTATATGCCTTAGGTCTTAAGGTAGTGAGAATTGACATTCCTTTCAGACAAAAACACACAAAATTATTTTAAAGTCACACATTTAGATTTTTATTTAAGTTAAAAGGAGCAAAAATGCAGTTTCAAAAAGTTGAGAAAGTCATCAGCTACTAAAAGCCAATATTTTTTTTCATTGACTCCATGTAAGAGCAGAACACTGTTCAGGATAAGAGAGCTAAGCTACAAACAATAGTTGGAAGTTGTGTAAGTACTTTTAATATGGAAATGGGTCTGGAGGGCCGTAAATGTAGTTCAGGATTAATGCTTTAACCTTTTCTTTCTTCATGAAAAAAATGCTTTTAGAGATTTTGCTTTGCAATAGAAAAATATACACAAGGATTAAGTACTTGTTGTGTATATTTTAAAATTTAATGTATCTTTTGTTTTTTATATTTATAGCTCAGCTCAATTTGCAGATTCCATGGAAAAATCTTTATACGCAACCTGTGGAAGCTGTCCTAGATGGAGTTTACTTGCTTATAGTGCCTACAGCCAGTAAGTTTATTAAGAAAGTGGACTAGTACAGTTGTTGGTTGTAACTCTGTAAAATAGCTATTTACATTTTAAATTTTTTCTTTTAAATTATAGTTTTAAAATATACTAGCATATTTTGCCCGGCGGTGCCGGGCTTTTTAAAATTGTGTTGGATAGTAAAGGGTTTAATTTTTTTTCTTGCACCAATGGTGCTGGGCTGTTTTAAATTGTGTTGTAAGGTTTTGTGGTATTTTGGCTTCGAGGCGCTGCATCCGCCTGTGGCAGACTTGCGCTCCCAGTGGTGTTTTTTTTTTGTGTGTGTGTGTGTGTGTGTGCCGGCTTCCTCAGTGCCGGGCTGTTTAAAGTGGTTTTTGATGGGGTTTTTTTATTTATAGAAATGAATTTTGGAGTATATTTTTAAAAATGTGTAAATATATGTTTTATTAAATTGAAGGTATTTTACAGTGTTTTTTATTGAAAATTTATTTATTAATCTGTGAATTATTTTTGATTTTTTTGGATATTTTTGAATGTTTTTGGAATTGATTACCCTAATTTTTGGGATTTATTGAATTTTTTGGATTTATTGAATTTTTGGAAATATTTTGGATGTTTTTTCTCCTTTTGCCACTGGGTGGTGGTGTTGAGCAATTTTTTTGTATTCCTTCTTCCGGTGAGTCTCTTCTTCTCATTTCAGTTCCGGTTTTCAAGGAGGCAAGATGTCTAATAGTAAGCTCTGTCCGTTGTTTTTTTTAGGGGGGGTTGTTTTGGGTGGGGGGGGTGTTCTGTGTCTGCTTATGGTTTTGGGTGGGGGTTTATGTGTGTTTCTTTTTGAATGTTTTTGGTTTTGGGTGGGGGTTTCTCTGTGTGTGTTTTTGAATGTTTTTGTTTTTTAGGGTTTGAGGTGGGGGTCTGTGTGTGTGTGTGTATTTTAAATATTTTTGGAGTTTTTTGAATGTTTTTGATTTGTGTTTTGGGTATTTTCGTGGGCCAGTCTTGATGGCTGGCCAGCGGAAATACCATCACCGCTTCATGCGGCGTTTGGGGGGGGGGTATTACCGTGGCCCGGCGCTGGGTTGCGGTGTGTGTGTTTTTTGGGTGGGTGTTTGGCTCGCAGCTTAATGCGGCTTTTTGGGTGAGGCTATTGCTGTGGCCCTAGCTTTTTTGGAGCTTGTGTGTTTGAGGGGTGGGGGTTTGCTTGCTGGCCTTTTTTTGTTTTGTGTTTGTTTGCTGCCGCCACGGCGTTTTTTGCAGCAGTTGGGGGGGGGTTTGAATTTTTCCCCAGCGAGTTTGTCTCGCTGGGCTCGCCGTGTCTTCGGCGGGGCAGCGTGGGGGAGAGGGTGTCCCTCTCTTCCCCGTTGCTCCGTGCAAGATGGCCGGTGGGTTTGCATGTTATAGTGATTTCGGAGTCAGCCTCTGAGATTTGGTTGCTGTCTTACTTAATTTCTATACCTGGAATTAGTGTGGGTAGTATCATAGCTTTGCTGGGATAGTAGAATGTTTTGGACAGTTGTAGAATGACTGGGAGGCATTTCATTCTCTATACCAGTGTTTCCTTTCTTTGGTTTTTGGACTTCAATTCCCAGAAGCCTAAGTAAAATTCCCCAAAGCACTGATCAGCCAGTGTACTGACTTAGGCTTCTGGGAATTGAAGTCCACCAGTGTTCCCGGAACATAGTTTGGGGAACGCTGCAGTGTTTCAAAAGGAATTGGCCTGGCTGTCCAGCTGCTATTATCCCTTGCATGACGATTTAAGCTTGAGCTGTCTTACTTTGAACTGTCTTACTTTGATGAAGCCTTATGGAAGCCCCAGTGGTTAGGAAAGAACAGATCCTGTCCTCAGCGGCTATTCCTCTTTGCTACATGGCCCCCACTTTTGCACTCCTTAATGATTCTCGGAACTGTCCCAGTTCTGTGCAGCTCCCTGTGCTAAGAATATTAGACACAGTTCAGAAGAGGACATATTATGGGCCTTTGTCTCCTTTCTCTTATATCTTACTTCCCATCAGCTCAAGTTTATTCTCCTAATTACTTCTCTAGCTAAGAAATGATAGTTGATGTGCTTATCAGACAGGAACAAGTGAAATCTGTTCTCTAAGGTATTGTATTTTGTTCTTTTGGATTGCAACTCCCAGACTTCCCCCAGGAAGTATGTTCCAGAATTGGACTGTAATTCTTAGAATCTTCCCAGACTTCCCAAGGCAGAATTCTGAAAGTTGCAGTTTGTAAACAAAAACTTTCATATCTCTATTTTTGAGAAAAGCCTGAGAATGCCTCTGGAAACAAAAGTTTTTGTGCCCCCCACCCCACCCCTTTCCAGGTGAACAGGAAGAAAAAGTATAGTGGTACTTTGTCATCACATATCAGAAGTATTATCAGTTGTCCAGCAGGATTGCAAATGCCAGTTTTTTTTTTTTTAATCATGTCAGAAGCACACATAGGTGCTTTCTGGGTTGAAAGGATTTTTGCTGGAGGAACTCTGCTCAGGGGATGCCCGAATGAGACTCCTTTCATGTCGCCGAGATCTTTCCCCACCAAAGTGGTCCCTATTTATCTACTTTCATTTTCCGGCTTTCAAGCTGCTAGGTTGGCAGGAGTCAGGACAGAGATGTTGTAGATGTTTGTTTATGCCTACGCTTCTGACTGTCATCTCCCTTGTAAAAATTCCATTTTTTACTGTGGGTAGGACATAGTTGATTAAGCTGGGGAGCATTTCAAACCTTGCTTTTGAGGCCTTAAGCATAGGTTGTTATATATGTGGGACCTGGAAAGAGGTTGCATCTCCCCAACAGTTTCTTTGCAATGGCTCTTCCTTTACAATAAACTGTTGTGTGGCTATGTGTTCACCTGACATTGCACAAGTAGTAATGAAATTCATGTCAAGGCGGAGGTTTTGTTTAGAAAGCTGTTCTGCAGGTGTATTTGCAGAATCGGTTGTTCTGTCAGACACTCAATGCAGTTTACCTGGGTGTAACTGTCTCTGAATTCTTGCAAGTAAAGCTTGATGCTACACTAAGTGCAAAAGAATTTTATAGCAATTGTATAGGAATAACTTCTGGGTAGCTGACTTTCAAACCAACATTTGTCTCTAATTTGATAATAAGTCACAAACCTGTTTCAAAACTGTGCTTTTTGTCTTGAATAAGGGAACAGGGTGATTTTCAATAAATTCTCCCTTTAGCACTCTTGTTTGTGCCTGAGTACAAATACAAAACAATTAAAGTATAAATATTTTGCTAATTCTGATTGAGAAACACTATCAAAGTGGCCTCATTAATCTGGGAACGTAGTTGAAATATTTTTTTTCTTGTAAAGGATCTGATAGATTGGCTAATTTAAGAAACTAAATTACTGTTTTATCATTGTTTGTCTTCAGTATGTCTTTCAAAATGTGATGCATCAAATTAATTTTGCCAGGTATTAAATATGATGCAGAAAAAGAAAATAAACAACTATTGGAAGCAAAGCAAAGGGAATTGCAAAGAATAGAGAATGCAAAACAAAAGTTTGCTGACAAAGGTAAAGAAAAATCAAATATCTTTTTTGTGGGGTCAGTGAAATGGCAAAAATATTAAGAATAATTAAGAATACTTTTAAAGTATGATCCTAAAATTTTTACATAGGAAACATGTTCTACATATGTATGGCACAGGACAAAACTGTAGTGCCTTCACTTTGTAAGATCAGCTCTTCAGAATGGAGCCCAGCCACCAAATCAGTGGGATTTCAAACTACCGAACCAGAGAGTATATTCATAAATTTGCCATGACTGATGGTGTCAAAAGATGTTGAAAGCCCTCCTCCTAATCCATGTCTTCCATTTGGAAAACATTCACAACAGTATCTGTATTGAAATCAAGACTGACGTGAAATCAAGGCTGAAGTAAAATGGTCCAGAGAAACATTTTTTGGGAACAATCCCAGTGCATGTGAATTTGAGTTGCTGTCTTTTAATGTTTGTTGCTATTTATTATTTAGCTTTGATTTACTTAAAGTGTCTTTAGTCCAACATTTTGCTTAAGTAACCTTACTTTATAAGCGTAGTACATGTTTTTCTAAATATAAATGTGTCATGGTTTGGCCTCCTTTGCTAAATCTCTTGTGAGATGTTATTTATTTATTTTTCTGATTTATATTGCTACCCAACTCCGAAGACTGGGCGGCTCACAGAAAATAAAACCAATCACATTTTAAAAAACAATAAAAAAACCCATTAAAACTGCCACCAAAAATTACTTCAACCCCTACAGATTAAAAGAGGGATAGAGTGCCCCACACCTGCTTTGCCAGCCAGGTTTTTAGCTCTTACCCGAAGGGCAGCAGCTCCGTCTGGAGATGCAGCTCAATTGGCAGGAGGTTCCAAAAGGCCAGAACAGACACAGAGAAGGCTCTCCTTCCGATGCTAGAGAGATGAGCCTCCCTAGTGGATGGCATAATGAGAGAGCCTCTTTGGTCTGCTCTGGTGGGAATGACAAATGTGCTCACGGTGACGTGATCTCTTAAGTATTCAGTATGGATTCAGATGGATTGGTTTCCCACTTACTGAATTATGTAGGCAGCACAAGGTCTTAAGTAAGTTTGTAATACTTGTCGCGGGCCTTTCTTTCAGACTAACAACTCTGTTCTGAGTGACTGAACAGACAGCAGTCTGGAAGATTTATAGTGCAGAGGCAGTGTAGTACTTTCTCAGAGATTTTCCTGCTCCTTCAGGAAAGCAAGACAGGCTCCCCGCCTCCTTCCTTCTGGAATGCTTGCTCGCTTCGCTTCGCCACACCACATCCTCATTGGTTGACTGACTCTAGCTTCAAGCATGGACTCCGCCTGTCAGACTTGATCCGCCCAGGTTCCCTCGAAAAATAGTGATTTTCTGACTACGCAGGGGGCTGTTCCCCTTCCAAATTCCTGGAACTCATCTTCACTAGCTTGCAAAGCTTTCCCCTGTCCTTCGGCTCTGGGAAAATTGAAACAGAACTGACTATCCATTTCCTAGCTCAGCTGTTATCTGATGGCTTCTGACAAAAGCTTCAGGTTGCTATTTCCTAGCAAGTTGTTGTCAAACACACACTGTGAAGTTTCTTTTACACTAAGCGTGAGTGCGCATCTGGTTTTACTGGCAGTGAGGATTTTACAGATTCTTGGGGCTTGACTTCTCCCAGTCTGTGGTGCCTTCTGTTATAGAACGGCAGCCTCGTAAAAACAACAGGCTCTCCAATCCAAACCTCTCTCTCTTTACCCTTCTGGGAAGTTGTAACAAAAAGCAAGGGATGGTCTTTTAAAGTACGGTAACTTTCCGTAATTCAGGAGAGTAGCTAGGCTCAGGGGAATTTAAAGTGGAGGATTGCAACCAACCACGTTCCGATTCTCCCTTCCCTCTGCTTTCTCTCCGTTGAACCTCTTTCTGGGAATTGGCATCAGCAACAGGCTCTGGCAATCTCTGCTCACCTGTCTCAGAGTTGGTGAAGACCTCCGGGAAGCAGAAAAAGTCGCTCCCATGCGTCTGGTATTTCTGCGATGACGCTGCTTTGCAGAACGCTGTCTCCCCATTCAAATCTATGCTTGGCTCAAAAAAAACTTTAGGCTTCTCTTCGGGTAAAACAACATGGAATCGTATCCCAAATGCAATGCCAACATGTTGCGGGCCTTTCTTTCAGACTAACAACTCTGTTCTGAGTGACTGAACAGACAGCAGTCTGGAAGATTTATAATGCAGAGGCAGTGTAGTACTTTCTCAGAGATTTTCCTGCTCAGGGTAACTTTTGCAGGCAGTGTTTTGAGGTGCACTGTTTCTCTGATTAGTCGCCCTCTGCTGACAATTAAAAAATAGCTATGTGGGATTTATGAGACTGTTTCTTTTGAAACCCAAACATAGCCTTTTTATACTCCCTCTCCCGCTATGGCGCTCTGAGAGTCCAGCTTTTACCTTGAGATGAAACGATTGCTTCGGTGCAAGAAGGTACCAGAAAGATAACATTGTTCTCAAAACAATCTTCGGAGAGGCCCCGTCATCTTGTCTCTCTCCTCTGCTCCTGGAATCTGGCCTTCCTGACAAAACCCTTAAATTTATGGCTTATGCTGGACTTCTAAAAATCTCCCCTTTTCTCACTAAAAGAGAATAAACCAGGGACCATCACTAAAATCATCAAATTAGCAGCCTTTATTGGTTTACAAAAATGAGGTAGATTATTATGCGGTTAAAATAGACATTTAAAAATACAAAACAGAAGTCATAAAACAAACATGAATAACTAAGCTGACTAAATAATACTAGAAAACTGGGACCAGCGGCCCCTCCATAGAGATCAGACCGGCTTTGTCTGATTTCTAGGGAAAAGAAAAGACAAGCAGCATTTCTCAGGCATGAGAAAAGCCGACCTTTTTGAACACTAAAAGGTATCAGTATTTATATGTTTTTCTTTCATATACCCCCATTGAAAAAAATGTCAAAACTCCCAGTTATGTCATTCTGGCAACATTAAGACTGGACACCTGGACTCTGCCAGCTGTATCTTTGCACCTGCAAGTGCGAAGGCGTGAGACTGTTATCTCATGTCCCCATCTTTTATCTAGTGAGATAGATGTGCCTGTCAGATTCTCAGACTTAGGGTCTTCAAATCTTGGCGTCAATATGTGGGTGTGTGAAAGAATGTCAGGCTAACACCTGTTAATTAACATTACATCATAGAATAAAAATCTAACTGGACATTTCTACTTCACACAATTAAAATTAATGAGAATAAATGTCTTCCTTTTTAATTTGCCCATCACAATACTAACATGCAGACTGCCAATTTGATGTTTATAGTCCTTAGTCTTCATTCACCTCATGCTTGGTTTTGTTCAGTTTCACAGTGGATTCCAACCCTTTGCAAACCCATGGACCATTGCCCGCCAGGCACCTCTGTCCTCCACCATCCTCGTCAAACTGCCCAGCTCTGTGCCAATTGCGTCTACGATACCATCTAGCCATCTCATTTTTGGTCACCTCCTTTCTCTTTTGCCCTCCACCTTTCCCAGCATCAAGGCTTTCTCAAGTGAACCCTCTCTTCTCATTTGATGTCCAAAGTACTTTAGCTTCATCTTTACTATTTGACCTTCTGAGGAGCAGTCAGGGTTGATTTCTTATAAGATCGACCTATTTGTTCTCCTTGCTGTCCAGGGGACTCTTGAAACTCTCCTCTAACACCACATCTCAAAGCCATCTATTCTTCTGCACTCAGCTTTCCTTATGATCCAGCTCTCTCAACCATACATCACCATTTGGAATACCATTGCTTCGGCTATGCAAATTTTTGTTTGCAAGGTGATGTCTCTACTTTTCACTATGTTCCTCAGGTTTCTCATACCTTGCCTCCCAAGAATCAGTTGCTTTTTATTTCATGGCTGCAATAATCATCTGCAGTGATCTTTGATCCTAAGAAAGTAAAGTCTGTCACTGCTTCTACTTCTTTCCAGGAACTGAGAGGGCCTGTGGCCATTATCTTGGTTTTCTTTATGTTGAGTCTCAGACCAGCATTTGCACTCTCTTCTTTCAACCTAAGCAGAAGCTTCTTTAGGTCTTCCTCACTTTATGCCATTAGGGTATCATCTGCACACAGTGGTACCTCATACAACAATTTTAATCCGTTCCACAGGGTTCGTTGTTGTACAAAACAATTGCTATACAATGCATGCATCATATAGTGATGTTCCCTATGGGATGCATTGTACAACGATTTTTTTCGCTTAGTGGTTTTTCCCATTGAAAAATTGTTGTATAGATTTTTTCCATAGGGAAAATTGTTATGTAGGATGACATTTCCCCCCGAAACCTAATTGTTATGCGATTCCGTTGCTATACGGGGTGATTGTTGTATGAGGTTCCACTGTATCTAAAATTGTTGATGTTTCTCCCAGCAATTTTGATCCCAACTTATGATTCATCCATCCCTGCATTGCGCAATAAGCAGGGTGACAAAATGCAGCCTTGTCTTACTCCTTTTCCTATTCTAAACAACTCTATCATTCCATGTCCTGTCGTAACTGTTGCTTCTTGACTCGTATACAGATTTCTCATGAGGCATATAAGATGTTCTGTTATTCCCATCTCTTTAATTACTTGCCACATTTTGTTGTGATCCACACAGTCAAAGGCCTTGGTGTAGTCAATGAAACAGAAGTAGACTTATTTCTGATATTCCTTTGTTTTCTCCATGATCCAACATATGTTGGCAATGTGGTCTCCAGTTCCCCTGCCTCTTCGGAAACCAGCCTGCACTTCTGGTAATTCTCTATCCATGAGTTGCTGAAGTCTATCCTGTATTATATTGAGCATCACCTTGCTAGCGTGTGGGATGAGTGCAATTGTTCAATAATTTGAGCATTCTTTGGCATATTTATTTATTTATTTATTTATTTATTTATTTATTTATTTATTTATATATATTCAAATTTATATGCTGCCCAATCAGGTAAACCCGACTATGGGCGGCTCACAACAAGTTAAAACACACATAAAACAGTACAACCAATTAAAACCCAACATACACACCCACCTACCCCATTCCTCTTTAAAGCCACATAAAAAAGAAAAAAAAAGACAATTAAAAGAAATGGGGGCTTAATTTATAAGCCAACAGGCAGGGGCCACTCTTCCATCTGGGCCCCACACCTGCCCTGCCAACCAGGTTTTTAGGTCTTTCCTGAAAGGTAGCAGCTCCATCTGCTCCCGCAACTCTACTGGCTGGAGGTTCCACAAGGGCGGTGCAGACACGGAAAAGGCCCTCCTTCGTGTGCCAGAGAGACGGGCCCCTCTGGCAGATGGAACAATCAGGGAGCCCCTCCGATCCACTCTGGTTGGACGGGTGGACACTCTTGGGACGATGCGGTCTCTAAGGTATCCTGGCCCACTACCATGAAGGGCTTTGCCCTTCTTTGGGATTGGAACATATACAGTACTGATCTTTTCCAATCCTGTGGCCATTGTTGTGTTTTCCAAATCTGCTGGCATATAGAATGCAACAATTTGATTCCATCATCTTTTAGAACTTTGAAAAATTCAGCTAGGATACCATAATCTCCACTGGCTTTGTTGTTTGCAGTGCTTTTTAGGGCCTTCCTGACTTCACTCTCTAGGATGTCTGGCTCAAGTTCAAAACTCATCACTGTGATTATCAGGAGTGTTGAGGTCCTTTTTGTAGAGTTCTTCTGTGTACTCTTGCCAACTTTTCTTAATCAGCTAACTCCTTGTCATTTTTGTCCCTTATCATGGTTTTTGTTGTTCAGTCGCACAGTCGACTCCGACCCTTTGTGACCCCATGGACCATTTTCCTCCAGGCGCCTCTGTCCTCCCCCATCCCCCTCAGCCCTCCCAGCTCTGTGCCCATTGTGTCTACAATGCCATCTAGCCATCTCATCCTTGGCCTCCCCCTTCTTCTTTTGCCCTCCACCTTTCCCAACATCAATGCCTTCTCAAGTGAATCCTCCCTTCTCATTTGATGTCCAAAGTACTTTAGCTTCATCTTTACTATTTGACCTTCCAATGAGCAGTCAGGGTTAATTTCTTCTAAGATTGACCTATTTGTTCTCCTCGCTGTCCAGGGGACTCTCAAAACCCTCCTCCAACACCACATTTCAAAGGCATCTATTCTTCTATGTTCAGCCTTCCTAATTGTCCAGCTCTCACATCCATACATTACTACTGGGAAAACCATTGCTTTGACTATTCTAATTTTTGTTTGCAATATGATGTCTCTGCTTTTCACTATGTTCCCCAGGTTTCTCATCGCTTGTCTCCCAAGAATCAGTCGCCTTTTTATTTCATGGCTACAATCCCCATCTGCAGTGATCTTTGATCCTAAGAAAGTAAAATCTGTCACTGCTTCTACTTCTTCCCCGTCTATTTTCCAGGAACTGATTGGGCCTGTTGCCATTATCTTGGTTTTCTTGATATTGAGTCTCAAGCCAGCTTTTGCACTTTCCTCCTTCAGCCCAATCAAGAGATTCTTTAGGTCTTCCTCACTTTCTGCCATTAGGGTGGTATCGTCTGCATATCTCAGATTGTTGATGTTTCTCCCAGCGATTTTAATCCCATATTGTGATTCCTCCATCCCTGCACTGCGCATTATGTGCTCTGTGTATAGGTTGAATAAGCATGGTGACAAAATGCAGCCTTGTCTTACTCCTTTTCCTATTCCAAACCATTCTGTCATTCCGTGTTCTGTCCTAACTGTTGCTTCTTGTTTCATGTACAGATTTCTCAGAAGGCATATGAGGTGCTCTGGAATTCCCATCTCTTTAATTACTTGCCACATCTTGTTGTGGTCCACACAGTCAAATGCCTTAGTGTAGTCAATAAAACAAAAGTAAACTTGTTTCTGGTATTCCTTTGTTTTCTCCATGATCCAGCGTATGTTGGCAATGTGGTCTCTAGTCCCCCTGCCTCTTCTGAAACCAGCCTGCACCTCTGGTAATTCTCTCTCCACATGTTGCTGAAGTCTATCCTGTATTATCTTGAGCATCACCTTGCTGGCATGTGGGATGAGCGCGATTGTTCGATAATTTGAACATTCTTTGGCATTGCCCTTTTTTTGGGATTGGGACGTATACTGATCTTTTCCAATCCTGTGGCCACTGTTTTGTTTTCCAAATCTGCTGGCATATTGAATGCAGTAATTTGATGCCGTCATCTTTTAGCGCTTTGAAGAATTCAACTGGGATACCATCATCTCCACTAGCTTTGTTGTTTGCAGTGCTCTTTAGGGCCTTTATAACTTCGCTCTCCAGGATGTCTGGCTCAAGTTCAATTTCTTCATCATTGTGATTGTCAGGAGTGTTGAGGTCCTTTTTGTAACGTTCCTCTGTGTACTCTTTCCATCTTTTCTTAATTTCTTCTGCATCAGCTAGCTCCTTTCCGTCTTTGTCCCTTATCATGGTCATTTTTGCTTTAAATGTTCCCTTGATTTCGCCGATTTTTTGGAAGAGATCTCTGGTTCTGCCTCTTTTGTTGTTTTCCTCCATTTCTCTGCACTGTTCTTTTAGGTAGTTTTCCTTATCTCTCCTTGCTTTTCTTTGAAATTCTGTGTTCAAATGATTGTAGTTTTTCCTTTCTCCTTTGACTTTGGCGTTCCTTCTTTCCTCTGCTATTTTAAGAACCTCATCAGACAACCACTTTGCTTTCTTACTCTTCTTTTCTTTTGGTATGGTTTTCTTTGCTGCTTCCTGCATGATGTCCCTCATCTCCGTCCATAATTCTTCTGGTACTCTGTCTACCGAGTCTAAGCCATTAAATCTGTTCATCACCTCTACCGCGTATTCTTTAGGGATGCTGTCTAGGTGATATCTTTCTGGTCTCCGTGTTTTCCCTATTTTCTTTAGTCTAAGCCTGAATTTTGCAATCAGTAGGTTGTGATCTGAGCCGCAGTCTGCTCCAGGTCTTGTTTTTTGCTGACTGTATGGAGGTTCTCCATCTTTGGCTGCAGAGTATGTAGTCAATCTGGTTTCGGTGTTGGCCATCTGGTGATGTCCATGTGTAAAGTCGCCTCTTGTGTTGCTGGAAGAGAGTGTTTGCTATGACCAGTGCGTTCTCTTGGCAGAACTCTATCAATCTTTGCCCTGCTTCATTCTGTACTCCAAGACCAAATTTGCCTGTTATTCCCTCCACTTTTTGATTTCCTACTTTGGCATTCCAGTCTCCTAATATAATTTGGACATCATTTCTTGGTGTCTGTTCTATGAGGTGTTGTAAGTCCTCATAGAACTGGTCCATTGTGGCTTCATCTGCACCAGTGGTTGGTGCGTATATTTGGATCACAGTGACATTGAAAGGTTTGCCTTGGAATCTGACTGACATCATTCTGTCATTTTAAAGGTTGTATCCCATTACTGCTTTTCTCACTCTTTTATTGACAATTATGGCTACTCCATTTCTTCTAAGGTTTTCTTGCCCACAGAAGTAGATATGATGGTTTCCAGAGCTGAATTCACCCATCCCTGTCCATTTGAGCTCACTGATGCCCAAGATGTCAATGCTTATTCTTTCCATCTCATTTTTTACCACTTCCAGTTTTCCTTGGTTCATTGATCTCACATTCCATGTCCCTATGCAGTATTGCTCCTTACAACATTGCATTTCCCCTCCCCCTTCCTGTCCCTCCCCTTTCTCCCCTCTGTGGTGTTAAGCATCCTGTATCACCTAGCCTGCCCTTTTGTTTTGCCTTTTGTTTTGGTCCATAGGGTTCTCTTGGCAAGCTTTGTGGCGTGGTTTGCCGGTGTCTACGCCATTTTTCCCTCCTCATACATTTTATCACAGTTTTTAAAAGTTTAAAACATTTTAGACAACATATTATCATGCATATTATCACACTTTATATACAGTCTCTATGTCAATTTCTGTATTTAGTTAGTATAAAGTCTCTATGTCAGTTTCTATGTTAAGTCTTCTACATCTGCATATCAGGTACTTATCCTTTGCCTGGGGCTCTGAGTCTCTCCCCTTGCTTTTCCTCCTCTGCCCTCTTCCCGTCTTTCAGTTGGTCTTCTCTTGGCCTTTCCGCTGCTCAACCGGCTCTCCTCCTCTCCCCCCCCGGCTGTGGGTGTTTGCCTGGCGGCGTCCGTGGCTGGCCCTTCCGCCGCTCGCCCGGCTGGCTGGCTCTCCTCCTCACCCCCCGGCTGGGAGTGGTAGCTCGGCCGCGGCTGGCCCTTCCGCCGCTCGCTCGCCCGGCTGGTTGGCTCTCCTCCCAACCCCCCGGCTGGGGGTGGTTGCCCGGCGGCGGCGCGGCTGGCCCTTCCGCCGCTCACTCTCCCGGCTGGCTGGCTCTCCTCCCCACCCCCCAGCTGGGGGTGGTTGCCCGGCGGCGGCGCGGCTGGTCCTTCCGCCGCTCGCTCGCCCGGCTGGCTGGCTCTCCTCCCCACCCCCCGGCTGGGGGTGGTTGCCCGGTGGCGGCGTGGCTGGCCCTTCCGCCGCTCGCTCGCTCGCCCGGCTGGCTGGCTCTCCTCCTCACCCCCCGGCTGGGGGTGGTTGCCCGGCGGCGGCGCGGCTGGCCCTTCCGCCGCTCGCTCGGAATTTGGTTATTTTTGTTTTAAATGTTCCCTTGATTTCCCCAATCAGACAAACACTTTGCTTTCTTATGCTTCTTTTCTTTTGGTATGGTTTTCCTTGCTGCCTCCTGTATGATGTCCCACACCTCTGTCCATAATTCTTCTGGCAATCTATCAAGTCTATACCATTAAATCTGTTCCACACCTCCACCGTGTATTCCTTAGGGATGTTGTCTAGGTCGTACCTGTCTGGCTTACTTGTTTTTCCTATTTTCTTTAGTCTAAGCCTGAATTTTGCAATCAGTAGATTATGATCTGAGCCACAGTCTGCTCCAGGTCTTGTTTTTGCTGACTGTATGGAGGTTCTCCATCTTTGGCTGCAGAGTATGTAGTCTATCTGGTTTCGATGTTGGCCATCTGGTGATGTCCATGTGTAAAGTCTCCTCTTGTGTTGCTGGAAGAGGGTGTTTGCTATGACTAGTGCATTCTCTTGGCAGGGCAAACCTGCTTCATTCTGTGTTCCAAGACCAAACTTGCCTGTTTTTCCATTTACTTTTTGATTTCCTACTTTGGCATTCCAATCTCCTATGATAATGCGGACATCATTTCTTGGTGTCTGTTCTATGAGGTGTTTTAGGTCTTCATAGAACTAGTCAATTGTAGCCTCGTCTGCACCGGTGCATAGATTTGGATCACAGTGATATTGAATAGTTTGCCTTGGATCCAAACTGAGATAATTCTGTCATTTTTTAAAAAAGATTATATCCCATTACTGCTTTTCTTACTCTTTTATTTACAATTATGGCTACTCCATTTCTTCTAAAGTTCTCTTGGCCACAGTAGTAGATATGATGGTCTCCAGAGTTGAATTCACCCATCCCTGTCCATTTTAGTTCGCTTATTCCCAAGATGTCAATGCTTATTCTTTCCATCTCATTTTTTACCACTTCCAACTTGCCTTGATTCATCCATCTAACATTCCATGTTCCTATCAAATATTGTTCTTTGTAGCATTGCATCTGCCTTCCTACTTTCTTATCCACCCCCGTCTTCCTGCCTGAGGGGCTTGACATCCTGTTCCATCTATTTTTCCTTTTTTGCTGTCCATGGGGTTTTCTACGCAAAATTTCATGTTTGTTGGCAGTGTCAAAATAGCAGTCAGCTGAATGGGTAAGAGCTAAGGATGTACTATACAGTATTCTGTTGAGCAGCCTGGTAGCATAGTCCCCTTTCTGCAGCAGTCTCAAGGAATTGCCAGACTGCCTGTCTTCTGAGCCACAGTAGTGAGGTAGGCGAGGGGTAGTTTCACATCCCTTCATTGTTTTTGTCTGGTACAGAGGTATGATGACATCTTGGGGTAGGGGGCGTATGTTTTGTCTTCTAGAGAGGGCCCAGATATTCAAGGTTGGCACTGCCATATTTATTTTCATATGCACTTTAACATGCATTTTACATTTTATCTTTTTGAAACTGGAATCAGTTTTGACTGTGTTAGATATACATAGGTAATATTTCTAAACCTTCGAAGCATACAAGTAGCATGTAAAGAATGTCTGGTCTAGAGTTTCCATATTTGGAAACTCTATGTTATTAAAATACATAAAATACTTTTATGTCATTAAAATACATAGAAAGGAAGTGATATCCTTTTTTAAGCCAGTATGTGTATGCTTGCTAACAATAGATGTTCATTTGCTTTTATTTAGATAAATCACAAGAGAAGCAAGACACCTTCATAGAAAAACTAATTACTCAGGTTATCAGAAATCTACAGCTGAAAATTTCCAATATCCACATTCGATATGAGGATGATGTAAGTATTTGTGTATAGAATCTCTATAAATAATTACGTTGGTTTCAGATACAGATAGTTTAATTTAATTTAATAGTCATATTTATATATGCCGCCCACTCAGGTAGAACCCGACTCAGGGCGACATTACAACAAGTTCTAAAAACACATAAAAACACTTTAAAAGACCTATATCCCACCCACTTTAAAAGACCCATATCCCACCCACCCATCCCACCCACTATAAAAAAGAAGAGAGAGTTCTTAATTGTTTACATAAGCCAGCAGGCAGGGACCATGTTCCCATTAGGGCCCCACACCTGCCCTGCCAGCCAGGTCTTCAATCCTTTCCTGAAGGGCAGCAATTCTCTTTGAAGTCTTAGATCTGTTGGCAGGAGGTTCCAGAGAGTTGGTACGGACATGGAGAAGGCCCTTCTTCAGGTGCTGGATAGATGTGTTCCCCTAGTTGATGGCACTATTAGAGAGCCTCTCCGGTCCGCTATGGTTGGACGGGCAGACACTGTTGGGATGATGTGGTCTCTAAGGTATCCTGCCCACTGCCATATCGGGCTTTAAAGGTCAAAACCAGCACCTTGAATTGCACTTGGAGGCAAACTGGTAACCAGTGCAGCTCCCGAAGTAGCAGAGAGGTGCGGGCATATCGTCCGCACCCCATCACCACCTGGGCCGCCACATTCTGAACCAGCTGCAGCTTCCGAATGGTCGTCAAGCGCATTACAGTAATCTAGTCGGGAAGTGACCAGAGCGTGAGTGACCATAAGCAAGGAGCCGCGGTCCAGGAGCGTGCGCAACTGGCGAATTACCCGAAGTTGGGCAAATTCTCATGTTTTCTAATCTATTTCACTATTGTAAACATAGCTGCAGTGTTCAGTTTGTAAACATTTCATGTAAATATCTCTTGTATGATTTTAATTTTGGTTTCTCCGAGTTATGTCTTTAGATACTATAATCTATCAATTTGTTTTTGAATTATTTTCTAAAAGCTCTGACCATATGCTTTGAAATCTTTTGAGGAGGTAACCTTCTGAGCTCATAACAAGTCCTGTCATCCCCTTTTTAATTGAATTTAATTTGCCTGTGGCCAGGGTGGAGAGGCCATTATAGTACAGTAATACCTCATACAAAGTCCGCTTCATACAACATCGGATTCATACAACATCGCCTGATTCCTTGAAAAAAGTTGCCTCATACAAAGTCGTGCGACTTTGTATGAGGCATTGGGGGTTTTCCCAGGTTGCATTGTGCCTGGGCAGTATAAAAGGCAGGACACATGTGTGCATTGCTCTTGTGGATTTTGCAAGAGGCGAAGAGTGTTTAGGAGTGGTTTTGAGCGCGATTTTGGATATTTTTGTCAGAATTTTTAGAAGCGGGGGCGTGGCTAAGATGGCCGATGAGTAACATCTTGATCTGGGCGCTCGCGCTTACCAAAGTGGTAATTAATGTGAACAACTAAAGTGGGGAACTTATAAAGTGGAATTTTTTTGTCGATAAGACTCCTGCTTGCCTTTTTTGGAAAGTTTTGAAGTCGGGCGGTCGAAGTTTGGGAGGTTTTCTCGGTAGGTGAGGCTTGCGATGGAAGCCGCGGCTTTCCCTGCCGAGGAGCCGAGAACGGGACCAGCGAGACGGTGGAGATTCGAGGCGGCAGTAAAATCGGCAAGAAAACAATTTTACGTAAGTTCATGAAAGTCTATTTGGAAAAGTCAAAGCTAACCGGGGATTTTGTTTAAAAGAGCTCGGACATGGAAGTGGGAGTGGAAACGGGTAAAATCGGGCTGCTGACCCGTTAATGGCGGCGGCCCTGGAAATCGAAAGTGACTGAGTTTTGGTTTATGGCCTCCCTGCGTTCCAGGAGAACCGCGGCGTGTTCTGGTGATAGTAAAGCGGTTAAAGAAGTTTTTGTCTGGGCTCCAGCTTTGTGGGTTTCAGTGCATCTCGAGCCTGAGGTGTGAGGGGAAAGTCTGCCGACACACAGAGGAAGAAGGGTTTCCTCCTGCAGTTACATACCCGCTGGAAAAGGGCACTTTGATTCGTTCGCCTTAAGAGAAGGATTAATTTGTTTTTTATTCCCCCACCGTGTGGATTATAAATAACATTCTTTTTTTCTTTGGATATATTGCTCCTCCTGTTTTTCTTTTCACCCTGCTTGGATTTTGGGTTGTTTTTTCTTCTCACCCACCTCCCTTGTGGCTTTGACTCAAATGAAAAAATCTGGGTAACCGTTTCCTTGGAGCTTTTACTCTTGTGGTTTGGAGGGTGAATACTGGATTGCCTGCCTTGGGGAAATGGGCCGGATGTGGATTATTCTTTTTTTTGTTTGTTTGTTTGGAGCACACTCCAGTTCCTGTTTTTTTTGTGGATTACAGTAATTAATTTTTCGCTGGATTTCGCTGGATTTCTTCCTCCTTAAAAGCTTCGTCTGATTTGCCTGGATAGGTGGCACTAGTGGTTGCAGTAGTACAAGCTTGTTTGGACTGACTACGATTTTGCAACGTTCTGCAATGCTGGACTCTTTGATTGGGTGTCATCATGGATAAAGGTACGAGAGGGAAAGCAAAAGAGGAAGAACCAGTTGTGAAGTCTAAGAGGAAAGAAAAAGCACCAATGGAAGAGGTCCCTCAGTCTTCATCACCGCCACCTGAGCCTTATGATCAAACCCAAATTATGGTGGAAATTGGTAAACTGTTCCAGAAATTGGAGAAGAATGAGGAATCAAGGGTGAAAGATAGAAATAAAATGATGAAAAAACAAGATAAGGTGGTATCATCTGTTGCAGATTTCTCAAAAAAAGTGGACTTAAGTTTGCAAAAAATAGAAGGAAATGTGAAATTGGTTCAAAATGAGGTAAATGTTATAAAAAAGGAAATAAAAGGGACTCAGGAGACGGTGCGAGAGAATAAGCTGAAATTGGAAGAACATGAGAAAAGGATTGATGCTGTGGAAGATATGATGAGAAAGCAGAATATTGTGATCCGTCAGGTGGTTGAACGGACACTGGACCAGCTAAGAGAATGAGTGGTTCAGTGGTTAAATGGTTTGAATATGGGAAAGGAATTTGTACAGGAAGATATTGTAAGTGTGTTCAGGGTGGGCCCAAGAAGAGGGAAAGTGGTTCAAAGAAATGTCTTGGTAAAATTTGCAAACTGGGGTGATAAGCTTAGAGTAATGGCTTTTTTGAAACAAGCTGGGCCTGATGCCCTGAAATTTGACGGTTCTGATGTAGAAGTATATAATGATATTTCATTGAAAGAAAGAACGTGGAGATATAAGATGAGATCTGTAACCAAATTGTTGATGAGTAAAAATATAAGGTATAACTGGAGACTTCCACAGCAATTGCGCTTTTTTATGAGAAAAGAATGCAAGTAATTGATGAAGGGACCGATCCATTGGAGTATTTGAGTTTGTTGGAGTTGGTAAAAACAGGTTCAGAAGAATGGATAAATTTTAAGAAAGAATTGTTGGAATCGGGTGCTCTGGGGAGGGAGTATGAGAGGACAGAGGCTGGTGGTGCCACAGGTGGAACACCACAGGGAAAGGAAGAGGAGGAGCTGTCGTTGATCATGGTGGAGGAGGAGGCAAGTAAGGAGTAATGAGAAATATATCAATAAAAATATATTATTTAAGCAATATAAGAACATGAGAACATAAGAACAGCCTTGCTGGAACAGGCCACAGCCCATCCAGTCCAGCATTCTGTCTCACACAGTGGCTCACCATTTCCTTCAGGGTATTCCCAAGGAGATGCCTTCACCTGCTTAGGATTCCCTGGAAATAGCATTGAGAGATATCCTGCCTATCTCTCCAACCCGGAGGTTGTCCTTAGGTAGCCATAATTATAGCCATTGATACACTTGTCCTCCATGAACTTGTCTAATCCTTTCTTAAAGCTGTCAAGTCTGACAGCTGTCACCACTTCTTCTGGCAGGGAGTTCCATAGACCAGTAATCCTCTGGGTGAAAAAGTACTTTCTCTTATTTGTTTGAGAACTAGTACCCAAAAGTTTCATGGAGTGTCCCCTAGTTCTAGTGTTGTGCGATAGGGAAAACAGTTTTTCCTTATCTACTTTGTCCACACCGTGCATGATTTTATAAACTTCAATCAGGTCACCTCTTAGACGCCATCGTTCAAGAGTGAAAAGGCCCAACCGTTGCAGCCTCAGATGGTAAGGCAGGTGTTCCAGTCCCCTAATCATTCTGGTTGCCCTCCTCTGTACTTTCTCCAACTCCATAATATCCTTCTGGACGTATGGCGACCAGACTGTACACAATATTCCAGATGGGGCCTCACCATAGATTTATAAAGAGGCAAAATGACACTTGCTGACTTATTTTCTATACCCTTCCTAATGATCCCTAACATTGAGTTTGCTTTTTTCACTGCTGAGGCACACTGGGTTGACATCTTCATTGAGCTGTCCACCAGGACACCAAGGTCCCTTTCCTGGTTTGTCACAGAGAGTTCAGACCCCATCAGTTTATAAATGTAATTGGGATTTTTTGCCCCAACATGCATCACTCTGCACTTACTGATGTTGAAGCTCATTTGCCACTGTTTTGCCCACTCCCCCAGTGTCAAGAGATCCCTCTGGAGCTCCTCACAATCTCTCACAGTTTTCACTACCCTGTATAATTTAGTGTCGTCAGCAAATTTGGCTACCTTGCTTTTTACTCCTACCTCTAGATCATTTATGAAGAGGTTGAAAAGCAGGGGTCCCAGTACTGAACCTTGGGGGACCCCACTCTTTACTTCCCTCCACTTGGAGAAGTGTCCATTGAGTGCTACCCTCTGTTTCCTGTCCCTTAGCCAGTTGCTGATCCAGGACAAGACCTGTCCCTTTATTCCATGACTGGTAAGTTTATTCAAGAGCCTTTGGTGTGGGACCTTGTCAAAAGCCTTCTGAAAGTCCAGATAAACAATGTCAACTGGATCCCCCTTATCCACATGCTTGTTGACACTCTCAAAAAATTCCAACAGATTAGTGAGGCATGATTTGCCCTTGTAAAAGCCATGTTGGCTCTCCTTTAGCAGCGCCTTCTCTTCTATGTACCTATTAATTCTATCTTTTAGGATGGTTTCCATCACTTTACCTGGGACACATGTCAAACTGACAGGTCGGTAATTTCCTGGATCACCCCTGGATCCTTTTTTGAAAATTGGTGTTGCATTCGCTACCTTCCAGTCATCAGGCACAAAGCCTGATTTGAGGGAAAGATTATATATTTTGGCTAGGAGATCAGCAATTTCGTCTTTAAGTTCCCTGAGAACTCGTGGATGGATGCCATCTGGTCCTGGTGATTTGTTAGTGTTTAGCTTAACAAGACATGCAAGGACCTCCTCCCTGGTTATTTCTATCTTGCTTAATTCTTCGGTTTCCCTCCCTACGAAGATAGGCTCTGTTTTGGGCATGTGGTCTCTGTCTTCTTCAGTGAATACTGAAGCAAAGAATTCATTGAGTCTCTCTGCAATCTCTGTTTCCTCTTTAATAACCCCTTGCCTTCCATTGTCATCTAATGGTCCAATGGCCTTCCTAGTTGGGTTCTTACTTCTAATGTACTTAAAGAAGTCTTTGTTATTTCTCTGAGTATTTTTAGCTATACGCTCCTCAAAGTCTTGCTTTGCTTTCCTGATTGTTGCCTTGCATTTGTTCTGCCAGAATTTATGTTTCTGCCTGCTGTCCTCGTTTGGACAAGCCTTCCATCTTCTAAATGAGCTTTTCTTGCTCTTGATCACTTCCCGAACAGCTCCTGTAAGCCACATCGGAGTCCTCTTGGACCTGGCAGTGCCCTTTTTCCTTTTGGGTATGCATTTCAATTGGGCCTCTGTTATTGTTTTTGTAAACAACCTCCATGCCTCTTGGAGTGTTTGGACTCTCTCAATTTTCCCTTTCAGTTTCTTTTTTACTAGTTTCCTCATCTTTGGGAAATTTCCTTTTTGAAAATTTAAGGTCTCTGTTTTAGATTTTATCAGTGACTTGCAGTCTATGATCAAGTTAAACATAATTGAGTTGTGGTCACTGTTCCCTATTGGATCAGTCACATTAACATCTTGCACCAGATCCTGAGTAATACTCAGGATCAAGTCAAGGATTCTTGTACCTCTAGTTGGGTCTTCAACCATCTGTCCCAGGGAACAATCATTTAGCATATCTAGGAACTTTATCTGTTTATCATGTGCTGAACAACAGTTTACCCAGTCTATGTGAGGGTAATTGAAGGGTGAGTAGCGCGTAGCACTGGTTTGTAGGCACATTTGCATGTCCCCCCTCTCCCCTCTTTGGTTGTCGAAGGTGTCCTTTTTTCTGAAGAAAGTGGGGAGAGCGATAGTGTGTGTTTTGTGTAGATCTGTGTGTTTTTGGGGGAAGGGGTTGGTGATGGCACGCCCAACGGAGAATTTAGAAGTTAGAAAGGAAACCGATTATGGAAAATATTAAAATATTAACCTGGAATGTGAAGGGTACAGGTTCTGTTCTTAAGAGGCGGAGGTTGGAATTGGCGTTGAAGAAAGATAGACCCGATATAGTGTTCTTACAGGAAATGCACCAGAAGTCAAAAGACACGAATAAACTCTTTTTGGGATGGATTCAACACTATGAGATGGCGTTTGGTACTTCAAAAGCGAGAGGAGTGGCAATTATGATTTCTAAAAAATTAGGATTTGAAATTACAAAAAGTGTTGCTGATCAAGAGGGTAGATATTTGATTGTAAGAGGAAAAATAGAAGATGAGGAAATTATGTTGGTAAACATATACGCTCCAAATGATCATCAAGCGGATTTCTTAGAAAAGGTTTGTAAAGTAGTGGAGCTAGAAAATGTTGCAAAAACTATTGTGGCTGGAGATTTTAATTTGATAAGGTCAGATTTAGACTGTACGAACTTAGCAAGATGTGGAATTGGCTTAAAAGGGAAGGTTTTAGATAAATGGATGGTTGCGTTGGGTTTGAAGGACTCTTGGAGAGAAATCAAAGGCTCGGAAAGGGCATATTCTTTTTTTTCACACGTCCATGGGACCTACTCGAGAATAGATTACGTTTTTCTTACAGAAAATTTGATTAAAAATATTGAGGGAATGGAAATTGGGATCTTTAAGGAATCAGACCATGCCAAAGTACTTTTGGAACTGAAATTGCAAAAAGATATTAGAAGAGGAAGAAGTTGGAGGTATGATCCTAACCTATTTAAAGACCAAAAATGTAAAGAGCAAATCATGGAAAGGTGGAAAGAAAGCTGGCAGTGGAACGATAATAATGAAGTTAATTTTAATGTTGTTTGGGATACCATGAAGTCGGTTTTCAGAGGGGAAAGTATAAAGTTGGCGAGTATTAAATATAAAAGATATAAGGTAGATCAGATAGGAAAAAAAAGAAATAAAGCAGTTACAGGATGACCATTCAAAAAGTAAAGATAAATTTTTTTTGCTAAATTGCAAAGACTTAAGGCAGAGTTAATGGGTAAGGATATTGACAAAGTTAAAAGAGATTTGATTTATTTAAATAGAGAATATTTTTAATTTAGTAATAAAAACTCAAGATTATTAGCAAGAGCAGCTAAGGCTAAAAGGGAAAAAAGAGAAATCGGGGTGTTGGTTAATAAACAAGGGTTAAGGTGTAATAAGAATAAGGATAAATGTAAAATTGTGAAGGAATTTTATCAAGCATTATATGCAAAAAAGGAGGTAGACGTGGAGAGACTTAAAAGGATCTTGGAAAGACAGTTAGGGAATGGAATAAAACAGGAACATCGAGAAAAAATGGAGGAAAGGGTTACTGATAAAGAGGTAAAGGAGGTAATTAGTGGGTTGAAGATGGGGAAAGCTCCGGGCGACGATGGATTATCGACAGAATTTTACAAAGAATTTAAAGATGTTGTGGTCCCAAAGTTAGTGAAGCTATACAATTATATTTTAGATGGAGGACAAATCCCGACTTCATGGTATAGTACCATAATCGTTCTGCTGCCAAAACCGGGAAAGAATATGGAAAAGGTGGAATCATACAGACCAATTTCTCTTATAAATCAGGATGCCAAGATCTTCACAGCAATATTGGCTAATCGTTTAAACAGTTTTATGGGGGAATATATAAATGTTGATCAAGTTGGTTTTTTAAAAGGTAGGCATATGGCTGACTTGACTAGAAGAGTATTAGATTTAATTGACAATGTTAATCAAACGAAGGAAAAGGTGGGTTTATTATCATTAGACATTTTTAAGGCATTTGATTCACTACAATGGTCTTCAATTAAGGAAACAGTTAGAAATTATGGATCTGGGGATAGATTCAGAAGAGTAATTGATCTATTATACCAAAAAGGGAGCACTAGGATCAGAGTAAATGAGGAGGTTACAGATGAGGTAAAACTTGAGGCAGGTACCAGACAGGGTTGTCCACTATCTCCTATCCTGTTTATTATGGCAATGGAAATATTAGCTAAAAGTATAAGAGATGATCCGAACATAGAAGGGATTTTGGGTAATAAAGTGAGCATGTATGCAGGCGACACGTTGTTAATGGTGAAACATCCAGAGGTGGTAATGGATAGGATTAAAGATAAACTACAGGAATTTGAGGCTATAACTGGATTGACGATAAATTGGGATAAATCAGAATTGATGCTGTGTAATATGGGGGTAAAGGAGATGGGATGGGAAGGATAGTGGGGACATTTAATATACAAATTAAAGAAAAGTTGAAATATTTGGGGATAATTATTTCAAACAAATTGGAAGAACTTAAAAGATTGAATTATGACAGTTTGAAAGTAGAATTTAAGAACAAATTACAAGAGTTTCAAAAGCTGAAATTGTCATGGTTTGGGAGGATTGCAATTTGCAAAATGATATTGCTGCCAAAGATTAACTTTTTATTTGACGCACTTGCGATCCATTTGAAGAAGGAAATCAATGAGTTTCAAAAGATGTTCAATAATTTTTGTAACGGAGGCAAAAAATCTAGACTTCCAAAGAAGCTCTGGTACTTATCTCAGAAAGAAGGGGGTTTGGGTATGCCAAATTTGTTAGTATACTATCGAGCATTTCAAATTAAGAATGTTGTGAAGATCTTGGCAAGAGAAAAGGTAATTTGGGAGGAATTGGAGATGAAAGAATACAGGAATATTGGCAAAATGATATTTTTGGGAATAAAGGATAAATTGATAAAGACAAGTAATACTATGATGAGAGGGCTCATGGAGGTGTGGAAAAGAGTAAAGAAGGATATGGTTCCAAATCTCTCTCCAATTTTGGAATTGACTGATATGGTGTGTTTTCCGATAAAAATAGATAAGGAAAAAAAGGAAATATTGGATAAAAATGAATTGTCTCTATTGAAGGATTGGTTAAAAGTTTGTGATGATGAAACCAAGAGGAAAAAAATATTTGAAAAGTTAAAATTGGACTGGTTTCAGAAATTGAAGGTTGAGAATTGGAATAAAAAATATAGAAGAGAAGTAGGGATGGATAGAACAAAGACCGAATTTGAAGAATTGGTATTAAAGATCAGAAAAGGGGAAAAGAACATTAAGGGTCTAGTAAGCAAACTTTACATTATACTGAATAAGGGTAAAAATCCACAGGAAGCTTTGAAACGGAAGTGGGAACAAAATTTGAATATAAAAATAGGAGATGTTGAATGGAGGAATAAATGGGAAAAGAGGATAATGAAAACAATGTCAGTAAGAATTAAGGAACATAATTTTAAAATGTTGTGGCAATGGTACTTGACACCAATGAGGCTTCACCAGATGGACAATAAAAGGGATAATTTATGTTGGAGATGCAAAGAAACAGTTGGATCTTATGAACATATGTGGTGGAGTTGCAAAAAAACAAATGAATTTTGGAGAAGAATAGAAGGAGAGATTGGGGAAATAATGGGCAAAAGAATTAAGTTGGTGTCAGGTACCATTCTATTAACAAATGTGGAAGGTATGGGTTTAAATAAGGAGGAAAAAGAATTATTGGAATTTATGTTAACTACAGGTAGACAATGTATTGCCAGAAATTGGAAAAATGATGTATTTATACAGACTGGAGAGTGGTATAAGGAAATGTGGAGTTTAGCATTGAATGACAAACTGACATGGGAGATAAAAGTAAAAAGGGATAAATTAAAAGAAAATAGGTTTTGGAGTATTTGGAAGCTGTTTGTGGATCATTCTCTTATGGCAAGGGACAGTTTTGGACCTGTACCATCCCAAAGTGGTTTTTGGAGATGATATAGATACTAAACTCTCCGGGCATTGTAAATATTCACTGGATGTTGTGTATTTTGTAAAGAAATAAAAAAAAACAGTTGTAGCACTGAAACATTTCTTTTATGATTGTTATGGTTATAGTAATAACCTATAATGAGGGTATTTGACATTGTGGTTTTTATTGTAAATAACTAGTTTAATTACTACTAAGTGCTATTTTCTATGAGTTTGAAGTAATAGTGTATTGTATTGTTATTGTATTTTTCTTTTTTGTATGTTTGTTAGTTGTACTTTTTTGTCTTTTTAAAATAAATAAAAATATTTTTTTTAAAAAAAAATAATTTTTAGAAGCATCCCTGGGAGTTTTGCAGCATTCTTCAGGTTCTTGGACAATCAGGGTTGTTTGACATGTTTTTGTAATGTTTTTAGCCTTTAGACAAAGATTTCTTAAAGTTCTGTCAGTTTCCTGTCTGTCTCCTTGACTTCACCCTGACGTCTGTGCTGTTACAGTACCATGTTTTGTTGTTCAGTCGCACAGTCGATTCCGACCCTTTGCAACCCTATGGACCATTGTTCTCCAGGCATCTCTGTCCTCCACCATCCCCCTCAGTCCTCCCAGTTCTGTGCCCATTGTGTCTACAATACCATCTATCCATCTCATCTTTGGCCTCCCCCTTCTTCTTTTGCCCTCCACCTTTCCCAACATCACTGCCTTCTCAAGTGAGTCCTCCCTTCTCATTCGATGCCCAAAGTACTTTAGCCTCATCTTTACTATTTGACCTTCCAATGAGCAGTCAGGGTTGATTTCTTCTAAGATTGACCTATTTGTTCTCCTCGCTGTCCAGGGTACCCTCAAAACTCTCCTCCAACACCTCCAGTACAATGTATCTCTATGGAAACGACGTTGTATGAGGCATCGCAGCAAGGATTTGGACATTGTATGAGTCATCTCAGCTAGGATTTTGCATGCCTCATACAAAGTCCAAATCCGTATAAAGTCCAAACTTTTGTAACCAAGTTTGGATGTTGTATGAGGTATCACTGTATTGTATTGTTTTGTTGTATATTATTATATGTTGTTTTTATAGATTGAATTTTGTATATTGTATTACTGTGTATATTGTTTAATTATCATGTGAGCCGCCCTGAGTTGGGTTCCCTGATTGGGAGGCACACCAAGTGCGAAAATTAAATTAAATTAAAATTAAATCCCCTTTCACGCTCCCTCAGACTTTGTGGCCCAGACTGGTGTTCCCCTACCACTGCCACTGCCATGACGCTGACTCTACCTTCAGCGGCGGCAGCAGGGGACTATCAGTCCAGCCCGCAAACACTCACCCCACTTTGCCACTGTCTCCAACAGTCCCCCCCCCCCCATGTTGCCACTGCTGCTGCCCACAGCCACCAGTCCGGCCCGCCAACACTTCAGCCATCCCTGCTTACCGGCCTGCTATGGGTGAAGGAGGGAGTCCTTACCCGCACTCGGCCAGAGTGGCCCCTGGGAAAGATGCAGGCAGCAGCAGGCATCTGCCCCTTCCATCACCGGCAGTGGGAGCAAGGGCACCGGCCGGATCCAACCTGCTGGCCATAGGTTGAGAACCCCTGGTCTAAAAGATCAAAGGGTGGGAGAGGGCAGGTGTTGTTGAAGGAGTTATGGTTTGCATTGCTGCAGCAAATTATTTATTTATTTATTCTCATTTATACCCCACCCTTTTGATGCAAGCATCACTCAGGGCGGCTCTTAAACCATAATAGTATTCCAATTAAAACACTATCTGAATCAGTAAAAGGAGGTAATATTAATTTTTAAATGTCTAAGGTCAACATTGCACAGTTCCAATGATCTTATAAGCCTTAAAAGACTTGCTGACATTGGTAATTATACATTTAGTTCTGGATAAAGCTGTTCTGATCTTTCTTCAAGGCAGAACTAGTGCAAATATACAAGTACTATTTAAGTCTCTGGCTGCTGAGAAGGGAAGAATGTCTTTCCCCCTTGACTTTGCACCAAAATTTACAGTGGTTTTTGTGGCGGATTGGTGAGTCATGTTGCTTGTAAATTTCTGTGTTCTAACTGAGACCATGCTGATCTTCTCATCGATCAGAACTAATGACAACCTTTTCTGAGCAAGTTCCTCAAAATGTAAAAGAAAGCAAGGGCATATAAAAAAATCTGGTAATGTTATCTTTAATAAATTGACAGAAGGTTAGCTTGGCTCAAAATATATTATTTGTAAAATTAATAATGAAAAATATAGAAAAATTGTCACCCAGTGACTGAATAACAACTAATTTATTTTATTTTTAGGAAAGTATACTATGCCACATTTCGACATTAAAACTTCCATATCTTGGAAACTGTCTGTGTTTATAATAAATATTTTAGATAAATATTCTTTTTTTTCTTCAGATCACAAATAAAGATAATCCATTGTCATTTGGTGTCTCACTGCAGAATCTTAGTTTGCAGGTAATATGTTATTTCATTTTAATTTTAAGAGAAGAAAGCATGCTTCTTATTAAATATCTGTATTTATAGAAATGTCCTGCCTCACATGCAAAAGATTTGCTGAAGGAGACGAAAATATTTTCTAAGCTTCTTTTTGTTATTTTTTACTGTGTGAGCGAGGCATACAGTTGTTTTTGAGACTAAGACCCCTCCAAAAATGCTTTTAGATTTCAATTGCAAAAGGAGTTTTCGCCTAGCACAATACACATATGTACATGCATCCACACATACATAAAACACAGGTTTTATCCATTATACCGGGAGTTCTCAACCTTTTAAAGCCAGGGGCCGGGTCACGCTCTCTCAGACATCTTCGGGGGCCTGACAGCCATTTCGCCCTTCCTCCACCACATGGCACTTCCTAGTGTGGTGCAGGTGGTGGTGGGGCCACATGAAATGGCTCCGTAGGCTGTATTTGGCCCATGGGCCGCAGGTTGAGAATCCTTGCATTATATTGAAAATAACTTTGCTGCAGGAGGATTTTCTGGTCATTGACAACCTTGAATAAGTTTTAGTAAGAAATACAACAGAAGGGGTTCACAACATTGTTAGGTAATGTGAGAGGAGAAGAGAAGTGTTTATGTATATCAAGCTTAGAAAGTTAAATGAACATTTCTGGTGAAATGAGTAGGTTGGTTAATAGTAGAAAAATAATAATTACTTTTTTCTTAAGTTACTAAAATATGGACTTGTTAAGCAAAGTTGTGCTGAAGTTTTTTGTTTCTGACAAGTTGTAGGTACATATGACGTGTGTCCGGGCTGTTCTTTAAAGTAAATATGGTAGCTATAAGGTGAACTGAAATTGCATATTTTCAGACATTTTATTGTAGATGATGTCTGAGAAAAATTTCCAGGTTGATGTTTGTACATGGCATAACTTCATGGTAGCTACGATAGCACCCAAGCAGAAGTGCTATCCATGAAGAACTTCTATTGGTGCATTGTGCAGTGGTTGAAATGAGAGTTGTGTGACTGATTGCACAATCAATATTAAGTTACACCTGCACAAACAAGATTTTCCCCTTTGTATATTTATTAATCAATGTATGTGATTTTATTTGCGTTATGAGCTTTAAACCTCTCCAGGCCTTGCCTTCTAGGGTCTCCCCAGCCCAAAGTCTCCGACCTGTAGGTTTCAAAGCCCAGTCCAGCCCAAGGCTGCAATTACCTGGGTTCCTGCCTCAGGAAGTCCCAGCAAAATTAAATGGAGAGAATAAAAAAAAAATCAAGTAGCATGGAGATTGGCTGAACTCTTATCTTACCCCTTCCAAAGATCAGGCAGGTAGCTGAATCAAAGTTGTTTATTTCTTCAGGTTCATAGGTAGTTCAGGATACAAAAAGGATCAGGATACAGCTAATCAAAATACATCAGGGTTTCCACATAACAGGCATTCCCCACCAAAGTAACATAATCTAACTATTTCTAAGTCACCATTATGAACAGCAGCACCAGGTGAGGTGCTAATCTTCCATCTTTCTGGATCAGACTGACCATGAGGTCTGGTAAAACAAAGGAGGCTTGACCTGACCTCCCCCTTTGGCATAAGGCCAATCAGAGTCAAAAATTAACTAAACACCTGGCTTTCAAATCAATTGGCTATCTATGTCATGTGATGGAAGATGAGCATCTTCAGCCAGGGTGGTAAATAACATTCTTTAGCGCCATTTGGTTATCAGCATCACAATAAAATTGCAAGAGGAAGTCAAGAGAGGCCCACCTTCGATACAGGGGCAAAACAGATCCTCTAAAAGCAGTTAAAGAACAGGGAAATGCCCTGTTTGATGACTAGTGACATATTATTACAAGCGTTTATAATGAAAATAATCAAATGTGTAGTATTTATTCAGGATAATCTCTTGCTTGTCTTGTAGACTTCAGATCATGCCTGGAATCCATGTATACAAGATGCAACCACTAAATTGTTCTATAAGGTAAGTTCCAGGGTAGAAATTCATATATAAACAGCTAGTTGGATTGTAATGTAGTTTGCAAGGAATGCATTTAAAAGCTTTCAAACTAGTACTTCATCTCTCCATAGCACCATAACCATTACCTTATTTTTTTGGACCATAAGTCGCACCTGACCATAAGATTCACCTAGTTTTTAAAGCAAGAAAACAAGAACAAATATTCTGAACCAAATAGTCCTGTATTTGCACCACCAACCAGTGGTGGTGCTGTAGGGGAAATGGGTGGGCAAGCCAATTGCACTGAGGCAGGAAGCGATGCTCTAGCCTAGCCTCTTGCTCTCCCTGCAACCAGGAAGCATGGCTTCCCCCTCCATTTTGACCACATGGAGCAGTGGCAAAGGCAAGAAAGGTAAATGGAACCCTTTCTTTTTATGCACAGGTTTGGTATCCCACTGAAATGCATTGGGAACATATAAACAGAAAAGCTTTAGAATACTGTACAAGAAATTGATTTCCAATGCCTGGAACAACTGTAGCGGCAGTGGTGGAGGTCTTTGGCCAGCCGCGGCTGTTGTAAAATATCATTTTACAGTATTTTTTGGACTATAAGACACACCCTCATTTTCCCCCACACTCTTTTTTTTGTGGGGGAGTGCGTCTTATGGTCCGAAAAATACAGTATTCTTAATACATTTGTTTTAACAGTTAGATTGTAGTGGCTGGAATTGTACTGGCAATTTTACATCTATAAGTGAAATCTTATAAGTCATAGCAGTGAATTGTTGCTAATTAACAAGATCCTTCATGACATGTGTGCAAATGTGAATCAAAACAGCACATTTCCACTAATTAACAAGTTGCATCCTTGCTTGTGTGCCTATTATGTGACTGGGTGCAAGAACAGAAATATAGCTGGTACAGATAGATGAGCAATCAGTGAAAATGTGCTGCTTTGACTCACTTTAACACACATAGATCACAGGTAGGATTCTGGCATTTACAGTTAGGCTAGCTCGATACTATGAGATTGTTTGTAAATGGCAGCTTATTTGGTTCACACAATTTTCTTTATTCAGCTTGTTCGACTGGACAACTTTTTTGCTTACTGGAATGTGAAGTCTGAAATGTTCTACCACGGTGATTATAAAGAATCTTTGGTGAGTGTTATATCTCATTGGTCACATTTTAGGTCACAAATCTCTTCAAGATAAGATTTGCCATTAGGAAGTCTTGTTTGTTGAGTGTGTTTGGCTTGAAGCATCTGATATTAAAGTATAGGTCCTTTTCTTTCTGTTGCATTAAGACTGAAACTTAGACTATCCAACTTCTAATAGCCCCTGTCTGAATAGACATGTATTTATTTTGCAGTTGTCTAAGGTATTTATTAACCTTCATAACAATTATTCCAGGTCAGTATAGGATCATGCACAAATAATGAGAGCCTCACAATGAGTTCTTAGAGAAGATTTAATATAGCTTACAAAATTAACATTCTGCATAATCATACCATTTGCATTCTACCAAAAACATATTCTTTATGTGCATTATAGATTTTCAAATTGTTACAGTACTGCCAGGTATTTAAACAATTCTGTAGTCTATTCTGTAATTATTAAAATATTAAACTCGTACAACACATAACCTTGGATTTCTATATTTTATTAAGTATTGCCCACAAATGAAATGTTTTGGTTTTGTTTTTTTAGAAATTGCCTTTCTTGGTGATATCTTGTTAATTGTGTATTTTACCCTTTTTTTTTGCAAGTATGCGTTTTAAAACTTGGTTTTTATTTTACTTTTATTTTTTCATTAAAAGAATAACTTAAAAGAAGGCGTTGCAAGTAGTTACATGCTCCCAGAAGGTTACAATTTTGGTAAGTTCATGATTTCTGCAGTGGCACATGGATGATGATGTGATTACCTGTATCCAGCTTCTGATAAAACTTTAAACCAGGGAGGGAACTGCTTGTCTGAAGACAGTCTTAAGATTGCTTGCTGGGAGATGATCCTTCCCAAAGCCCATCTGCCTATCTCTAGAATGGGGGAGATTCTGCAGCATATTTTTTGTCTTCCAGCTGAGAGGGCAAGTAGTGTGTAGGGCAGTGATAGAGGATTGGGGCGAACTTTGTGCTGGGGGGAGAGAGGAAATGCTCCCATTGGGCTGTTGGCAGAGGGGTGGGGCAAACTGTGTTGTGATGACAGCCCACGTGCCCACAAAGAGGGTTGTGAGTGCCACCTCTGGCATGTGTGCCATAGGTGGACCACCACTTTTATAGGGAACTCTGCTGTTATCTTCAATCATTAAATAAGTGGGGAAGTAGAGATCCCATATTTTTATTTATCACTAAACAGACAAAAGAGTGGAATTTCATCCCACCTGTTTCCCCTATCAACTGAGCAGACAAACAGAGCGAGGAAAGTTCTTGCTGTTACCTCTGGTGAGGGATTGAAGATGACAGAGATTTTCTTTAAATCTTTCTTTCTGTCCAGCTGGACAGCAGAGGTATGAGGAGGGACCATAGGCATGCAAATAGAAACCAAGAACTCTGCATAGAGAAAGTTCAAGTCATCACCAAGAAAGGAGGGAGTAGCCAGATCAGAGCATTTGTGGTGCTTGGAGCATAGCTCTGATGCCATTTGGTTCACTGGACTGGTGCAGGTGGTGCAGTTTGGTGCCTGGGATCAGTACAGTTCCCAAGTTCTGCTTGTGTCATCAACCCAAAACAAATTCTGCTGCCTGCATATGTCTTAAGACATGGTAGGTCACTTTCACGCTCCTTTTGAAAATGGAAGCTTAGAGCAGCTGTTTTTGTGCAGTTTTCCTACAGCAAGGTTTCTAATCTTGATGCTTTAAAAACATTTCATTAGATAGTAGGGTGTTTTCTGTCTTCCATACACACCTGCGTTTTTTCTTCCTCTACCCTATGATATTAATGCTCCAGAGATTATTATTAAAACACACATTTTGGCAAACTTGAAAAATGTGAAAGATGGCCGTGTGTGTGTGTGTGTCTCATATTTAATCACCTCTCTTTTCTTTTTAAAAAAGTACATTTAGAAAGATGCATGTAGTGGATAAGAGAAATACATTTTATTTATTTATTTATTTTCTCAAATTTCTATAGCCGCCTCAATCACAAGGACTTTGGGCGACTTACAGTACGACACCCCCCCCCCCCAAATAAATAAAACCCAATTAAAAACAGTAAGTCCCTTAAAACCCAGTTAAAAGCCCACATAGTAGAAAGTGCCAGATTAATTTACATCAAGTTTCTATAATGGTGCTTGTGACAGTGAAATGTGTTTGGCTCATCTACACACACAAGCAAAACATCAACCTCCACAAAAAGCAATACCCAGATAAATAATATACATACCATGCCATCCTCTTAAAAAATCAGGTAACATATAATGTAGCATAGGCAAAATTGTGTTCTCACTTCCTGACAATCCCCTCTTGCTCCTCAAAATAGTCTTTTTCTGAGCAGTTGAAGATGTTTGAAAATAAACTCTGAACTGCAGTTGCCAGCCATTTTTAATTTCTAAGGTTACCTCTTCAAGGATATTGTGTGGGGCCTAGAGGCATTCTTAGAAATTAGAGTTGGAGGCCAGTACATCAATTTTCAATATTTCTCCATAGTTTTGTTTATTTTTTATTTTTTATTATTTATTATTTATTATTAACGATGGAAAGCAGCTTGTTTGAATTAACATGACTGGTTTAAGGCCATGTAACAAATGGTATTGAACCCACATTCTCTTAGTGCACTTCCATCACAGGGCTCTGGGGTGGTACCAAGGGTGATTCTACTCAGTGGTGGGAAAGTCTGTAGCAGATCCATTTCAGATTCTGTAGTGTTGATTAGATGTTGGCCACGATTAACAAACTTATCAATGGAAACTGGGCCTACAGCTTGCTGGATTGCAACAAATCCTTTTCTGATATATAGCTAAGGAAGAAAAAAATTTATCTAGTAATTAAGTAATTATTTGGTTCTGATGATTTATTTGTTTTTAATATTATAAAATTCTCTTTTGTAGTATTCCGCCCAATTACAGCTAAAGCCAAGCTCCGGATGAATCCAAGATCTGATGTTGATTTTTCTGCACCAAAGCTAGATTTGGATGTAAATCTTCAGGATATAGCCATAGAACTTAATAAGCCACAGGTAATTTTCCATAAACATGTAAAATGTGCAGACATGCTGACAAGCCAATATTTTTCCTGTTTTGGGACCACAGCTTTCAATAATTTAAGGAAGAATTTCCCAGTTCTTTCCTAGCTCCTGAAGAAAGAACAAGAGTTCATCTCATACCTGTCAAGTATCCTGTATTGGCTGGGATTTCCAGTAATTTAGCGCCACTGTTCTTCCTTTTCTGCCCGGAGCTGCCGCCATCCTGTATTTGATGGCAGGGGGAAAGTAGTTACTGCGCAGAACCCTTCTGCGCATGCATAGAACCCTTCTATTCTTGCGTAGAGCCCTTCTACACATGCGTAGAAGGGTTCTGCACAGAAGGGGATGCATAGAAGGGACCTGCGCAGAACGGTTCTGCGCAGGTCCTATATTATCTGGAACTGCGCTTGACATGTATGGTTCACCTCCTGTTTTCAACCTCAATATCTAGCACTAAGAATAGATTCCCCCCCTTCTTTTTCATAGTCTTTGTAGGTTTACATGCCTGTACAGCAACATACAAGAAACTTCCACTTCTGAGAATTAAGTTTTGGTTGGAGAACTGACCCTCCATAGTGCATATATTCCAGAATTTCCCTACAATTCTCCTCATTTCTGTTTTGCCCACTGATTAATTTATAAATCTATCAGGATCTCTGAGATTTCTCTTCATAAGATTTTCTCTTAATCAATTTACTTTTTTTTTAAAAAACAACTTTGAGATAAACAGAGACTGCCAAAAATATATACACATTTTAAGAATGGAAAAACTGCATTAAAATTGTAATATTTAATATATGCCAATAACAAAAGATAAATATAAGTCTCATTAACCTCTGCAATTACAAGAGGTGCTCAAAGTTATGTTTATGTTTATGTTTATTCAATTTATACCCCGCCCTATTCAGCACTTGCTGTTTCAGGGTGGCTAACAACATATAAATGACCCCAAGGTACCCAAGGGGTTTACAAACAGGATACAAAGATTCATAATACAGTGATTACATTGAACTACTGTTTGAGCAATATTGACCAAAGTGTCCACTTGTATCATTGAAAACAGACTATTGGGAGTAGGAAAATGCACCTCTTTAGGTGCAGTTCAGATGAGTGACAGGGAGGCAGAGCAGAACAGCTGAGTATGCAGAGAAGAGTCAGCTGGCTTTTATCATACTTTACCTGAATGGTGGGAAAGATGAGGGGCAAGTCCACCAACATCTGTGTGACTTTCTGATATATCACTGGCAACTACGGAAGGAAAACCTAAGTTTGTTTTAAAATTGTTGTGATGATTGCTTTTTACAATTGTAACCATTATTTTTTCATTTTTCTTGCAGTACTTTAGTATTATGGAGCTCCTTGAATCAATTGATATGATGACCCGAAATTTGCCATACAGGAAGTATAGGCCAAATGTGCCTGTTCGCAACAATGCTAAGACATGGTAAAATATCCAATTACTTTTCAAAATCTTTTAAAATTTCCTTAAGTAAGGCACTACAGTTAGTGCCCAGTAATCTTGTGGCCATTGCACCACCACCACAATAATTCAAAAGTACAGTGGAACCCCGTATAATGAATACTAGTCTAACAAAAAATCTGTACAATGAGGCATTTTTGTGCTATTGGCGATGCACCATATAACAGGAAAAAGTTCGTTATACAAATCGCTATTGGCAATACCCCGTACAGCGAAATTTTTTTGTTGTATGGGGTATCACCAATAGCAATTCATATAATGAACATTTTCTTTTCGTTATACGGTGCATCACCAATAGCGCTTCATATAACAAAAAACAACAACGTATAGCGAAGAGCTTCATGGAATGGAGTTTTTTTTGTTATACAGGGTTCTACTGTATTCAAAAAGGCTTTTAAATTGTTTTTAGCCCTCATCTTATTGATAAAGACAGGCAGGGGCCTTTGGACCAGTGGAGAACAAGGTTTCACAGGCACAGGATTTACCTTATAGCAAGCCAGCTGCTCGTTGAAACTTTGTTATTGGGTGGAAAGCAACCGATGCTTGTCTAACTTTGTTATTGGGTGGAAAGCACCCGATGCAGTAAGTTCTGTTACTCTGCCAATTGCTGAATGAAGAGCTCCTGCTTCTCTGAAACCCAGTTAAACTACTTACTTACTTACTAACTTATTTATTTATTGGTCATCTTTATACTGCGACTCTGCGCAGCTAACAAATAGAAGCTATAAAACCTAAAAAACTTGTACAAAAACCCCCAATAAAACATTTAAAACATTGTCAGCATTAAAAACCCACCCACCCCAACCCCAAAGGAAAGGGGAGAATCTTTTTAGATGAGCCAGCAGGCAGGGGTCACTTTTCCATCAACCCCCCACACTTGCCCTGCCAGCCAGGTTTTAAGATTTTTCCTAAAGGGTAGCAATTCCGTCTGCAGCCGTAACTCCATCGGCAGGAGGTTCCAGAGGGCTGGGGCAAACACGGAGAAGGCCCTCCTCCTTGTGCTAGAGACGGGCCCCTCTAGCCGATGGTACAATTAGAGAGCCCCTCCAGTCCGCTCTGCTTGGATGGACAATCTTGGGGAGACGCGGTCTCTTAGGTATCCTGGCCCACTACAATGTAGGGCTTTAAAGGTCATCACCAGCACCTTGAATTGCACCTGGAGGCAAACTGGTAACCAGTGCAACTCCCGAAGCAGTGGCGAGGTGTGGGCATAACACCCGCACCCCATCACCACCCGGGCAGCCGCATTCTGGACCAGCTGCAGCCTCAGAATGGTCGTCAAGGGCAGCCCCATGTAGAGCGCATTGCAGTAATCTAGCCTGGAAGTGACCAGAGCATGTGTGACCATGAGCAAGGAGTCCCGGTCCAGGAGCGGGCACAACTGGCGGATTACACAAAGTTGTGCAAAAGCCCTCCTGGCCACGACTGCCACCTGGTCTTTGAGCAGTAGTCGTGAGTCCAGGAGGACCCCCCAAGTTGCACACCGGGTCTGTCTGGGGCAGAATAGCCCCATCCAGGACCAAAGATGGTAGCTCCCGGGATAACGCAGGGCCTCTACTCCATAGCCACTCAGTCTTGCTGGGATTCAGTTGTAGCCCGTTCTCCCCCATCCAGACCCCAACAGCCTCCAGGCACCTGGAAAGGACTTTAACAGCATTGCTTGGATCACCACGGGCCGAGATGTATAGCTGAGTATCATAGTTCTGCAGTGGCTGGAGAGACCATATGTTGGGTAACTAGCATGAACACTGCAGACCCATCACTGTCATGACAGTGGCTGGAAAATCTCCCAGTAATAACTCCATAGGCTCCAGGTTGTAAGGATAGAAAACCTGGAGCCTATGGAATTATTATTTTTTCTGATGATCATGCAGGAACAGAAACAGAGGCTTGAGCTCCCTCAATGAGCTTCCTGGAGGGTTGCTTTCCTTGAATTAAACTCAAGAAAATGTTGTTTTGAAAGGAGATCTTGTTAACATCACAAAGGGACCCTGCAAGTCCCAGCCTTGTAAAATAGGATGAGAGGATGATTCTTTGACCTGGTCAGAGACTTTTTAACAATGATAGAGGCAGGTGGAGGGCCCAGGCATTCACTCCTTGGTTCTTCCTGAATCCTCCCCTGTCTCATGCTGGTGCTTTTGTTGCCAGTTCCACAGCTTGGTCAGAGAAGTTGTCACTTCTCCTGTTGAATGGCATGGGTGCCACAGTCACGAAGGTAGTACTGAGGGCTCTAGTGCAGTGATGGCCAACCTTGGCACTCCAGATGTTCTTGAACTTCAATTCCCAGAAGACCAGATCAGCAGGTGTGTTGACTTGGGCTTCTGGGAATTGAAATCCAAGAACAGCTGGAGTGCCAAGGTTGGCCATCACTAAGCTAGTACTTCTGGCATGGAGGCCCCTCACCAATCAGGAGCGCACAATTTCGCAGGAGGTAGGGAACCCCTCTCACCTCCATGCCATGTCAACATCAATACTCCATTTGGAGGCAGCCACTGCCGTAATGAATTCCCCCAAACACCTCTGTGGGTTGCAGGGAATCCTTGTGACTCCCAGAGTGCAGCAGGACTTTTCTATCAGTTTGAAGCAGCATAAAGATGAACAGGCTGCTCTGTTTCTTGCTGGTTTGAGGCATACCTGTCAACCATCCCGATTTGGCCGGGAAAACCCCGTAATTTGACGTCGATTGACGTCATAACCCGCCCCGCGCTGCCAAAACCCCGTAATTTGGCAGCGGGGGGAAATGGTTTCTGCGCATGTGTGGAAGCACTATGCTGCTTGCGCAGCCCCTACACAAGTGGCGTAGCGCTTCCGTGCATGCGTGGAAGGGGTAAAACGCTGCTTGTGTAGGGGCTGCGCAAGCAGCGTAGCACTTCTGTGCATGCGCGGAAGGAGTAAAACCCTTCCATGCATTTGTGGAAAGCGACCTGCGCACAAGCGATGTGCGCAGGTCCCGTTTTTCCAGAGCCGCGGGTTGACAGGTATGGTTTGAGGGTTTCATTTCATAATTCAGTTTGAGGGAGTTTCTCCCAAATTATGGGACTGGAAGTCCTTGAATTCCCAAAACCTCGCCCCTATCTGTAGAAAATCCCCTATCTATAGAAATACTCTGTCATTCAAGTAAAAGTTTTATTTTAAAGCTCAGATTCTCTAGGAAAGGAGGGGAAATTGAAATTTTAGGACCCATGAGTACAGTACAGCTTTGCAAAAATAATTTCAATGATTTGTAACTGCAAAATCTATGTACAAATTCAGTAAAGAAACGTTCTTTTAGTATAATAGTATAATAGACTAATAGTCTGTTAGCCCTTTCTTCTTCGTGGTCCCTGTGAAGCCACATTAATGGGTTTTCCTGCACATGCGCAGTTCAGTCCGGAAATCTTCCATAGCTTTGTAGGAGTCTCAGACTCCGCCCTTCATGCCAATCAAGAGCGAGCCCCGCCCCCAATCCCCAGTTCTTTCTTTGCCACCGCAAGAGTTAGACGTGTCTTCCAGAGCTCCCTTCGTGCCAAGACCAACGGTTTTTCCCTCCCCCCTTTTTTAAACTGAAAGTGACTTAGCAATTTTGTAGTTCCTGCTTAATATTTAAATTCTATTTGTTGGGATTGCTTACCCCCTATGGGTCTTTCTATTTCCTAAATAGTCTCTAGTAAGTTCTTAAATAATTTTTAAATAATGTTATTTACTTTGATTTTTCACATAGGGATTGGATTTTATATCTTATTTATTTTCCTAATGCTATTTTTTTGTTATAGCTAGTAATATTTGGATTGGCAATCTTCAGATTGATTGCCCTTATGAGTTTTTACATTCTTAATTAATTTATTGAGTACTTTATTACGTTTCCTAAATGCCATTATCTAGTTAGATATTTTCATCTAATTACCCTCTTAAGTATCTCCGTTTTTGAAAACAGTACCACTACGAAATAAATAAATTAAAGGATCCTAACAGTTAAGACAAACTCAATGTAATTCAAATCCGGATCCACCAACTACACCCCCACCCACCCAGAAACAGAACTTTTTCTGCTCAAACCTATTGAGCCAGGCTGGAGTCTTCTGCTTTCCTTACAAATACAGATTTTATGTGAGCTGTCCCTCCATTGGGGGCAGCCTCCCCCCCTCCCCGCCCCATATGAGCTTGCAGTCAGGAGTCTGCTGCTTTTCTTGCAAATAACTGAAGCTTTTCATCCATGTGAGCAGTGTCTCCATTTCAGGCAGCCTTCACCTTCGGTGTCAGTTTACAGACTGGAGTCTGCTATTTTCCCTTGCAAATGCAGAGGCTTTTCATGTGAGCAGTCTCTCCATTGAGAGCAGCTTCCACGTCGATATCAGCTTACAGACTGGAGTCGAGTCTGCTGTTTATTTGCCTATGCAGAAGCTTTTCATGTGAGCAGTCTCACCATTGAGTGCAGCCTCACCATCGATATCAGCTTACAGACTGGAGTCTGCTATTTTCCCTTGCAAATGCAGAGGCTTTTCATGTGAGCAGTCTCTCCATTGAGAGCAGCTTCCACGTCGATATCAGCTTACAGACTGGAGTCGAGTCTGCTGTTTATTTGCCTATGCAGAAGCTTTTCATGTGAGCAGTCTCACCATTGAGTGCAGCCTCACCATCGATATCAGCTTACAGACTGGAGTCTGCTATTTTTACTTGCATATGCAGAAGCTTTTCATGTGAGCAGTCTCTCCATTGGTGGAAGCCTCAACATCGATATCAGCTTATAGACTGGAGTCCAGTCTGCTGTTTTACTTGCATATGGAGAAAATTTCAGTTATGCATTCTCTCATTTGAGGGCAACCTCATCATCGATACTGGCTTGCAGACTGGAGGCTGTTGCTTTCCTTGCAAATACTGAAGATTTCATGTGAGTAGTCTCAATTAAAAGATGCTTCACCATTGATATCAGTTTACAGACTGTAGTCTGCTGCTTTCCTTGCACATGGATAATACGAAAATAAAACTTCATGTGAACAATCTCCAACTGAGAGCAGCTTCACCATGGATAATCAGGTTAAAGAGTGGAGTCTGTCGTCTCTCACTGTTTGCACTACACACAGATGTAGAAAATATGGGAGCAGTCCCTCTGATTTAAAGTTACCTCACCATCGATATCAGGTTACAGAGTAGAGTCTGTTATTGGCAGTCCCTCCAATTGAGGGCAAATGCACCACTGATGTCAGGTTGCTGAGTACAGTCTGTTCCCTCCCTTGATCTGGGATGGAGTACAGATGCAGAAAATGCTAGTGAGGTGTTTCTTCTTGAAAATATTGTCAGAACATGGGGTAGAACTTATTTACCCTCCAGACGCCAACATACCATTCATGTTGAGACCTGGAGTTAATCTCTTATTTATCATATATCCCCTCTTCAGACTCAGTCTTTACCATCAACCTCGAGGTCTACCTCTTGATGTCAGGTTATGGAATGGAGCCTTTACTATCCACATTTATATACTTTCTATATGAGGAGTTCTCAACCTTTTAAAGCCAGGGACTGGGTCACGCTCCCTCAGTTAGCTTCGGGGGCCAGATGGCCATTTTGCCCTTCCTCCACCACATTGGCACTTCCTGGTGTGGAGGCGGTGAGGAGCCACATGAAATGGTGCTGTGGGCCGCATCTGGCCTATGGGCCACAGGTTGAGAATCCTAGTTCCATATCTTATTAGCTAGGTTTCTCCAGAGATCAATTACTTTTGTTTAAAAATAAAATTTTTTAAAAAAAGACCCAACATGTTGGGCACAAAATACTAATTGGTTTGTGGTGCACCCAGACAGTACAGTGAGCACTGTGCTGCTATATATGCCTGTGATTGTTTTGCCTTTTTCACCACTGATGTTAGGGTATGGAGTAGAGTCCTCTCCTACCCTCTGTTGGACACTTCCAGCACTGACCCACTATTGACGTCATGCCTTGGAGTACAACCTGTTCCTTCTATTGCAGTTTTCACCAAGGGTCTCAGTTTGTGTAGCGGAACCTATTGCATCCCACTAATCTGATTCAGCACGTAATAGAGTCCACCCCACTGCCCCCCCCCCCCAATTCTCAACTGTTCTTTGATCATTTGGACAATGCTTACCCATTTCCATCTCTTTATTGAGTGGAACCTTTGGTTGTTTTTCATTATTCCAGTGGCACCATGCTGCCAGGTCTATAGGACAATGCTATAAGAGCACTCACTTTTGCTTTACTCTGCCTCACCGTCCACATTTAGAATGGATTTGTTTACCCGTCTATTTCATTTGGGGACATCAATGCATAAATAAATAAATACAGTATATACTTTTATCACACTAAAACAGTTTTTTTCTGATTCTACAAACTGTCCACTTCAAAAGCTTGACATCCTGCATAGGATAGGATGCCTGAGGGCATATTTTTCTACGCTAATGACGTTAAAGATCTAGTTTCTATGTCAAAAAAGAACACTTACAGTGCTTGCCTTTAGCATCTCTAATTCTCCCTCTAGATCAGGGAACAGACAATCAATAATATAATGCCAAGCTATTCCCCTCCTATGTCAAATCTGCATCATAACTCTTCCTGCCTTTCTCAATCATTGTTCCCAGAACCTGAGGCCATGGTTGCTAGTTCTGCATCCCTTACTAAAGATTTTTATTCCTACACTGATCTAATCCTAAGTATTAATAATCACTTTAGATATGGACAGCCAAGATCTTTCATCCCATCCATAGCATCCACTGGCATGATACCAGTGTTTCTGGACGTATAAAGCAGGCATGAGTACATCCATCCACAGTGTACCTAATCTAAAATGTATAACTCTTGTATAAAGGGATTATAGGCACCACTATCAGAATCCTCCCTAACTGCAGTCAACTGGACCTCACCCTGGTTGATATTGCTCCCACCAATGTGTGCTACACATGGAACTGTGTCTGACTATCAGGGACACCTAACTTTTTTTTGGTTACGTTGATATCTTCATTTTATATACATAGCTTATAAGATCCTCCTCAACCAGGGAAGGTTTTTCTATACAGGAGGAAAAAGACATACATGATCCATTAACATTCAAGTGGTCTTCAAGTTCCTAAGATATCTGTATTTTAGCGGATTACGCATGACACCACCTCCCATTGTGCTACAAGTGACTTTACTCACCAGGCAGACAGATTTCTATTAATATGTACTTCAATGTCTAACCCTCTCTTTCATTGATGGTGGCTTGACATAGCTATATTTGGCCTGGCCAAGAACCGCCTACCCCTGGAGACCCATAACTGCAATTTTAGCATAATTCATTGGTCCCTTAACACAGACATCATCGTTATAAAAACAACCTTTAATTTTTGGTAATACTCACCAGGAATACTTTTGAACCACTGATTTTCTACATATCTGTGACTTACCTCATGACAGAACAATGCTATAGCAGACTAGATAGACAAAACAAAACTTACAAAGGGGGCTAGAGGCTAGATAGAGGCAGTGGGTAACACGATGGGATCAACCTTAAATGGATTGATTTACGTATGCAGGATGAAGGAGACTTATATATATCATCTACCAGAGCAGGATTATGCCCCAACCCAGCAAAAATGTTCCTAGCATATAGAACGTCTCTATGTCTTCATCTTCAACTTATAACCTGGGCAATTTCTCTGTTGTATCGGTACTGATACGGATGCCATGGTACACTTCTAAGTATTGTAAAGGATACATTAAATAATACTGTAGCTTTAAGAGACACAACTGTGTAGCACACAGGTGAAATGATTGAGTGAGTGACTCTGCAAGATACCCAGCATAAAACAGGGCTTTGCAAAATGCTTCATTGCTAGGGTTTAATTTACCTTTAGCCAAGTTGCTGTCTGAAGGGATGCTGTTGGACAATGAGGTTTGTGCAGAGCCATACTGATGGAAGCTGAGCTCTGTTGTCTATTCCTGGATGCTGAGGTTTGTAACCTTGTGCTACATTGCTGAACTATAAAGCCAGTGTGCGTGAACTACTGTGTGCAGGAGAACCAAGGAATACTGGATGCAAGCAAGTAAGACTGTTTCCAGTTTAACTATTGTTCTGCTTTGTGTACTCAACTGTTTGCCTGGAAAGGCAGGACCGCTGGTTTTGTGTTCGCTCTCGGAAAGAGAGAAAGTGCCAGCGCTGTCTAAATAAGACTGAATCTTATCTCACAAGCAAGCAACGACAAAACGGCTTTGCCAAACTTGCAGCCAGCCAGGAGAGAGAGAGAGAGAGCTGGAGTTGCAGTGAGCACACTTGCTGAGTGTAAAGAACTAGCACAACGAAAGTAACAGACTGTTCATCTGAGCTTAGAACTCACAGAGAAGAATCTGCTGTTTGTGTTAACTTTATTTACATCATTTCATCATTTCTGCTGAGTAAAAGTTTTTTCTGTTTACACCGTTAACCTGAGCCAGCGACTGTTATTGTCTGGGAGAGAAATAAAAATCAAACGGGCACCCCACTGCTGCTAAAAGTTAATAACTTCACTCTGCGTAACTCGATCTCAGACCTCTTAACCTAACAGGTACTACTCTATTCTTCCCTATAGAGAATCTACACCAATATGTCCTCTGTATATTGTTAACGCGTTACAGGATTACATTCTTCCTCCAGTGAATCTTCTCACAAGGCACCACAAATACATTTCACCATCCTTCCTAGAACCTTAACTAGGATAACCTTGACTATCTATCTTAACGGCATACTATCTAATACGCCATCTACTGAGATCTACTTATTATATGGATTTATTTTTTGCAACTAGGAGACGGGATAAGGACTTCCCCATCTACTCCATGCATCAACCTGGTATCACATACCTCCAGGTCTGTTCCACCACAGATGTCCATATTGACTACCTCTTTGCTAATACAGTACTTCATTTCGGGGTCACAGCAACCACAGTGATACCATAACTGCTCCCAACCATTCCTCATTTTAGTCCATATGTAACACATCTGCAGAATTGTGGTGATCTTCTCTCCCATAGTATGTGCCATGACACCATTTAACTCATTGTAACTGCATTTCTACACACATCCTATCTCCCAGGTGGCATACATGTCACTCAAATGACTTACTGTACTTTCGATCTAGAAGTTAGACCTCTTACAGGCATTTCCACATTTTACTCCAAAGGGGTAATACATTATTGTATTACCCAAAGGGGTAATATTGTGTACAGACCCCCTTTTTCTTCAGGGGTCACCATATCCCCTTTCTCACATTGGTACCAACCAATCTATAATTCCTTATCCATATATAGTGTGTGGATATATTATAACGCATGAATTTCAAACATGAGAAGACGCACCAGCCTCTGCATTCTGGGTGGCAATTAACCTGTTATTACGACATTAGCCAACTGAGGAGATTCTTGGTAATCATTCCAATCAGAAAGGATAAGGCTCTTTATCCCGGCTAATATTTTCACTGGATAGTGGGAACTATTGAATTATCTCGCCAATTTGCTGACAAATTAGCTCTGAATGTTCATGAGCCTCCTTTTTATTATCATCTGCATTCACTTTACCTGTGCAATTCTATCTCTAAGTCAGCCTACTACCTGTCAAGATTTGTTTGATACTACCATGTCAATGCCAGATGAAATACTAGCTCTTGTGAGGTGTAGGGGTGTTAGCTGCACCACTGCAGTGACAACCCGCCAGCCTGGTAGTCAGCTTTTTAATCACCCATTAGTGTGGCTTCACAGGGACCACGAAGAAGAAAGGCAGGTTGCTTACCTGTAACTGATGTTCTTCGAGTGGTCACATGTGAAGCCACATGTTCCCACCCATCCTCCCCACTATTGTCACTGCCAGCTGTCAGACCTTTTTTCTGTGGCGGCAACATTTTGAACTGGGGATTGGGGGCGGGGCTTGCTCCTGATTGGCATGAAGGGTGGAGTCTGAGACTCCTACAAAGCTATGGAAGATTTCCGGACTGAACTGCGCATGCACAGGAAAACCCATTAGTGTGGCTTCACAGGTGACCACTCAAAGAACATCAGTTACAGGTAAGCAACCTGCCTTTTTGTGCTTTAGGAGAAAGTGAAATGTTTGCTGTAACATAAGACCTTTAAATAAGATATATTTTGAAGGTGAACATTATTTCTAATACAATTTCAAAAGTATGTTAATTTTTCTATTAGGTGGCAATATGCTATTTATAGCATTCTTGAAGTTAACATCCAACCCAAGCTACAAATGTGGTCTTGGGAACACATTCGTTACCATAGGAATCAAGTGAAGATCTACAAAGACCTATACAAGATGAAAATAACAGCTAAGAAGCTTAATGAGGAGAATTTGTACATGCTTGAGGTTAGTAATTCTGAATTATTGGCCAGTATGTTACTTAGGCCTGCTAGCTTGGCAAACAAAAACAAATGTCTGTGCTGACTTCTTAAGTTGCACCAATTTGCTGCTGAAATTTATGGCAGTCAACTTATACTGACATAATTTTTCAGTTGGATTTCTGCCTCTGTTTTGTATTTCATGGTTTATTATAAATTCTAAAAAAGCGTTCATGGGTGCTTTTATAATATGATATTGCATGAGTACTTTCAGTACACTGTTCTAACATTTTAATTGGTTCTCATTTCAGGTTGAACAGCTAAAATTAAAGCGTATGCTAACTGAAACGAAAAATAATTAAAAGATATAATGTGTAGGATTATGTTTCAATCTACCTTTTCTCCATGGCCTAAACCCATTCTAGATGGTCAGGGGATACTTCAAAGCAGCTTTCATATGGCACATAAGGAATTGTTGGAGCTAAGCCAGTCATAATATGTTATTTACTCTGTCCACAAAAGTTACTGTACTTGTTTTTCTTAACTTTTTATCTAGTCTGAGAGGGAGAGAAGCAGGATTGGGCACCTGAAAAGGAAAAAAATAAGGCAAAGGGGTGGAGGGGTGTCTTGTTACTGTAATCTTGACTTCTGAGTAGCAAATGTCACCACTACGCCGGTCGCTAGCCACCTGGTAAAGTGAGGCTTAGTAAGTACGGTAGCTACTCCTTTGATTTTGTTTCAGCACGCCATCCCCTCATGCAGCAATACCAAACCTCACAATGCCTGAACCAGCTCCGGGTGGGATCTCCTTCCTTCCGGGAATGTGCGATTTCAAAGTGTTGGTAGCTTTATTTTTAGGCAAAGAGCTTTTAAAAGACTGAGTTCTACTCAGGCTCTGTAGCAACAAAGTTTTATTTCTGAAAGCATCTGAAAAAAGAACAAAGTACACAAGACATACACACATAAAGATAGAATATTTCAAAGTCTCTTTCTCTTAGCTATTTCCCCGGGCAGGGAAATGCTCCCATTAGATGAGGATAAGGAGGCGATGCATAACGAAACTGGGAGTCTCAGTTAAGATCGCCCATGTAACAAGTGTCAGGCTCCCTCTTTTATACTCTTTAGCAGCCTGTAAGACTGCCTCTCGCCCCCTCCTGTGGGAAAGGAATGTTGCTGACCTATGTGGGAAAGAAATACTACTGACCTACGTGAGAAAGCAATCTTGCTGACTAGTAAGAAATCTTGCTGACTAGAGGAAAGATCAAAGCCTGTACTGAAGAGATTTACCTATTCTCTAAGAAACAGACATGGGATTAGTTTGAGAAACACATAAGCGACAATCATGCCTTCTTGGCAGGCTTCCCTTAGCTTAGAGATAAGGGAACTAGCTGACATAGCATTCCTATCTAGCTGCTTGGCAGTCTTCCAGTAGCTAAGAGATAAAACAGCTTTTCTTGGCAGGCATAACCTAGCTGAGCAGTGGAGACTTATCTTCAGTAGAAATATGCAAACAAAGAAATATGTAAGCAAAACTAATCACTTCCCAGTTAAGAGTTCAGCAATAGTCCTATTTGAGTGTTCAGCTTGTGCTGTAATGGTCAACTGAAAGGGAAGAGTGGAGCTGACTTTTAGCCATTTGTGTCACTTCCCCATCTTCCAACTGTCTTGGTAGGAGAGGTAGCTTCTGGATCAAGGAGTACAGTGGTACCTCACATTATGTACACTTTGTTTAACATAATTTTCGCATTACAAATGAAAATCCATTGAAAATAATGCCTTGTATTACGATTTCGCCCCCAAGCAGATTAATTGGCTTTCAATGCATTCCTATGGGAAACTGCATTTCACATTATGAATTTTGGTTTTCAATGCATTCCTATGGGAAATTAGCTTTATTAATATTTCGTAATACAAAACATCCTGGGGAATGCATTAATTTCGTAATGCTAGGTAACACTATGTAGTACAGTAAAACCCTGATTTACGAACGCCTCAAATTTAAAAAAAAATCATGTTACGAATTTTTTTGGGGGTAAATCAGTGTCCCAATTTACAAAAAAAATCCCCGACTTACGAAAGGGATTTGTGTAGAGTTTCAGAGAACAAAATGGTGGTGCTGCTATTTTGGTCTCTAAAATTCATATTTCTAGCACTCAAAAGGGTGGCACCACCATTTTGAGTGCTAAAAATCTACTCCGGGCCATCTGTCCCCACCGCCAGTAACTCAGGGTTTTACTATACAGTACTTTATATTCTAATGTGAGCTTCCTTTTTCTAGAAATTTGCTTGAGTCCTTCATCTTTTTTCTAAACTCCAGATAAATGGCTTTAATTCACTTAAGTTAAAGACTGCCTCTGGATACTGAACGTTTGGACACTCTTTACCCTCTTTTCCTTTTCTCTTTATGCTTATTGAATTGTGTATGGTGCAACTGCCCAAGAATTAGAAAATTTTACTTTGCCTCAGTTTGTTTTGATACTTCAGGAGTTGCTATTGTTTCCCCACTGTTTTCTCTTTACACATTATAAATTGGATCCAGTTTGAGTTAATCATGCTTAGTTCCAGTGAAATCATTTGGACCTTAACGTTAATTGTAATTGACTGTTAATTGTAATTGACTGTTCACATGTGTAATTGTGGGTGAATGTGCAGTTAACTTAATCTGTGTCCAACATCATGGCTGAATAACTTGATAAAATCCTGTGGTTGTTTTGTTACGCCTGTTTGCTAACAAAGTACCACCAAACTACTCACATCTACTCAATGATGTATCCATTTCCACAACCCAATATTTGTCTCAGTGCTGTTTTGTGCATAGTACTGTATGTCCAAGATCGGAATTTTCAAATTGACATGTTTGGCTAATTTTTACCACTAAATATGTCCTTCTTGTGTTGCTTCTAAGTATCACCTTTCTTTCCCTCTTTTTAAAATTCATCAATACATTGAAATATGTATGTATCTGTCTACATAAACAACATCTTTCTTTGTGATTGACCCCAGAGCAACGTGATACCGCTTTATAAAATGTCTGCAGTCTCAGACAACGCTGGTTCTTTAGCTGTAAACAGAGATGAGCACTGAACCCTAGAGTTGGATACGACTGGCTTTCGAGCAACCTAATTATGAATTTTGAAAAACCAAAGATGATGGTGAAAAGCGATCCAAGAGCATGTTCAGTGACATCCAGAAGCTGCATCATGCAGAGGAAACCTCAGTGTTGCTGAGCGTTGACAGAGGAGAGCTGGGGGGCGGAGGCGGTGGAGGATGGCATGAGAACTGGCCTACACAAATGCTAAATATCTAGAGGTATCTAGTAAAGCATGCAGGGAAAAGATTTAAGAGGGAGAGAAAGAACAAATATCCACTTTATCAAGTAATGTATAGCAATAAAGTGTTAAAGTTTGAACCTGGTAGTGAGTTCTAAATATGAATCACTTTAACTTGGTATGTATGATACCATATTCTCAAGCAAGATATCTGTTGCAGATTGCTTAAATTTCAAATACTAGGCAGGGGGCAAGCCAATAACATTTTCTTTTGGGTCCTCATTTGTAAAGAATGATGAAGAGATGTTTATCCTACATATATATTGCATATATCATAGTTTCTTCTTTTATAGATACTAGAGAAGACCTTGGATATATTCAACATCACTCTGGCAAGACAACAGGCAGAATTTGAGGTACACATTTTGTAGCAGTAAACAACGCTGCATTCCTTCTGTACCAACTCTGAATTCAGGATCTTTCAAGTTCAGGAAAAAAAATGTATATGCCATCCTGTCTTGATGAAAGGGTACAAAACACACACACCTTTAACAGCAAACTTTTCCAAGTGTCCATGTTTTCATCATATGCACATAAAATACTAGATCCTGAATTTACTTCTCAATGGATCTTGGCTTTACATTTTAGGATATTTATAGTTTAAAATATAAAGATGCAAAATTGTTTAAAAATATGTAAGTATGCAAAATATCCAGAGCCAGAGAATGGGAGTTCGATTTCTTACCGTGCCTCACTGGAGAAGAGCCAGCCTGTGCAGAATTGGGCAAATTATACATTCCCAGGGTGCTCAAAGAGGAACGAGATGTTCTGACCCAGCACTTAATCAAAGGCAGCTGAGCAAGGCTAGGAAAACTGCAGGGCATCCTCTCTTTATGTCCATTTGGCCTGTTGGCACAGAAGCTGAGATGTTAACCTCTCCTTCCTTGAGGTAGCTCTCATTTCATTCCCAAGTATGAAGCACAAAAGGCAAGTGGGAAGAAGCCTAGCTGGGGTGGGGCTGGAAGTTGGCCTCCCACACCGGCCTCCCAGGACTCAGACTTGGGAAAGTGCAGTGGAGTTTCACTGGGTCTCTGAATAGGAAAAAGGTGTGTGATGGGCTAGTGACTTTAACTCCACTCATGGAGACGATGGGTAAAGGGACTGTAGAAGCAGGTGCTGAACCATAATAAAAGGGTTTTGGTTTGGTTTTGGTTTTGCAAGCAAAGTAACTCTGAACCCTTCTGGCATGTGTGGCTAACAAAATGATATACAATTATTATTAATTATTTAAAAGAAAAGCATTAGTTGTCAAAATAATGAAGATCTGAATTTCCAGGACAGGAATAAGGACTACCCTTTACCAATTCTGCCATTTAAACGTTTCTAGATCCTGGTGATTTCTTGGTCTTCTTGCATTTTGCCTGATTTCTACATATATGGTGTTTAAAATTTAAAAAATGGTATTGAATATAGAAAAATAATACACTTTGTTGTTTTGTATAATAGGCAACTAAGGCTGGATTTAGGATTTACAGACCAGGGGTTAACCAATCTGATGAACAATCTGAAGGCTGGTTCAGTTGGATGTGGGGATGGGTTGGGAAGAAAAGCCCTGAAGCTATAGAAGAATCCAGAGGTACGAATATGATTGTATGAATTTAGGAGTACTGTGTATTATTTTAAGTAGCATAGAAATCGGCTTTGTCTTAAAGCTGAAACTGTTTTATCCTGTGACTGTATATGAGCAAGTTGTCATCTATTTATTGAAATATTTACAAACCCCCCTTTTCACTTTTCAGTTTTGAGATAGAATGAAGTTATGAACATTATGAAGCTGACTCATACTCAGAACAGTAGCCTATCTGGCCAGTATACTTTACTGTCATATACATGGGGGTTCCCAAGTAGAACTCCTGTAGATTTAGTCTGAAGTTTTATATATGCTAAGCATGTATGTTACTGTAAACTTGCATCTTTGCATAATTACTCATGGAGCTAGCAGAACTTTCGGAGACTGCTTGGAAGAAAGTCTTTTGAGACACTCTAATCTTATACTCTGATAGCCTGTCTGATTTCTTACCAAAAGTTGAAACAAAACTGCAGGCATAATTTCATAAACCCAAACAGGTGGTTTCAGTGCTTCACTGGCATTCTTCAGTAGAAACATAAAAAAACCATCCTAATAGAGAGGGAAATATTTCCAGTCGGTCTTCCCATAAACCAGATTTAAGTTCATCATCTTCGTATCAATCTTAGCATTGTGTCTCATCTATTTTAGATTCATCAGAAGGTTCTTAGCTTGCCTCAGCAGTTCCTCATGTCAGTGTCTTAGCATTTTTTTATCTCTTGGTTCCATTTGTCTTACATAGTCAATCCAGTCAGTGCCAATCTTTGGTTTTTGGACTTCAATTCCCCAAAGCACTGATCAGCCAATGTATTGATTTAGGCTTCTGGGAATTGAAGTCCACCAGTGTTCCACCCACCACAGATTCCAAGGCTCCCTAGAGATTTCTTTCATTCTGGGGAAATCTTTTGTGGCTGCAGGGTAAGGGAGAAATGTTCTCGGCCTTTTCGCTAAGCTCAAGTGTAGAATCTCCCAAAATAACCACTCCTGGTCCTGTGGCAGTGACCAGGACTGTGGTGGTGGTTTTCAGATATTAAAAACAATCCTTGCCATTCTGAGGTCTATCCCAGCATGAAAGGGGAGCCTTGGAATTTTGTCAGGGGGATTGGGAAATTTGATTAGTGATAAGGTCATGGCTACTGATTACAGGCATCTGTGTGCAGAGTTGTGACAACTGGACTTCAACCAGTATGTATAATACTGTATTTCTAAATTTATAATTCTTAAAAGCTAGTTTGTGATGCAATTTTAAAGTAACTTGAATGCATTAATATTGATTCTTTTAAAATGGCAGGTATTGAAGAGTTGATGACTCCACAAGAAAAGAATAAACTCTATGCAGCAATTGGTTATAGTGAAACAGCTGTTGATCCAACTTTGCCCAAAACAGTGAGTGTGATTTTGGCTTGTAACATAGGTCAACAAACATTTGACTTCATAAGAACAAGTTATCTTACAGAATGAAATAACTGAAACAACCTTTGAAATTTGGTAGATCTGTATAGTTCTAAGGTGTTGGTAACTCATAAATTAAAAACATAATTAGCTGTGTCATTATTTGGATATATCTTAGGGTTTTTATTTTTTGTATATGCAAACTAAGTCATATTTCCCCCCTGTTTCAATCTGAATCAGAAATAGAACAAAAACTGCTGCTTTCCCCAGTAATAAGACCTTAGGAACATTGCTCTGGCTCTTGCCAGGTTTCCTTTGCCTGAACTACCCTTAGAATCCTGATGCCAGATTCAAAGTGTTGGTAATAATCTATAAAGCCCTTAACAGTTTGGGACATGCTATCTGAGGGAGTGCTTCTTCCTTAGGAACTATGCCCATTCCACCCAAATGTTTAAACTTCAGGTGGTCACCCCTAAAATCGTAAGGAAGATAGTGACCATATCAAGGGGGTTTTCTGCTGTAGCCCCCAGGTTGTGGAACAATCTGACTGCAGAAATTAGGTGTGCTCCTACTCTCCTGGCATTTCAGGATTCTTTGAAAACATTTTTATTTTGCAAAGCCTTCCCTTCTTAACCTGCTAATTATTGAAATCTATGGTGGATAGCATCCTTAGTCGTTGTGTGTTCTAAAATGAAGGGAGACTAATTGGGTACCTGTTTTAAATGTTTTAATGATAGTGTTGATGCCAGTGAGGTATGTTTTACTAATTCTTTATAATGTTTGTTCAATGATTATTATGATAATTTAAATATTTGTAAACCCCCACCCCAACCCAAATTGTGTATTTACCAGATGAGAAGGGAATAAACAAACAAGCTTATGTTTTGAAAAATACTTTACTGTTCATTATACTTTTTGTCAATTTTTGCAGTATGAAGCTGTAAAACTTTATGTAAAACTGTTAAGCATGACTGTACTGATAAGGGAAAACACGGCTAAACCTGAAATGATAAAAATTGCATTAATTGATCTGCGTACAATAGTAACACAGCGGCCTGGAGCTGAAGCCATAAGGTAAGCATTTATTGTATGCATGTTTATTTCTTGAAACAAGTAATTAATGCAATTCAAGGTGATGGTGATGACCTTTAAAGCACTTCATGGTAGTGGGCCAGGTTACCTAAGAGACCGCATAGTCCCAAGAGAGTCTGCCCGTCCTATCAGGGTGGACCGGAGGGGCTCTCTCAGTGTTCCATCGGCTAGAGGGGCCCGCCTGCCTCTCTAGCACAAGGAGAAGGGCCTTCTCCATGTCCGCCTCAACCCTGTGGAACCTCCTGACGGCAGACTTACGGCTACAGACAGAATTGGTGCCCTTTAGGAAAGGGTTGAAAACCTGGCTGGCAGGGCAAGTATGGGGGGCCGATGGGGTGTTGACTCCCGCTCATTGGCTCTGTTAGAGTTATATGCCCTTTTTTTACTGATTTTGGGGAGGGGAGGGTCTCTTTTAGATGTGGGATGGTTTTAAATAGTCTTTTTATTGAATTTTTAAGGGGTTTTGTATAATATTTATGTGATTGTGCGCCACCCTGAGTTGCCCTAGGGCAAGAGGGCGGGATATAAATTAAAATAAATAAATAAACGATGTATAAAAAGAGAATTTGATTTTCAAAACTAATTGTGTTATTTTCTGTTCTTCACCATGGTTTCTGTGAATAATACATTAAATATTCTATACATTGGGTATTCATGAACTCCCCATGGCAAGGTTTTTTCCTGTGGATGCAGAAATCCCCATAGCTTGCTTTCAGACTTACCTGTATAGCCAGAACTTCTGAAGAGAGTACATCATTATCTGCAATTAAGGAGAGAAAGAGAACCCTTTGATATCAGTTATCTCTCACTTGTTTCCAAAGCAACAGTTTCAACAAGTATTGAAGATAACAGAAATACAAAAAATGTATATACAGTAGATTGAACTTAAATTCCAGGCAATAATAAATCATCAGTAAATTTTATAAATACTGTAGTGAATAATATGAATAAAGCCATTAATTAAACAAGATGCAAATACACGTGTATTCACTCAATTAGGAAAACTATTAAGGCTTACTCAAGTAGTTAGACCTCTTAGGATCTTCATTCAACTCATCAATCTCTAGACAATATTTAATATATATTCTGTGTACAGAATTGTTTATGATTTTGTATAAATAAGTATAAGATGACAGAAATCTCCAGTTACATTTTAATAGCAAATGCAGGAGGAAGGTGATACCTTTATTGGATCACTAAAAATTGTTTGCCTATTTTAATAGCAGTAGCAGTTACACATATCTATCACCCCATTTATTTTTATTTATTTTTATATTTAGTATATTTTTATACCGCTTTCCTCACCTATTGGTGACCCAAAGCGGTTTACAGACAAAGATGGTAAATTACATAAAACTTAGGGCCCACGTCATGGGTAACAGGCGCTTCCACTCCCCTGCAACCAGCTGAGGGGAGGAGCTAAGGGGGCTCTGTGGCAGGGACGAAGGTGGAAAATGTCCTCCTGCCACGGAGCTACGGTCACTCCCCATAGTGCTTAGAGTGCTCTCAAGGCAGTTCACATGGGTAACCAGCATTTTAAGTTTTATGTTCTGCCTTTTAGTCTCAATTGAGTTCCATGATGAACTTCCAAAACATGCTACAGTAGACATCCATGAGAATATTTATGGCAGTGCGCTAGGGTAGACCCTGACTGTTGATGTTACAGACACATTTCTAAGCCATTAAAATATAGGGGGCTGGCTAGGTGCATAAGAGCTTTGCTGGTGAGAAAGACACACACTTATGGAACTACTTTTCTTTTGTTTCTAGAAGAGTTTGCAGATATATTGTGATACTAAAAACTAAATGTCAAGGCAAGTCAAATGCCGTCATACTTTCTGTTTTCATTAAGCTAAGAAAATGGGAGAGTAAAACTTTTAAAAACCTTTTCCTGCACATTACAGTTTTACATATGTGTTTCTATATATTTGTTTGTCTAAGTGCATATCATTTTTATATTCTGTTGCAGATTTGAAGCAAGTGTAAGTGCATTTGAAGTGCAAGGCATGACTCAAAAACATACAGTGCCTTGCCTGCTGTCCTCTCACACAATCCATGCTGAGCACAATACATCCCTCTTCACTATAATGTTTGAGACCAATCCATTAGATGAGCATTCCAATCAGAAAATACGAATAGAGTCAAAGCCTTTGGAAATAATATACGATGCAGTAAGTAGAAAGCATTTAATTTACATATTTTGAAAATAATTAAAGATAAAATTCTGTATTTCATATCCTGTTTTTAAAATACATTTTCCAGATGACTGTCAATAGCTTAGTGGACTTCTTCCGACCACCAAGTGATGTTCATTTAGAGCAACTCACTTCAGCAACTTTAACAAAATTGGAAGAATTCCGGGAAAAGACAGCTACAGGTCAGATTTAAAAATTTATTTGGAAAAGTTTAGTTTGCATATTATTCAAAGTACAATGAATAATGTACAGTACATACTTTTCTCTACATTGCAATTATCTTGAAATGGAAGTGTTACATCCTTTATATTGGCATGCACATTAGTGTAGTGGAATGTTTTTCAATTATTTAGATCTTTGTTTTGCTGAAATTTTTTCTCTCATGAATCAGTATGGGTAAGATGTTTTTGTGACCATACTACAGATGTTTAATTCTGCTATTTTTTTAGGACTTATATATATTATAGAAACACAGAAGGTTCTAGATTTAAAAATACATCTTATGGCTTCCTATATCATTGTTCCACAAAATGGATTCTATGAACCAACAGCAAATAAGTTACTTTTGGATCTTGGTAACTTAAAGGTAAAACCCTTAATTATTAGTACATGGTTTTATATCTATTATTGTGTTAAAGGCGAATGATATTTACTTTGCTATACCTAGTGCATAGATAGTAATACTTCCATCTTCTGTTTAAATCTCATAGCTTCTATTGCTTTCCACCAAAAGTTTCATTTTACTGCTGTTCCTGAACATTTTCATATAATGAAACATATTGAAGATTGGACTTATGTTTATTTGTAAGTCCTATAGCCCTTTAAAGATGAACAAATTATATGGTGGCATAACTTTCATGCCCATTGTGTCAAATACATCTGACCTAAGTGGGCTCAGGGCCTGAATGACTGTGTTAAGTAATCTGGCTGAAACAGTATGCCATGAATTTTTCTGCCTGATGAAGTGATCTTTGAATCACAAAAGCTTGCAATGTTTGATTTTTTTAAAGTGATCCTAGAAAAGATATCACCTTCTTCTTACGTTTATTTGATTTTATATATGGATCACATGGCTTGACTTTGCTTATTAAAATATATATTTTTTTGCTATAATTAAGTTAATGTGATTTATCTACCTGGAATTTTTTAACAGCAGTTATTGTTTTGGAAGAGTATGCAGAAGACTTACCTGAGTGAGAAAAATATCAGTGTTTTACTCATTGTTTTTCTAACCTTTTAAGAAATCAGCTATATTAATTAAAGCTTTGCTGTCTCATTAGAACAAGAGAAACATCTCTAAATATGCTTTATTAGTAGGAAGTGATCGAGTATGTATTTTAAAACAAATCAGTTGATTATTTCTGTTTATTTTTCAAGATGACTAGTAAAAATCGATCTACCTTGTCAGATATAAAGGTTGGTAAAAGTGCTCTTGAAGATATTATGTCAAGAGCATATGATAGGTTTGACATTCAGCTGAGCAGCATACAACTCCTTTATAGCAAGCATGGTAAGTACTCATACATATTCTACATAGATTTCTTTTTAGAAAGTGGAGTTTTTACTTTCTGCATGTCATAGACTATATGAGAATTTATCTGTACAGTAAAACCTCGGGTTACAACTGCTTCGGGTAATGTTTGCTGCAGTTTACGATGGCAAATCCTATGGAAATGCCGTCCCAGGTTATGAATTTTTAATTGAATTGTTTCTTGTTATGACTATCAATTTGTGACCATTTTTTTACATTCTCAGTGCGTCCCTATGGATGTTTCAGGTTACAATTTTTCCATGTTACAATGGAGGCTGTTGAAATGGACCTCCGTCATAACCTGAGGTTTTCCTGTATTTGAAATCAAGAATATATAAGCAGGCACCAATGTATGGCATGTTCATAGAAAAGAAAAGATTGTTAAGCAAGTCAAGATTTTCTGTCTCTTACATGTTGATTAGAAGGAACAATAGAAGTGGTCTAGTTTGAATTCCAGCTTTAGTTGGGTATGAGCAGAAGCTGAAAATCACCAGTGTGTCTTGGATTGATTGACGTTGATGCAAGTTAATTCATTGGCAGAACCCTTTAACTTTCTACTTTCTCCTCTAAACAGAGACATAATTGGCAGCATAATTATTAAGAAAAGCATGCTACAGAGTTGTACTTAAAATCAGTTTCAGCAGACTGTCCATTGCTTCATGTGCATGTCTGGATCCACCTACATAGTTTGGGTAGGATGCATAGAAGATGTACCTATTTTTTAAAACATTGTAAAGGCAGCCATTAGAAAGCAAGAAATTGCAAGTACAGTAGATAAATAGGTACCGCTTCAGCAGTAAAGGGAACAGTGTTCCATGTGCTCTGGCATTTAGTTGTGTCTGCCACATGACCATGAAAATGTCTGCAGACGCAGACAGCTCTGGCTCTTGGGCTGTCAACGGAGATGAGCACCGCACCCTAGAATAAGACATGGCTGGCTTTTGAGCAAGGGAGACTTTGACCTTTAAAGTCTTCAATGCATGCTACATCCAAAAGAACATTGAACAGGAAAGGTATAAACAAATCCTAACTTGCCATGTAATACCACCCATAAGTTTTGAAAGTTTATTGTAACAAATGTTTTTCGCTGTATTCAGATGAAAACTGGGAGGAGGCTCGTAATCTACGATCATCATCCCAACATATCTTACAGCCTCTAGATGTTAAAATGGAACTGAGCAGAGCAATGGTTGTAACAGATGCAAGAATGCCCAAGTATGATTTTCTTTCTTAGTATTATATAAATGTTCACATAACTTGTGTCATGGGAATCATGGATCCAATGCCAGTTCTGTGGCATCCACTAGTTTTGCATATTTGATATTTAAATAAGAGTTTGCATGCATTCAGTAAAACACACAATGGCCCAGTTTTCGTTGTTAGTTGCTATGCTTCCCTCAAAGTATTGTTCTGAATACTATGCGCTAGTAAAATTACAGCCAAGTATAAAAGCCAGACATTGGGGTGAATGGAGTATTCAACATGGTGGGAAACTACTGCAGTATCCCATGGAGACCACGTGATTTCCTGGTACAGCAGTAGAAAGAAATACTGACCATTGGGGGGGGGGGCATTGTTTTGTTTTTATCCTTTCCATCATTTTTCTGTGCAAAATTGTTTGGGCTTGCATCTTCAAAATGAAAGATGTCATATGTTTGTTAGTCTGTTCTTCTTTTTCTGTGTCTAGGCCAGACGTGAAGTTGCCAAAATGAAGGCACCTTTTGGCGAGTTCATTCTGCAGTTTCTTTTGCCTAACCTAGTGTGAGAAAGATTAGCTGGCAACACAAGGTTGCCATTACCAGGGCACACCCAGATGTGGTTCATAAATATCACAGTATTCGAGGAGGCTCTTTCTGTGTAACCCCGTTAGTCTGTTAATACTGATTAAAATTGCTGTATATTTGCAGAGCAGTTAGTAAGAGTTTTGACTGCTCCTTCAATTGCCTTTTAAGCTCTTGGTTAAGCCCAGAAAGAATGAATTGAGGAGGGAGATAGCATAGGTATGCACCTGTATGTAAAGTGCCTCTTATTAGGCATGAAGCATTTTGGGTTTTTGAAAATTTCTGGTATCTAGTGTCTACCATATCTCTGCTATCCATGTGCTTGCTAACACTCTCAAGAAACTCTTAATGTCTTTATCTTGGTGTTTTTTTTATTAACCCGTTTTATATTCTTCATTTTTACTGTTGGGAATGGAAATACATGTGTTAAAGTAGGGGATCTGAATATATAAACTAGATTTAAATAGTTGAGTTCATTAGCTATGATGATTCTTTCTCCTTATGTAATAGATACAAAATGTTTGGTGAACTGCCTTTATTGTACTTCAGCATCTCTGATGAGAAATTAAAATGTATTATGGACCTTATTGATAATATTCCTAAACCATCAAGTCCTTCTGATACTACTGTGGCTCCACAGCCTTCCAAGGTAAGTATAATTAAAATGGCAGGAATATTATTTTATTTATAAACCTTTCACAGCTTCATAAGATTAATTGTTTTGGCAATGAGGAATGTCTGCAGCTGGTGAAACTTAACATTTTGAGCATGTTTGGGTGGGGGAGCTGAAAGGATTGAGTGCAGAAGCCGCACATTGCAAATGTTCAGTGTATAACAAACCATTCACTTTCTTTACTATACCCAGAGGAATGGTGCAGTGCAGTTAGCAAAAATCCTAGAATCCATACCTATATAAAAAACTTGAGACCTTATTATGCAAAGGATGTCATAATGTTTTTTCCACTCAAATCTAAGGAATTGAAAAAGATGGAGCATTCTCAAAAACATCTTAGTTTTATCAATCTTTTGACTCATTTTTAAAAGGTGATTTTTTTTCTTAAATTCATATCATGTTTATACTAAAGTTAAACTATAGTCTCCTGGCAGAGTATGATATGTTTTTTTTTAAAAAATAGTAACATTGAAGCCAAGTGTTTAAGTGTGTGGGTATGGAAGGGAGCCTTTGGGCTCATGGCTTCTCCTTTGGCTTATAAACCTATGTCAGGGAAATATAGTTTCCCAAAATTATTACATTTTTATTGGAACACAGTTCCCCAGGATCTGCAACAGGTGATGGCAGCTGAACAAGAATGTTTCTACTATTTCAGAGGATCCAGAATCACTCCTCTGCACTGCATTCGGCAACTTGCATATTAAACTTAGGGAATACATGTTTCCTTGCAACTTTATTTTATTTATTGCAGCTGGTTTATGTGTTTGTTTTAAATATTTTTACCCTGCCGTTCTTCCAAAATTGAGACCCAAGACTCTTACAGTAAAAAACAAATAAACTGTAATAAGCTAAAACAATTGATGATTACAATATTTAGAAAGAATTAAACAAATTTATCAAAAACTCTTGGATAAAAAGAGTATTAAAATTGCTGTTTGGTTTTCCTTTTAGTGCCGCCACCAGCTGTTTTTATAGGGGGAAATTAATGGCTGATGTCCTGTTGTGCAATTAATATAAAAGGCATAACTTTTGGAAGCAAATTGCCATAACTTAAGAAATCTCCAAGATATCAATTGTTATACATCAAGTTACATTATCTGCTATACAGCAATTAATTTCCAAAAGTTAAGTCTTTTGCATAACTGTGCAACAGGATTTCAACTTATATGTCTCAAATTTTATTTCCAGTAAATGTTTGTATGGCTGTTATTTTTGTTTTAATGATTAATGTTCAACTTCCAAGAAAAGGAGCAAGTATATTTATTATGTAAATAAAATAAGATGCCCCTAGAAGAATGGAATGATAAACCAATTTTGTATATTCTCTATGTAGGAAATTCTAAAAAGAGTTGCCATAAGTCAGAATTGATTTGATGGCACACTATTATTATTAAATAAAATAATCAAAATCACCATGTGCGTTTAAAGCAAATTTATTTCTCACTTCAGAAACAATAACAGAGACATTTATTTCTCACTTTTGTTTCAGCTTCAGCTTCAGATGTCTTCAATCCTACCAACGCCACAAATTTCAGCCTCTGTGATTCCTTTTCTGGAACATCATTCCATTGCTGGATCAAGTGGTAATTTATATATAACAGAGGATTATAATGATTTTATCTGTATCTATGTACAGTAAAAACCCTGACTTACAAATGGCGCAAGTTACATAAAATTCGACTTACATAATGATTTTATGTTAAAACCATGTCCCGATTTACACGATTTCCTATGTGTTTGCTTCGAGTTACATAAAAATTCATTTCCCTATGGGTTTGCTTCAATTTACATAAAAATTTCATTTTTCCTATGAGTTTACTTTGAGTTACGTAAAAAATAATTTTTACTATGGGTTTGTTTCGAGTTACAAAAAAATCCAATTTAAGCAAAAGCCTACGGAATGGAGTTTTTTTCGTAAGTAGGGGTTTTACTATATCTATCTATCTATCTATCTATCTATAGACAGACAGACAGACAGATATAGATATAGATAAAATCATAATCCTCTGTTAAATATTTGGATGTATTCTTTGGATATTTTGGCAACTGTTTATTGTCTTGTATTTTCTGTTTAGCAACATCGAAGACTTTGTGGAGTTACCACTGTGTATGTCTTACACACGATAGTGATAGGTGTTCCCCTTTTTTCATCTATTCTAGTTCTTCTTTTACCCTCTCTTACTCTGGTAGAAAGAAACCAAACCAGATAGCTTTAGTCAACACTTATACAACATCAGCAACAGTACTTATTTGTTCATTAATTGATTTCATTATTTTTCTTTACCAAAGTGAGTTTTTGCCACTCCTTGCCTGTTTGTATTCTTCATTTGTACAATGCAATATGTGAAATATTTATATGTGTTGAGCCTTCTGTGTTGCATACAGGTAATTAGTCCACCCTATTGATGTGAATGGTGTTTCCTTATAACACACTAGCATATTTTGCCCGGCGGTGCCGGGCTTTTTAAAATTGTGTTGGATAGTGAAGGGTTTGGTTTTTTTTTCTTGAAGAAATGGTGCCGGGCTGTTTTAAATGGTGTTGAAAGGTTTTGTGAATTTGTGGCTCTGAGGCGCTGCGTCCGCCTGCGGCGGACTTGCGCTCCCAGTGTGTTGTTTATTTTTATTTTTTGCGCGCCGGCTTCCTCAGTGGCAGGCTCTTTAAAATGGTTTTGGAAGGTGTTTTTTTTATGCAAATGAGGTTAGTTTTTTATTGTGGTTTTTTAAATTTTTATTTTTATGCATGGGCTGTTAGAAACTGTGATTTTTTTATTTTTTGTTTCGGTTTTTTGGTTTTTCAAAAGAGGAAAGGATGATATAATTTTTTATAATTATTGTATTTAACCAAATAATGTGTTACTATGTGAATTTTTTTAAATAGTTGTGCCTTGGATAATAATTTTTAAAATGTGTAAGAATATGTCTTTTTTAATCAATGTTTCCATACTGTGTTTAGATGTTTTGTTTTGTTGTGGCCTCTGGATGGGGCTGGTGAGCTATTCTTCTACTCTACAATTTTTCTCTACTGTCCTCTGGGTGTGGCTTCTTCTTCCAGTAAGTATTCTCTTTATTTTCTCATTTTAATTCCGGTCGTCATGGAGTGACGACGTCTCATGGTAAGCTCTCTGGTTTTAGTTTTTTTGGGGGGTTGTTTTGGGTTTGGGGGGGGTCTGTGTGTTTTTTCTTGTTTGTTTTTGGCTGTTTTTGTGTTTCCTTTTAGTCTTATAGATTTTTGATTTTGAGTGTTTTTGACTGTTTTTGGTTTGTGTTTTTCTGTTAACTTTTTTAGGGGCGGGGGGGTGTCTTTCTTTTCCACGGGCCAGGCTCAATGCCTGGCCCGTGGAAAGGAAAGGCAGGGGCAAGGGGGGTGTGTCTTTTTTTCACGGGCCAGGCTCGAAGTCTGGCCCGTGGAAAGGAAAGAGCGGGTGGGGGTCTTTTTTTTCACAGGCCAGGCTCGAAGCCTGGCCCGTGGAAAGGAAAGGCCAGGTGGGGGATCTTTTTTTTTCACAGGCCAGGCTCGAAGCCTGGCCCGTGGAAAGGAAGGGCCGGGTGGGGGTGTCTTTTTTTCCCACGGGCCAGGCTCAAAGCCTGGCCCGTGGAAAGGAAAGGCCGGGTGGGGGGTCTTTTTTTTCACAGGCCAGGCTCGAAGCCTGGCCCGTGGAAAGGAAAGGCAGGGGCGGGGGGGCTTTCTTTTCCGCGGGCCATGCTCGATGGCTGGCCTGTGGAAAGGAAGGCAGCGGTGGTGGGTTTTTTTTACTTTTATTTTTCACGCACCGGCTGCCTCAGCGTTCTGCGCGCTCATGGCGCGCAGGACGCTGGGGCTTGTAGTTTGGCATGCGCGATTTTAGGTAGTGCAACGTTTTTTTTCAGTGGCTTATTTTTGATTGGCCGCGGTGCGTTTCTGAACGTTCCTTTTGCCTGCGCCGCTCAGCCTGATTGGCTCTGGTGCGGCACGGCGCAAGGAATGTTGGGAATTGAACTTCCCTTTTTTTGTTTGCGTCCGGGAGGCTCCTGCCCCACCGGCGCAAATTTCAACCCGACAGTTACCTGTGAACCCCATTCGGGCGAGTGCACGGAGGCTCAGACGGGGCTAGTGGGGCCTGGCTAAACATCCTTTGTCACATTCCAACGGTTAACGCAACATTTTATAGGTATAGATGTATGTATGCAGAAGAAATACATCAGTATAATTTAAGTAGTATAATGCTTCAGAATTTGGAAGTTATGATGCCCAAGAACTATTGATTACATCAGTTATCACCAATATGTGCTGGTACCTAATCCAGGAAGACAGGATGATGCAAATACATTTATATTTACTGTATTTTTCGGACCATAAGACGCACCTGACCATAAGACACATCCAGTTTTTAAAGCAGGAAAACAAGAAAAAATATTCTGAACCAAATAGTACTGTATTTGCACCACCAACCAGTGGTGTCACTGCAGGGGAAATGGGCGGGCAAGCCAATTGCACTGAGGCAGGAAGCGATGCTCTAGCCTAGCCTCTTGGTCTCCCTGCAACCAGGAAGCATGGCTTCCCCCTCCATTTTGACCACATGGAGCAGGGACAAAGGCAAGAAAGGTAAATGGAATCCTTTTTTTTATGCACAGGTTTGGTTTCCCACTGAAATGCATTGGGAACATGCAAACAGAAAAGCTTTAGAATACTGTACAAGAAATTGATTTCCAATGCATTTAAATGGGAAATTGGGATATGCGCCTCTTGTGGCCACCTGTGGTAAAGGCCCACCAAACATATGTTTTTCATTCCCCGGCCCCGGAACAGCTGTGGCGGTCTTCGGCTAGCCTCGGTTGTTGTAAATATCCTTTTACAATAGCCTTGCTCGACAGCATTCGGACTATAAGACACACCCTCATCCCCCCTCCCCCACACACACACTTTTTTTGGGAGGGGGGAGTGCATCTTATGGTTCGAAAAATACGGTACATAGATATATTTGTTGGACTACCGGTGTATAATAGAGTGAGTTAAAATGTGAACATTTTAATAACAGTCATTATTTGAACAATTGTCAGAATCTGAAGATGAATTCTTTGATGCCCTGAGTAGTCCCGTGGAAGACTTGCCATTTTTTGATGCATCTTCGGGTTCCTTGAGCCGGACGAGTAGCCGTAAAAAAAAGTTGAAAAGACAAGAATCTACGAAGAATTTGATTAATTTCCAACTGAGATTTGAAATATCTGAGGTAACAGAGATTTTGCCATCTTCAGTAGAATTCTTCTCTGCATTTCATGACTGATACTAAAATAACAGTTTCCCCAATTCACAAATGTTGCCTTCTTGTTATGCTGTTTGAATCATTTTAAAAAATAATTTAATTATTCCTGTGATTGTCCTTATCTGTTCTCTGCATAATGTTTACAACTACAACAATTTTTCAAGTAATGTCAAGATAGTCTTCACACAAAAAATGGATTGGGTTCAGAACTTGCTTAGTGAAAACAAAGTGTTCTCTCTACCACCTTGCCACTATAATTGTGTCCTTCAGAATCCACTCTGATGAACATAATTCTGAGGAGAACCTGGGAACTGTTGGGGGGGGTACATGCCATGGAAGTCACGGAAAATTGCTGAACCATTCTGTATATCTACTTCAGTACGTTTTTTCTCCTTGTTGTTATTGGTTCACTTGATTTTAGGAAGCTTACCCGGTCGCTTAGTAGTTAAGACGCTGAGCTGGAGACTGGAAGGTCGGGTTTCGAATCCCGAGAGCTGCACTTGGGGACATGAAAGGAGCCTCATTCAGCCGTCCCCTAAAAGTCATTTCAACCCAGAGTAATCTCAGACACAAAATTATTATACTTGATTTTATAATGTCTTTTACAACCTTACTTCTTCTGGAGTAAGCAGAACTAAGGTATACCTGAAAAAACATACTCTTTTGTGAGTGAAAAAGAAAAGGCAGCTTCATACTTGTAGTAGTGTACTCTGCCTCCCCTTCCAGTGTTTACTGTGAAAGATTTGGTGCTAGCTGTCCCCAGTGTTATTGATGTTGTCCATTATTGGGTTAAAATAGCTTAATTTTTTATATCAAAGCTTTGCAATTTTATCCTTGTAAACCAGTTTGTGTTCTGTATGCCGCCGCGTTTACCCACCCTTGCCACTGGCATGGGGAAGGAATTGGTGGCACCTGCGGACGCCATCGCCCTGGCCCCACCTGGCCAGGGGTTAAAAGAGGGACACCCACAGCACTGGAGAACCCCTGCCGTCACGTCCAAGACTTTGCTGTTGTGTTTCCCCGCTGCCCTTGCCACCGGCGCGGGGAAGGAATTGGCGCCACCTGCAGATGCCATCCCCTTCCCCTGGCCCCACCTGCCCAGGGTTTAAAGAGGGATGCCCGCAGCGGCGCATCCTGGACTTTACCGCATTTCCCCGCTGCCCTCATCACCGGCGCGGGGAGGGAAGCATCCATTGCCTGAGCTCCTTCCCCGGTCTGACTTTGGCTGCGGTGAAGTGGGAGCTCCTGGGTGGCACCGCTGGAGGGGTTTCGGTATGGGGCTTGTATTTTTTTGTATTTAACATAGGACATTTTGAATCTGTATTCTGCAGCTGTGTAATTGCACTTCTGATATTGTATTTAGAGATAGATATATTGTATACTGTTTTTATTTTATTTTAATTTTTGACATTTTTGTACTAGTTGGGTGGAACAATTGCAATGCATTTATTTGTGTTTGATATTTTTGTGTCATGTTTTATATCTTGTGAGAAGGCTTTATTTTTGTCCAAGAAAGCTTTCCTTTTTCTATATTGTAGACCGCTTTGAGTGGCACTCGTGCTAGGAAAGCAGGATATAAATAAACTTTATTATTATTATTATTATTATTATTATTATTATTATTATTATTATTATTATTATTATTATTATTATTATTATTATTATTATTATTATTATTATTATTATTATTGCCTAAACTTATGTTACATTTTATTAATTATATGTGTGATGCTTCTGACACAAAGAACAGCTATGCTAGCAATTGACTCAACATGTTTGGGCTTTAAAGGTGACTAGCATTTCACAATTGGCCCAGAAAAACCTGGAAATAAGTGCAGTTGGCACAGACTGTTATATTATGGCTTACTGTAACATATAACTACAGTTCTCCTTTGTGGTCAATGAGCACCCGTATTTTGGGTTTTCCTTCTGCACTTGCACAGTGGCCAGTTCTTCCAAGTTTAGTTTTCTATTCTAGAATGAACCCCATCCCAGTATGCCTAGCGTCAGCACCCCACCCCCTTCCTCCAGTTACATTTTTTCCACTGCTTGACTAGTCATGTTCATTCAGGCTCCCGCATGCCATAAATATTTGGAATGTTTTCTTAAACTTTTCATAGTTAAAGTTGTTCCTTATTAGTTTAGTGTTTGTTTAAAGCTTGTTTTTGAACTAACTGTTAGTTTTCAAAATGAGAAACAGTGTTTTTTACTTAGTTTCACTTTCATGTCAAGTGGGTCCGTCGAACCATGCTATTTGTGCGACCGATTCCATCGAGGGATTTCTTTAAATATTGCAATTAGACTTATTTACAACTAGTAGAGGTTGCCCGGCATTGCCGGGTTGTTTTAAATTGTGTTGGAAGGTTAAATTGTGTTAATGTTTGTTAAAAATTGCTTAGTCTGTAATTTTTAAAATGTATATTTATACAAAAAAATTTTTTGGCTTGGCTGGCTGTTTTATGTAACTGAATAATGTTTTAGTTTTTGGTTTTTTAAAAAATAGTTGTACCGTAGGTAATAATTTTAATAATGTGAAAGTAAATGTTTTTTACATTCAATGTTTTTAAAATGTGTTTAGTTGTTTTGGGTTTTTATTTGAGTTAGAACTCAGCACAGGATTTTAATAAATTTTTTATTTTATTTTATTGACATATGTTTGTGATTTGTGTTAAATTGTGTTTTCATGTAATTTTTTGACTTGTTATTATTGTGACCTTTTGTGTAAAATTGTGATTTTGTGTTATTGTTTTGATTTATTTTTACTGTTGTGGCCTTTTGTTTGGGGCTGTTGTGTGTTTTTGAATTGTTTTTACCATTGTAGCCAGCAGGTGGTGCTGGTAGGGGTTTTCTTGTATTTTGACTTTTTTCTCTCCTGGCCTCTGGGTGGAGCTTCTTCCGGTAAGTAGTCTCTTTCTTTATTCATTTCGTTTCCGGTCGTCGTGCAGGTAGGACATGTGCTGGTGAGTTGGCTTGTTTTCTTTATATATATATATATATATATATATATATATATATATATATATATATATATATATATATATATATATATATATATATATATATATATATATATATTGGGGGTTGTATTTTTTGACTTTGTTTTGTTTTTGATTGTGTTTTTGTTTACTTTGTTTGTTTTTGTGTATTTTTGGATGTTTTTGATTGTATTTTAAGGTATTTTTTGAAATTATTTATTTATTTTTATAAATTTTTGTGGCTTTGGGGGGGGTTGGTTTATTTCCACAGGACGTCTTCGCTGGCCAGACCGCGGGCATTGGTGAGGGGGGCTTAATTGTCTTATAGTGCTTTGATTGTGTGGAGTCGTGAAAGTAGATCGGGGTTTCTCCTTTAATATCAGTGGGTGGGGGGTTACGATCCCCCTCTCTGCTGGTTCCCCGGGGGTTGAGAGGTTTGTGGGGACAAAAGGGGTCCGTCACCCCAACCCTTCTGGACCCATGAGACAAGGGAGAGGGGATCGATTCCCCACTACTAAAAAAAACCCATTTTTAAAGAGAAGAAACCGCTTGGTTTCTTCTCTTTAAAGATGGAGGTTTTTTGGGGTGTGTGTGGATTCGATCCCCTCTCCCTGGTCTCCTGGGTCCCGAAGTGTTGGGGGGACATACCCCTTTTGTCCCCACAAACCCCCCAACCCTAGGGGAGCCAGCGGAGAGGGGAATCGCAACCCCCACCTACTGATATTAAAGGGGAAACTCCAGTCGGGACCTTCAGGCGCCGTTGGTGAGGGAAAGAAGGGCGGTTGGTGTTTGCGTGGCTGTGAGGCGGTGAGTTTTTTTTAAAAAAATTCGGGCGCCGGCTTCCTCAGCGTTCTGCACGCTCATGTCGCACAGGTCTCTGGGGCATGTAGTTATGGGTTTGTGATTTGTGGTTGTGGTGCATTTTTTCCTACGGCTCGTTTTTGATTGGCTGCAGTGCGTTTCTCAATGTTCTTTGTGGTCGCACCTCTCAGCCTGATTGGCTGTGGCGCGTCGCAAAGAATGTTGGGAAATGAAGTTGTTTCCCCTTTTTTGCGTTTGTGGGGCTATTGCCCCACTGGCGCATTTCTCAATCCTTCATTGACCTGCGGGCCCAGTTCGGCCGTGTGCACGAAGGGTGGGTGCTGGCTAGTAGGGCCAGGCTTAGGAACCTATGCGAATTTCCAACGGTTAACGCTTGGTTTTATAGGTTAAGATTTATTTATTGCCACTTTATCATGGCCCTGACTGTATGATTGCACACACTTTTAAGTATTGTGCTGCTTGTGGTTCTAAAATACTCACAGCTGGGGGATGACATGATTGTTGTGTTTTGCCTAGGGGAAAACATTTACCTAGTGCTTGTGTTCACTGTAGAAAATTTGCTAAATCCACTCTCAAAAACAGAGTGGCTAGGCTTGCTGAATTTTTGTGGGGCAACTCTTTATTATCACAGAGAAAAGGTGCCAATTATGCAGTCAGACATTTTGGATACAACTGCGCCTAAACACAAGAAAATGGAGGCAGGCTAAGAAGGCTAAACAGACCAAACAGTCTAAGGATAGCCTCTAAGCATATTTTCCCTTTTCCCCTTTCACTTTTTATTTGTATACCGCTTTATTCGGCCTGAAGGCGATTCAAAGCGGTTTACACCAATGCGTGCTGTCTGCACAGCAGACAGCAGCAGAAAAAAAGCGAAAGAGACACAACAATCACAATACAAAAACAAATAGGTACACAACACAAAATCAAATAAACAGCACAATCAACACAAAACAAAGCTTCCCGGCATTTCTGGCACCCGGATGGGCCAAAGGGAGGGGCACAAGGCACAGCTGTTTCCAACTTGGGGCTGATGGGGAGAGCCCCGGGAGAGGCTCAGGTGGCAGTCCAGGTTCCGGCAGCGGTGGCAGCTTCCTGGCATTTCTGGTGCCTTTTAAACTCCCCGCCCGGATGGGCCAAGGTCAGGAGGACCAATCCTCATATCCTTTTGAAACGGATCAAGGGCATGGAGAGTGTGCTCAATCTCCTAGGGTGGAACCACCTCACCCGGTACATGGATGGGACAGGATTCATGTACCTCAGCTGGTGAGTCATCTGGCTCCACCATACACTATTTCGACTACCCATATCAAGGACGTCCACTATGAGCCTGCCTCAAAAAGCCACTGCATGTGTTGCATGAATGTGGCTTCTTCACATCAGCCCATATCAAGCTATGGTGCCATATGCTTATGCGCACAACAAGGGATCTTTGGCTCAGCCCATATCTCGCTAGGGTGCTCGAGACTATGCGCACAACGCCGATTTGCTGGGTCAGCCTGTACCACATTACAGCACTTGACACCATGAGAAGGAGGAAGTTTCTCTGGGTCAGCTCATATCACACTGCAGAGCTCAACTCAATGAACAACGGCTTTGCTTCGATGACCCATTAGTGTCTGTTAACACTGTTGACCGCTGGCATGCATCTGAAGCTGATTGCGCCCCAACTATTCCCTCGAGTCATACAGACTCTATGCCTCCCTTTACTGCCACGGCTCCGGAGCATACTCCACCTCCAGCAATTGGCTATGATACGACAGATGTCCATCGCCAAACTCCGATGCCTCCTCACAAACCTGCCCTTCCTGTTAATCCTAAACAGCTAACCCCTGCGTGTCGAGGCCCTTGCTGTTCCGCACAGACTCGAACTAAAGAAGCCAAACATGTGGAATAGGTCACAAGGAGGCCATGTTCTCGCTGCAACTGTTAACTCACAGCAATGAGGTTACACTGTTCCTCTTCCACCCGTTCTTACGAAACGCAGAGGAACGCAGAGTTCAGTCCCTCATCATTGGCAAGCTGCTGCTAATCCAGTCCAAGAAGAGGCTGCATTAGTCCTCTCATCAGACCATGAGAATGAGGCTGAGCCTTTGCAAGCTCCAATGTCCCTATCTGCGGCCACGGATCATGCTATGTACTTTGTCATGATTAAACGGATGACAATTGCCCTCAACTTAGAGGTTGCAAAGCCTGAGGCTCATGAGATGGACAAATGGGAGAAAGCCATGGGAGATGGCACCGAAGATCATCTCCAAATTACTATGATTCTCACTATGCTTCGCAAGGTGAAAGCTGTATGTGAACACCCTATCGATAACCAGGCTGCCCCAAGAAAGGTAGATAATATCTATAGGGTTCAAGAACCTTCTACTCCCTTTCTCTACACCCAACTCAACTTAACTTGGTGATGGTGGAGACCAACCAGCCAAAGTTTAAATTCTCAGCTCTTACCACTCCGTTGGGAAAGGAGCAGATGAAATCCGAAACGCTAGCTCGCAAAGTCTATGCTGGCTCTTCCTTAGGCATTAGAATTACTAATTATTACCTAAATAATTATTTAGGTGCACTGTATGTACTAACAGTACCTATGGGACCATCTTGCCTCCCTGCTACCTAAAATACACTAAGAGGTGAAGCTCGTACGAACGACCAAATGCTCGCTGCTCACCATGTTGCAGAAGTTTTCTCGTGCAACTTGGTTGCCGCGGTTGCTTTTCGAAGCCCTTTATGGCTGGTCAAAATTGTTGAAGAATGCTTCCAGGGTAATTAAATTCTTTGGGGAATGTTCAATGATTTCAGTATCAGTCTGTAGGTTTGATTTTGTATTGGGTACTGCATGACGGATTGAGCACCTGTCTCTGTCCCAGCTCTTGGGGACATGAAAGGAGCCGCATTTAGTCTGTTGACCTCTTCAATAAAGTATCCCACCTACTATTTTTTTGAGGACTTTATTCTGAAATGAAGGATGTGCATATTTCAAACAATAAAATATAGAACAAACAACAGTCTAGCTCAAATGTGATCATAGATGCCTGAATGTCCTTGTACTGTTTTTTATACACAGGTGTTGCTTGAAGTGTGTCGACTTATAGAAAGTATTGAGAAACCAATTCTTCGTCTGGAGATTTTAAAATTGGGCGCTGAACTTAAGTTAAGGACGTATGATATGACTACTATTGTTTTTCTTAGTGAAATTTGCTTATTATGTCCGGAATATATGGGTAAGTATCTGAATTTCATTTAAAAAAAACAGTGTACTGATGATTAATGTTACTGTGAGGAACAGGATCGCAACCCCCCACAGGGATATGAATAGGGGAGAAGTTCATTTTGTCCTTATTTTTAAGTTAAAACTAATTTAATTTGAACTTCCTGAGTTAATGGGCGCATGGAACAGTTAACCTCCAGATAAAGAAACATTTCTCTAAAGTTTGCAATTCAGTTTTCAACTCAGAATTTGCTTACAAAACTGTGTTTGCATATGGCTCATGGTAGAATAATGTCTAGTGTTGTAAAGATTCACTTGGCAATACAGGTACAGTGGAACCCCGTATAACAATTTTAATTGGTTCCAAGGGATCCATCATTATATGAAAAAATTGCTCTATGATTTTCCCAATGGGATGATCCATACGATTTTCCCCCTGCTTTCCCCCTGGGGAGCTTGTTCCCAGGGCAAAGGCAGCCCCGCAGGGGTTGGGGAAGGCATCTACAGAGGTCCCCTTGCCTGGAAACACATTTCTCAGGCAAGCAGACCTCCATAGACTGAAGATCGCAGCACCTGTATGCAGCAAAACAAAGCCTTGTTTTGCTGCACTGACCGAGGCCGAGATTTTTCCTTTGTGGCTGGAGCCCCCCAACTCTGACTATAAAGGCAACATCGTACGCCTGCAGGCACCGCCGGTTTGCTTGTGGAGGTCCAGAAAAGAGCCCTGGTCTCGCAAGCAAGCTGCCTAGGTCTGCAGGCGCTTTGCGACTCTGGCAGCTTGCTTGCGAGGAGACCAGGGTTGTTCCCTGGACCTTCGCAATCCTGCCTTTAGGGTTGGGTGGAAGCGCCAGTCAGAGGAGGGAAACAGAAGCCTTGTTTCCCTGCTCTGATCAGTGCTGCGATCCTAGCCCTTGGGGCCGGGGTTGTGGGGTGGAATTCTTCTCCCAACCCCGGTCCCAAGGGCTAGGATCCTCTCCCCCTCAAGCCCCAAAAATAGCACAGGTGTTACCCTTAGTGGAAGGGAACGAATCCGTTCCCCGTCACTAAAGGGCTGTGGGCCTGGGGTGTCCTCTTTAAGATTGTGGGGTCTGCGGAGTGCTAGCCACCAACAGACCCCCGATCTTAAAGAGGACAAACCCAGCCACCTGCCTTGTGAAGGGGAGGGTGGGTGATCCGATAGCATCGCCCCCTGCTTTGCAAGGCAGGGGCCCAGGCTCAGAAGTGCCCAAAGCCAGGCGCCTGCCTTGCAAAGGGGAGGGTGGGTATGCAGGATGCCAGCCATATGCAGGATCCCTGGTCTTAAAGAGGACACCCCAGGCGGGCCCTCCTCTTTTAAGATCGCTGTGTCTCCGGGTGGCTGGCACCCCATAGACACCACAATCTTAAAGAGGACACCTTGCCCAGGGTGTCCTCTTTAAGATCGGGGTGCCTGTGGGGTGCCAGCCACCCGCAGATACGCCGATCTTAAAGAGGACACCCCAAGCAAGGAGTCCTCTATAAGATCACAGGGTCTGTGGGATGCCAGCCACCCACACACACCCCAATCTTAGGGCATCTGCAGGGTGCCAGCCACCCGCAGACTCCGCGATTGTAAAGAGGACTCCTTGCCCGGGGTGTCCTCTTTAAGATCACAGGGTCTGTGGGGTGCCACCCACCCGCAGACACCCCAATCTTAAAGAGGACTCCTCGCCCAGGATGTCCTCTTTAAGATTGCGGGGTCTGCGGGGTGCCAGCCACCCGCAGGACCCCCAGTCTTAAAGATGACACCTCACCCGGGGTGTCCTCTTTAAAATTGGGACGTCTGCTGGGTGCCAGCCACCTGCAGACTCTGGGATCGTAAAGAGGACTCCTCGCCCGGGGTGTCCTCTTTAAGATCACGGGGTCTGCAGGGTGCCAGCCACCCGCAGACACTGCAATCTTAAATAAGACTCCTCGCCCGAGATGTCCTCTTTAAAATCGGGTTGTCTGCAGGGTGCCGGCCACCTGCAGACGTCCCGATCTTACACACCTTGCTCGGGGTGTCCTCTTTAAGATCGGGGCATCTGCAGGGTGCCAGCCACCAGCAGACACGTGATCTTAAAAAGAATTCCTTGCCCGGGTGTCCTCTTCAAGATCATGGTATCTGCAGGGTGTCCTTTAAAGAGGACACCCTGGGCGGGCAGCCCTTTAGTGACGAGAACGGATCCATTTGCTTTCACTAAGGGCAGCGCTTGTGCTAGCTATTGAGCTTGAGGGGGGGGATTTCTCACTAAAGGGCCGCGGGGAGCGGTGTTGTCTATGGGGCTTTGGGGGGGGGGGCAAGAAATCCCCCCCTCAAGCTCCATAGACAGCACATGTGCTGCCCTTAGTAAAAGGGAACGGTTCCGTTTCCCTGCACTGGTAGCGAAATGGAGTCTTGCTGTTCCCTCTGCCCTCTGTACGCTCTGACCCGATATGAGATGTTTTCGAGAGGTTTGCTGAGCGCATTAGTACTATATATTATGCAGATGCTTGATAAAGAATACGAAATATCTGTTTCACTGGAAGGATATTGACCAGTTATTCTGCTTCGTTCTATTTCTCGTTCACTGATGATTGCAGCTGCTCCCGGCTCCCGCAATCGTGCTTTGTCTTTTCATGGACTTTATCATCTTGTTGACCAGTGATACATTTTACTATTGTGTTTATTGTCTGCATATTATGACGGTATTTGTATGATTATTACTTGTATTAGCAGTGGCTACTATGTACGTTTATCATTCTATAACTGTTTTGTCAGCTATGTGCTTACCTTTCTGCTTCAGATGTTGAACATGATTACCTTTGCCTAGCTACATTAGCATGTTTGATGTATTTGTACAATATTAACTGTGATAGTGGTGTTACTATGAACATATACTTGTTTATTGCTTGATTGCTTTTGTTAGCTTTGGGCTTACCTATCTGTCTCTCAATGTGATTACTATTGCCTAGCCACTTTAGCATGATTGACGGACTTTTCTACTTGGCTATTTTTTCCCTTACTTATTATCGTGTGCTCTTATGCCTCGTGCTGTGGTCGCTCTGCACTTTCGATTAAAGTTTTGTACTTTTAGTCTACTGACTTCATATTATTGGGTGTTTGCTTGTTTCCTATTCCCTCTGCCGTTTTGGCAAGTGGAACACCGAAACTCCATTTCGCTAACGGTGTCTTTGGCCAGAGAAGCGCTTTACTCCTGGGAAAACGCTTCTCCAGCCAAAGGCCCCCCTGCGCTGTTAGCAAAATGGAGTCTCAGTGTTCCACTTGCTGAAATGGCAGAGGGACCAGTGAGACTCCATTTCACTATCAGCACTTGGGCTGCTTTCCTCCTGGGATTCCCAGGAGGAAAGCAACCCAGCACTGCCAGTTCACAAAGGGGCTTTGGGTGGGGGAGGCATTTCAGTTTTTGAAGGATTTATGGGGAATGTTCATATCATGCTTTGATCAGCATATTTCATGTTTATCATAAGACATTGTTTTGCTCTTGATTATTGACTTTACAATATAATTTTGAATGTGATAATTTGAAATGCTTGTGTTGTAAATATCTTAATATTAAGGTTTCTTTAATTTAGATGATAAAGATAAGCCAGTTTACATCATTTCAACACTTGATAATGCAGTTGATGATCTTCTAGCAATTGAATACATAAAGGTACTGGGGAAAACTTTCACATCATTCTTTCAACAATTCTGTTGATGGATTTTATATAAATATTTGAAAACTATTTATTTATCAGAGTCTGAAGCACTAAAATTTAAAAGCAACATAATTTAAAAACCTAATCATCTAAAAATGTATGCATACATAAACTACATGTTTACATATTCACACTCTACTTTTCCAATGTTCAGCAGTTTGAAAAAGCCCCGTCATTTGCTTCAAACAAATCCTTGATATCACACTGTTCAAGCAAGTTGCTGTAGATTAGCAGATGTTCAAAGTCTTGTTTTTCACCACTGGGCTTAGCAACCCAGGTGGTGGTGGGGTTCTGAAGAGAGGCTTGGGACCCTATTCCCAACCTCTCTTTAGAAACCCCCCTTCCCCGCCTGGATCGCTAAGCCCCTTAGCGATCCAAGGGGGGGATGTGTCTGAAGAGAATCTGGGGAAACTTTTTCCCTGCCTCTCTTCAGAAACCTCCACCTGGATCGCTAAGAGGCTTAGCCATCCAGGCCGGGGTGGGGTGGGTGGGCGTGGGGGGGTTCTGAAGATAGGCTGGGAAAGGGGTCCCCAGCCTCTCTTCAGAAACACACAAACACCCCCCCCCTTGATTGCTAAGCCCCTTAGCGATTCAGGCGGAGGTTTCTGAAGAGAGTTTGGGAAAAAGTTTCTCCAGCTTCTCTTCAGAAACACCACCCTCCTGCCTGGATCACTAAGGGGCTTAGTGATCCAGGTGGTAAAGGGTGGGTTCTGAAGAGAGGCTGGGAAATGGGTCCCCAGCCTCTCTTCAGAAACAACTCCCCCAGGTGGGTGTATCTGAATAGATTTCCTCTTCGGAAAGGGAACTGGTTTTTTTTTTTTAACGTGCAATAAATGTATCACACAATGTTAAAAACCGCATAACATTAAGACTTGTGTAACCAAGTTTTAACTTTATCCAGAGTACTACTGTATTTGTGTTTTTCCGGGTTAGATTTCGGGTGATCTCATAATAGACAGCTAGTTCTTTAAGAACAGATGCCAGATTAGTTTCTGCTTCCTCAAACATTGTTTCCTGAACGATGATTGCTGTGTCTTCTGCATAAATTAAGGCCCTAGTTTAGTGATGGCGAACCTTTTAGAGACTAAGTGCCCAAGCAGGAGGAGGTGGTGTGTGGGCAAGCACCGTGCATGCACCACTTGAGACGTACCGCTGATGTCACATGGGTGCATGCACATGCATGGTGGCTTCCCATGCACGGGCACTCCCTCCTTGGAAACTCACAAATGTGTGCACACACTCACAAAATTGTAGGTATTAGGAGGGTGTTGTGTGGGCAAGCACCGTGCATGCACCACTTGAGACGTACCGCTGATGTCACATGGGTGCATGCACATGCATGGTGGCTTCCCATGCACGGGCACTCCCTCCTTGGAAACTCACAAATGTGTGCACACACTCACAAAATTGTAGGTATTAGGAGGGTGTGTCCCCGGCGGGGTGTCTGGTCGCCTCACCTCACTGGTGAGGTGCCATAGGTTCACCACCACTGCCCTAGTACTGTAACTGTTTCGATCAACTAGTCATTGGTATAGATATTATACAACACAGGGGGCAATACACTTCCTTGAGGAGGGCCATTTTCCTGAACTCTCCAATGCTCTTTTTGCCCTTCAGGGAGACCAGAAACTGTCTGTTCTGCAATAGGTACTGGATGAGCTGTGTCAGTTAATAGTCCTTAGTAGTTGTGTACACCTTCCCATAAATATCTTATTGTTTACTGTATTATATGCAGTTAGGAAATCAATAAAAGCTATTCCTGTAAACTTCCCCCTTTAATATCCATCTTCTATATGTTAGGTTAAATTAAGTATTTGACTAGAGCATTAATTTCATGGTCTGAAGCCTGACTGTTTGTTAATGATCATAAATTCTGTTCATAAACATTCTCTCCAAGACTTTGAAAAGATGACAAAGGAGCGATACTGGTTGAAATTTCTTGGGATCAGTTGGTTTTTTCCCTGGCTTAAGTAGGGTGGAAACTTTCACTTTATGCCATATCTTTGGGATCAGCATCCTAGCAACACAAGTATCCATCAATTTTAGGATCCAATTGATGTTTTTTTGGGCCAGATGTTTAATTTATTCTGACTTCATGTCATCTGAGCCTGCAGCTTTATTGTTCTTCATCTTTAAGATAACAGTTCTCAGTTCTTGATGTGTGAAAGATAACAGTTCTCAGTTCTTCATGTGTGAAAGAAGTGTCTGTCACCTCTTTATACCTTTGGGATTTCATTTCTCTGGGTCTTATATCAAATCAATCTTTATTATGGTCCAAGATCAGCATAGTACAACAAAAATAGCAGAAGTTGAAATATATCAAGAGACAGAAGTTAAATGAGGGCAATCTGGCTGCAGCATCTGTCACCCCATTGATCGCCAGGGTTGATTCAGCTGATCTGGCTGGCTAGGCGGGTGTCCTCTTCTTCCCTCATCACATCCCTCCCATGTGCATCCCTCCCAAAGCTGCACGTTCAGTAAAAGAGGATGACCATCCCAGATAGAAGAAGTCTACCGTTCTTCAGTCAAGGGTCTTCTAGTTTCCCCATTTAATAACAGTTGATGTGCAGTTTGGTCAGGAGAGATTTTACATTATTCCCAGGGGTGGTGGGAGTGGATCACCTTGGAGATTCTTTAATAATTTGCAAGCTTGGCGATTATTCATCTCTGTTCTTGATGTTGATATGGCTTGGAGAAGCTATTCATCCGTTTCTATTGACTCTTCAGCGAAGGGATCAGTTTCAAAAAGTTGTTCATGAAGAGCCTTCATGTCCTTGTCCAATCTAGGTATATAAGATGTTCTACATTCCCTTGGAATGTATCTACAAGATACAATCCCCACCAATTCATCAAAACCAGAATAATTTTCCAGCTGTGGGCTGACATTTGTCACTTCTTCATCTAGATCTCAAGTAAAATTGTTCCATTCATTTTTCTTAAAGTTGAATCTTCTTTTACATGCAACTATCTCTGGCTTTACAGCAGATTCTTAAGCACTATACAATGCATATATATATTTGGCATTTGAAAATAGTCAGATTGTATTATCCAAAAACCTAATTATTTGATCCTGTTTAGTATTCCAGCAAGTACCTCTTGACACATATTAATACCTTTATTTCGGAGAGGAGAGAGCAAATATGTGTTGTTATCATTATTTCTAACAACTCTTTCTCATCCTTACTTAGGTTAATACCTTCCACATTTGTTAACATAGTGATACCCGATCCCAGTTTCACCACTTTACCAAATATTACTCCTATCTCCTTTTCAATACTTTTCCAAAAAACATTCACCCCAGTACCACATGTGTTCATATGTTCCAATTGTGTCTTTACATCTCCAGCACATTTTATCCCTTTTATTATCCATTTGATGCAGTCTCACTGGGGTCAGGTACCAACTCCATAACATTTTGTAATTATGTTCCTTTATTCTTACCGACATAGTTCTCATAATCCTCTTTTTCCATTTATTTCTCCATATATCATTTTCTATTTTTATATTCATTTCTTGTTCTCATTTTAATTTTAAGTCCTCTTGTGGATCACCCTCTTTATTCAATAGCTTATACAAATTACTGACTAATCCTTGGGTATTTCTATCTCCTCTTCTAATTTTAAAAATCAATTCCTCAAATTCCGTCTTATCTCTTTCCAAATCATATCCTCTCATATATTTACTATTCCATTTACTAATCCTCAATCTCTGAAACCAATTTAATTTTAATTGTTCAAATAAATTTGACCTACTAATCTCATCCCTACACAACCATAGCCAGTCTCTCAACAGGAAAACTTCATTCTTGTCTAGTACTTCTTTTACCTCTTTTTCCATTTTAATTGGAAAATCCGCTATATCAGAAAGTTCCAGTATCGGAGAAATATTCGGAGCCAAATCCTTCTTTACCTTCTTCCATACACTCATTAATTCTTTCATCATGGCATTTTTAGTTACTAGTTTTCCCGAATTACATCCTAAAAAGACCATTTTCCTATATGCCTATAGTCACTCATCTCAATTTCCTCCCAAATTGCCTTTTCTCTTGCCAAGATCTTCACAACATTCTTAATTTGAAATTGCTCGATAGTATGCTATCAGATTTGGCATACCCAATCCACCTTCTTTCTGCGATAAGTACCATAACTTTTTTGATAACCTAGCTTTCTTTCCACCATTACAAAAATTATTAATCATTTTTTGAAACTCTTTAATCTCCTTATCCTTCATTTGAATTGCTAATGCATCAAATAAAAAATGTATTCTAGGTAATAACATCATTTTAGTAAGCGCAATTCTCCCAAACCATGACAAATTCAACTTTTGAAACCTTTGTATCCTATTTTTAAAATCTTTCTTCAGACTGTCATAGTTCAGTCCTTTGAGTTCTTCCCATCTATTTGAAATAATTATTCCCAAATATTTCAATTTGTTCTTAATCTGAATATTAACTAATCTCTTTATCTTCTTCTGATCCTCCTCACCCATATTACAAAGCATCATTTCCGATTTATCCCAATTTACTTTCAGTCCAGTAATATCTTCAAAATCCTTTAATTGTAACCTAATTCTATCCATTACCTTATCTGGATGTTTTACAATTATCAATGAGTCATCAGCATACATACTTACCTTATTTCCCATAATCCCCTCAATTTTCTTATCATCTCTTATAGCTTTCGCTAGTATTTCCATTGCCATAATGAACAAAATTGGGGACAACGGGCAGCTGTGTCTTGTACCTGCCTCTAATTTTATCTCATCAGTAACCTTGTCATTCACTATGACAGTGGCTATTCCTTGCTGATATAATTTATCAATTATCCTTCTAAATTTATCCCCAAATCCATACCATTTAATTATTTCCTTAATTGTAGTCCATTGCAGAGAGTCAAATGCCTTAAATATGTCCAGGGATATTAATCCAACTTTTTCTTTTGTTTGACTCACAAAATCTACTAAATCTAACACCCTTCTGGTCAAATCTGCCATATGACGTCCTTTCAAAAAACCCACCTGATCAGCATTTATATAATTACCCATAAAATTATTTAAACAGTTGGCCAATATTGCTGTGAAGATCTTGGCATCCTGATTTATCAGAGTCATTGGTCTATAGGATTATACTTTTTCTAAATCTTTTCCAGGTATTGGCAACAGTACGATTATGGTCCTATACTATGAAGTCGGAATTTGCCCACCATCTAATATATAGTTATACAATTTTACCAACTTTGGTACCACTATATCTTTGAATTCCTTATAAAAATCAGCCAGCAGTCTATCTTCCCCTGAAGCTTTCCCCAATTTTAAACCTGTGATTACCTCTTTTACTTCCTTTTCTGAAACTTGCTCTTCCATTCTATCCTTATGTTCCTGTTTTATTCCAAATGCTATTTGGCATTCTAATTGCTTTTTGAGCTTCTCCACATCTATCTCTTTTCTTGAATATAGACCTTGATAAAATTCCTGCACAATTTTACATTTATCCTTAATCTTATTACATCTTAATCTATGCTTATCGATCAGGACTCCAATCTCCCTTTTCCCCCTCTTATCCTTTGCTGCTTTTGCAAGTAATCTCGGATTTTTATTACTATATTCAAAATACTCTCTTTTTAAATACACCAAACCTCTTTTTACCTTTTCTATATCTTTGCCTACCGATTCAGCCTTCAATCTTTGTAAGATCATAAAGACCTTCTTATCTTTTGTTCTTGAATGTTCCTCCTGTAACTGCTTTATCTCATTTTCAATTTTATCCTGCGCTATCTTATACTTTTTATACCTATTACTTGCTTGCTTGATACATTCCCCTCTAAAAACCGACTTCATGGCATCCTAAACTACATTGAAATTTACCTCACCATTATCGTTCCATTGCCAACTTTCCTTCCAACTCTCCATAATTTGCTCTTTACACTTTTGATCTTTAAATAAATTAGGATCATACCTCCATCTCCTTCTCCTATTTTCTCCCTGTAAATTCATTTCTAACATTACCTTAGCATGATCTGACTCCTTAAAAATTCCAATTTCAATCTCTTCCAAATTTGTAACCATATTTTCGGAAACAAATATATATTCTGGAGTATGAATTATGAACATGTGAAAAATAAGAATATGCCCTTTCTGTCCCCTTACGTTCTCTCCAGGAGTCTTTCAAACCCAAAACAGCCATCCAGTTATCCAAAACCCCTCCTCTAATACTTTTCCCACATCTCAATATATTGGTACACTCCAAGTTTGATCTCACTAAATTAAAGTCACCAGCCACTATCATCCTTGCTGATTTATCTAAAACCAAGATTTTACTTATTTTTTCTAAAAATTCAGCTTGGTGCTCATTCGGGGCATATATATTCACCAAAATTAATTCCTCATCATCTATTTTCCCTTTTATTATCAAATATCTTCCCTCTGAATCTGATATACAATTAGTTATTTCAAACCCCAATCTAGTTGAAATTAAGGTTGCAACTCCCCTTGCTTTTGATGCACCATAAGACATTTTATAGTGTTGCATCCAACCAAAAAATTTTTAATTAGTATCCTGAGATTTTTGATGAGTTTCCTGAAGAAAGACTATCCTTCCTCAATGCTGATTGTATCCTTCTGCTCTTAACCACAGATCCTGTACCTTTCACATTCCACATCACAACTTTAATATTCCTCATATTTTAAATTAAATTGATAACCGCTTCTTCCACATCCGAGTTCTCCACTGGGCGTGCTACCTTCTACCCCACAATAATCAAAATAAAACTTAAAACTAAAAACACACATAACTAACCTCCCCATTTTCTTCCTCTTTTTCCAAAAGGGAAGAAGAAGAAGGAAAAAAAGAAAAAAACCTTCCTCTTCCCCAGGGGGGAGGGGGGAACACATAAGATGTACGCAACAGTTAACGCTCGAGCGCACCTTCATATAAAAACATCAGCGTTCACTTCCCCTTCTTTCCTTCATCTGACTCTTCCTCCAACACAATTAGTGATAGATCAACTTCCGCTTCACCAGTTTGTTCACCTCCCACAATGCCACCCACATCATCTCCACCATAATCCCTCCTTATCCCTCCCGTCGCCAACAAGTCTTTCCTTAGCTCCAACCATTCAATTGAATCCCCCTTAACCAAATCAAGTAGGCACAAATATTCCAATGCATCAATTCTCATATCAATCACTTGCATTTTTCTATCATGAAAAAATCTTAACTGTTGTGGAAATAGCCAATTATATCTTATTCCTTTTTTCGTCAAAAATTTTGTTACAGGCTTCATCTTGTATCTCCAACTACGTTCCTTAATGGAGATGTCATTATATACCTCTACATCACTTCCATCAATTTTCAGAGTGCCAGAACCCGCTTGTTTTAAAAAGGCCATTACCTTCAACTTATCGCCCCAATTTGCAAATTTAACCAAAACATTCCTTTGATCTGTCTTTCCCCTCCTGGGTCCCACTCTATATGCACTTACAATGTCTTCATTAACAAAATATTTCCCCATTTTCAAATTATTCAGCCAATCAACAATTCTATCTCTTAACTGGTCTGGCGTTCTCAATACCAAATGACGAATCACAATGTTCTGTTTTCTCATCATTTCTTCCATCACATCTATCCTTTTTTTCCTGATCTTCCATTTTCGTGGTATTTTCCTTCACCTCCTCCTGTATCCCTTTCATTTCCCCCTTCATTCCTTTCATATCATTTTGCATCAACTTAACATTACCCTCTACCTTATGGAAATTTAGATCAACTTTCTTAGAAAAATTCATAAACGTTGTAAACAATTTATCTTGTTTCCCCAAAATTTCAGTCTTATCTTTTACTCTTGCTTCATCCATCCTTTCAAATTTCTGAAATAATTTACCCAATTCCACCATTATTTGAGTCTGTTCATACGTTGGTTCCAGAGATGATGATGTTGATGGTGGGACATCGGTTGCCACTGGCTTATCTTTCTTCTTAGGTTTCACAACCGGCTCCTCCTCCTTTCCCTTTGCTCTTGTGACGTCCATGGTAATATCAAATAGAAGCTTTAGTGCTGAAATATCCTTAGCTTTCACTCCTTGCAACTCCTCCAGCACTCCAAATTTCCAGGTCAATCTTCTTCAAGTAAAATTGTAATCCCAAAGTTTGTTGCTTATAATCCAATCGTGAGGAATCACTTATTGTAAATCCAATTATTACTTTAGTAACCAAACACCCTTGCTGAAATAAGGAAAAAAGGGAATAGGAGGGGAAATAATCCCAAAGCTGATTTTTATTCAAAAAATCCAAAAAAACAACAACAAACAAACCAAAAACATCCAAACACAGTGCATCCAGAAATAAATCCAACAAGGCACATGAAGGAGTGAAAAAAGTTAAATCCAATAATCCAAAAAATAGGAAGTCTATCCACAAAACAGCAAAAAAGAAAAAAGAAGGGCATTCCGAACGTGGCTACATTTACCGGGTAACTCTTTTCCTTTCTTTTCAAAGAGTAATGTTTATCCTTTTATCTTGCTCTTCTCTTCACTCCTCGCTTTCTTATCAACCACGAATCCTTCTCCCCGGTTCACTCCACTTTCTTTCTCCGATATTACCCTCTTCTTTAACCCTCTTTTTAAGTTTCGTTTTCCTTTGCCACCGCCATTAAGCCCCTTTCTCTCCAACCTCCTTCTCCGCCGATCTTCTTTAAAACTCTTTTTTATTCAGCCACAGTCTCTTTTCCCACTGTTATGGCTCTTACTCACCCCCAGCAATTTCTTCAGCCGTGGAAAAACTCACGGTTTGAGTTTAATTTAGTTTTCGGTGTTCTTTCTCAGCCTCCTTTCTCGGCCTCCTCTTTGGTCCCGTTCGCCGCTATGCAGCCAGAGGCGCAGCGGTTTCGCCACTTGCTTCTCCGGCCAGACCCGCTTCCAAACTCCGACCTCCGCAACGAAATTCGCTACCACTCTTTGCAACACTTCTATCCTCTTTTTTAAAAAAAAACCCCTCATTTACCGCTGTTTTAGCTGCTGTTTATCACATTATGGTGCGCAAGCTCTTAACCTACGATGTTAAGTCCTCGCCATATTAGGCCACGCCCCCAATACTTTGATCATTTAATAGCAAAAAGAAGGACCTTTAATTTTTCATCTGGAAAGCAAAAAGCACAGGAGGTTCTTTTTTTTTTCTTTGCTTGAAGATTGTCAGGAGCTCATCACAACAGAAAGCAGGTTGTAAACTTTATTGACTCTTGGTCTAGTAGTGTGTCAAAGTGGATATGTTAATATCGGAACAAATATTGATTATCTGTAAATTTTGGTTGAAGCTGTATATATAATATTTTTCATTATTTTATTTTATTTTTCATCTGAGAACAGGCAGACATTAATGGTCCAGAACTGAAAACTACTTATAAGAATGTTCTACAATTGATAAAGGTAATGGTGAGGATTTCTTTGTGTAAAACTGATATGCTCAGGACATCTATTTAAATATATATTCTTACTAAGGTTATTTTTTGTTAGGTGAATTTTTCTTCCATAGATATCCATTTACACACAGAAGCGCTTCTGAGCACTATGAATTTTATAAATAATCTTCTCCCAACACAAGAGTCTGCTTCAGAAGAGGTTGTACAGGAAAAAGAAGAGAAGAGAGAAGTTCTAAAGAAATTGAGTAAGATTTTTTGTTTGTTTGAAGGTTGTGTCATGCTGTTTAGATTTCAATTTGATTTTAGCTTATAGTTTTCTCTGAACTGTAGTAAATAACTGCATAAACATTTCCTTCAGTACTTGACATGTTAAGTTACAATTAGTTACTCATCTTCCACTTTAAAATGATTGTAGTGTAGTGTGTGTGTGTTTCATTGCTTCTCTTGTGTGTTTGTGCCTTTTTGTACAAATGTCTATCATAGGAGTGAGCAACAATTGACTGCTGAAAGTTTTTGGTCTATAACTCATGTTAACCAGCCAGCATAGCCAGTGGTGAGAAATTAAAGGAGCTGCAATCCAGTAGTATCTAGAGGGCTATAATTATTCTCTTTTAGTCTGCTATATTTAAATCCAGCTCTCTAATTGGAAGCATTATTAATGTTGTTTAATTAATGTTGCTTTTTACATCCAAATAGCTTCAAAAAAATCAAAATATGAAGATGTTCGTGACCTCCATGTTTGTGCAGACTTGTCATGTTTGCGCATTTTTATAAGGGAACAGAAGCGCAGGATATCTGAAATCCGTGTTGAAGGTAAGATTAAAGCATGTACCTAGAAGAGCTTTGAAAATTGAGTTATGTTAGAGTAATTGATTCATATTGTAATGTTTAGGTTTTGATGGCCAGGTGAAGGTGAAGAAAGAAACAACTGAAATATTGGCTAAGTTAAAGAATATAGTTATTTTGGATTGTGACACCACAGCGCTTTATAAAAAGGTATGAGTGGTCATTTTAAAGCATACATTTTTCCTAGCTGGGAACAGCTATTATGCGTTCCCCTCTCCAAAAAATTGCATTCGGGTATTTACCGATATGTTCATGTTAAATAGCTGATACTGATAATAAGATAACTAATACTGTAATCTTATGTTGGGTGCAGGTTCTGGGTGTATATTTCAGTGAATATGTACAATGGGAGCCCAAAATTTGCCGCTTGCATGGATTATTTAATTTTGTTTAAAATACATGTATTAGATTCTATCCTGTGTTATAATCACAGTTGAATGCCCCATGTTTATGAGATTGTTGACATGTGTTAGATTGTAACTTATGTTACCTACATTTCATGCTCCTTTTATGTTTTCTAAAAATCTGCTCTGGCGCATAGGTTGGAGAGGACCTGGGCACTTCAGGGGTGGGTTAAAATCACTGCTGTTCTGTTTGTGGAAGCCTCCGCTAATGACAAGCAACTTCCATGAGCAGAAGGACATTTGTTGTGAATAGAATGGCTCCTTTGGATCTAACTCGAGGTTCTTGTCTTTAATTGTCATTGTGTCTAACTATAAAACTAAAAAAATTAAAGCTAAATTTTTTTTAAAGCTAAACACCATTTCTCCCCCAAAGGCACTCTATATTACTGAGAAAGAAGTCTTCAGTTTCAAAATGGTGACATACGTGGATGCCACAGATGGTATTTCTTATACAAATATGCATGCTGTTGACAGCCAGGTTTATTTAACTGTTGGATGCATTCAAATTATTTTTGTCAACAAATTTGTTTCTGCTGTTTTGGTAAGTTAAATGTACCCTTTCCTCTTTGTTTTGGAGAATATGTATGTAGGGCAAGGGTGATCCAAATTTGGTACATGTGCAAGTGAAACAGTGTTTGTGTTGTGTGAAATACGTAAGAGACATTGTTAAAATACCATTTCTTTTTACTCTAAAACAGGGGTGCCCAAACTACGGCCTGGTGGCCAGATCCAGCCTGTGACATCTGTCACGAGTGCTCTGGGGTCTTTAGACTAAAATTCTGCTCAGGGTTTTGAAGCAGACAACAGTCCAAAGATTTATAATGAAGTGCCAAGAGGTTTGTAAAAAAAAACACCTTTCTCAGAGATTCTAACTAGGGCTTCCTGTCTCACTCTGAGATAATCAGCTTCAGCTGACAATTAAAATAGCTACATGGGAAATTTATAAGAATTCAGCCTCATAACCCAAATAATGCCCCTCTACAAATCTCTCCTCATGAGGCACTCCAAGAGTCCAGTTTTCTCCTTGAAAAATGACGAATGGTCGGTAGATAAGAAGTTCCTACCGCAGGCTAAGATTTGACTTCTACCTCCCTTCTTTAGAGAGAACAGCCTGGCACTTTTCAAAGATAAAATATATTCTGGCTGGACACCTAAACATTCCCTCTTTAAACTAAGAGGCGCATAAAATCAATCTACCCAGTATTCAAAATAGCAGCACTTTATTGGCTTACAATATTGAGGTAGATTAATATACAGTTATAATAAAAATTCAGGAATACAAAAAGAAATCATAAACAAAACATAAACATGAATAACTAAGCTGTAAATAGATCTACGAAAGTGGGGCGAAAATCCCCTCATAGGTTCAGACTGTCATGGTATGGCTGAGAGAAGCTTACCCTATTTTGATCTTCTCTACTCTACTCCTCTCTCCCTACTTAACACCAGGGTAAAAAGGATTCTTATTTATACACTTTACAGTCAGACACCTGCATCAGAAACATGTGAAAACTTCCAACTATGTCTCGAGGAGACAAGCTGGCTGGGTGTGTGGGTGTTACGCCCCCCTACCCACCTGTTTGGGACATCTGCTAATTACGTGAGTCTGTTATCTCTTGTGCCATCTTCTTATCTGGTGAGATGGACAAAGTGTCTGGGTGTCAGACTTCAAGTCTGCACATCGACTACAGGTGTCTGAATGAACATATTTGTCTAAATATCTGTTCTAACGAACACCTGTGAGTTAGTATTACATCATAGAATAAGGATCTAGCAAAACATTTTTACTTCAAGCAGTAAACAACTTTAATAAGAGCAAAGTTCACTCCTTTTAAATGCCAATTCCTTTACAACATCAATTCATCCTGCCTGTGGAGCCCTCATCACTCCTGGGAGTGTAAGTAAAATGCACCCATACGGGCACATTTTACTTACACTCCCGGGAGCGACTAAGGCTCCGCAGGCCAGATGAATTGGAATTAGGGGCCGGATCCGGCCCCAGGCCATAGTGACAGGCCCCCTGAACCATGTGACTGGCCCTCGGCCCAAAAAGTTTGGGCACCCCTGCTCTAAAACAAGGCTTATGGAGCAGAACACATCTCTTTCTAATTATTATTATTATTTAGGAGGGCACTTAAGACTTGGCAATGCCAGCGGGTGTGGGGGCATACAGGTGTGACAGCCCAGTCCTGCTGGCTTACATAAATAGTGCCCTACAACTTACTTGTTTGTTTTTATCTCCCCCCTCCCCCCTTCTGTTTTTATTTTCTTCTTATTTTCCATTTCTTTTGACTAGTTTTCTCTTAAGGGGTTAGGAGGGGTATTGGAGGGTTTATGCACTTTTAAGATTGTATTTTAGATGGGGTTTTAATATCGTTTTTATCTGTATTGGTTTTTTATCGTTTGTGTGTTTTTATTGTATTTTTATGTTGGTAGCCGCCCTGAGTGGAGTTTGCACCAATAGGGCGGGGTATAAATATACAGAATAAATAAATAAATAAATATTATTCATATGGATTAAAAAAACTTGCAATGAGTGATTTCTTAGGTGTTTTCTTGTCCTCTCCCTCATTTCAATGTAAACAAAGAATAAGACATCACTGATTTAAAATACATGATTGACTGATTTTTATGTATTTATACAATACTTAACTTTTCAACATCTTTCTCTGTTGCTAAAATATCATTATCACTTTTTTAGGCTTTTGTAAACAATTTTCAGACAGCAAAGGAAGCAATTACTGAAGCCACAGTTCAAGCTGCGGAGAAAGCTGCTACTGGTGTAAAGGAATTGGCACAGTATAGTTCCCGAATGGCACTGGATATTAATATTAAAGCACCTGTTTTAATACTTCCACAATCAGCTGTATCGACAGATGTTCTGGTTGCTGATTTTGGCTTGATCACTGTAAAGAATGAGTTTTTGATTACTAAAACAAAACTTCGATACACTGTTCCACCAATTCTTGACATTATGCATGTGAAACTGAGTGAACTAAAGCTTTACAGGTAATATGATGATGATTTTATAATTTTCCTAAACTGAACTGTCAGATCAAACAGTGCTAAAATGGTGTAATATGAAGTACTGTTAGTGTGTATCAAGTTCAATGAGAATCAAACAACTAAGATATTGCAGATTGAAATTGCTCTTTCAAAGAGAAAATGCTTTGTCTTACATTGGACCACTTGGATAGATTTGTGAGATCCATGTCAAGGCTAATTTGAGTAGAGTGATTCAAGGCTTTGCAGACATTATGACAACCATAGTTGTCCACGTGTGTCATCAGCGGAAATGCATGGAGAATACAATTGACTGCTTGCTGACCTGGACAGCAGAAAGATATGGTGGATTTCTTTGCACTTTTCTTGGTCAGGTCACTTCCTGCTGAAAGAAACTGTTTCTAAAAGAATAAGGAAGGCTGTTAGGGCACTTTGGAATTCATTGACCATTAGAGTCAGTGGTGGGCATCATTTTTTTTTTTTTGCTACCACACCATGGCCAGGTTGCCACCCTGGGCTATCAACTCCATGCGTGCGCTCGCACGTGTACCACCTGGACATGTAGGGGGAGGTGGGTGGGGCAGGGAGGGGGCGTGGGCCCCAGAAATTTTTACTACCCCCCTGGCGGACCGGTGCAGACCGGGAGCTGCCCACCACTGATTAGAGTGTTTATGACTGACATGACCAGTAATGTTATCAGTTCTTTCATCGCAGTATCAAATGCAGAGATAAGCTGAGTTATGAGCTTATTACTTTCAAGTGGCCCTTTTATTGATCAGAATCCAGTGCTGAAAATAAAGAAGCTGATAGGGAGGCAGGTAGAACACAAGTGGTATAATCTCACTCATTTTAAGAAACATTAGCATTTATAATCACATTATTCTGTGACAGTGATTATGATGAAGGAACAGTTCTGTTCCTGAGTTTCATGGAGAACATTCTTCCATTCTCATTAAAATTTGTCAATATTTTACAGTAATTCCCTAGGAAATGGAGCTATCCTGGTATCCAGGACTCTGTTTGACTTGCAGAAAAGCAGCTTTAGGTAGGAATGTTTAAGAACCTAGCCTAAAAGATCTCTGCAAAGAGATTTTCCCTCTTTCCTTTCCCACCTTTTTTCACTATCTAGGACAGTGTTTTCCAACATTTGGTTTTTAGACTTCAATTCCCAGCAGCCTAAGTCAATTCCCCAAAGCATTGATCAGCCAATCTACTGATTTAGGCTTCTGGGCATTGAAGTTCTCCTGTGGGGCATAGGCCCCATGTTGGGAACCACTGATCTAGGAGTAGTGTTGATGCTGAGCCTCAAGATCTGCTTAAGCACTGGCAGCATTCTGCATCTGATTACTAGAATTGAAGGCAGAGCCCCTAAATCTGGGGTGGCCAACCTTGGGGCTCCAGGTGTTCTTGGACTTCAATTACCAGAAGTCCAAGTCAGCACTCCTGCTGATCAGGCTTCTGGGAATTTAAGTTCAAGAATACCTGGAGTACCAAGATTGGCCACCCCTGCCCTAACTACTATGCTGTGCTTCAATCTTGGAGAGAAGAGAATGCTCTTATTAACCAGTTTTTCTTTAGATAATAGTGAGACAATCAGAGACAGTGGAGAGCTTGTGGTTAAGCTTCCTTCCTGTTGTCCCTGTCATTGGCAGGCAAAGTCCTTTTATTCAGCCATGTTTTTGGCAACTCTGGCTTCCAGAATGTTGATACCATCTTTAAACAAACAAACAGCATTGGTTTTGACTATCTCAGTTTGGATTGATCTATTTTAAGCAGTAGAATGTATTGAATGTCAGATCAGGCACAGAAGAAACCCATTGGTATAAATTCCCAAATGACGACTTCAAGACCTACAGTTGCTAAGTAAGCAACCCATCTTAGCTTTGTGGACTGGATGCTGAAAATAGTCCGTTTCTGTTTATAGATCAAGTATTGTGAGTGACTTGTTAAAAAATGAAATACAGCTTCTACAGCCTTTAAATCTTGAAGTTAAAGTTGAACGTAATTTAGCTGCTCTCTGGTGTCATGAAATTCCTGACATTAAAGTATCTGGACGCCTCAAGCCAATGAATGTAAGTACTCAGCGGAGAAAGTGTTTTAAAGGTTTGAAAGAAGTTGGTCTGCATGGAAATATATATTCATTTATAAAGACTAAACAGCTTGGTCCAATTTGTTTGAAAAAGAATGTTTCCTTACACAAGCTTAGTCTGGGATTGAAGATAATCAGGGAAGGCCCTTTCTGTTTTTTCTGCCACCCTCACAACTACAGTAAAACCCTGGGTTGTGACAGAGGTCCATTCCAACAGCCTCCGTTGTGACCCAAAAAAATTGTAAGCCGAAGCATCCATAGCGATGAATTGAAAAATAAAAAAGGTCCTGAATTGATTGTTGTAAATGGGAAAAAAATACATTAAAAATTTGTAAACTGGGATGGCATTTCCATAGGATTTGCCATTGTAAATTGGAGCAAACTTAAACCGAGGCAGTTGTAACCTGGAGTTTTACTGTATATTTGGTGTGGACACAAGAGGACCTTCTCTGTTGTTCAAAATTGTGGATTTCCCTCCCATAAGAGTCTTTTGGAAGTCTGGCCAGGTTATCCTGTTATGGTAATAGAGTAAACCATACTGCCAGCAACTCAACGCTGGTCGTCCGGCAGCAGTTAACTAACCTGACAATCCTGAGGACTAATGGCCTTGGGGGCTGAAGTCCACAGGTAAAGATGATGGCCCCCAAGTTGATTAAATCCTACTTGAATCCATCTTTAATGTGTTTTAAAAGCTGTTTTAAACTATTTTCTGCACCAGTCTTAACTAGATACTGGTTTACTCTCTAGTGTTGTAATAAGATATTGTACATTTTTAGCCTTTAATATTGTCTATTTTAATATTGTAAGCTACCTCAGGTCCTCTTGAGAAGAGATAATAAAAATGGATGAATCTGGTCCACAATGTTTCAGCTTTCTGGGATACTGTGACTCTGAAGTGGCCAATCAGGAACAAGAAATATTAAAGGCAGCCTATATGTTTTATAAGGAACTGCTGGATTATAATTCATCAAAAGAGTCAGTTCTGTCTTCTGGGACTTGAATTGGGATAACAGTTCATTGTCACACAAACTGCATTAACTGCCACATTAATTACCAATATGGCTCATGAGTAGGCGTTTTTTAGGTTAGATGGTGTCAGCCTTCTGGAGGTTTGAAACAGAATATATCCTTCTGTGAACAGAATATGTGGGGGAGCCCATATTTTTAGTATTACATTTTTAGGAACATAATTCTTAGGTCCAACCTCTTGCTTATATATATATAGCACAAGTAAAGGTTAACTGCATTTCAGTACGTGCTTTTATCTTTAATGTCAGCTGGTTGTGTACCTGTACATTCATAGAGAATGTACAATTGTTTTCTTATGCCAGCAGGGCAACTGAATATCGAATCAACATGATATTTTTCTATTTTGAGCAATTTATTTTGTTCCTCAAGTCTTGAAAGAAACTAAGGTCTATTTGGAGTGCCTCTCCTTACCACCTTCGCCTAGTAATATGCTAAAGTGTTGTTATGAAGACGCCCATATTATATAAAGAGAGGCAGGGATTATCCAGCTCTTATACCCAACTAATAAAGTAGACCCACTAAATGCATAGGACTTGCATAACTTGCTCAAGCTATCACTATCATATGGTTGTATGATTTAGTAGCAGATTATCATTTTGTACCAGGAGTCTCAGACTTTTGGGGAACTTCCAGAAAATCCCAGTAAAGATTTAGTGTTAGGGAATATTCAGCTACTGGGAGGAAAACACTGACAAGTTGGAGGGAATTAGATCAGAGTGAGCCAAGAAGGAAACCATCACATAGTCTTGGGAGGCTAATTTTATGATTTATATTAAAAAGCTATTTTTAGTGTTCTTCGGAAGTGAAAGCTGCATTGGAAAGTCCAGTATTTTAGTGTAGCTCAGACTGAGCAGAATTATGTGGACTCTGTCCTAAAGAACCAGAGTAGTAAACCGAAGAAAAGCCGCAGATGGAAAGGCCTGTCATCAAAATCTGCCCAGCATAAACTGAACATACAACAGTAGCCATAGTACAGTGAAACATCACATGATGAAGGCCTCATATAACGAAAAATTCGTATAACGAAGAGGATTTGCGCTAACCCCTATATCCCATATAACAAATGTTTTCTATGGGAAAAATCATACAACGAAAATCTCTGGGATGCATCATACAATGAAAATTTTTCGTAGTATGATTTTTCCCATAGATATTTTTGTTGTATGATGCATCCTATAGGGATTTTCGTTATATGAGGCATGCGTCATATAACAAAAAAATTTGTATAACGAAAGACATCGTGAAACCAACTTTTTTGTTATGCGGGGTTCTACTGTATGTTGGGAAAGTTAGAAACAAAATTGAGAGGTGCTATCTTGGCTATCTTGTACAGTAATACCTCATACAAAGTCCGCTTCATATAACATCGAATTCATACAACATCGCCTAATTCCTTGAAAAAAGTTGCCTCATACAAAGTCGCTGCGACTTTGTATGAGGCATTGGGTTTTTCCCAGGTTGCATTGTGCCTGGGCAGTATAAAAGGCAGGACGCATGCATGCATTGCTCTTGTGGGTTTTGCACGAGGCGAAGAGTGTTTAGGAGTGGGTTTGAGCGCGATTTTAATTGATTGGTGTTTGCTGCTGTTTGGATGATTAACACTGTGCTACATGATGGGACATGTTGGCATCCATTTTGTCCTTGCTTCCATCCAGTAATTGTTTACAGTAGCTTGTACAAAATGGATGATCGGCCGCATAGCTGCAGATTAACACTGTGCTGCATGATGGGACATGTTAACTTTTAAACCTGCACTTCGTAAATTTTCAAAAGTTAAAAACTTGTTGTATGGTTTGTCCTCTAAAATCAGGGTTGTTTGACATGTTTTTGTAATGTATTTAGCCTTTAGACAATGATTTCTTAAAGTTCTGTCAGTTTCCTATCTGTTTCTTTGACTTTGCACTGAAGTCTGTGCAGGACATTGTATCTCTATGGAAATTATGTTCTCCTTCGTATAGTTTGTGAATCCACACTCATGGGTTATGCGCCTGCGCAGAACGGCCGATCGGAGGCTTGAAAAGCTATTGGTCAAAAGTTTTGGTGGTAAGACCGCCCACCGTACCGCCCACCCTGAGGCGCCCGCGCGCCATTTTACCTCAGTTCTCTTCTTTCCGCCTTAGCAGCAGGACGATCGTTGAGAGCTTCCTCAATTTTTTCGCCCTTCTGAGGGAAAGTCTTTTTGGCAAACTTTAAAAAATTTTTCGGTGATCTTGTCCTTCGGGCAGGATCGCCACCCCGGTGCTGTTTCTTCCTTCTCGTGGACTCAGTTACCTACTCGCTTCGGTCACCGTTTCCCCCCTCAAGGGGGTGGCGGCTGGCCAGCCCTTCGGGGTACCCGCGTTCCAGAAACTTCCGTTGGAAGAATTTTTTCTTTGATGGCCGCGGCCTTCAAACAGTGTTCGGCTTGCCTGAAAAAGTTTCCGGCCTCCGACGGGCATAGCCTCTGCCTTTTCTGCCTCGGAGAGTCTCACCAGAGCCAGTCTTGCCCTCACTGCAAGAAATTCACCCGTCTGGCGGTGCAGAACCGGAGCTACCGGCTCAAAGCCCACCTGATGGAACTCTCTCTGGCTCCCGTCGCGGCCGCTTCTACCTCGGCTAGTGTCTCTCAGCCTCCTCCGCCTTCGGCTTCTTCTTCCGCTCTTCCCATCAAGAAGAAGAAGAAGAGGGACAAGAACGGGGAGAAGAAGAAGAAACACGGGTCGGAGAAGAGGCGATCGCTCCCGCCTACTCCGCACACCCCTGTTTCTCTGGGACCTTCGCCGCCATATTCGGTCGCAAGATGTCCGTCGCCTGGGTCTTCCATCTGGGGAGGACGATCCTCCTCGGGATCGCCTGAAAAAGGACGCAGGGCTGGGGCTCCAGCTCGCCCACTTCAGGTGCTCCCGTCGCCACCTCGTGTAAGGGCCCGTTCGCCTACGAGACAGGCCTCCGTCTCCCCTAGGCCCAGGACTCCAACGCTCGACGACGCGGCGATCACCATGCCGGCCACCGTTTCGTCGCCGCCTATACCAGCCACCGTTTCGTCGGCCACCGTTTCGTCGCTCCCGACAATGCCGGATCCAGCCCAAATGGAGCTCCTGAAAGGGATGTTTGAGGTCATGGCTCAGACTTTTGCCAGCCAGTTTAAGACCTCCATGCCTGCGGCCTCTGCGGCTCCGGTACCGACCACCGCAAGCCCCAGGGATGTTGGCCCTGCTGTGGCCCCTCCGACCTCCCGAGGGTCGAGTGTCCGCTCCACTGGCCCACCCACATCGTCGCGGGTTGGTCCAGACGTCGATGCAGTGGACTCCCATCCCGCCGGCCCGCCCAGGCCGTACTGGCGCGGTCCTGACGTGGATGTAAGAGTTCCTCCCTCGTCCTCTGATGACTCCAGCGCCTCTTCGGAGGAGGACGAGGGAGACGTCGACGCTGAGAGGACGCCGGACCAGGCCATCGGCGCGGTTGACCCACCGCGTGGTGAGGATCAACGCTCGCTTATGGCCATGCTGACACGGCTCGGCACCGCTCTGAACCTGAAGGTGGACCATCCCCCACTGGAAGGTGAAGACCAAATGACCGCCAAGCTGGACAGACGGGCGGTACGGCCGGTACACATCACCATGCTGCCATCCATGTTGATGTCGGCGAAGGCGACATGGAGGAAGCCGGTGTCAGTACACTCCGTTTCGTCCAGGCTCGACGGCATGTATAGAGTCCTGGCCGAGAACGTCGAGTTCCTGCAGGCGCACCCCCTGCCGAATTCCCTGGTGGTCAAGGCCTTCCAACACAGGACAGCCACCAGCGGGTTCCCGGTGCCTTCGACCCCGGAAGGGAAGAAGCTGGATGCGGTGGGCCGTAAATTTTACGCCACCGGTTCCCTCTTCCTCCGCGCCGCCAACTACTTGGCTGCTATGGACCTGTATCAGTCTCACCTCTGGGAGCAGGTGAAGACCGAAACGGCGAAGTTGCCCGCCGACGCCCAGAAACAGATCAACGCGCTGGCATCCGAGGGCGATTTCCTGGCTGAGCAACAGATGAGAACAGCCAGGCATATCAACGACTATGCGGCGAAGGACATGGCGTCTGCTATCCTGCTCCGTCGTCACGCCTGGCTTAGGGGCACCTCCCTCGATGATGCTATGAAGAAGCTCATCGAGGACTTTCCCTTCGATGGGCAGGGCCTCTTCGGGCAGGACACGGACAAAGTCCTCAATGAAATGCGGCAGACCAACTCTACCGCAAAGTTCCTGGGGCTCACCACGCCGGCTCCGGCTGCCAGGCCGAGATTCCAGCCCTTCACGCGGCGGTACCAGGGGAACCCGCAACAACAGGGTGGCCCCATGGAACAGCCAAGGTCTGGCTCCTTCAAGCAACGGCGCCAGCACAAGCCCCGCTACCAGCCCTACGGGCACGGCAAGCGTTCGGACGCTAAGTCCAAGTCGTGCATTTGAAGCTGCGACGGCCGAGTCTCTCTCGCTCTACATCCCGTACCTCCCCCTCCGGAACTTCCTCCAGGTATGGTCAGGCATCACGGACGACCGGTGGGTCTTAAAGATCTTGTCCTCTGGCTATGCCATCGAGTTCGTGCGAGCGCCTCGGGTAGGAAGACATCGTCTCACCACCTCGTCTCCCCATTTGGAGGAAGAAATATCAACTCTTCTGTCCAAGGGAGCCATCGAGCGGGTGGCACCGTCCGATTGGGACAACGGCTTCTACTCGAGGTACTTCGTGGTTCAGAAGAAGGACGGAGGACTTCGCCCGATTCTGGACCTGCGCCGCCTCAACAAGTGCATCCACACCAGGAAGTTCCGGATGGTGACCCTGCAGACCGTCCTTCCCCTCATCAACGAAGGGGACTGGTTCACAGTCATAGACCTCAAGGATGCTTATTTCCATGTCTCCATCCTCGAGGAGCACCGAAGGTTTCTCCGGTTCCGCATCGGCAATTCGGTGTACCAGTACCGATGTCTACCGTTCGGTCTGGCCACGGCACCGCGAGTCTTCACCAAATGCATGGCTCCAGTGGCTGCCTTCCTTCGCCAGCGGGGAATCAGGGTCTTCCCATACATCGACGACTGGCTGATCGTGTCCCCTACCAGTTCGTCGGCCATTCGGGACACGCAATTCACGGTCCACCTCATGGAGAGTCTCGGCCTCAGGATCAACTTCACCAAATCGAAGCTGATTCCCTCTCAACGCATCGAGTACATCGGAGCGGTACTCGACTCGCTTGCAACCAGAGCCTTTGCACCCCAGAAACGCTTGCAGGACATCGCGCAGGGGGTGAACGATTTTCGCACCAAACCGTGCATCCGAGCGGAGAAGGCTCAAAGACTGCTAGGCCTTATGGCCTCAACAACGGCTGTAGTCCCCCACGCCAAGTTGAAGTTCCGGTCCCTACAGTCGTGGCTTCTGCACGAGTTCGACGCGCTCCGGGAGAGTCAATCCAAACGGCTAACTCCGTCTCCGGAGCTGAGGGACCAGCTGCTGTGGTGGACGACGCCACTCAACGTTACAATGGGGAAGAGCTTTTACCCCCCGCAACCCTCGTTGCAAATATTGACCGACGCAAGCAACCTCGGCTGGGGGGCTGCCTGCGGGACTCTCACGGTCAACAACCCTTGGTCGCCTCAGGAGATGGTGCACCATATCAACTACTTGGAGCTACTGGCCATTTGGAAGGCCCTCCGCTCCTTCGAGAGCCTGCTCATGGGCAAGGCAGTCCAAGTGGCATCGGACAACACCACGGCTGTGGCGTATCTGAACAAGCAGGGAGGAACACGGTCCACCACCCTTCTTTACCTCGCGGTGCAACTCTGGGAGTGGTGCCTGGAGAGGCACATTTTCCCGATTGGAGTGCACATTCAGGGCAAGCTGAATGTCCTGGCCGACCATCTCAGCCGCCTCACCTCGACGACCCACGAATGGGAACTGAACGACAAGGTTTTCCAGTCGCTTTGCGAGGCCTGGGGGACTCCGAACATCGACCTCTTCGCATCGGAGTCCAACACGAAATGCCACAGGTACTGCTCCAGGGCGGGCATCGGTGTGAACTCCGAGGGCGATGCCTTCATGAAACGGTGGGATCAGGACTATTTCTACGCTTTTCCTCCGTTTCCTCTGATCCAGAAGGTTCTCACAAGAATGCTTCAGCACAAGACCAGGGCCATCCTAGTGGCCCCAGCATGGCCTCGCCAACCATGGTTTCCGCTGCTGTTGCGCATGTCATCTCAGTATCGCACGCTGCCGGAGTCACCGACGCTCCTCCAAATGGAGCAAGGCCAGCTTCACCACTCGGACCTGCCCAGCCTCCACCTCACCGCGTGGAGGATAACCCCAGACTGTCTAGGATCCTGGAACTAGCCAGGCGCCCTTCCACAAGGAAGTCCTACGCTTCCAAATACAGACACTTTTGTGCTTTCCTGGCATCCCAACAGACGTCCCTCTCACAGGTGGGACTGCAGGACGTCTTGACCTACCTCCTCCATCTGGCGGAGTCTGGCCTCAGCATCACCTCCATCCGAGTACACCTCGCTGCGGTGGTGGCTCACTCACCGGCTGGCTCGCCCGCTTCTGGCGCTTTCCGCGACCAAACGGTGAAACGTTTCCTCAAGGGGTTGCGGAACGCCTTCCCTCCGGTCAGGACCCCGACGGCCCAATGGTCACTCTCTACCGTCCTCAACGCGCTCACCAGGACTCCTTTCGAGCCCATGGCTACTGCGGATGCTCGTCTCCTCACTTGGAAGACGGCTTTTCTTGTGGCCATCACGTCTGCTCGACGAGCTGGTGAGCTGGTTGCTCTGCGGGCAGACCCACCTTTTCTTCAATTCTTCAATGACCGTGTGGTACTCCAAGCAGACATCACCTTTCTTCCAAAGGTGGTCTCCCAGTTTCATCTGGCACAGACTGTCTCCTTGCCTACATTCTTTCAGAACCCCACTAACGCCCAAGAAAGGACTTGGCACACGCTGGATGTCAAACGAGCTTTATTGTTTTACACCAGCAGGACAAGGGAGTTCAGGAAGTCGCAATGCCTTTTCGTGGCGTATGGGAGCAAATCCAAAGGCGAACCCATATCTGCACAGCGGTTCTCCAAATGGATCACCTCTACCATCTACTTGGCCTACGAGTCGGCATCGCTGCCCCCTCCACCGCATGTCAGGGCACACTCTACCAGAGCGGTTGCAACATCCACGGCCTTTCTGGAGGGCACACCGCTTGAGGACATCTGTAAGGCTGCCACCTGGTCCAGACCTTCTACATTTGTCCAGCATTACAGGGTGGACACCAGAGCCACTGCGGACGCCAGGCTGGGCCATGTCGTCCTCACTCGGGGGCTCCGGGCCCATCGCCCTTGACAGTTCACCCTCCTGACCGTCATAATCTTCATCGTGGGATCATCTCATCCGACTGCCCACCGACCAAGTAAGTGTGAGCTTGCTAATCTCCCATGAGTGTGGATTCACAAACTATACGAAGGAGAAAGTTCGGTTTCACTTACCAGTGATAACTTTCGTTCTTCGAGTATATAGTTTGTGAATACACACTACCCACCCTGCCTCCCCTCTTGAGCTGCACGGATGAGATCAATTGGTTTATCCTGTGCTTTGCTTAAGTATGGAACTGAGGTAAAATGGCGCGCGGGCGCCTCAGGGTGGGTGGTACGGTGGGCGGTCTTACCGCCAAAACTTTTGACCAATAGCTTTTCAAGCCTCCGATCGGCCGTTCTGCGCAGGCGCATAACCCATGAGTGTGTATTCACAAACTATATACTCGAAGAACGAAAGTTATCACTGGTAAGTGAAACCGAACTTTGTACGAGGCATCGCAGCAAAGATTTGGATGTTGTATGAGGCATCGCGGCTAGGATTTTGCATGCCTCATACAAAGTCCAAACTTGTGGAACCAAGTTGTATTATTGTCCTGCAAGGTCACAATTGATGTTTTTTCCTACAGTTTAATTTTGTAGAAGAATATTGTTGCTATTATACTTTCAGTGTTTGCGTTAAGTTTGCATAACTTGACACAATTATATTTGCCAGTGTATAAGACACACTTCCCCCCTTAAAATACATCAGAAAAACGGAGTGCATCTTATACTCCGATGCATTTTATATGCCAGCAAATACGGTAATTTATGGGTACCAGGGTGTGTCTTTGTTGCATTCTCTGATCACATTGCCAGTTACACAGTCATGATGTACTCTGGCATCTTATTAATTTCCTGGAATTAGCCATGTAAATTGCACAACTCTTATGTGAACACTACAATGACTACCGTATTTTTTGGACCATAAGACACACTTTTTCTTCCCCAAAATGAGGGTGCGTCTTATAGTCCAAATGCTGGTCTTCAGCCAGCTGTAGCTGTTGTAAAAGGATTTTTTACAAGAGCCTGGCTGGCCGAAGACTACTACTGCCGCCTCTCAGCTGTTGAGCTGTTCAGGGCAGGGGGGAAAAACATATGAAAAACAAGTAGCCACTAGAGGGCGAAAATCGCAATTTCCCATTTAAATGTATTGGAAATAAATTTGTTGTATTCAAAAGTTTTCTGTTTGTATGTTGCCAATGCATTTAAGTGGGAAACCAAACCTGTGCTTAAAGGGTTTCACTTACCTTGATGCCTTTGTCTCTACTCCACTGGACAAAATGCTTCCTGGTTGAAAGGAGAGCAAGAAGCTAGGCTAGAGTATCACTTCCTTCCTCAGTGCAATTGGCCTGGCCTGCCCATTTCCCCTGCAGCGCCACCACTGGTTGCTGGTGCAAAATACAGTATTAATTTTGTTTTCCTTCTCTGAAAACTGGGTGCGTCTTATGGTCAAGTGCGTCTTATGGTCCAAAAATACAGTATATTTTAGTGGCCATATAAAACATAAATAGCTTCATATTTAGTATTATCACAAGCTTAAATAATGTTTTCTATCATGAAGTGATACTTGGTGTTAATATTTGGTTTCATCAATGTTTTCAAAGCTGATTCTCAGCCAGGAGGACATAACTACTATCTTGCGGACGCTGAATGAAAATTTAGGAGATAGTTCTGGGCCTCCACCCCCTGCACCAGAAAAAAAAGATCTGTTCAGTATCCATAGTGGAGTAGCAAGTATTTCACAGCATTCTGGAGGTATGTGCTTATTTGAAAGTTTAAGCTTCAACTGTATCTACCCAGTAGGAGGGAGAGAGATCACATTAATTATAGAAGCAGTAAGTATTTGTATAAGAAAAACAAGTTTAAAAGAATATCTTACAGTACAATCAATATGCAGTGGTGGTGGTTATTATACATAGGGTTTTCCATAAGATTTATAGCCAATTTATTTGATAGATTTATAGATTGATTTTTATAGATTTATAGGACTGGCCGGACATCCTGCTATGGTAATGGAGTAGACCAGGGTTCTCCTTCGTATAGTTTGTGAATCCCCACTATTGGGTTATGCGCCTGTGCAGACCCTGGACCGGAGGCTTTAAAGCTTATTGGCTAAAAGTTTTGGCGCTAAGACCGCCCACCGTACCACCCACCCTTAGGTGCCAGTCTGCCATTTTACCTCAGTTCTCTTCTTTCCACCTCAGCTGCAGGATGACCGTTGAGAGCTCTCTCAATTTTTTAGTCTATTCTCTGGAAAAGACAATTGTTCCTTATCAATTTTTTCTCTGCGATCTTGTCCTCTGGTCAGGATTGCCTTTGAGTACTGTTTCTTCTTGTGAGGACTCAGTCTCCGTTGTTTGCTAAGGTCGCCGTTTCCCCCCTCAAGGGGGTGGCGGTAGGCCTGCCCTTCGGGGTTGGTTTCGCTTGCGGAACAGTTTTTTCTGGCAGTTCCGTGCTTACGGACTCCTTTGTGGCTCTTCTTTGGAAGAAACGTTTTTATTTTAGAATGTCAACTTTCCTTTTCATGGCCTCAGGGGCGTTTAAACAGTGTGTCTCATGTCACAAGAAGTTTCCAGCTTCGGACAGACACAGCGAGTGCCAGTCTTGTGCACATTGCAAAAACTTCATACGCCTTGCAGTCCAGAACAGAAGTAACTGGCTCAAGGCGCACTTAATGGAGCTCGCCTTAGCTCCCGTTCCCGGTACTTCGGCCTCTGCCTCTTCTGGGGGTCTTCTGAAGGAGAAGATGTCCGCTGCCTCTTCTTCTCAACTTGTCCCTCACAAGAAGAAGAAAAAGGATAAGAATGGGTTGAAGAAAAAGAAACATCGTTGTCAGCCTCGTTGCCTCCCACCCCTCGCCCCCCATCTCGCCTCACCCCTCCCCGCCATTTTCGGTGACGAGGTGTCCGTCTCCGGGCCCCTCTGTTTGGGGTGGCCGTTCCTCCTCAGAGTCACCAAACAAGACTTGCCGTGCGGTGGCGACCACGCACCCTGTGCACTTGTCACCTCCCACTCTGTCTGGGGACAGAGGTCACACTGCGATGCGGCGTCTTCCGGTATCTCCAACGCCCAGGACATCTCCGGCTGCTATGGTGACGGCTGCCGCTTCAGCCACCATCTCAGTCCCCACAATTTCGGCGCCCATTTCGGATCCCACCATTTCGGATCCCACCATTTCACCTCCTTCAACTTCTCCACCTTCTGCTCCAGCTGGTCAAATGGACTTTTTCAAGACCATGTTTGAGGTGATGGCCAAGTCCTTTGCAGAACAATTTAAGGCCATCATTCCTGCAGTGTCTGCGGCTCCGGGATTGACCACCGCACGCCCCAGGGCTTCTGACCCTGCTGTCGCTCTGCCACCCTCTCGAGGGTCGAGCTGTCACTCCGTTGGCCTGGCCAGGCAGGACTGGCATGGTCCGGACTTTGAAGTGATGAGCACCCAGTCCGTCGACATGCCCAGGCCTTACTGGCGCTGACCCAACGTGACTTCCAGGGTCCCTCCCTCATCCTCCGATGATTCCAGCTCATCGGTGCAGTTAATCCGTCCAGGGGTGAGGATCAGAAGTCCCTCACAGCGATGCTGACCCATCTCGGAACTGCCCTCCAGATACGAGTTGACCATTCTCCCCTTGAGGCCGAGGACCAGATGACAGCAAAGCTGGACAAAAAGTCCATCCGTCCAGTGCACATCACGATGTTGCCATCCATGTTGACTTCCGCCAAGGCCACCTGGAAGAAGCCAGTGTCCTGCCACTCTGTTTCGTCCAGACTCGATGTCATGTACCGGGTCTTGGACGAAAACGTGGAGTTCTTGCAGGCCCATCCCCTGCTGAACTCCCTGGTGGTGAAGGCATTCCAAAACAAGACTGCCGTCAGCGGCTTCCCCCTACCGTCAACTCTGGAAGGGAAGAAACTCGACATGGTGGGCTGCAAATACTATGCAACAGGCTCACTGTTTCTACGTGCAGCCAATTACTCCACGGCTATGGGGCTGTACCTATCCCATTTGTGGGAACAGGCCAAGACTCTAGCCACTAAGCTGCCTGTGGATCTCCAAAAAGAACTGGAATCCTTGTGCACCAAAGGCGACTTCCTGGCGGAGCAGCAGATGTGCACTTCCCGCCACATTAATGATTATGCGGCGAAGGATATGTCCTCTGCAATCCTTTTGATGAGGCACACCTGGCTTCGGGGAACTACACTGGACAATTCAATGAAAAAAATGATAAAGAAGTTACCCTTCGATGGACAGGGCCTCTTTGGCCAGGACACTGATAAGGTCCTGAGGCACACCAACTAAACCGCAAAGTTCCTTGGCCTTACCACCTCGACTCCACCTGCTAAGCCACGGTACCAGCCCTTCATGAGCCGCTACCAGGGAAATCCGCAGCAGCAAAAGCAGGATCGCAGGACTGTGGACCAGCCCAAGGCCAGCTTCTACCATACCAAATGGCAGCACGGGAGGCAATGTTTCCAGCAATCCGGCCAAGGAAAACGCAATGAGAGCAAGTCAAAGTCTCGTGTTTGACTTCCCTCCGGCCAAGACTCACTCCATCTCCTGTACCTCCCCCTTCGGAACTTCCTCAAGGTGTGGTCCAACGTCACGAACGACTGGTGGGTGTTGAAGATCTTATCTGCTGGTTACGCCATTGAGTTCGACCGGGTACCTCGGGTAGGAAAACTCCATTTCACCACCCCATCTCCTCATCTGGAGGAAGAGGTTGCTACCCTTCTCTCCAAAGGGGCCATTGAGCGGCTACCATCAACCGATTGGAACAACAGTTTCTACTCGAGGTACTTCATTGTCCAGAAGAAGGACGGAGGCCTCCGCCCAATTCTGGACTTAGGTCGTCTCAACAAGTTTATCCACACCAGGAAGTTCCGGATGGTGACACTCCAAACCGTTGTTCCCCTCATCAACAAACGGGACTGGTTTACAGTGATAGACCTCAAGGACGCTTATTTCCATGTCAGCACCCTCAAGGAACACAGACGGTTTCTTCGCTTCCGGATAGAAGACTCTGTGTACAAGTACTGTTGCCTACCATTTGGTCTGTCCATGGTACCACAAGTCTTCACCAAGTGCATGGCTCCGGTTGCCGCTTTCCTCCGGCAGAAGGCGATCAAGGTCTTCCCATACATCGACGACTGGTTGATAGTCTCCCCCACCAAATCGTCATCCATTCGGGACACGGAGTACACAGTCCACCTCATGGAGAGTCTTGGCCTCTGGATCAACTTCAACAAGTCGAAGTTGTATCCTTCACAGCGAGTGGAGTACATTGGAGCAGTGCTGGACTCGCTCACAGTCAGGGCGTATGCCCCGCAAAAACGTCTACAGGTCATTGCACAAGTAGTGATCGACTTCCATGCAAAACCCTTCATCCGAGCAAAGAAGGCTCAAAGACTTCTGAGCTTAATGGCGTTGACCACAGCAGTGGTTCCTCATGCCAAACTGAAGTTCCGGTCCCTGCAGTCTTGGCTCCTCCACGAGTTTGATCCTCTCATGGAGAGTCAGTCCAAACAGTTGATTCCGTCTCCAGAACTGGTGGACCAGCTGGTGTGGTGGATCACACCACTCAATGTAGCTACGGGCAGACATTTCTATCCCCCGCAGCCGTCTCTCCAAATTTTGACCAACGCAAGCAACCTCGGATGGGGAGCTTCTTGTGGGACTCTGACGGGCAACAACATTTGGTCACGGGACTAAATGGTGCACCACATCAACTATTTGGATTTGCTTGCCTTTTGGAATGCGTTGCGCTCCTTCAAGACAATGCTGTTGGGCAAAGCGGTCCAAATCGCATCGGACAACACCACCACGATCGTGTACCTCAACAAACAGGGAGGAATGAGGTCCACAACGTTGCTGTACCTGGTGGTGCAACTGTGGGAGTGGTGTCTGGAGTGACACATCTTTCCCATCGGGGTCCACATTCAGGGCAAGTTGAAATGTGCTGGCAGACCGACTGGGTCGCCTCACCACGACGACTCACGAATGGGAACTGGACACCAAGGTTTTTCGGTCCATTTGCAGGTCGTGGGGAACCCCGAGCCTCGATCTGTTTGCATCGGATTCCAATCATAAGTGTCTCCAGTACTGCTCCAGGTCGGGCATCAGACGGAACTCCGAGGGCGATGCCTTCATGAAACGGTGGGATCAGGACTACCTTTACGCCTTTCCCCTGTTTCCTCTGGTTCAGAAGGTCCTCACGAGGATGCGTCAGCAACGGGCACATGCGATCCTCATCGCACCGGCTTGACCTCGGCAACTGTGGTATCCACTTCTGTTGGAACTCTCCTCACAGTCGCTCACGCTGCCCGACTCTCCCTCTCTCCTCCACATGGAGCAGGGACATCTCCTCCATTCGGACTTGTCCAGTCTTCACCTCACCGCGTGGCGGATAACACCAGATTGTCAAGAATTCTGGAGTTAGCTTGACGTCCATCTACCAGGAAATCATATGCCTCCAAGTATCGGCGGTTCCGTGGCTTCCTGGATTCTCATCGCAGGTGTGTACAAGAGGCAAGCCTCCATGATGTCATGGAATATATTCTCCATTTGGCAGAAACTGGTCTCAGCTTTGCATCCATCAGAGTCCATTTGGCAGCTGTGGTGGCCCACTCCCCGCTTGGATCTCCTGCTTCGGGTACTTTCCGTGACCAAACGGTGAAGCGCTTTTTCAAAGGATTGCGGAAAGCCTTCCCTCCTGTTAAGACTCTGACCCCACAGTGGTCTTTGTCTACAGTTTTGACTGCCCTTACCAAGGCTCCTTTTGAACCTCTGGCGACGGTGGACCTGCGCCTTCTTACTTGGAAGACAGCATTTCTAGTTGCCATCACATCTACCAGACGAGCTGGTAAGCTGACTGCTCTTTGGGCTGACGCTCCGTACATGAAATTCTACAACGACCGCGTGGTGCTCGACACAGACATCACTTTCTTACCGAAGGTTGTTTCTTAGTTTCACTACCGACTTTCATTACCGACTTTCTTTCCAAACCCCATTAATGCTCAAGAAAGGACATGGCACACTCTTGACATTAAACGGGCTTTATTATTCTACACCAGCAGGACCAGAGAGTTTCGCAAGTCGCAGCGTCTCTTTGTTGCTTATGGGGGCAAGTCCAAAGGTGAACCCATCTCATCGCAGAGGTTCTCCAAATGGATTACATCTACCATTTACCTCGCTTACGAGGCTGCTTCTCTTCCACCCCCTCCTCACTTCAGGGCACAATCAACCAGAGCGGTTACCACCTCCACGGCATTTCTGGAGGGCACCCCGCTGGAGGACATTTGTAAGGCTGCCACCTGATCCAGACCTTCCACATTTGTCCAGCACTACCGGATGAACACCAGAGCCACTGCGGACGTCAGTCTTGGTCGTGTCGTCCTTGCCAGAGGGCTCCAGGTGCCTCGCCCTTGAGGGTCCATCCTGCCTGACTGACATACTTCATCGTGGATTCATCTCATCCGGCTGCCCACCAACCAAGTAAATGTGAGCTTGCTAATCTCCCAATAGTGGGGATTCACAAACTATACAAAGGAGAAAGTTAGGTTGCACTTACCAGTGATAACTTTCGTTCTTCGAGTGTATAGTTTGTGAATACCTACTACCCACCCTACCTCCCCTCTTGAGCTGCACGGATGAGATCATTTGGTTTGTCCTGTGCTTGGCTTAAGTATGGAACTGAGGTAAAATGGCGGACTTGTGCCTAAGGGTAAGTGGTATGGTGGGCGGTCTTAGTGCCAAAACTTTTAGCCAATAAGCTTTAAAGTCTCCGGTCCAGGGTCTGCGCAGGCGCATAACCCAATAGTGTGTATTCACAAACTATACACTTGAAGAACGAAAGTTATCACTGGTAAGTGCAACCTAACTATTCTCAACCTGTGGCTTGTAGGCAGGATGTGGCCCACGACACCATTTCATGTGGCTCCCCACCACTTCCACCACACCAGGAAGTGCCATGTGGTGGAGGAGGGGCAAAATGGCCATCTGGCCCCCAAAGCTGTCTGAGGGAGTTGAGAACTCCTGAAGTAGACCGTATAGCCAGGAACTCAATGCTGAGTGTTGGGCAGTGGTAAATAACATAACTCCCTAAAGGGGCCAATGACTATGGACCCCTTTAGGTAGGGTGATGCCCCCCTCAGTGGAGGAAAGGCCACTGAAAACCATCATTTTGGGCCCAATGGCAAAATCAGCAATGTTAAATCCTGCATGTCTCATTTCATACGTGCCACAGGAAATGGCTCCATGATCACAGTGTGTGGGTCACTTAATGGCAAACTGGGATCCACCTTAAACAAATTCATGCCAATGACATTTTTCCTGAAAATGATTTTCAGGAAAAAATGTATATTCGGATATGAGTAGCAGCCAACGATAGCCGTTTATCTTTAGACTGAATGTTTCATAAATACATTGGCCTCAACCAGAGGAAAATAATAACAGTTTTCTTGTATCATTCTTATTTTATTTCATGCTCAGGCCAACTTCCATTTGATTTGAATGGTTTTGTAAACATTGATTTCTCTTTTCCTTTTTAATTTTGTTTAATGTAGAAAATTCACTGCAATAATTCATTTTTAAATTATTCCAGAAGTCTGTCAGTCTGCATTTTAAAACAGTCTAAATATTCAGGTATATTAATGTCTCAGAATTTCTGGCAAGCTGCATGCTCAGGTGAAAGTTCTTAATAACAAGACTATTGATTGCATGTATTTAGTAGAGCAGTAATGTTTTTCAAAACATTGGCCGTGGGGGAATATTGACCACCTGGGCTCCCGGCGGTGAAGACTTAAAAGTCGAATGCTGGCGCTGCCCGCCCAAGCCTTCTCCCCCGGTCCGGCATTGGCCGCGGGGGAGTGAAGAGGACGTGGACCTGGGCTCCGATATGTTCGTTGAGCCTGGCCCTAGTTAAGGGTAATATTTGTATTTTTATATTGTTACTGTTATTATTGCACCGCTATTTGGTATTTTTGGATTTGTTATTGCTGTATTGTTATTCTGATATTGATTGTCCTATTGTTGTTTTGATATTGTTGTTCTTCCACTTCTAGTCGCCTTCGGGCTGAGGGAAGCAGGGTATAAATAAACCGATGATGGTGATGATGATATTAGGGAAATATTTTTTCCATATTATATAAAATATTTTTGTATCTAATGTTTTTAAAGGTGGCGTAACAGTGGTGACATCTGCTGTGATGGAAGTGCATTCTTCAGTTAAGGTTAAAACCACACTAAAATTGGATTTCCAGTTTGATTCCTTGACTCTGGTTTTGTTTAGTCCAAATTCCAATCAGGTAATAAAATGTCACGCAAAATTATCTCAGTGCCTAGTAATGGAATTTTGGCAATATATTTATTGTATGTGAAAATTTTGCACAGGCTGTTATGTTTCAGTATTATATTGTGTTTAGTCAAATATAAGTAGTGTCTTTATCCATGGTTCCCAACATGGAGCACACAACCCTCAGGGGTGCAATTTGATTTTTTTTTTCAAAAAAGTTTTTTTTGGGGGGGGTATTCAAGAATGAGTTATTAACAGTTAATGGCCTTTTAGACTTCTTCTACATGAATAGGAGTTCACTTTTTGAATAATAAGAATTAAATGTCACGGTGTGTGTGTGTGTGTGTGTGTGTGTGTGTGTGTGAGAGAGAGAGAGAGAGAGAGAGAGAGAGAGCATCGGGATTTTAAAGATGCTTAGGTGGGGCATCGCCAAAAAAAGGTTGGGAATCCCTGGTCTGTATGTTCAAACCTTCACAAGCCCTGAAAGAATACTGTTTTTCTTTGTGATTTCTGGGACTCACATCCCAGAGTTAGAACCTGTGTAAAACTATTGTTGGAAACTTCTGGAACTCAATAGGTTTCTGTGTTGGTTTCAAACTATGCCTCAATGCCTATCTTTCAGAATTTATCAGTTCTGTATCAGCTGTTTAATAATGGGACTGTGGTGGCTTAGTGGTTAAGACACTGAACTTGACAACTGGAAGGTCGACAGGTCAGCAGTTCGAGACCTGAGTGCTGCATGACAGAGTGAGCTCCTGTCTCTGTCACAGCTCCTGCCAACCTAGCAGTTCAGAATCAAGAAATTGCAAGTAGATAAATAGGCAGGAAAGGTAACAGCATTCCATGCACTTTGGTCTCTAGTCATGCCTGCCACATGACCACAGATGCAGATGCATACAGCACTGGCTCTTTGGCTGTAAATGGAGATGAGGACCACCCCATAGAGTCAGATATGACTGGCTTTTGAGCAAAGGCATCCGTTTGCATCATCTGTTTGCATCCAGAAACAACCTTTTATTACCACTAACATATTTAGGAAAACTTAATCAGTGGTATACTGAAATACTGTTTCATGTACTTTGTGGAAAAACCCAAGTAAGCAAGCCTGCTTTGTTTAATAGTCTTTGAGTCCAACCCATGGTATGGTATGGCTTTCTAAGAAGTCTGAAAAGTGGTAGAGATTATCATGTAAATTGAAAATCATTTTATTTACCGAATTAATTTGAACTAATTTAAACTATCCATTCTCTTTTCAAAACAGCTTTCAGTTCAGAATGATCGAGATGGCCAGCTGAAACTTGCAGAATTTAAATTGTTATTAATATCTGCTGCTGTCAAAATGTTTTCAGATGGGTCACTGAATGCCTCAGTCAGGTTAACAAACTGTACTTTAGATGATAAGCGAGAGACAGTCCAGAAAGCTACACCAAGGTAATTATTTTTTAAATTAAAAAAAATGAAATTATTAACAGGTTACTTGCATTAGTGCTGGCAGTACTGTCCCGTCTGTTGATAAAAGCTGCATATGATCCTGTTTTAAGTAAGTATATGAGATTAATGTGTATTCAGAACTTCTCTTACAGGTTTTACAGCGGTTAGATCCTGAAATAGATGTGGCAAGCAGATATAAAAGTACAGTGGGTTTTTTATCGGTGTTAGAAGTGAAATCTGTCCTTACATGCTGACTTTCCTTAATACATATACAGGCCTTTGCTGGTGCTAACAGTCTTTGAAAGCAATTTTTACATGTACAGTAATACCTCATACAAAGTCTGCTTCATACGACATCAAATTCATACAACATCGCCTAATTCCTTGAAAAAAGTTGCCTCATACAAAGTCGCTGCGACTTTGTATGAGGCATTGGGGTTTTTCCCAGGTTACATTGTGCCTGGGCAGTATAAAAGGCAGGACACATGCATGCATTGCTCTTGTGGGTTTTGCACGAGGCAAAGAGTGTTTAGGAGTGGTTTTGAGTGCGACTTTAATTGTTTGGTGTTTGCTGCTGTTTGGATGATTAACACTGTGCTACATGATGGGACATGTTGGCATCCATTTTGTCCTTGCTTCCATCCATTAATTGTTTACAGTAGCTTGTACAAAATGGATGATCGGCCGTATGGCTGCAGATTAACACTATGCTGCATGATGGGACATGTTAACTTTTAAACCTGCACTTCATAAAGTTTTCAAAAGTTAAAAACTTTTTGTATGGTTTGTCCCCTAAAATCAGGGTTGTTTGATATGTTTTTGTAATGTGTTTAGCCTTTAGACAATGATTTCTTAAAGTTCTATCAGTTTTCTGTCTGTTTCCTTGACTTTGCCCTGAAGTCTGTGCTGTTACAATACAATGTATCTCTATGGAAATGATGTTGTACGAGGCATCGCAGCAAGGATTTGGACATTGTATGAGGCATTGTGGCTAGTATTTTGAATGCCTCATACAAAGTCGAAATCTGTATAAAGTCCAAACTTGTGGAACCAAGTTTGGACGTTGTATGAGGTATCACTGTACATGGACATTTAGGTCAAAGGTATAGAATTCCTCATGAGGAATTTGTACATGAGTCAAGAAGCAACAGTTAGGACAAGATACGGAATGACGGAGTGGTTTGGAAAAGGAGTGAGACAAGGCTGCATTTTGTCACCCTGCTTCTTGAACTTATACACAGAGCACATAATGCACAATGCACGGATGGACAAATCACAAGTTGGGAGCAAAATTGCTGAGAGAAACATCAATAATTTGAGATATAAAGATAATACTACCCTAATGGCAGAAAGTGAGGAAGACCTAAAGAAGCTCCTGCTTAGGTTGAAAGAAGAAAGTGCAAATGCTGGTATGAGACTCAACATAAAGAAAACGAAGATAATGGCAACAGGCCCTATCAGTCCCTGAAAAGAAGTAGAAGCAGTGACAGACTTTACTTTCTTAGGATCTAAGATCACTGCAGATGATGAATGCAGCCATGAAATAAAGAGCAACTGATTCTTGGGAGACAAGCTATGAGAAACCTAGGGAACATAGTGAAAAGTAGAGACATCACCTTGCAAACAAAGGTCCGTAAAGTCAAGGCAATGGTATTCTAGATGGTAATGTATGGTTGTGAGAGGTGGACCATAAGGAAAGCTGAGCGCAGAAGAAGAGGTGCCTTTGAGATGTGTTGGAGGAGAGTTTTGAGAGTACCCTGGACAGCGAGGAGAACAAATAGGTTGATCTTAGAAGAAATCTACCCTGACTGCTCCTTAGAAGGTCGAATAGTAAAGATGAAGCTAAAGTACTTTGGATATCAAATGAGAAGAGAAGGTTCACTTGAGAAGGTCTTGATGAAGGGAAAAGACGAGGGCAAAAGAAGAAGGGGGTGGCAGAAAATGAGATAGATAGATGGTATTGTAGGTGCAATGAGCACAGAGCTGGGCGGGCTGAGGGGGATGGTGGAGGACAGAGGTGCTTGGCAGGCAAGGGTCCATGGGGTCACACAACTGTGTGACTGAATGACAACAACAATAAAATTCCATATTGTTGTACAGTGACTGTTGAGGTTCAGTGTTTTTCGATACAGGTTATATGCAGAATACTATTTTTTGTGAATAGAAGGATATCTTCTTTTGTGATCCATTGCTTCCAGTTTGATCCAATGGTGATGTTTTGCTGACTCCTCCCTCAGCCTGACTAATCATCTTTACAATTATTCTTGTCCTTTCAGGAAGCTGTCATAGGAATTAAAATTGGCAGAACTTGCCTTGCTTATCTAAATCATTTTATGGAAGCTGAGTGTGTACAAGTACGAGGTGACATAGGGGCTGCAGTGGCTCAGTGGTTAAGAAGTTCGCCTTGTTAGCTGAAAGGCTGACAAGTCGGCAGTTCAAGACCTAGGTACTACATGACGGGTTGAGCATCCGTCCCTGTCCCAGCTCTTTGGGAAATGAAAGGAGACTCATTTGGGCGTTCCCTGAGCGGAGTTTCTTCTGCAAAAATCCTTTCAACCCAGAATAATTTCTGACATGAAAATATTAGTAGTATGTGGTGATATATTACTTAAAAGCATACAGAAAAGTAAAAAACATACTCCTTGTTTCTTATAAAGACATTTAGTCTTAGTTTCAAATTTCTAGAGTCATATTCTGGATTTAAGTGATTTTTTAAATTATACTTCAACATTTATTTCTCTTCTCTTTTCCAGTCCCTTCTTTTTTCCATTCATGTTACTTTCTTTTACCCTCTTCTCTCTCTCTCTTCCAGAAACTTTCTGATAACACTGTAAAGTAAAATGAGTTTTTAAAATGTTATCGCTTTTAATTTGTTTCACATTTTAATAGCCCATTTTGCACCAGAAACAACCAATTTCCGCTCAGTTTAATGCCCTTTTTAGAATCCTGTGTAAGAAAAATGCCAGTATGTGCAGATAATTTTAATAATCCTGTGCTGCTTGTTTCTTTTACCTTTCCTTTGTGACTTCTGCACAGGAATGATTTCATTCTGCATAGAAATTTTAATAATAATAATAATATGCAGCTAGCACTTCTGCCAGAAAAATTAATCATATCTCATGAACCTTTCTGTGAGATTTCAGAAAGGAGACTCAGGAAACATTTGTTGCAAGACAAAAATAATGCACTTTTTCTTGGAGGTTTATTTTTTTTTATAATAATTTTTATTAATTTTTTAAAAAATAACAATAATACAAAATTCAAAGACAACAATAAAAAAGACAGCACTTAATAATCAACATACATTTAAATTTGCCACTAAAACACTAAATCAAAAATAATAATACACTTTCATTATAACTTCTTCCAGTTAGCATATAGTTCAACACTTTATTTTAGACTTCAGTCACTTTAATTATCACAGCCAATCTTCTTCCTAATTTTCCATTTCCAAAAATATTGTCATCAGTGCTGTGATAATCAAGTCCACTATACTCTTATCATTTTTTTAAAGAAAAATCGAAATAGAATACAAAAGAGAAAAAAAGAAATAAAATTCATTAAACAGAATACAGTTACAATAAACACCCTATGTGCCTATACCTATAAATGAGTCCGCGGAATGTCACATTTTTTTAAATTTATCTTACTGTTTCCAAAAATATATTTGTTCCGGTGCCCGGCTATCCCCATTCCCTCCCTTCAATGAATGATCAACAAACAATCGCCATATTTTCCAAAATCTATTTTCCTTAACTCTCCCTTTATATTTATTTATTTCCCATGTTAATTTATCATTTAATGCAAAATCCCACATCTCTTTATACCACTCTTCTATCCTCAGTATTCCATCTGATTTCCAATTTCTTGCAATATACATTCTACCAATTATCAGCATTAAAGACAGTAATTCCTTTTTATCCTCATTCAAATTTACTTTGTCAACATCTGTTAGCAGCACCATTCTTATATCTAGCATGCATTTCATCCCCATAATTTCACTTATTTCCTTCTCAATTTCCCCCCAGAAATCATTAACCACTTTACATTTCCACCACACATGCTCATATGTTCCCAGGGTATTTTTACATCTCCAACAATTTTTACTTTTGGTATTATCTATTTGAAATAGCTTCTCTGGCGTCAAATACCATTTCCATAACATCTTGTAATTATGCTCCTTTATTCTGACAGACATTGTTTTCATATACCTCTTTCTCCATTTATTTTTCCAACTTTTCTCAGGTATCTTTATATTCAAATCTCGTTCTCAACACGATTTCAACGTTTCTTGTGGGTTGCCTTCCTTATTTAATATTTTATATAGTTTGCTGACCATGCCCTTTAATCCCATATCTCCTTTTCTTATCTTTATTAACAATTCCTCAAATTCAGTTTTTTCTCTCTTTAAACTTAATTGCTCCTTATATTTTTCATTCCATTTATCAATCAATGCTATCTGGAACCAATTCAGATTTAACTCCTTATAAATTTCCGCTGTTCTCCCTCCATCCTTACACTGTCTTATCCAGTCTTTCAACAGGTAAACATTATTTCTTAATAATACTTCTTTCCCCCTTTTATCTAATTTTATTGGAAAACTTTTAAGATCCTCCATTTCAATTATTGGAGACACATCAGGAATTAATTCCTTTTTAACCTTTTCCCATACTCCTAACATCGTCTTCAACATCTTATTTTTAACTACTATTTTTCTATCGCTGCTATCCAGAAATACTCCTCTACCTACATAATCAATTTCCTTCATTTCCAAATCTTCCCATATTACCCTTTCTCTTGCTAAAATTTTCATAATATTCTTAATTTGAAAAGCTCTATAATAAATTCTCAAATTTGGTATCCCCAATCCTCCCTCCTTTTGCGATAAGTACCAAAAAATCTTTGCTATTCGAGGTTCCCCCCCCATTACAATAATTATTTATTATATTTTGAAAGTCTTTAATCTCTTTATCTTTCATCTGTATGGGTAACGCATCAAATAAAAAAAATAATTTTCGGCAGCATCTTACTTAATGCTATCCTGCCAAACCAGGATAGCTTTATCTTTTTAAATTGCTCTATTTTCTCTTTGATTTCCTTTTTTTGTATCTCGTAATTCAATTTTTTAAGCTCTTCCAAATTGTTTGAAATATTTACACCTAAATATCTCAAAGATTTTTTAACCTGTAACTTATACTTATCTCTTACTCTCTCCTGTTCGTCTTTATCTACATTACAAAATATCATTTCAGATTTATCCCAATTTATTCTCAGTCCTGTTATGTCCTCAAAATCCATTAAATGCTCTTTTATTTTTTCCAATACCTTTCTGGGATGTTTCATAACCACCAAAGTGTCGTCAGCGTAGAGACTTATATTATTATCTAAAACCCCTTTTATCATATTGTCCCCTCTTATAGCATCTGCTAACAATTCCATTGCCATAATAAACAATATTGGAGACAATGGGCACCCCTGTCTTGTCCCTTCCTCCAATCTAATTTCTTCTGTAAATTCATCATTTAGCTTGACTTTAGCAAATCCAAATTGATATAATTGTCCAATTAAATTGCAAAATCTATCCCCAAATGCGTAAGATCTAATAATCTCCTTAATTGTCACCCATTGTAACGAATCAAAAGCTTTAAATATGTCTAATGATAATATACCCACTTTCTGTTTAGTAGATCCTACTGTATCTAGTATGTCCAATACCCTCCTTGTCAAATCCGTCATATGCCTTCCTTTCAAAAATCCAGCTTGATCCTCGTTTATATAATTTGTCATAAAACTATTCAATCTATTTGCCACTATCGCTGTAAAAATCTTAGCGTCCTGATTTATCAGAGAGATTGGCCTATAAGATTCCACCTTTTCTGGGTCCTTTCCAGGTTTCGGCAATAACACAATTATAGTTCTATACCATGAAGTCGGTAACTTCCCCCCTTCTATTATAAAATTAAATAGTTTCACCAATCTTGGCACCACGCACTCTTTAAACTCCTTATAAAATTCCGCTGTCAAACCACCATCCCCAGGTGATTTGCCTGTCCTCAAATTGGCTATTATATCTTTTACCTCTTTTTCTGTGATTTTTTTCTTCCATTCTATTTTTATGTTCTAAGCTTAGCTGTTTTTGCGTTCGCTTCTTCAATTGTTCTCTCAACTTTTCAATATTAACCTCCCTTTTGGTATACAGTTCCTTTTACTATCAAGATCTTGTCCTTAGTCTTATTACATCTCCTACCACTTACATAAACCAAAATCCCCATCTCTCTTTTGTTCCTTTTAACTTTAGCAGCTCTTGCCAACAGCTTCGAATTTCTATTACTATATTCAAAATATTCTCTCTTCAAATACACCAAGTCTTTTTTCACTTTTTGTATATCGTTCCCTACCAATTCATTCTTTAATCTTTGCATTTTCTCAAAAACCTCTTTTCTTTTAGTCTTTACATGCTCTTCTAATAACCGTTTAATCTCATTCTCCATTTCATGTTGCTTATCTCTAAAATGCTTGTTCTTAATTGAGGCCAGTTTGATACATTCCCCTCTAAAAACCAACTTCATGGCATCCCAAACTACATTGTAATCCACCTCACCTGTATCGTTCCAATCCCAACACTCATTCTACTTCTCAATTATTTGTTCCTTACACTTTTGATTGTGGAACAATTTTTCATCATATCTCCAATTTCTCTTATATTTTCCCCCTCTATCAATTTTTAATTCCACCCAAAATTTTGCATGGTCAGATTCTTTAAATATCCCAATCTCCGCATCTTCTAAGTCTTTAATCAAATTTTCCGAAACCAAAATATAATCTATTCTAGAATATGTATTGTGGACCTGTGAAAAATATGTGCATGCCCTCTCTGATCCTTTTATCTCCCTCCAGCTATCCTTCAGACCTAATGTCTTCATCCATTTATCCAAAATCTTCATACCAGCTGTTCTCCCAGCTCTTGATAAATTCGTACAGTCCTCTGGTACCAGTATTAAGTTAAAATCTCCCGCAACTATCATTTTTGATGTTCTCTCTTTTTCTAAAATACCAAGTACTTTATTTAAAAATGTTTGCTAATGATCGTTTGGGGCATATATGTTTACTAACGTTATCTCTTCATCATCTATTTTCCCAATTATAATCACATATCTACCTTCTGGGTCTGTAATACTTTTTATCATCTCAAAGCCAAGTCTCCTCGAAATCAGGACTGCCACACCCCTCGCTTTTGATGTTCCATATGATTTTTCATATACCTGCATCCATCCCAAAAAAATCCTGTTAGTATCTTCTGATTTTTGATGGGTTTCCTGAAGAAAGACTATATCTGGTCTAACCTTCCTCAGGGCGGATTCTAACCTCTTCCTCTTAACTTGACAGCTGGTACCTTTCACATTCCAGGTCAATACTTTAATATTCTTCAGACCTATGTCTTACTCTCCTTTCTTTCTGACAATCGCGGACTCCTATTTGTGTCTTTTCCTCCACCACATATACATTATCTATCAGACTACAAATAACAAAAAATACATTTAACATCTAAACTAACCACACAAAAAACAATCATATCTGCCCTCCCCACCCTTCTTTCAAAAAGTGGCCCTTGACTGTCAAAGAGGGGAGGGGGGAACGTGTAAAAGAATGCATCTTATCTGTAGCTCTAACATTGTATCTACTAATATTATAAAATTATTACTATTACTAAACAGACTCTATTTCAGATTAGTCCGTCTCACCCATCCTCTGCACCTCCGTTTCCACCTCTACTCCTCCTGTTGCCCCCCTCTCCGATTCACCCGCGTAATCTCTCCGCAATCCCCCCGATTCCACCAGCGCTTTCCTTAATCCCCTCCATTCTCGAGATGACATTTTGACCAGACCAATCTGACGCAGATAATCTAAATGATCCATTTCATCCTCCAACATATGCATTTTTTTCAAAAAAAAATCTAAGTTGTTTGGGAAACTTCCAATGATAATCGATAGATCGCTCCCTGAGGATTTTTGTCACGGGTTTCATCTTAAACCTCCACACTCGTTCCTCAACAGATATGTCATTGTATACATCAATCTCGCATCCATCAATTTTTAAAACGCCAGATCCAGCCTGTTATATAAAAGCCATCACCTTTAATTTCTCCGCCCAATTTGCGAATTTTACTAATACATTTCTATTTCCTTTTTCCCCCTTCTTGCCCCCAATCTAAAACAGCTGGCAATATCTTCATTTACAAAATTTATCCCCATGCTCAAACTATTTAGCCAATCCACAATTCTTTCTTTCAGCTTATCTGGCGTTTTCTCCACCAAATTGCGTATAACCACGTTCTGTTTTCTCATCACCTCTTCAACCATATCTAATTTTTTCCCTTGACTCTCTATTTTTAATTTAACCTATTTTTGTTCCTCATGACGCCCTCTCATGTCATCTTGCATCAATTTCATATCATTTTGCACCACATTCAAAACTTTATCCATCCTCTGATAGTTAGCGTCCACCTTTATAGTTAACTCAGTTAACTGTGAAGCAAGCTTTTTATGACACCCCATTAACTCTTCCTTATCTCTCCCCCTCACTTCCTTCATTTCACGAAACCCCTTTACATTTGCCTCCTCCATTTTATCTATTTTTTTTCATCAGTTTCCCCAACTCCACCATTATTTGCAATTGGTCAAATGAGTCAGCTTCTGTCCCTCCTGTTACTGTTGACTCCGTGGATGCAGACTTCTCTTTCTTTTCATCCTTCTTCTCTTCCTTTTTTGAATCCAACTTTTTCAGCCTAACCACCACCTCCTCCTTTCTCTTATCCATTTCTTCTGATAGGTTTTCAAACAGTGCACTCAAAAGATGCACCGTTTTCCTACCCACCGGTTTCTTTTCCCAGGTAAATCCCAGCTTTTCCAACTCCAAAAATAGATCCAAAAGGAGGAGCCAATCGTATTGTAATCCAATCGATATCAATTGCTATTCCTCAGTTTTATAATCCACTTGTAAAACAACGTCTGCCAGACCAATTTTAATCTATATATCCAAAGGAATGAAAGGAATAAAAGGCTTCAAAGCACAGCACAGTCCTCCAAAATAATACCAAACCGTAGCTTCAAAACCTCAAACCTTTAGTCTCGAAGTGATCCTTCTCCTTAGGGCTGCTCTTGTGTTCCAATACTGTCAAACCGCTTTAATAAACTCCTTGCTCCCAACGAAAACAGCAACAGCATATCCACAAACTAAGGGAGGAGGGAAGCTATAACTTTCGCAGTGGAACCACCACTTCCTTTGTATTCCAAGTAACAGGCATCAACAGAGTTCAAAATAACGATTCCACCTTCCAAAGTACACAGCCAAATTCTAATATTACACAGAAATGTACCATAGAAAAGTCCCTGACCTAGGCAGATCGAAGATAGGGACTCCAAACCTTTGAAATAGGAGATCCGAAGGTCCCCTCCAAATGGCGCAGGCTTAAAATCACTGAGGATGAAACCAGCCTCTCTCCCTCTTTCTTCTGCTCCCCCCGTTCTCTAGAGCTCTGACCAATATCTTTCAGGTTTAATCCTTTAGCTCCTTTCTGCCCTTTCTCTCCTCTCCAGGCTTCTTAATTCTCCGATATCCCACTCTTGCTTCCCAACTCACGGAAGCCTTCTTCAGCGTCCCCTTCTTTAACTTCAGTTAACTTTCGCTTTCCATTCCGCCGCCATTACAGAGCCTTATCCTTCCTTCTCACAGCTTTACAGACACACACACTCTCTTCACTTGCCTTTCCGTCGTGGATTCTCCCTGCTCTTTCGCTTCGGAGATCCCGTAACTGCCACGTCTTTGCCTGTCCACCTTTATTCTCTTTTAAGAGCCCTCTTTCTCAAGGAAATTTCGCCCATCCGTGGCGCGTCCGGCTCGATCCTTGGCGCGTCCAGCTCAGCCCTCGGCCCCCGCCCCCGCCGCTTATCTCACCCAGTGCCGCTGCTCCACAGGCTTCAAATCCTCAAAATGTTCTTCGTTAATACAGGGTTGACAGACCTCTTTTTCCCCAAAGTTTGAGAAGGTTTTAAAAGTAATAAATCTCTTTCATAACCTCTAACAGTGTGAGCTAACTATTCCGATGTTACTCCATTGGCATCTTAGCCACGCCCCCTTCTTGGAGGTTTATGTAACTTTTTGCAGCTATTTGTGGCTAATTGATAAGTTGCTGGGGTGTATCTCAGCTATGTGCCTGATCATGTGTCTAATTGTACAATTGAGAGCACATCCAGACTTACCTTTTGGGCTGGTTTAGGAAGAGGAAGGATCTATCTATCTATTTATTTATTTTGATTTATATACCGCTCTATCTCAGCCCAACGGGCGACTCAGAGCGGTTCCCAAAAAGCACAATACAAAAATATAAACTATACAATCAATATACATCAATATACATCATCAAAATACAAGCTAGATATACAATAGTACAAAAATTTGCATAAACAATTCAACAAGCATAAAAATACAATACAATACAGTAGGGTCACACCTGCACTCCAGCTGAAGCAGGGCCCGGTACACAGGTGAAAAGGCAGTCATTAGGCCCAAAGCCTCTCCATTCTGTCCGTGGAGCTCTCGGGCGGTGACAATGTCCAGCTGCCTTTAGAGCTCCAGCTAAGATGGGGGCGAGGGTTACCTTTGTGGGTGGTGGAATGACCCTCAGATGCCACACATTCCCCTCTGGCCAGCTGCTGGTGAGCGGCGTCAGCAGCGACTCCTTTTCTGCCCCTCGGGCAGACCGGGGCTGAGGGGCGGAGGCAGCGTCGGCGGCTCCTACCTGCTCGCATTCCCAGAGCCGGTGGTGTGGGCTCTGGGATAGCAGGGAGCGGTGGCGAGCGGTGGCGTTGGTGGCTCCTTTTCCGCCCCTCGGGCGGACCAGGGCGGAGGCAGCGGAGGCAGCTCCCACCTGCTTGCAATCCCAGAGCCGGTGGCGTGGACTCTGGGAGAGCAGGGAGCGCTGGCGAGCGGTGGCGTCGGTAGCTCATTTTCCACCCCTTGGGCAGACCAGGGCCGAGGGTACCAGTTTCATACTGCATTCCGGCCGAGGGTCGGAGGCAGCATCAGCGGCTCCCACCTGCTCGCAATCCCAACCTTTTTTGGCCATGCCCCACCTACATTCTCATTTTAATTTTTAAAATGTATGTCACAATATATATTTATATACTGTATTTGAGGCCCAAGGAACCATAAGAAATGGGGGGAAAAACAAAACACTGTTAATAACTCATTTTCGAATTGCTTCTCTTAAAAAATCAAATTGCCTGCTCCCTCCCTCCAGACTCCCCAAGTGACCCTTTGCCATATGGTGAATTAGCTAATGAGTATTTTACCATATGAGAAAATAAAACATTTCTTCCTGATCTTCTGCAGAGGACAGGAAAGGTGTAATTTTTCTCTCCTCCCACCCAGTCATTGTGGCTTTGGATAATTTAGGATGCTAAAAATAAATATTTTTCTTTCTGCTTTTTTCTTCTATTGCTAGTGGTGCGGACACAGAGAGGGCCCTCCTTCTTGTGCTAGAGAGACGGGCCCCTCTAGCATATGGTACAATTAGAGAGCCCCTCTGGTCCACTCTGGTTGGAAGGACATGTTCTTGGGGTGACACGGTCTTTTAAATATCCTGTATGCAGTATTCATGCTGTCCCTTACCTACCTGTGGTCTAACTGATAGAAGATAGATAGTTTGTTAAAGTTCTTACCAAATTTCATGGTATCTATATAATGATGATGGCTAAAAATAAATGTATTTAAGAAGATATCATAAAGATAAAATGAGGGCATGTAGAGTGTTTAAGAAAACCTCTGTTCTATACTTCTTTTCGCATTATGTTATTTATTCTGCTAACCTGTCTTTCAGAATGGTGGAAATGAAACATGGATCGGAAAAGAAAGTAATGGTGGATATAAGTTACAAACAGGGAAGAGACGGGAACACTGTTCTTGGCACAGTTGTTCAGGATATCTACCTCTGTGCTAGTGTAGAGTTTCTACTTACTGTAGTAGATGTTTTTCTAAAAGCCACGGCTGAAAGTGCTGCTGCAGAGAGAAACTTCCAGGAAACCTTGGCTATAAAGGAGCAAGGTGTGTGTGAGATCTTCAGTGAAGCACTGCTTTGTGATTATTTCCATCTCTTTATTTTCATATAATTTTACCTGTAAGTGACAGTGGCTAGTATACTTTTGTGGAGCTCTGGTGTCATCTTGGGCATTGTCGGACAACTGCTAGTTAAAGAGTGTGTTTTTCAGCTTCAGGATGAGCATGCTTTGTGGGCAGGTAAAACAAACTTGCCTGTGTTCCAAAATTGAAGCATACATGCTTTAATTAATAGCAGTTTGCCGCTGTTGGTGGCAAAAATTCTGTTACACTAGGGGAGCTTTGCAGGAGAATAATTGCCAATACTGTATAGTATATTTCTTTTTAAAAAATTAAATTTTTATTGCTAACATTCAATTTATTTTTTGTGATACAGGAAATGTAGAAGATGAGGTTGAGTATGAAAAGTGATCAAGGAATTGTTTGATTTCTTTTCCTTTCAGGATAATTATGCTATAAGTTAAAATAATTTAAGTCAGGTTTAATTTGCACATTTTAAAATTTGCTATACTTGATTTTGAGAATATTGTTAAATTATTATTCCTAATGGCATTTTATTCCTTAAATTGATTATTTGTTCTGGCAGTTGTTTAGAGACTAATAGAATAATGTGAAACTGAGCGAAAAGGCAGATAGAATAATCCTATGTATACTGTTAAAATAGTGACCAAAATCTGCAGTTGATTGACTGTTACACACTGTAGTTGAGAAGGTGGAGTAATATGGAGGCATAGTTGCATGGTCTAAAGTTAAACCATGAGCAGAAGCTCTTTAGGTAAAGGTAAAGGTCACCCTTGCTTGAAAGCCAGTTGTATCTGACTCTAGGGTTCAGTGCTCATCTCTGTTTATAGCCAAAGAGCCAGCACTGTCTGCGTGTGCAGACATTTTCTTGGACATGTGGCAGGCATGCCTCAACACCAGAGTGCATGGAATGCTGTTTACTTTCCCACCGAAGTGGTCCCTATTTATCTACTTGCAATTTTTTGCTTTCAAACTGCTAGGTTGGCAGGAGCTGGGACAGAGACGGGAGCTCACTCTGTCATGCACTACTTGGGAATTGAACTTCGACCTTCCAGTCATCGAGTTCAGCCTCTTAACTACTTGAGCCACTGCAGTGCCACAATCTGATATACAGTTATGCAAAATGCATAACTTTAACAGCAAATTGATGTAAATTAAGGTAGCTCTGTAGGCATTACCTCTTGCATGCCAAGTTACGCAACTCAGTATGCAACAGTTAATCCAATAGAGATTTTTTAATTTACAGCAATTCACAGCTAAAAGTTACGCCTTTTGCAGAACAAAATTTCAGCCAGTATTTCATAAGATTGTTGAGCTCTGAGAACTAACAAGTGAACCTTATTCAGGTTCCATTCTTGTTTGAAATTGTTGTGAGTGGCTTCACAACATCTGAGATCATTTTATAGTGCTAATTACACTTGTCTGTGAAAAATTTGGTAGCAAGGGTGAAAATTACATGAGTAAAGTGTCTGCAGTGGCTCAAGTGGCTAAGACGCTGACTGGGAGGCGGAAGGTCAGCAGTTCGATTCCCGAGTACTGCGGAACAGAATGAGCTCCTGTCTTTGTCCCAGCTCCTGCCAACCTAGCAGTTTGAAAGCAAGAAATTGCAAGTAGATAAATAGGGACCACTTCGGTAGGAAGGTAACAGCGTTCCGTGCATTCCGGTGTCTAGTCATGCCTGCCACATGACCACGGAAACATCTGCAGAAGCAGAAAGGGCTGGCTCTTCGGATTTGAAACAGATGAGCACTGAACCATAGAGTTGGAAAGGACTATCGGGGTATTTCTGGACCAGCGCGCTCCTCGGTACCCTCTGATTCAGAGGTCCACAGGTGCCGCACAGTTGAGAGCCCCCGGTGATTTGGCAAATGAGGCCGAGAAGGGTGTGCTTTCTCAAAGTTCGCCTAAGAAAGCCTGGTCCAGCGGAGCTGGGCAACAGGTTCGTAGGGAAATGGCGATCTGTGACTGATGTCACAGATGAAATTAAAGTAGTAAAGCCCCTTGGGATGAGGCTCTGGATTCCCATGCGAAAAACACCCTTATCTCATTTTGGGGAATATTACAGCCTTGGAGCTGGGTAAGGTGTATGGGAGTAAAGCTGTTACTTGTGCAGCAGCTCACTCTTCTGTAGCTGGATTCCAAGCCTCGAAACAAAATCTCCCCTCTGGCAGAAGCTCCCACAAAGTAAACCAAAAGCTGTAATCCTTCTCTTAGGAAAAAGGCTGTATTGTTAAATATCCCCATTCAATCTGCTCCGCTTCAAGAGGAGCAGAAAGAGCACTCTTGACAATCAATGTCCTTTTATGATTTATTGAAGAAAATAACAGTCCAATAAATGCGATGTAATCGAAAAATTGCATAGTCTCAGAAGAAATTCTAAGTGTCGATGTCTCTGCAGAACCTAAGTCCTGTCACCTCTGGATTTTGGGCTAAATGTGGCGGTGCCCTGCTGCCCCATACGAGATGGTTCGATGGGGGAGTCTATCAGATGACAAGAGAGATAGAGCTCCTGCTGAAATCCAGATTCGACTTTTGAACAGAGCAAAAGCTCTGGTTTTTATAACATTTTCCCTGGGGAAATGACCTTGATAAGTGCTAATTGACTTCTCAAAGTGACAGATTTTGTGCGTAGATCAAAGGATACCAGGTGACTATCCTAACTATGTTCCATCTCAGCCTATGAGATAGAACATCTTTCCAGACAGTGTTATTGGGAATAAGAATCAAAATGTACTTTCCCAGACAAAAAGGATGATGCCATTCAATGACAGGTGCCAACTTAAAATGGCTCTGCTTAGGCTAAGCAGAGAGTATCGCAGAAACAAAATATAAGCAGATTTAAAATCCTTACTTAATAACCTATACAGATATAATGTAATAAACAAAAAATGAGGTCTTCCCAGATGGAATCACGACAATGACTGGCTTTCGAGCAAGGAAAACCTTTACCTTTACCCTAAAGTGTCATAGCTGTACTTTTTCAGAACAGTATCCTTGCCTAAATGAAAGAGCAGAACACCCCAAGAGCAAATCTTATGTGTATGACTTTGTGGGGGACTATTGAGAACAATCTAGACCAGAGGTTTCCAACCTTTTTTTTCCTAACCATGCCCCACCTAAGCATCTCTAAAATCCTGATACCTCCTCCCCGACATATAATTCATATTATTCAAAAAGTGAACTCTTATTCATGTGGAAGAAGCCTAAAAGGCAATTGACTTAGTCTAACTCATTCTCAAATTGCTCCACTTTAAAACCAAATTGCCCACCCCCCTATGGGGAGTGGGGCCCACATTGGGAACCACGGATCTAGACTGTTGTCAGAACATGAGTTTTTATTTCAGTGAAAAGTGTACCCACAGCCCAATTTGTGGTTAGTCCTGTTTATTTTCCACCATGGTTGGACGATACAAGCTGTGACAATGCTGAGTCCACATTTTTATGTAAAGGCAAAAGCTGAATAAATGTCGATTATTCTTCTTTTGGTGTCAATTTTGTTTAAAATGCTTAGTGAGCATGATCATCCTGTTTTCAGTTTCTGTACATACAGCATCTACCATGGAAATAAATGTTGTAGTCAAGAATCCTGAGATTGTATTTGTAGCAGATTTGACAAGATGTGATGCTCCTGCACTGGTGGTTACAGCACAGTGTGAAGTCTTTATGAAAAATGGCCCTGAAATGTCTAAAATGACAGCTGCTGTTAAAGATATAACAGTGAAAGCGTGTCCATTTCTTCTAGATATGAGAAAAGGCAACATTACTACGGTGAGATTTAAATTACAATTTTTAGAATTGCAATCCTAGGTGAGCCTTGTCGGGGCTTAGGGGCTTGAGCAGTCTAACTAGGCAGTGTTGCCCATCTCTTGTCAGTGATGTTAGTTCGGGACTAAAACTTACCAAAGCATCCTCCATCAGATCCCTTCGACATGATGAAAGCAGAGGGCATATGTCATGGTCCGCCTAGCCAGTGGGTGATGTGATATATAAATGGCTAAAAAAACGCATGCAAATGGACTTGAGAAATTTCTCAATTCCATTTGAATGTGCAGAATGTCATTGCGGTGACGTCTACCAATGTGCGGACTCCTTGTTGAATAACGACTCCAAGCTATCCATGGTATCCTATATAATGTTGTGCAAGTAAAAATGAAACTTGTGGAATTTGCAGTTTGTAGTAGGAGGCAATGTAAGTGACATAGATATGGTCACATGGAAGTCTTACATGACATATTGTACATGACTTCCGTGTTGGTGACATGTGGGCAGTGGTATAATGGTAAATTTGGAAGTGCAGATACTCACCATGACAGTCCAAACTGCCAGCCCCTTCTGGCAAGAGTCTAAATATGCAGCCATCTGGACTGGTCCACATCAGTTAATGAGGAGCAGGTAAAAATGCTTCTAATCTCTCGTTTAAGACCACATCACATTCATATACTTCATAATATTACAGATAGTTTGCAGCAACACACTTTCTAGGAAAATCTGTTTCTTTTCCTTCTGCTGTAAAATGGCAGTTCATCTCTGGAAACAGGGAAAATGGGGGAGAGAATGATGTCACAGTCCGTCCTACCCCAAAAAAGTCCTAGAGTTTCAATACTGTGAGCCTTGGCTCCACTGTATTACTGTGTGCAAGGACAATAGCCATACATGTGTAACTTTAAATCAGGGGTTCCCAACCTAAGGCCCGTGGGCCAAATCTGGCCCACGGTGCCATTTCATGTGGCCCCCTCCAAGGGCATTCGAGAAACAAAATGGCTACCTCTTTGAAGCTGTTCAGACAAAATGGCCACCCCCGTCGTGCAGGCAGGGCAAAATGGTGGCCTGACCCTCAAAGCTGACTGAGAGAGCATGACCCAGCCCCTGGCTTGAAAAGGTTGGGAACCCCTGCTTTAAATGGAACTGTTTGATGCCATTTTGTAATTAAGGTGAAATTTCAATAATTTTCATCCTTGCTATACACATGGAATTGCATTTGCCGCTTTGTATCTGTAGCTACAAGACTGAATTTGAGTTTAGTGGAATGTACACTATTTTTAGCATGGCAACCAGAAACCATGTGTTCAAACTTTGTTCTTGTGAGACATAATTATTCACCTAGTAAATCCACAAAATAACAGTGGTGTGCATGTGGATTTTTGTTGCTTCCACACAATAATCATTGATAACACCAAGAACCTTTGGAAACACTTTATTCATTGGAATAGTTTCATCTGTTTGGCAGGAGATAGTTCTGATCTTTGTGCAGAGTTTGTGTAATTATAGCTGCATTTAGACATCTTTTAAAAGGCAAATCCACATTTTCTCCAATTCATTTTTATTTATATCCAGATATTGCAGCCATGTGATCTGTTTTTTAGTGTGACACAGTCAGGTGAAGAACCTCAGAAAGCTGATCTCTCCATTAAATCTATAACGATTAAGGTATGTCAAACATTTTCATTATAATAATGTTGAAGAGACTCTGGATCATTGAGACCAACCCCTATCAAGGAAGCACAGTGGAAAATGAAACTGCCAATCTCTGGCTCCACAGCCAGATGTGTTTATTAATCTGAAGAATGTTAATGATGATATTAATAGTCACATCAACTAAGCTGTTATATTTGTTTATGTTTTGCAATTTTTGGATCCCTCTTAGACTGAACTGAAAAATTGCCTCTCACAAGTTGACATGAAAAATAGTGACTTTCGATGTCAACATGTAAGACGGCTTTCTCTTTGATAGAAATATATGCATAAAGAAGCTAAGTTCACTTTTCTTTATTTCTGTTCCATGAGTATTTGATTATTTTTCTTTTTTCTGTTCCCTGAGTATTTGATTATTTTTCTTTTTAAACAAGCTTTGTAATTTAATTATTACTAGCTGTAGCTCTTTAGGTGTCTGCTTTTAAAATACTGCTTTGAAATGTAGTCTATCGCTAGTTTTAAGATTCTCATTTGGAAGGGGAATGGATATATTTTTTAAAAATAAACAATTTTTTTAAAATTATTTTAATTCATTAAAAACATTAAACAAGATTACATAACATATAACAAAATTCAAATCAAATTACAAAACACATTTTAAATCTAAAATCAGACTTTATTAATAAAACAATTTAAAAAAATAATTGAGAAAATATGATTTTGTTTTAAATGATTACTTCACATGCATAATTCATACCTATGTATTGTTTCTTATATGCAGTAATATGTGATAGCTTCTCATATATACTCACTTTTGAGTTGTAATATTAATAATAATTTCATGTCAGAAATTATTCTGAGTCATAACGGAGTAAATTCTTGGTATGTAATCTTTTCTTTTAACCCTAGGTGTCACCGATTATCTTGAATACGGTCATGACCATTACATCAGCACTTTTTCCAACAGCAGAGACTTCAGAGAAAGGCATTAGCCCAGTACCTCCTGATCTTTGGGACAAGAAGGATATTAAGAATTTAAATATGTGGTTTCTTGAAGAGTCAAATGAAAAGAAAGAATCTGTTTCTGTAACAGAGTTGGTTCCTACAGGAGAGACATTGAAAATGAAGATAGAAACTGTTGTTATAACTCTTGAAGCTGGTGTTGGTCATAAGACAGTGCCCATGCTTTTAGCAAAATCCTCATTTTCTGGAGAAACAAAAAACTGGAATAGTTTGATCAATCTTTGTTCTCGTCTTGAACTAGAGGTAAGTAGAGTTGATTTGTGTTACTGTGGAGGGATATTGTAGACTTTTAATGATGCTTAATGCATTTTAGCCAGCATGTAGAAACTGTTCAAAATGCTCCTTTCACTTTGGATAAAATTATTACCTAGCATGGGGTTAAGTATGCAGCTTTACCTCAGTGAAACAATGAATTATTTCATTTGCCACCAAGTGGCGCAAAAATAATCTGTGCTGTTAAAGCACAGTGTTCCTCATTTTGCAGGGTATTAGACATATGTTCCTCCCTGCCTTCGCCACTAATAGGATAATAGATTTCAAACAGATGTACAATTTTCACTGATGTATATTTAAAATATATATTTGAAACTTTGTTGTAATATCTCAATGCAAAAGAGTGACACTGCATTATAGTATGTTCACCTATCTCCTTTAGAGTAATTGAGGTGGTATTAGAAGCAGAAATTATAAAGATGTCCTGGATATGTGTATACAATAATACCTCGCATAACGAACACTTCATATAATGAAAAAATCACATAACGAAGCATCTGTTATCCAAGGGCGATACCCTGCATAACAAAAAATAGTTCGTTATGCAGGGTTTTTGGTAACCGGGGTATACCTGCTCAATGGGAACCCCGGTTAACAAACTTTCCCCCCGTTATACGGGGTATCACCAGTAGCTCTTTGCATAACGAAAAAACCCGCATAGTGAAGAACTCCGTGGAATGGAGGTTTTTTTTGTTATGCGGGGTTCTACTGTACCAGGAATAACTAGTTTGGAAGGATCTGGCAACCAATTTCACCACACTGAACCTGCCATGGCCCTTCTCAGTTCTTCCCACGAAGCCAGAAATAACGGGAAATACTTCCATTTGTTCAATAGTTTTCTCCCTTTAAAGTAAGGCACAATATGTGTACCTTTAGTCCAATGGTTTTTTAAATTTATTTTCAACAAAGTTTCTCGGCTGTATTGCTCTTAAGGTAATGCAGAACAGTTAAATCATTATGTAATGCAAATAGGCTTTGTATTTTAGGTACATTATTACAACGAGATGTTTGGTGTTTGGGAGCCATTGCTTGAACCACTTGAAGTTGAAAACACTGATGAGTTCAGACCATGGGTTCTAGAACTGAAGGTGAGTTTTAGAAGTATAAACTGACTTGTGCCCAAGATAGATAAACTTAACAGGGTTAATAGATGTTACATATGTTCCACCATAAAATTGTTTTAAATATATGATCTTACTATCATATACTGTATATTTAAGTCTTCATTATTTGAGAAGGATATATTGCCGATTGAGAAGAAATCCTTTCTTACTAAAGAAGGAGAACATGGAAGGTTTGTGTTTTTTCATATTTGAAAACAGGTTTTAAAATGGATCTAGGCACATCTACTTCATCTCCCCGAAGCTGGTTGTGTTCTGGGATAGAAAGATGTTCAGGGGCAGAAACTGGTATTCCTGTCTGTTTTACATCTCTACTCAATAGTACCTAAAAATCAGTTTTGAAAAGTAGTGTTACTGTTTCAAATATTCTACAGAGAAATATTTTTAATGATATTAATCTCCCTCAAACCTTTCTTTCTTTGAAGATGAAGAGAAAGGCCAAAAAATCTTTAGTCGAGTCAGTTGCTGAAGAAGAGCACTACAAGGTGCCAGAGTACAAAACAGTGATAACTATTTGCTCCCAAGATCAGCTGAACATTACATTGTCTAAATGTGGGCTGCTCATGTTGAATAACCTGGGCCAGGTAAGAGGCATTTTAATTTGGACCAGTGTCTTGAATGGAGAAACAAATATGTAGACACCTATTACTTTTTTTTCCTTAGCAAAAAGTTAACATTAGTTAATTAATTCTTTTTATATTAAATGTTGCTTGGCTAGGCATTTGCAGAAGCAGCTACACAGACGTCAGAAATCTTCAAAAAAGATCAGGCTCCTTTTTTGTTAAGGAATTCCTTAGGAGTCTCCACTGTAGTGTTGCCTAGTAATTCGTTCAGCGTCCTTGATGTTGAACCAGAGGGAAATTCATTTCATCTTGAAGATGGACAGAGTCTGAGTATGGAATATGTCAGAAGTAAAAGTGATCAAGACCAGTTCACGGCAATGACTACCCTGAGCAGCAAAGTATTCTACATTTGGCTCAGTAAGTTGGCATAAAATGATTCTATATAAATATCTGATGTTTTGCATACTAGTGCAGGGGTTCACGGTGGCAACCCCGGAAATGGATGCGGACTCACTTATGGTAGCCATAAACATGCCTGCACAAACACACCCACGGCTGCTGCGGTTTACAGCAGCATTTACGGCAGGGGGAACAACGTGTCTGGCCCACTAAGCTGGCTGAGGGGGCGTGAGCTGGCCCATGGCATGAAAAGGTTGAGAACCCCTGTACTAGTGGATATAGTGATGGAACAATAACTAAAGGCTTATTTAAATATCATTATTTGAATTAGGTTCTGTAAAGTAATTTAGAGAGTCTTATCTGTGTTGTCTGACTGCTGTCAGACATTTTGATATAATTTCTTTAATCAAGTGGATAAAAGTTCACTTACGGTATGTCTATTCATTTTCCCCTCTCAACTTCAGTATATAGTTTTTTGTCAGCATTCATTCATGTTCATGTCAGTGCCAAGTGAAAAACTATGATTGATTCTCTTGATTTGTTCTTCTCTAAAAGTAGATGATAGCTTGATTTGAATAATGGAGAGGGTTAGCTAATAGCAGTGGCAGATGAGACAATGTGCTTTGTGAAATAAGCAGAAGAGAAAAAATTTTCAACCCTAGTTCTCTTTATCACAGCCTACAGTCAGGTCCAGAAATTGATGTCATGTAGATGTCATGTAGTCCTTTTTCTATTTTGTTTTTAGATTTTTAAATTTTAGCTTTATATGTTACTAGCAAGGGTTGCCTGGCGTTGCCGGGCGTTTTTTGGTTTTTTTTAAAAATAATAATATGAAAAATGGTGTTGGATGATTTTTGTTGTATGTTTATTTAAATGAGTTATGTTATTTTTTAAAAATATTGTTTTTTTATACGTAGGTAGTGTTTTAAACTGTTATTAAAAAATTTGGATTTTAAAAAGAGGAAAGGTTGATATATATTTTTTCCCAATAATTGCATTTTTAAAAATAATGTTTTCCTATGTGGTTTTTGGTGATAGGTGTACTTTGGATAAGAATTTTTTTAAAATGTGTAAGTGTATGTTTTTTGTAAATTGTTGGAGATCAATTTGAATTCATTGAGTGTCATTTTTCCTGTGGCCACTGGGTGGTGCTGTTGCGTAATGTTTTAATTTTGACTGTGTCCTGGGCTGTGTATTCTTCCTGTTCTTTTGTCATTTCAATTCTGGACCTCGGTGAGGCTGCACGTGTCGTGGTAAGTTGTGTTCTCTGTTTTGTTAGGGGTGGTGGTGTTGTGATTTGTGGGTGGTGGGGGGTTGTGTTTGTCCTTGTTTTTTTGTTTGTTTGTGGAAGATTTTCTTTCTAATTTTTATGTTAATTATTGTTTTTGATTTTTGTTGAATGTTCTTGTTTGTGTTTTTGGTGTGGGTATTTCTGTGGGCCGGCCTCGGTGGCTGGGTGGCCCATTGAAATACCATGTGGTGGTAGGTTGGGGGTTTTTTCGCAGGCCGGACACGTTGGAATATCTACGCCGCCGGCCCGTGGTGGGGAGGGGGGCATGGTCATTGGGGGTTAGGAAGGGTGGGCTAGGTGGTGGGGAGGGGGGCTTTATTGTGTTATGGTGATTTGTTTGTGTTGAGTCTTGAATGTAGATCGGGGTTTCCCCTTTAATATCAGTGGGTGGGGGTTGTGACCCCCCTCTCCGTTGCTACCCTAGAGTTGGTAGGTTTGTGGGGAGAAAAGGGGTATTTTGCCCCCACACTTCTGGACCTAGGAGAGCAGGCAGAGTGGATCGATTCCCTCCACCCCTCCTTAAAACAACTCCGTTTTTAAAGAGAAGAAAAGACGGAGTTGTTTTAAGGAGGGGGGGATCGATCACCTCTCCCTGGTCTCCTTGCTCCAGAAGGGTTTGGCCAACATACCCCTTTTGTCCCGCAAACCTCCCAACCTAGGGTAGTCAGCGGAGAGGGGGATTGCAACCCCCCACCCACTGATGTTAAAGGGGAAACTCCATTCAGGACCTTCAGGCGCCGCGGGTGAGGGAAAGGAAGCCGGCTGGTGTTTGCTTGCCTGTGAGTTTTTTTTCTTTTTAATTTTTTGGGCGCCGGTTTCCTCAGCGTTCTGTGTGGGCGCGCAGGACGCTGGGGCTTGTAGTTATGGGTTGGTGCTTTGTGTTTTTGCTGCGTTTTTTTAAAATGTGTTTCTTTTGATTGGCTGCGGCGCGTGTCCGAACGCTGCGCCATGCGAGAGCCTCTCAGCGTGATTGGCTCTGGCGCGGCGCAGCGCAAGGAATGTTGGGAAGTGAAGTTCTTTCCCTTTCTTGCCGTTTGTGGGGCTGAGGCCCCCGTTTCGGTTTTCTAAATCCTTCGTTGACCTGCGTAGCCACTTCGGCCGTGCTCACGAAGGGTGGATGCGGGTCAGTAGGGCGACGCATAGCAACCTATAGCCAGTTCCAACGGTTAACCCTTGGATTTATAGGTTAAGATTATATGCTGGTGGTTCATCTGACACGAATAAATAAATAAAGGTCCAGAAATAATGGGACACGGATAAATTTTTGGGCATGTGGTCTCTGCAACACACCACAGTGAAAATCAAAGGAAAAACTCAAGATGTGAGCAAAATCTACCAGGGTGGCCAAACTTGGTGTGCCAGTTGTTCCTGGACTTCAATCCCAGAAGCCCAAGTCAGCACGCTTGCTGATCAGGGCTTCTGGGAATTGAAGTAAGTCAAAGAACAGCTGGAATGCCAAGGTTGGCCACCTCTGGACTATCAGCTTTAATCCAAGGGTTTTGACAAAAGTGGGACATTAACCATTCTGGAAGTACAGCCATTGGCAAATACACACACACAGCAGCTCAAACAGAAGGATTGCCTTCAATACTTGTTTGAGAATATGCTCCTGAATGGTTAATGCCCCACTTTTGTTAAACTCCTGTGATCAAAGTCCTGACTTTGCTCTCACCTTGAGTGTTTTCATTCCTGTGGTAGGGTGCAGAGGCCACATGCCAAAAAAAAGGTATCCTTCCTTCAATAACTCTGGACCTAACTGTAGGGCAGGTGTGCATGCAAACTTTTCTTTAAAACAAATTCATGTATACAGAGAGGAATATAGCAGAGCTGCTGTCTTTTCATTGATAAGGATACCACATAAATAGTATTGAACCAGCACTTTATTTTTGTAAATACACTGATTTAAAAAGGCAATTGATAATGATAGGATAAATAGTATCAGTTTTAAAAATTCAGTGTGTTTGATTTCTAGCTCCTCAGAATCATTCCAGTACTGAAAAGATACCACTGACAAAAGTGGGACGAAGTCTTTACAGAGTAAGACACAGTGACTCGGGTGTTGTGAGATCTATTGTTTGTCAAATAGATACACTTGAAGGAACCAAGATAATAACAGTGCACTCTCCCATTCAGGTAAGATATGTTGTTGAAAGTATTACTGATTCATAAGGGAAACCATTATTTTTTTCCTTGCAAAAAGAAAAAGAGGTATTATTTTGTGTGGGTGTGGCAGGGAGAGAAAGAGAGTGAATGAGTGAATGAATGAGTTAGTGTTTTTTTCTCTAGCAAGGAGATAATCAATAATTTCCTTATCCCAACTCTATGAAAGGGCCACTGCTCAAACAGTGGAATATTGTTAATGGATTCTCTTGATTTGTACTTCTCTAAAAGTAAATGATAGCTTGATTTGAATAATGGAGAGGGTTCAGGGTTTCTGCAGTGATTGTTGTGAGCCGCCCTGAGTCAGCGTAAGCTGAGTGGGCAGCATACAAATTGAATAAATTGAAATGTATTGGATAATGGGGCAATAGAATGATAATTGGAGGAGAAACAATGAAGGAATTGGATAAGATCATGAAGTGTAAGGATGTTTCACTGGATACCCAGAACATGATCATTCATACTATTGTGTTCCCACTCACAAAGTATGTTATGTATGTATGCATGCATGTATGCATGCAAATGTTGGACAGTAAAGAAAGCTAAGGGGGGAAATTGATTCATTTGAAATGAGGTGCTTTAAGAGGGTTCTGCAGATATCCTGGAATGCCAGCAAGATGAACTAGTCAGTCCTGGAGCAAATCTAGCCTGAAGTGTCTCTGGAGGCAAAAATGATGAAGCTGAGGCTGTCCTGTTTTGGGTACCTCATGTAAAGGCAAGACTCTGCAAAAGAGTGTAAAATAGGTAGCAAGAAAGGTGAAACATGAGATGGATCGATTCCCTAAAGAAAGCCATAGGCTTGAGTTTACAAGAGCTGAGCAGGGTTCTTGAGGATAGAACATTTTGGAGATCTCTCATTCATAAGGTTGTATCAGTCTGAGACAACTTGACAACACATAACAATACTGATACTCTGTAAATAGGGGTCATTCAACAATTATGTAATCCTCGGGGGAGGGGGTCTGCCATCTGAATTATAGAAAATTACATGGGGCGAAGGGGTGTGGTCAGGTCAAAGATCATGTAATCCATTTGGAGCTGTTGTGGTTTTGAAACATGGCACTTTTTTAGGTTTAAAAATGATCTCTGGGAATTTTGATCCGATTTGGGAAGATGATCTTGATGTACTCCCGGTAGGAGATGACAATGACTTTTAATCCTTATAAAGAAGATAGTAGAAGAACACTATCGGAACTTATCAGGGACATAGGGGGAGGAAAATGCCTCACAAAGGCTAGGTTGGGCAACCAGAACTTTTTTCGGGAACACCCAGTAGGGCAGACCTAAGATCCAGCGACCTGCTTGCCTCTCATGAGCACTCTTCCCCCTATCCCGATTCGCTGTGGGACAGGGTCAGAGTAGCCTTCTGCATTATGGCAGGTAATATATTATTTCCTTGGCAGAAGCTAGACTTCTAAGTGCTACTTTCTCTCTCTGCTACTCTGCCCCCCCCCCTTACAGCGCATTCCCCTCTCACCTTCTTCTGGAAACGCTATGAGGATTGTCAAAGACTTCTTCGGCTCTGCTTGGTTTCCTTCTGCTCCTTTACAAAGGCAGGCACACAAACTACTGGCTTTTTGTAGTTTTATTGTTGGAAACACAAATACTGGATACAGATATTACTTACTCTACACTTACATAAAAACACAGTGAATAAAACATAAAATAAAATAAAAATCTTAGTAGCTTTTCCTAGCAGGTTCAATCTTAATGGTTTGGGGTGCCATAGCCCCTCATGGCTTTCACCCCTGAAGAGTCATTTTGGGGAGCTCACCGACAAAAGCTCCCGTGGAAATCAAAATTAAGATAATGATAGGCCAGAGTTTCACCCTGGCCATGGAGTGTATTGAGTTTAGAACTCAAAATGGACCCCTTTCTATGGAGAAAAAGGAGCTCAGGAATGTGGTGATCTCATGGGAGTGCACCTGCATTCCCATGAGAAAGGAGACGACTGGTACGTGCAATGTGACATTGAGCCCCCACCTTTGCATTCTTGGAATGACCCAATCTGCAGGTGACCGGGGTAATTAGTTTGACTGACAGGAGTGGAGACGTCTCTCCCTTGTGTCAGTCAGTCCCGTCGTGGGATTGCAGGTGTCCCTGGAATAAGTCCAAGACTGGACACTCATTTCCCCCCTCCCTTAGGAGAGAATTCCTAATCTTATCTAGGCATCAGTTTGTCCTGTGGGCTAACAGACTGGCATTTCAATGTGCTTTAGAATGAAATCTGGCTTTCTAAACCTGAGAAAACTACATGAATCAAATATCATCTACAAATCAAGACAAAGTCGTATGTGAAGACCATGACAGAATTTACCTGACATCCTCATTCCTCCCTGCAAAAAAAATCTTCACAAAGGGTGTGATTCATCGAGAATCCTCACTGATACATTCTGCATTAGGCACCAATAGTGAAAAGCTATACAAATTAGAGTTTCGATACAAATGCTCTGGATTACGTAATTTTAAAGGGAGCAAAAATTACAGTCGGATTACATGGCGGGGAGGGGGTAAATTTTTACCAAAAAATGGATCACATAATTGTTGAATGGCCCCATAATGCTAACTGCATGGAGCTACTTTCAACTAAGTGTAGTGAAAAATTATGGAAATTTTAGAAAGTTGTACCCTATACTTTCTTGCCAATTTAATAGGCCATTACTCAGAATTCAGGTTTTTGGCTGCTTGCGGTATGAAAATGCATAGACTTATTTAAAATTCTTTTACCATATATCTGCATATCTTTGATTTTTCCACATAGATAAAGAATCATTTTTCAATTCCACTAAGTATATTTGAAGATGGAAAATGCTTAGGAACAGCTTTACCAGAGGATGAATTTAACATACCATTGACCTCTTACAGGTGATTCTTCTTTTTTTTAAATCTTTTTTACTTATTTATGATGTATTTCCTAAACATGATGAAACACCATATTAAAAAGAAAATTTCACCTTAATATTATGTAGTTTGTGCAATAGTAGACTACACATTTATTGCTACATTGTCTTGTATGAGACTTCAGATAAAATTGTTGATTTTTTCACTACATGTCTGAACTGTCTGACTTTCTCAGAGTTTAGACCACATTCATGTTCTCCAGTAAGCTACTTTGTTCTTTTCCATCTCATACTAATATCATTGCAAATAAATAAATGTAAATATAAAATGTGCATTTTACTCATACTTCAGAAAATAATACTACAAGAAAAGCAAGATAAAGCTTATAGTGATTGGTGTGTTCATTTGCAGATCACTGCTGTTTTTTCGACCGGTAACTGGTGAAAATGAAATTTCTGGAGATTATGCATCAAGTGGAGGAATCAGCTTCGATGAAATGGTTAAGAATTTTGGCAAAGTGTTGGAAAAGAGATGTCAACCTCTCAAATCAGTTGATCGCCCACTTATTATCAATATTGTGCCAATGCAAGATACTTTGATATCTTCAGTTTGCATTGATGATCAGTGGGATTTACCATATGTTGTTCATTTGTGGCCTCCTGTTCTTCTCCGCAATCTTCTTCCATATCAGATCACCTATTCCTTAGAGGTAACCTTCTGTTTGGGGAGCTGAGTTCAGCTTTAATTTTAATGAGCAAAAAGAAATATAAATGTATTGTCTTGAATTTATTCATGCTGTATATTCCATAAATATTAGACTTCCCAGTGGTCTACTAAATTGTGATGAATTCACAGTAAAAATCTATTTAATGTCTTCCATTTAGGGTTAAAATTACACAAGAAGCCAAACTGACCTTGGAATTATAGTCTCTCAGTGTCTGTACCATCTGGGCTGTTTGTTCCTATCTTGTATTTACGTATTTATTATTAACTATCAATTTGTAGTGTTGGTATCTACCTTTGTCTCCAAAATGAGTGTAGTAAACTTTATTTTTTAACCTGTATTTTGATTTTTTTGTAAATATGTATTAGAAATATATTCCTATTGATAGAACTGTAGGACCAGGAAAGTGTCAAAATCCCGATCTTATTGCCATGTGTGGTAAATCACATTAGAGTAGGCCCATTGAATAAATGAAGATTTAATGAGTCACTTCCTTCATAAATTCCAATTAATCAAATGGGTCTACTCTAATTATAACTTACAACACTGGACAACAGGATTTTGTTCAGAAGGTATTTATTTCTTATTTAACATGTAAAATAAGTCAAAGTTATAGCAGGCCCCTTTGATTAAACAAAAAGTAAAGAGGAGTTGTCTCACCAAATTCCCATTTATTCATTGGACCTACTGTCGTGTGATTTATTATGCTAAGCAACAGGATTTGGGCCATTGTGATACAGATTGAATTACTAGTCACCCTATCATTAAGATTATTACAGTAAAACCCTGTATAACTACTTTAATTTGTTCTGTGGGGCTAGCCGTACGATTTAATCACTATACGATGCATGATTATCTGTATGGGGAAAAATGTACAATGACAAAAAATTGTTGTGCAATTTTCCCCATAGAGATGCATTGCATCGTATAACGATTTTAGTTGTTATACTGGGCACAATGTTTTTTCAAATCCTCGTTGTTCTACAATTTAATCACTGTAAGTGGCATTCGTTATATGGGGTTCTACTGTATTTTCAATAATAGCTGCATTGCTTCATAAATTGATGAGTTTCATATTTGTTATGTTTTGATATGACATTGTTACTTTAACTGAATGCATTCATTTTGACTGTCAACATTTTTTCTTCAAAGGGAGGCAGTACAACATGCAAATCTCTAGAAGATGGATGTTCTACTCAGATTCATAATGCTGTACCAAATCAGAGCAAGCTGCAATTATGTTTACATAATTATCTTGATAAAGATTGGACTGCTGAGTATCACATTCAAACAGATCAGCAAGAAATTGGTTTCATCACATTTTCATGCACTACAGACCTTGACAGAACAGATTTGAATATTGCTGTACATGTAACCTATACCACAGGACAAGTGATTATAGCAGTTCACAGTCCATATTGGATGATAAATAAGACAGGACGACTGTTACAGTACAAAGCTGATGGCATCCACCGCAAACACCCATCTGACTGCAAAATGCCACTTCTGTTTTCTTTCCAACCGAAGCACTTTTACCAGGATAACAAGGTTTGCCCCAGAAAATTAAGTATATATGGAAATCAGATTAATTTAGCAATACAGTAAAACCCCAATTTATGTAAAATTCAGTTCCATAGCTTTTCACGTAAGTTGATTTTTTACGTAAATCACGGCATTCACACAGGGATGCACTGAAAGAAAAAAAATAGAGCTACAGTATCTGCCTACCTTTTCCATGCTGCTGCTGCTTCCTCCTGAGAGGTTTATCTGCCCATCAGGAGAGCGGGAACCACCACCAGCAGCACTGCTGCCTCCCCCACCACCTCTACCAGGACTGGGAGAGTGCTCCCTGTTCAGTTCCACTGTTTGTCCAAGGCTTCTCCAGGGAGCGGTTTAGCTGGGAATGCGCTTCGGAGGGAAACCGCTCCATCCCGCTGTTTGTCCAAGGCTTCTCTGGGGTGCATTTTGGCTGGGAACACGCTCTGGAGGGAAACCGCACCCCAGAGAAGCCTCGGACAGACAAACAGTGGGATGGAGCAGTTTCCCTTCAAAGTGCATTCCCAGCCAAACCGTGCCTCAGAGAAGCCTTGGACAAACAGCAGAGTCCCGGTAGAAGCAGCAGGATCTCCGGAAAATGCAGCAAAACTGCTGCAATCACCACTGCCACCTCCACCGCTCCACGATAAGTGATGTCTTGTGACTTCCGGTGTGGGGTGGAATTTGTAATTCTAAGATGGTTGGGTGCGTGATTTTAGAGTTTAAAATGGTGTCAGCGCCATTTTAGAATTACAAGACGCAGGGGAAACTCCTTGCATAAATTGGGACACAATTTCTGTTTAAAAAAACCTTACGTAAGTCAATTTTTATGTAAATAGAGGCATACGTAAAGCAGGGTTTTACTGTATATTGATTGCTGAATCCATTAGTTGTTTATGTGTCTGGGTGTTCTTTAAAAATATGAGATTTTTTGCTTATAATTTTGATTGTATATACAGTATTAGTACATTTGGGTAATATATTGTACAAATAATAATTGATCAAAGCAATCACACTTATATACCACTCGATAGCACTTAGTGCACTCGCTATAACAGTTAATGAGGGGAGCTTTTTACAAGATGGAAGAAATGGTGAAAATAATATAATTGGTTAATACACTGTGATTCCTGTCTCATATTGCTCTGTGTAAAAGAAAGATTGTTCAAGATGACATTTTTCTTGTCTTGTTCTTTTATTTGATAGACATTAATTTTATATTTATATATACAAATTCTTTAGTAAAATATGGAAAGCTCCCAGTAAGCCCAGTAAAGAAAGGCTATGTTCAGAAGATACAAAACATTGAATTTATAGATATATAATCTGGGGTGGATAGACCCTTGTAGGGCAGCAAAGGGGTGGATGAAACTTGGAGGAGGTTTTTCCCCCTCATAGCTTCATGGGACTCATATATGAATGCTTATTGCTCATCTTTCAAACGATGGCCAATGTTTATTTGTTTTTTTATTTTGCTGGTAATGAAAAGAGCATAACAGTTTTGTTCTTATAGGTTCAGCTTATGGTGTCCGACAGTGAACTTTCTGATCATTTTTCTCTGGATACTGTTGGCAGTCATGGTTCTGTTAAATGTAAGAGCCACAAAAAGGAATACCAAGTGAGTTTATTTAAAATATGTATATCGCCAAAGGGAGAATTCTGGCGTATCCAGTTGTAAAACTTCTACTGCAACATTAAGATGCAACCAGATCAATGTATTCCCTGCTTTTCATTTCATTCCATTTTTGTTGTGAAATGTGCCAAGCCAAACTTTACATTAGAAATAACATAGTTATACAGTGTTTTCAGTTTTTGTAATAAATACAATCAAGCAAGTATCCATTACATTCTAAGAAAATATAGCCTGCTTACTGAAAAAATAGGAGGTAAAGATTTTGAGAAGATTTTATGAATTGGCCAACAAAATAGTTGTCAAAATTAACAAGCTTTATAGCTGATTTATCAGACAAGCATAACATTCAGTAAATTTTTAAATGCAGGTAATAGAAGGATTACTGTAAAATTGCAAAGCCTATAAAATCTTTGTCCGGAACACACACAGGCATGCTTTAATTACCAAGAAGATTGATACATAGGTATTATAACTACATGATAGTTGTTGATCTGTTTGGAGAGGAGGTTGAAAGGAAGCAGCTGCTGTGGAGAAAAACATACATTTGCAGGCAGAATGTCTCTAATTCCTTGCATGATGAGAAATGTCTCGAGAAGGCTCCTGGATTGCTCCTGCCAGTCCATGTAGACAATATTGAGCTTGATGGATAAGGCAGTTTCTTATATTTAAATAAACTCATGGGGAACAGAGGTGCTGATTACATGGGTTTTTAAAATAGATTTAATAGTGTTCTGCAAATATGATTTACACTTTGTTTAACCCTTCTTGAACAAATGTCAGCAGATTGTGTGTGTGTGGGGGGCTGCTGGTCGGGAGGCAGTATTAAAAGTTGTAAGACTGATGTACACTTAATTTTTTTTGTCTTTCCTAGGTTGGTGTCAATATAAATAACAGCAGTTTCAACATCACTAGATTAGTGACTTTCACACCATTTTTTATGATCACAAACAGAAGTGTATATACTTTAGAAGTAGCTGAAGAAGATAGTGAAAATTGGATACCTATACTTTTGCAGCAGGTAAACTTTATGATGTCTATCTGCATTTATGTACTCACAAAGGAATAGCTTGCACATTTCTTCACAAATGATGCTTGCTGTATATGAAATTCTTAGAATTCCCTTAACTGCCTTGTGGTTGTTGTTTTATAATTTTAAAGTATTTTAAATCAAGGGAGGAAATCAAGGGAAAAAGAAAAGAAAAAACCTTGAGGGGTATCCAATATATGATTATGGGATAAAAGTATTACATTACTTCCAAGCTGTCCAAGTTTCCAAAAAAGATTTCTGTGAAGTGGGCAGAACAGTTATTCGTGTATAGCTAAAGTAGTAGTTGAATCCCCATTCCAGAAATGGTACTTAGATCTTCTTTAGAAAATAAAGCAAACTATATAAATTTCCTAAATGTGGAGTTTTTAGGAAAGAGAAGAGACACTTTAAATCTACTTCACTTTCATCCATTATAATAGTGTCATCTGCAGATCCCAGGTTGTTGATATTTCTCCCGGCAATCTTAAATCCATCCCTGCATTATGCATGAATTTAAGTTAAATACGTAGGGTGACAATATACAACCTTGTCATATCTCTTTTTCAAGTAGATACAGTGGAACCCCGAGTTACAAAATTAATTCGTTCCTTGGTTGTTTTCGTATCATGAAAATTTTGTATCTCAAAGCGCTGTTTCCCATAGGAATGCATTGAAATCCAAATAATCAGTTCCAGAGGTCAGAAAAAACATATATATTTTTCTGTTCAAAACTCTTCATAAAGTGCTTTTTGGAATTTTTTGTTGTGTTTTGCCACTTTATAAAACATTTTGAACAACTAAAATACTTTTTTTCCACATTTCTGACCTCCAGAACGGATTACATTGGTTTTCAATGCATTTTCGGCACTTCTCACAGCAGCCTCTAAAGGCCAGCTCTGGTAATGTGCCGGATGCATTCCACTGTATTTTTTTTTTCTGTAGGTGATTTAAACTCAATTTTTGCCTCTTTTCTTGTCTTTTTTGTCCATGCCCAGACTGTTTTTTGAATCGTATAGTTCTCATTTTTTTGATGCAGATTTTAAGTTGAAATACATATATTTGTTTTTTCCTGGTTTTTTCCTTTGTTAGTTTAAATTTGCTCTGGTAGAAGGAAGAGAGTCCAAACTAAGCTATTTTGATTCCTTGCCAGCTCCTCACACTATCAAATCAGTTAAACATATTGCTTACTATTGAATCAATCAGCTGTGTTTTCTCAGTTTGTGTGTTGGATTTGTCCATGTAAACAAACAAATTACCTAATTTCTAGACCATATGTGGAAAGGAAAGGGATAGAAAAGAGAGAACATTATTTCATTTTTATATCTGCTATAACTGCATTAGTTAGTGTTGGAACCAAGGACTTCATGGAAGAACTGGATTTTAAGATGGTATTTGAAAGGAAGAAGTTGTTTCACAGAGGTATTTCAGGATGTAAATCCTGGCACAAGAGGTAATAAAGTTGAAGGCATTTGAAAGTGGAGGAAGCTAGGTATTATTGCAATGAAGGGGTAAAAACCAAATGAGATTATAGTTGTGCAAGATTCAGTAGGCAAGGAATCAGTATATAGATTCTAAATACTGGTGCCGTTCACTCAGGCTTACACAAATGGTAAATAATTGTAATAGCCAAAAGCAAAGCAAGACAGTAAAAACCCATAGAGAAGAATATGCTTTTGCAGAAGAAAATGTATTTTTTAAAATTAACATTCCTATTTTCTTCCCATGAGCTCAAGGCAGTGTATATGCTTTCCTTTGTTCTTCTTAACCTATAAGAAAGGGATGTGGTCATGCGTGTCCGGAATGCGTGTCCGCAGCTGTCCAGCCTATCCCGTAATGAGCCGGCCACATTTACCTTGCCCAACTAAGACCATCTCTGTGAGGGTCCGTGGGCCGAGAGTGGGGTCTAAGCCCCACAAAATGGGGAAAAGAATGGAACTACACCTCCCATTGTGCCATTGGAGAAAAATGGCAATTTAACAGCCAGGCCTGGAAACAGAATGTTAGAGAGAGCTGATTTGCAAGTTGGACTGTGATTGATTGAGAGTGAATGACTGACAGGCAAAGGTCCTGGAATTCCAGAGAGAATCTAGCCAGGCCTGGAAACAGAATGTTGGAGAGAGCTAATTTGCACGTTGAACTGCAATTTGTTGAACTTGAGAGTGAATGACTGATGGGGAAAGGTCCTGATTCGGATGGAACAAACCCATTCCATTTAAGCCTCTGCAACCCTGGAGTGAGACACTTTCAGTGTACTGTACATCAATGCTGTGTGAGTGAGAGACAGACAGGGAGTATGTGTCTGTGTGTGTCTAAGACAATGCACAAGACAGTGGGTTCTGGATCAGTCACGTGTGTGTGGGTGTGCCTGAATGAGAGAGAGAGTGTTTGTGTCTGTTGGGGTGTATCAGGGTCTGAAAAACCAAAACATACAACAAACCACCCCACCCCCCGGGCAAGGCCGGGTAATTAGCTCTCATCCTTCCTTCCCTACCTCCAGCCGTTCTTCTCCCCTTCCTTCTTTCCTTCCCTCCCTCATTCTTACACTCCCGTCTTCCTTTCCTCCTAAATTTCCCCCTCAATACCATCCCTCCCTCATCATCACACTGTGGTGAGTCTGCCCAGGTTTCTTTACTGAGAGCCAGGGGGCATCACAAATGGTGGGGGGGAGGCAAAAAGGAAAAAAAACCTCCCCAAGCCACCCCCACGCCATGAGTTGTGCACCCCCCAAAAAAAAACCCATCGACGATGGGCACCAATGCTAGTAACCTATAAGGAAGGGATGTGGCCAGGCATGTGCGGAATGCGTGTCCACACACGTGCAGCCTATCCCATAATGCGCCGGCCACACTTACCTTTTGTCCAAGATATCATTGCCGCGAGGGTCTGGGGACCAAGAATGGGGCCAACGCCCCATGAATGCGGGAAAAAACTAAGGTACCCAGCGTCCTCTGCGGCGTGGCACACCTCAGCCAATCGGGCAGGAGGATGCGAGTGCAGAGGAGGCGGGATAGCCGGCGTACGCGAGAGAGAGAAAATGGCCGACACCTTTGCCCCCTCATCACCTGCTCTCCAGCAGCCCTAAAAAGCCGCCTCCCCGCTGCCACCGCTGCAGCCATTCCCACCACTGTTGGGCCAGTGGAGTTTGCCTGGTAGGTCGGCCAGGGAGAAGGAGGCGGGGAGGAGAAACCCCAGGTGTTGTGGGTCTCTCCTCCCCGCCTCCTTCTCCCCGGTTGACCTACTGGGCGAACTCCAACAGCGGCGGGAAATGCTGCGGCGGTGGCAGTGGCAAGGTGGTTTTTTAGGGCCGCTGGAGAGCAGGTGATGAGGGAGAATGGCGCTCTGTTCTGCCCTGGCCTTCTGGAGGAAAGCGAGTGCCCTTCCCGGGGGCAGGGGCTGAAAGCACGGCTGCCTTCAGCCCCCGCCTGCCGGGGGATGCAAGCAACTTCCCCGGAAGGCCAGGAGAGCAAATGGCACTCCGTTCCGCCTTGGCCTCCCAAAGGGAAGTGAGCGCCTACCCTGGGGGTCGGGGGCCAAAAACACAGGTGCCTTTGGCCCCCGCCTACCGGGGGAAGCGAGCCACTTCCCCGGGAGGCCAGGGCAAAGAACAGCGCTCAGATCTGCCCTTGCCTCCGGTAAGAAGAGGGCCCAAGCGACCTGACCTGCGAAGCCGGGTAAGCAATGCTAGTAATTTATAATCACAATTGTGGTTTAAGGGAATAATTATTTTCACTATTGTGAAAATGCAGCCTGTTTGTCTTTGAGTGAGGATTGCTATCTATGTTATCTATGAAAGGTAATTTGTTGTTATTGCCCACTTCTTATTTCAACCTGCACTAAAGAGTCTTAATAATGGAATGTCAGGTGTTCAGTAATGTTTGGTATAAATTGCTGTATATAATAGAAATATTGATATTTTCCTTCCCTCCTACCGATACACTTAAGTTGTTTCTCTTCATAAAAACAGGCTAATGGAGATTTCTGAAGTTGGGAATGCTTTTGATTGTTAAGATTTATGTTTTATTGTCTTGTGTTCAAATGTCATTTTGTTCTCCTTCGTATAGTTTGTGAATCCCCACTATTGGGTTATGCGCCTGCGCAGAACACTGATTGGAGGCTTAAAAAGCTATTAGTCAAAAGTTTTGGTGGTAAGACCACCCACTGTACCGCCCACCCTGAGGCGCCAGTCTGCCATTTTACCTCAGTTCTCTTCTTTCCGCCTTAGCAGCAGGACGATCGTTGAGAGCTTCCAATTTTTTTCCGTCTTTTCCTAGGAAAAGTCTTCGACGAACTTTTAAAAAAAAATTCGCCGATCTTGTCCCTTGGCCAGGATTGCCCCCCCCCCCAGTGCTGTTTCTTCCTTCTGGTGGACTCAGTTACCTACTCGCTCTGGTCACCTTTTCCCCCCTCAAGGAGGTGGCGGCTGGCCTGCCCTTCAGGGTGCTCGCCTTCTCGAACTTTCTGCCGTGAAATTTTTTTCATGGCTGCAGCCTTCAAGCAGTGTTCTGCTTGCCTGAAGAAGTTCCCTGCCTCCGACGGGCACAGCCTCTGTCTTTTCTGTCTGGGAGAATCGCACCAGAGCCAATCTTGCGTTCACTGCAAGAACTTTACACGGCTTGCAGTTCAGAACCGGAGCAACCGGTTGAAAGTGCACCTTATGGAGCTCGCCTTGGCTCCCGCCGCGGCTGCTTCCACGTCCACTGGTGCCTCTCAGGCTACTCGGCCTCTGCCTCAACCTTCTTCTGCTTCCACCCTCTCCATCAGGAAGAAGAAAAAGAAGGAGAAAAATGGGGAGAAGACAAAGAAACATAGATTGGAGGAAAGGCGATCACTCCCACCTACGCCTCGCCCTCCTATCTCTCCGGGGCCTTCACCTCCCTTTTCGGTCGCGAGATGTCCTTCACCCGGATCCTCGATGTGGGGCGGACGGTCCTCTTCTGGATCGCCTGCAAAAGGTCGCAGGGCTGGGGCTCCAGCTCGCCCACTGCAGGTACTCTCTTCTCCGCCTTGTGAGAGGAGCCGTCCACCCACGAGGCAGGCATCTGTCTCTCCGAGGCCTAGGACTCCGACGATAGACGAACCGCCAACTACCATTCCGGCCACCATTTCGTCTCCGATTATACCGACCACCGTTTCGCCTGACACCGTTTCGTCCCAGCCGTCTGCGGTGGATGTGTCCCAGGTGGACTTCTTCAAGGGGATGTTCAAGGCCATGGCGAAGTCGTTCGCCCAACAATTCAAGGCCTCCATCCCTGCGGCCTCTGCGGCTCCGGTACCAACCACCGCAAGCCCCAGGGATGCTGGTCCTGCTGTCATTCCGCCGACCTCTCGAGGGTCGAGCGTTCACTCCGCTGGCCCACCCATATCGTCTTGGTGTGGTCCAGACGTAGATGCGGTGAGTTCCCAGCCCGTCGACCCGCCCAGGCCATACTGGCGCGGTCCCGACGTGGATACCAGGATTCCTCCCTCGTCCTCCGATGATTCCAGCGCGTCTTCGGAAGAGAATGAGGGAGATGCCGATGCTGACAAGACGCCGGACCAGGCTATCGGCGCGGTTGACCCACCGCGTGGTGAGGATCAACGCTCCCTCACGGCAATGCTGGCTCGTTTGGGGACCGCTCTTAATCTGAAGGTGGACCAATCCCCACTGGAGGGCGAGGACCAAATGACCGCCAAACTGGACAAAAAGGCGATTCAGCCGGTCCACATTACCATGCTTCCTTCCATGTTGACGTCAGCGAAGGCAACATGGAGGAAGCCGGTGTCGTCGCACTCCGTTTCGTCCAGACTCGACGGAATGTATAGGGTCTTGGACGAGAACATTGAGTTTCTCCAGGTGCACCCTTTGCCAAACTCTTTGGTGGTCAAGGCCTTCCAGCATAAAACAGCCATCAGCGGTTTTCCGGTACCTTCGACTCCGGAAGGGAAGAAACGATGCGGTGGGCCGTAAGTTTTACGCCACCGGTTCCCTCTTCCTGCGAGCCGTGAATTACTCTGTGGCCATGGGCCTCTATCAGTCCCACCTCTGGGAGCAAGTGCAGGTCCTTGCTGCGAATCTGCCTGCCGACGCCCAGAAAGGATTCGACTCTCTGGTTACGGAAGGAGACTTTCTGGCAGAACAGCAGATGCGGACGGCCAGGCACATTAACGATTACGTGGCCAAGGACATGTCTTCTGCCATTCTGCTCTGCTGCCATGCTTGGCTCAGGGGCACCTCACTCGAGGACACCATGAAGAAGCTCATCAAAGAGTTTCCATTTGATGGGCAAGGCCTGTTTGGACAAGACACCGATAAGGTGCTTAATGAACTGCGACACACGAATTCGACGGCTAAGTTCCTGGGGCTCACCACTCTGGCTCAGCCTACCAAACCGCAGTTCCAGCCCTTTACTCATCGGTATCGGGGGAACCCCCAGCAACAGGGCGGCTCGACCGACCAGCCCAGGGCCAGTTTCTACAAACAGAGATGCCAACACAAGCCTCGCTACCAACCCTACGGACAGGGCAAGTGGACCGACGCAAAATCCAAGTCCCGGGTTTGAAATTACAAAGGCCAAGGCTCTCTCGCTCCCCCTCCCGTACCTCCCCCTCCGGAACTTCCTCCAGGTGTGGTCCGGCACCACGGACGACCAGTGGGTCTTGAAGATCTTGTCCGCTGGTTACGCCATCAAGTTCATGCGAATGCCTCGGGTAGGAAGACACCGTTTCACCACCTCGTCCCCCCATTTGGAAGAAGAAACATCAACTCTTCTGTCCAAGGGAGCCATCGAGCGGGTAACACCGACCGATTGGGACAACGGTTTCTACTCAAGGTACTTCGTGGTTCAGAAGAAGGACAGAGGACTTCGCCCAATTCTGGATCTCCGCCGCCTAAACAAGTGCATCCACACCAGGAGGTTCCGGATGGTGACCCTGAAGACCGTCCTCCCCATCATCAAGAAGGGGGACTGGTTCACAGTGATAGACCTCAAGGACGCTTACTTCCATATCAGCGTCCTTGAGGATCACAGACAGTTCCTCCGGTTCCGAATCGGAAACTCTGTGTACCAGTACCGGTGCCTACCATTCGGTCTGGCTACGGCACCGAGAATCTTCACCAAGTGCATGGCTCCGGTGGCTGCCTTCCTCCGTCAGAAGGGGATCAGGGTCTTCCCTTACATCGACGACTGGTTGATTGTCTCCCCCACCAGCTCGTCGTCCATACGGGACACGGGGTTCACGGTTCACCTCATGGAGAGTCTTAGCCTCAGAATCAACTTTGCCAAATCAAAGTTGAATCCTTCTCAGAGCGTCGAGTACATTGGAGCAGTACTCGACTCGCTAGCTACCAGAGCCTTCGCCCCCCAGAAACGCTTACTGGACATTGCACAAGGGGTAAGCGAATTCAGGAACAAGCCATTTATCAGGGCGAAAAAGGCACAGAGTCTTCTAGGCCTCATGGCCTCAACGACGGTGGTGGTTCCTCACGCCAAGTTGAAGTTCTGGTCCCTGCAGTCATGGCTCCTCCATGGGTTCGACCCGCTCAGGGAGAGCCAGTCCAAACGGCTGACTCCGTCTCCAGAACTGGTGGACCAGCTAGTGTGGTGGACGATCTCCCTCAATGTGGCCACGGGGAAGAGTTTTTACCCCCTGCAACCTTCGTTGCAAGTTTTGACTGACGCAAGCAACCTCGGCTGGGGGGCTGCCTGCGGGACTCTGACGGTCAACAACGTTTGGTCGCCTCACGAGATGGTGCACCACATCAACTATTTGGAGCTGCTGGCCATTTGGAAGGCCCTACGTTCCTTTGAGGCTTTGCTCACCGGCAATATTGTTCAAGTGGCCTTGGACAATACCACGGCTGTGGCATTCCTGAACAAGCAAGGAGGGACAAGGTCCACCATCCTCCTTTATCTTGCGGTGCAACTTTGGGAGTGGTGTCTGGAAAGACACATCTTTCCAATTGGAGTTCACATTCAGGGCAAGCTGAATGTCCTGGCCGACCACCTCAGCCGTCTCACCTCGACGATCCACGAGTGGGAACTGGATGACGAGGTGTTTCAGTCCCTTTGCAGGGCTTGGCGGACTCCGAGCATCGACCTCTTTGCGTCGGAGTCCAACAGGAAATGGCACAGGTACTGTTGCAGGGCAGGCATCGGACTGAACTCCGAGGGCGATGCCTTCATGAAACGGTGGGATCAGGACTACCTCTACGCCTTTCCCCGTTTCCTCTGGTTCAGAAGGTCCTCACCAGGATGTACCAACACTGGACCAATGCAATCCTCGTGGCTCCAGCGTGGCCTCGTCAGCCCTGGTTTCCGCTACTGTTGCACATGTCGTCACAGTATCCCATGCTGCCGAAATCGCCAACGCTTCTCCAAATGGAGCACGGCCAGCTCCACCATTCGGACCTACCCAGCCTCCACCTCACTGCGTGGAGGATAACCCCAGACTGTCCAGGATCTTGGAGATAGCACGGCGTCCCTCCACGAGGAGGTCCTATGCCTCCAAATACAGGCATTTTTGTGCCTTCCTGGCATCCCAGCAGACGTACCATTCACAGGTGGGACTGCAGGACATCATGGCCTACCTCCTCCACTTGGCGGAGTCTGGCCTTAGCATTACCTCCATTCGGGTCCATCTGGCAGCGGTGGTGGCTCACTCTCCAGCTGGTTCACCTGCGTCTGGTGCCTTTCGCGACCAGACGGTGAAGCGTTTCCTCAAGGGATTGCGAAACACTTTTCCACTGGTCAAGACTCCAACAGCACAATGGTCTTTGTCTGCCATTCTGAACGTGCTCACCAGGACTCCTTTCGAGCCTATGGCTACCGCGGATGTTCGTCTCCTCACGTGGAAGACTGCATTTCTGGTGGTTATCACATCTGCTCAATGAGCTGGTGAACTGGTTGCTCTGCGGGCGGATGCACCGTTCCTTCAGTTTTTTAATGACCGCGTGGTACTCCACACGGACATCACCTTCCTTCCTAAGGTAGTGTCCCAGTTTCATATGGCGCAGACTATCTCGCTGCCAACTTTCTTCCAGAACCCCACCAACGCCCAAGAAAAGACTTGGCACACGCTGGATGTGAAACGAGCTTTATTGTTTTACACCAGCAGGACAAGGGAGTTCAGGAAGTCACAGCGTCTATTTGTTGCATATGGAGGGAAGTCCAAGGGTGAACCCATCTCTGCCCAGAGGTTCTCCAAGTGGATTACATCTACCATCTACCTGGCCTACGAGTCTGCTTCGTTGCCACCTCCGCCGCATGTCAGAGCGCATTCTACGAGAGCGGTTGCCACATCCACTGCCTTTTTGGAGGGCACTCCGCTTGAGGACATCTGTAAGGTTGCCACCTGGTCCAGACCTTCTACATTTGTCCAACATTACAGAGTGGACACCAGAGCCACTGCAGATACCAGACTTGGTCGTGTCATCCTTGCCAGGGGGCTCCGGGCGCATAGCCCTTGACAGTCAATTCTACCTGACCAGCATACTCCTCGTGGGATCATCTCATCCGACTGCCCACCGACCAAGTGTGAGCTTGCTAATCTCCCAATAGTGGGGATTCACAAACTATACGAAGGAGAAAGTTCGGTTTCACTTACCAGTGATAACTTTCGTTCTTCGAGTATATAGTTTGTGAATACACACTACCTACCCTGCCTCCCCTCTTGAGCTGCACGGATGAGATCAATTGAAAACAATCCTGTGCTTGGCTTAAGTATGGAACTGAGGTAAAATGGCGGACTGGCGCCTCATTGTGGGCGGTACGGTGGGCAGTCTTACCGCCAAAACTTTTGACCAATAGCTTTTTAAGCCTCCGATCAGTGTTCTGCGCAGGCGCATAACCCAATAGTGTGTATTCACAAACTATATACTCGAAGAACGAAAGTTATCACTGGTAAGTGAAACCGAACTTTATTGATTCTTAGTATTGCTTTAAATTATATTAATTTAAACGGATTGGACAGTTTTTCCGAGATTGAAATTCAGTTTCAATTATTTGTTTCATTTTCTAATATATATGCATTTTCTTCCAGTGTATTCCTTTTTGGCCTGAGAATAATGAAAGCAAGTTACGGGTTAGACTACAAAATTCTGACATTCCATCAAAAATTGTAAAGTATGATAAACAAGAAAACAGTTTGCTGCTACACTTAGACAACAGGGTGAGTAATACCACATATTTAGATAAGCAATACATATTATACCATTTTTTCTTTTATTTTTCTGCTTATAAATCAGAAAGCTACAAAGGATTCGGGGGGAGAAAGAACTGAATCTTTTAAAATATTCCAACAAAACTAAGTAAATTAATTTGCTGTAATGACAAGTTTAGTTAATTAATAGAGTGAAACTTAATATACTGTTTTCATATTTACTAGCTTGGAGGCATTATTGTGGATGTTACTCTAGCTGAACATTCAACAACAATTACATTTTTGAATTATCATGATGGTGCAGCTCCATTCCTCATAATTAATCATACAAAACGAGAAGTAATTGAATATGGGCAAAGGTAAGTGTGCAATATTTTTTCAACTTCCTTAATATGAACATTGCCATAGGATTTAGTACAGAATGAGTGACTACTTATAAAGGATATGTTAATAAATAGATTTTCCTATAATGCGTTCTTTGTTGTTCACCACTGAGTTGGCTTTTCTTATGGCTAACAGAAAATCACAAAGTGCTTCAGATGAGAGAAAAGCACTATCCTTCATAACTTTTGCCTTTTGAACCAATTGTGCAGTCCTTCTTTATACAATCATTCATGTGTCTCAGAACTCCAAAAAGCAGAAAACTAGTGAAAGTTGTAGCAAGTGCAGTGAAGAAGCTGAATCATGAATGGGATCTGGCCCAAATGAAATTAAACAATGTGAACTTAATTACAAAAAAACTAATTGTGAAAATCAATTGAGGTGGGAAAATTAAAACAATTGTTTTCAGGATTTGCTGAACTTTATATTGTGTTAATCTTGGAAAGAATGACATTTTTGTGTTTTTTTCCAGTTCTCTCTGTGTAATGGAAGATATTCTAGAACCAAATAAAGCAGTACATTACACATGGGTTGACCCAGTAGGTTCTAGAAAATTGAAATGGAAATGTGGAAAGAGCAATGGTGAAATAACTCAGAAAGATGTATGTATACGGCTTGTAATAAAGCTAATACCAGAGTATGATAACAATGAGTTTAATGTGTTACTTAAGCTGTCTAATAGTTGTTGACAATTAAGGTATTGTTGAGAACAATATTTTTGCAAAATTAGCAGGAAAAATCCAGGCATATGAGACAAAAGATTATGAATTTTCAAAATAATTGTGTTTAGACCAATGTTTCCCAACCTTTGATTTTTGGACTTCAATTCCCATAAGCCTAAGTCAATTCCCCAAAGTATTGATTTAGGCTTCTGCGAATTGAAGTCCCCCTGTGAGGCCTGGACCACACGTTGGGAAACAGTGGTTTAGACTAAAATGAGCTAAAGAAATCTTTTGTGAATAACCGATTCTCAGTGAGATATACAGGATCAGAACTAAACCTCCAAGTTAATATGACTCCCAGTTTATTAGGAGCTTGGGTTGCTAACTAGTTAAGGCCAGGCTCCATCTCTGGGTCAATTTGGAGTCTCAAAAACTTCAGGCTTTCATTGTATCCATATTGACCTTGAAGTGTTCCAGACCAGATATTCATAGGGTAACATCCTGTTGCCAGCAGCTATTTCCAGAAATTATAGTCACTTCCCATAGTTTCCTACAGTGAAGGGAATCCTTGGGTCTTTTGGGGGGAATTGGCATTTTTTAAATATATGAAAAATTACTACAATTTATAACGTCAGATTTACATGGCTGATGTGGTACAACAGGATTTTAACCATTATGTGCCAGCCATGACAACAACAGTTGATCTGAAGGTATCCATACGTTGTATGGATTGTTAACTTAAATAACAATTTTTATACCTATAAATCCAAGCGTTAACCGTTGGAACTTAACAAAGGCTCCTGCACCCGGCCACACTATCCTGTACCGAGCCTCCTGCACTTGCCCGAACTGGGTACGGAGGTCAACAAATATTTTAGAAATGCGCCAGTGGGGCAAGAGCCCAGCAAAGTCAAACAAAGAAAAAGAACTTCACTACCCAATGTACTTTGCGCCGCGCAGCACCACAGCCAATCAGGCTTAGAGGTGCAAGCAAAAAAGAATGTTGGGAAATGCGCTGCGGCCAATGAAAATCGAGCTGCAGAAAAAAAAAACGATGCACAAACAGAAACCACAAGCACAAAACTACAAGCCCCAGTGTCCTGCGCGCCATGAGCGCGCAGAACGCTGAGAAAGCCGGCAAACGAAAAATAAAAATACAAAACGCAACGGGAGCGCAAGTTCGCCTCACACGGACGCAGCGCCTCACAGCCACGCAAAACAAACAAGCCACAAAATGCCACTGTGAGACACCCGCCATCCTTCTTTCCTGGAGCAACGGGGAGAATAGGACTCCCTCTCCTCCACGCGACCCTGCCAAAGACATGGTAAGACCACCACCAGCCTCAAAAATTTTTGAGCTGGGGTGGGAACCCCCCCCCCCAAAAAAAAACAGCCAGCACTTGGTCAGGGGAAGCACCCTCCCTGGCGGATGACTGGCTGATGCCTTTGTATTTCAGAATACAAAAACAACAGCTAGCAATCCACAAGAGCCCCACCTTACGGATTGCTGCCTGCTGATCTCCGGTTAGGTAAGCTGGGAGAAAAAGGAGACAGAGAAGAGAGAACCATCATTAGGAACAGAAAGCTCTTCTCTGCCTCCTCCTTCTCCCCTGACCTACCTAAGCAACCTTCCCGAGAGAAGAACGGCCTGACTCCCTCCAAAGAGAAACCCACAAGCAGCCCGTTCTTCAACCTAAAGTAATCACCAAAAACAAACACCAAAATTATTTAAAAATAATAAAACAAAAATAAATCAATAATTAAAAACCCATTAATAAACAAAAAGAAATAAACCACAAAATACACAAACAAAAACTTCAACAATACCACAATACCACAAACAAAACACCTAACTACAACACGAAAAAAACCACAAAGTACACAAACAAACAACAACTAATTACACAAATAAACAACAATGAAATAAGAAAAATTAAACTAAACCAGAAAAAAACAAACCAATTACACAAACCTAAAACCCAACCAAGACAAAAAAGAACAAACAGAAACACCTCCCAGCCCACCACCACAAAAACAAAAAAAGAAAAAAACCCAGAAAAACGAAAACCAGACAACTCACCAGCACGACAACCGGAACAGAAATGAAGAAACAAAGAGACTACTTACCGGAAGAAGCCCCACCCAGAGGCCAGGAGAGAAAAAACTGAAACTAAAACAGAACCACTAGCAGCCCCACCTGCAGGGCAGAATAGTAAAAACAACTTAAAAAGACACAACAGCTCCACCAAGTGGCCACAAGAGTAAAACCAAGTCAAAAACATAACAATAAATCACAATTTTACACAAATCACAAACATATGTCAAAAAAATAAAATAAAAAGATTTCTAAAATCCTGTGCTGAGTTTAAACTCAAAAACCCAAAACATCTAAACACAGTTTAAAAACATGAATGTAAAAAATATGTACTTTCATATTTTAAAAATTATTAGTACGGTACAACTATTTAAAAAAAACACCCACAAACTAAAACATTATTTGGTTAAATAAAACAATTTGAAAAAATTATATCATCCTTTGTTCTTTTTTTTAATCCACAAAAATACCCCCCAAAAAGCTGATCAGTCTATAACAGCCCGACAATGCACAAAAATTGTGCATAAATAATAAAAAAATTCAAAAAAATAACAAAATAACCTCCTTTTTACGTACATTACCAAAAACAACAACCTTACAACACAATTTAAAACTGTCTGGCAACACCGGGCAAACTATGCTAGTAACCTATGTTGTAAAAAGTGCTGCAGAGTAACCTGTTCAGGCCTTCCAGCGACTCACTTTTCCCACTTTTTCTAACATTATATGGTATTTCATTTACTATTCCTTTTATTGTTTTATTAATTTCTCTAAACTTGATATTTGAATCAGTGTTGATATTCCTGAACTAAGAATGTTTTATATTAACACCAGATTTGAAGAATATTATACTTAATTTTTAATATATTTTGTTAATTTTATCTTCTTGTTTGAAATAAACCCCATCCTTGTATTTATTTCCCAATTCATATAATTGTATATTTTTCAAAATCAGCTGACTGTTACAAGCCTATAATTCCCCTGATATCTGATAGAGAGGCCCTCTATTTATACTACAGGAATCCTGGTAGAGAAAACAGAAAGGGCATTCTCAGTGTCTGCATGTAAATTATGAAATTCTGTTTTTTTAGGGAGGTGAGGTTGGTACTTTCTTTAGCATTTGTTCTTATTTAACCAGGGATTTGTTTATTACATGATTAAATTTTGTCCATTATCTTTTTGTTTGCTGCGTCTGTCTGATTTTATTGTGTGATGTGGTTTATTGAATTTCATGTTATTATTGGCTTTATTTGTTAGTGCATAATCACAGAAAGTGAAGGTAGCTAACCTACCAATGTAGCTGTCTAAACATAAGATTTAGGTTGTTGAGCCTTGGCTCCGACCTTCTTTTTTGGATTATTGTATTTTTCTTTCTTTGACATTGTAATTGTACTGTACATTTTCATTATATTTACGTTATTGTATCTTTATTACACTTTTGTATTGATAGTATTGCATTTAATATGCTTTATTGTACTTATATTTATTGTATTCCTATATGCTTTGTATGTGTATGATCTTATGTTGGAAACCACTTTGAGTTGTCTTTGGACAAGTAAAGCGGTATATAAATTTAAATATAATAATAATAATTATTATAATAATAATAGTAATAATAATACTTGATCTCGTAATCATTTAGGCTTAGTTCAGAATAATTTATTAATTGTAAGTGTGTTTGAAATAGCTCTTATAAATTGAATATTTGCTTATTTTTCTTTTTAGGACTTGATGACACCTATTCAAGTGGGAAGCAAGACCATTTATTTAGTTTCATTTTTTGAAGGTTTGCAGCGTATTATCCTGTTCACTGAAGATGAAAAAGTTTTCAAAGTCACATATGAAAGTGAAAAAGTTGAATTAGCAGAGCAAGAAATCATTATTTCATTACAAGATGTTGGGATCTCTTTAGTAAATAATTATTTAAAACATGAAGTTGCTTATATTGGAATCACAAGGTAAAATGTTTAAAGTGCAATACAAGTAAATTTATTTGATGAATAATTCAGCACTAACAGCTAAATGGATATTTTCTTTTAACTATGGCCAGAATTTTGTTGGTTATTTATGCTTGGGTAACTACAATAGTGTATATGACTTCAGTGAATTGTTGCTAGTTAATGAGGTGCAGGTTTTGTTCTTCATGTACTAGTCATATGACTTCACAGATGATGAGGGTTACAAGTGAGGATTTAATAAGTAGCAGCATTCTGATGCTGCAAGTTTATGCCATCGGACTTACACACCATAAATAACCAATAGGATTATGGCCTATGCATTATTTTCATGAAATGAGTCAAACTATCTAAGTTGTGAGCACAAGCTAATCAAAATTCTGTTAATAGTCCATTTCTAGGAATGCAGACTCAGAGGTAAGCCGCAGTGAATTCACTGGAACTTACCTTCTGATACATCTGTCCATAGTACTGCATCCAGAGTTCCATTCATTTTAATGCTAAATTTTCTGATGAAATAAAAAGGGTTTAGAAGTTTAACTCTGACTGGATTATTTTCAGTATAAATACAGTAAAGTTTCAGTTATGAGCAAATTAGTAAATTCTTTGATTTAAGTGAAAATTGTAGAATAATCTCAGCTTCCAAACACCTTAATCATGAAAAATGAAATTATTGAACAAAATTCCTTTCTATTTCTAGCCAAAAATATAAATACTGAACAATAATGAAATCTCAAGAGTATAGTGAAACTTAAATACCTATTGGGTTGTCACATCCTAATTCTTTTTATACAGATACATTATGATATGATTTGATAAATAACCTTATTTTAATCTTTTGTTTTATTTTCAAGTTCTGATATCATTTGGGAAACAAAACCCAAGAAGAAGTCAAGATGGAAGCCACTGAGTGTCAAACAAACTGAAAGGCTGGAGAAGGAGTTTAATGATTACTGTGATCACTCACCAACAGAAAATAAAATTGTGGAGTTGGATGATGATGTTTCGGTAATTCTGAGAGAATTTCTTTTCCCGTATAGAATTCAGGTGTAAAGGGAAATGTAGTATAATGGTGGTTCTTCTTCGTGGTCCCTGTGAAGCCACACTAATGGCTTCCTGCGCATGTGCAGTTCAGCCCGGAAATCTTCCATTGTTTTGTAGGAGTCTCAGACTCCGCCCTTCATGCGAATCAGGAGCGAACCCGCCCCCAATCCCCAGTTCTTTCTTTGCCGCCACAAGAGTCAGTCGTGTCTTCCAGAGCTCCCTTCATGCCAAGACCAACGGTTTTCCCCTCCTTTTTTTACTGAGAGTGACTTAGCGATTTTGTAGTTCTTGCTTAATATTTAAATTCTATTTGTTAAGATTGCTTACCCGCTATGGGTTTTTCTATTTCCTAAATAGTCTCTAGTAAGTTCTTAAATAATTTGTAAATGTTGTTTACTTAGATTTTTCACATAGGGATTTGATTTTATATCTTATTTATTTTTCCAATGCTATTTTTGGTATAGCTAGTAATATTTGGATTAGCAATCTTCAGATTGATTGCCCTTATGGGTTTTTACATTCTTAATTAATTTATTGAGTACTTTATTACATTTCTTAAATGCCATTATCTAGTTAAATATTTTTATCTAATTACCCTCTTAAGTATCTCCGTTTTTGAAAACACTACGAAATCAATAAATTAAAGGATCGTAACAGTTAAAACAAACTCAATGTAATTCAAATCCGGATCCACCAACTGCCCCCTCCCCCCCACCCAGGAACGGAACTTTTCCCGCTCAAACCAGTTGAGACAGGCTGGAGCCTTCTGCTTTCCTTACAAATGCAGATTTTATGTGAGCTGCATCTCCATTGGGGGCAGCCTCCCGCCCCCCTTCCCTCCCATAGGAGCTTGCAGTCAGGAGTCAGCTGCTTTTCTCGCAAATAACAGAAGCTTTTCATCCATGTGAGCAGTTTCTTCTTTACAGGCAGCCTTCACCTTCGGTGTCAGCTTACAGACTGGAGTCTGCTGTTTTTACTTGCATATGGAGAAGAATTCATGTGTGCAGTCCCTCCTTTGAGGGCAGCCACACCGTCAATATCAGCTTACAGAGACTGGAGTCTGCTATTTTTCCTTGCATATGCAGAGGCTTTTCACGTGTGCAGTCCCTCCTTTGAGGGCAGCCACACTGTCAATATCAGCTTACAGAGACTGGAGTCTGCTATTTTTCCTTGCATATGCAGAGGCTTTTCATGTGAGCAGTCTCTCCTTTGAGAGCAGCTTCCACGTCGATATCAGCTTACAGACTGGTGTCGAGTCTGCTGTTTTCCTTGCATATGCAGAAGCTTTTCACGTGAGCAGTCTCTCCTTTGAGAGCAGCTTTCACGTCGATATCAGCTTACAGACTGGAGTCAAGTCTGCTGTTTTCCTTGCATATGCAGAAGCTTTTCACGTGAGCAGTCTCTCCTTTGAGAGCAGCTTCCACGTCGATATCAGCTTACAGACTGGAGTCGTGTCTGCTGTTTATTTGCCTATGCAGAAACTTTTCATGTGAGCAGTCTCTCCCTTGAGTGCAGCCTCACCATCGATATCAGCTTAAAGACTGGAGTCCAGTCTGCTGTTTTACTTGCATATGCAGAAAATTTCAGTTATGCAGTCTCTCATTTGAGGGCAACCTCATCATTGATACTGGCTTGCAGACTGGAGGCTGTTGCTTTCCTTGCAAATGCTGAAGATTTCATGTGAGCAGTCTCCATTAAAGGATGCTTCACCATTGATATCAGTTTACAGACTGTAGTCTGCTGCTTTCTTTGCACATGGATAATACAAAAATAAAACTTAATGTGAACAATCTCCAATTGAGAGCAGCTTCACCATTGATAATCAGGTTAAAGAGTGGGGTCTGTCATCTCTCACTGTTTGCACTACACAGAGATGTAGAAAATATGGGAGCAGTCCCTCTGATTTAAAGTTACCTCACCATCGATATCAGGTTACAGAGTAGAGTCTGTTATTAGCAGTCCCTCCAATTGAGGGCAAATGCACCACTGATGTCAGGTTGCTGAGTACAGTTTGTTTCCTCCCTTGATCTGGGATTGAGTACAGATGCAGAAAATGCTAGTGAAGTGTTTCTTCTTGAAAATATTGTCAGAACATGGGGTAGAACTTATTGACCCTCCAGACGCCAACATACCATTCATGTTAAGACCTGGAGTTATTCTCTTAGTTATTATATATCCCCTCTTCAGACTCAGTCTTTACCATCAACCTCGAGGTCTACCTCTTGATGTCAGATTATGGAATGGAGCCTTTACTATCCACATTTATATACTTTCTATATGAGGAGTTCTCAACCTTTTAAAGCCAGGGACTGGGTCACGCTCCTTCAGGTAGCTTTGGGGGCCAGATGGCCATTTTCCCCTTCCTCCACCACAGTGGCACTTCCTGGTGTGGAGGTGGTGAGTAGCCACATCCGGCCTATGGGCCACAGGTTGAGAATCTTAGTTCTATATCTTATTAGTTAGGTTTCTCCAGAGGTCACTTACTTTTGTTTTAAATAAATAAATAAATAAGGACCCAACATGTTGGGCACAAAATCCTAATTGGTTTGTGGTGCACCCAGACAGTACAGTGAGCACTGTGCTGCTATATATGCCTGTGATTGTTTTTGCCTTTTTTCACCACTGATGTTAGGGTAAGGACACTTCCAGCACTGACCCACTATTGACGTCATGCCTTGGAGTACAACCTGTTCCTTCTATTGCAATTTTCACTAAGGGCCTCAGTTTGTGTAGCGGAACCTATTGCATCCCACTAATCTGATTCACCACGTAATAGAGTCCATCCCACTGTTCTCCCCTATTCTCAACTGTTCGTGGATCATTTGGACAACGCTTACCCATTTCCATCTCTTTATTGAGTGGAACTTTTGGATGTTTTTTCATTATTCCAGTGGGACCATGCTGCCAAGGTCTATAGGACAATGCTATAAGAGCACTCACTTTTGCTTTACTCTGCCTCACCATCCACAATTTAGAGTGGATTTGTTTCCCCCGTCTATTTCATTTGGGGACATTACTGCATAAATAAATAAATAAGTGTAGTATATACTTTTATCACACTAGAACAGTTCTTTTCTGATTCTACAAACAGTCTACTTCAAAAGCTCAACATTCTGCATAGAATGCCTGAGGGCATATTTTTCTACGCTAATGACGTTAAAAATCTAGCTTTCTATGTCACAAAAGAACACTTACAGTGCTTGCCTTTAACATCCCTAATTCTCCCTCTATATCAGGGAACAGACAATCAATAATATAATGCCAAGCTGTCCCTTACTAAAGTTTGTCAAATCTGCATCATAACTCTTCCTGCCTTTCTCAATCATCGTTCTCAGAACCCGAGGCCATGGTTGCTAGTTCTGCATCCCTTACTAAGGATTTTTATTCCTACACAGATCTAATCCTAAGTATTAATAATCACTTTAGATATGGACAGCCAAGATCTTTCATCCCATCCATAGCATCCACTGGCATGATACCAGCGTTTCTGGACGTATAAAGCAGGCATGAGTACACCCATCCACAGTGTACCTAATGTAAAATTTATAACTCTTGTATAAAGGGATTATAGGCATCACTATCGGAATCCTCCCTAACTGCACTCAACTGGACCTAACCCTGGTTGATATTGCTCCCACCAATATGTGCTACACATGGCACTGTGTCTGACTATCAGGGACACCTAACTTTTTTGGTTCTTCTATACTGGAGGAAAAAGACACACATGATCCATTAACATTCAAGTGGTCTTCAAGTTCCTAAGATATCTGAATCTGTGTCTTAGCGGATTACGCATGACACCACTCCCTATTGTTGTACAAGTCACTTTACTCACCAGGCAGACAGATTTCTATTAATATGTACTTCAGTGTCTAACCCTCTCTTTCATTGATGATGGCTTGACATAGATATATTTGGCCAGGCCAAGAACTGCCTACCCCTGGACACCCATAATTGTAATTTTAGCATAATTCATTGGTCTCTTAACACAGACATCATCGTTATAAAATCAACCTTTAATTTTTGGTAATACTCACCAGGAATACTTTTGAACCACTGATTTTCTACATATCTGTGATTTACCTCATGACAGAACAATGCTATAGCAGACTAGATAGACGAGGTAAACTTACAAAGGATATGTCAATGAGGCTAGATAGAGGCAGTGGGTAAAGCGATTGGATCGACCTTAAATGGATCGATTTACGTATGCATCTTAAAGGAGACTTATATATATTATCTATCAGAGCAGGATTATGCCCCAACCCAGCAAAAATGTTCCTTCCTAGCATATAGAACATCTCTTTGTCTTCATCTTCAATTTATGACCTGGGCAATTTCTCTGTCGTATCGGTACTATCTATTATTCCCTATAGAGAATCTACACCAATATGTCCTCTGTATACTGTTAACACGTTACAGGATTACATTCTTCCTCCAGTGAAACTTATCACAGGGCACCACAAATACATTTCACCATCCTTCCTAGAACCTTGACTAGGATAACCTTTACTATCTATCTTTACGGCATACTATCTAATATGCCATCTACTGAGGTCTACTTATTATATGGATTTTTATTTTTATTTTTTGCAACTAGGAAACGGGATAAGGACTTCCCCATATACTCCATGCATCAACCTGGTATCACATACCTCCAGGTCTGTTCCACCTCAGCTGTACAGATGTCCATATTGTCTACCTCTTTGCTAATACAGTACTTCATTTCGGGGTCACAGCAACCACAGTCATACCATAACTGCTTCCAACCATTCCTCATTTTAGTCCATATGTAACACATCTGCAGAATCATGAACGGTGATCTCCTCTCCCATAGTATGTGCCATGACACCATTTAACTCGTTGTAACTGGCTTTCTACACACATCCTATCTCCCAGGTCGCATACATGTCACTCAAATGACTTATTGTACTTTCGATCTAGAAGTTAGACCTTTCACAGGTATCTCCACATTTTACTCCAAAGGGGTAATACAGTGTACTGTATTACCCAAAGGGTTAATATTGCATACAGACCTCCTTTTTTCTTCAGGGGTCACCATACCCCCTTTCTCACATTGGGACCAACCAATCTATAATTCCTTATCCATATATAGTGTGTGGATATATTATAACGCATGAATTTCACACATGAGAAGATGCATCATCCTCTACATTCTGGGTGGACATTAGCCAACTGAGGAGATTCTTAGTAATCATTCCAATTAGAAAGGATAAGGCTCTTTATCCCGGCTAATATTTTCACTGGATAGTGGGAACTACTGAATTATCTCGCCAATTGCTGACAAATTAGCTGCATTCACTTTACCTGTGCAAATTCTATCTCTAGTCAGCCTACTACCTTTCAAGATTTGTTTGACACTACCGTGTCAATGCCAGATGACATACTAGCTCTTGTGAGCTGCGCCACTGCAGTGACAACCCGCCAGCCTGGTAGTCAGCTTTTTAATCACCCATTAGTGTGGCTTCACAGGGACCACGAAAAAGAAAGGCAAGTTGCTTACCTGTAACTGATGTTTTTTGAGTGGTCACCTGTGAAGCCACACGTTCCCGCCCATCCTCTCCACTATTGTCACTGCCAGCTGTCAGACCTTTTTTCTGCGGCGGCAACATTTTGAACTGGGGATTGGGGGCGGGTTCGCTCCTGATTGGCATGAAGGGCAGAGTCTGAGACTCCTACAAAGCTATGGAAGATTTCTGGACTGAACTGCGCATGCGCAGGAAAACCCATTAATGTGGCTTCACAGGTGACCACTCGAAGAACATGAGTTACAGGTAAGCAACTTGCCTTTGTTCTTGTTGCTGTGTTCTGTTAAGGTATCTTCAACTTAGAGCAACCTTATGAATTGAGTTAAGACCAAAGGAATCTATAAATAGTCCCACTAAGTACTGTACAGTACTTGCAAATGCAAGGCTCTGGCTTCCTTAATGGACTTCATATTTTATCTTCCCGTTCACCAACTTCTGCTTTTCCTAGCATTGTTGTTTTTCCTTTGAGTCCTGTATTTCTTGGTGTGCCCAGAATACAATAAATTCCGTTTCTTCATTTTTGCTTCTAGAGAGAGCAGGCTTGATTTGATCTAGGATGCATTTGTTCATCCTGGAGCCCTGGTGGCACAGTGGTTAAACTGCTGTACTACAGCCAAAACAATGTGAGTTCGACCTTGATGGGGATCAAGGCTGACTCAGCCTTCTGAGGTCTGTAAAATGAGTACACAGCTTGTTGGAGGCAAAATGCTAATTAAGTTGTGAACTGCCCAGAGAGTGAACTAAGCACTATGGGGCAGAATATATAAGTGTAATTGCTATTGTTTCATCTTTCCAGCCAGTCAGAGTATCCACTCACTTTTCTGCAGTAATGTATTTCAGATTAATCAATATTTTCCTATTGGCTTTCTTCACTGTCCAGCTTTCATATCCATACATAATAATAGGGAATACAATAGAGTGGATGATGTAGGCATTCATTTCCCCTTACATTTAGTGATGCTTTTTAGTTCCTTTATTACTGTCCTGCCAAGTTTCAGTCTTTTGATTTTTTTTGGCTGCAGTCTTCATTTGGATGGATGACTGAACTAATGCATTAAAATATTTAATAATTTCAGTTTCTTCGTTATAAACATTATGCCAAAAATGTAGTTCTGTTTAATGATTTTTTAATATACAGTGGAACCTCATACAACAATTACCCCGTATAGCAACAAAATCTTATAACAATTAGGTTTTGAAAAAAAGGCGTCCCACTTAACAATTTTCCCTATGAAAAAAATCGTACAACAATTTTTCAATGGGAAAAACTACTTAGAAATTTTTTTGTATGATGCATCCCATAGGAAAAATCGCTATACAATGCATGCATCGTATAGCAATTGTTTCATACAACAACGAGCCCCGTGGAACGGATTAAAATCATTGTATGAGGTACCACTGTATTACTGTTCTCCTGATTTATCAATTTCTTTTACTTTCATCAGAAGTTGTATCAAACCATTGTTGCATTTTGCCAGTAGTAAAATGTCATGTATAGCTTAAATTATCGATGCTTCTTCTATCAATTTTAGGAGTTTTTTATTATTAAAATTTTGATTTATTTGACAAATTACAGTGAAAAGATGTTTAATAAATAATACAAAGATACACACACACACAAAGTATATTTGAACAGCTCAAACAGCATTAACCATTGATAGCATTATCTGTTAGCTAGAAGAGGAGTGAAATAAAACATTTTCAACCCAGAAACCTATTTCCGGATAGAAGATGATTGATATTCTCTTATTCTGGTAGTTCCTGTACAGCAGTTGTAGTGATTTTAAATTTATGAGCATGATACTGCAGTTGATTTCACCTAAAAGGTTGGCCATATTTTTAAACATTTCCCTTAGAAAACAGTAAAAATCTTGAAGTGGTTAAATTAGGTTTGTTTTTGCTATAATATTATATAGGTTTATAGTACATGGGATTTAAATTTGAACATTTTTGTATGACAGGTTTGCTTCACTCCTACTGGTAATAATATGAAACTACTACAGCCAGTTGAAATCCCAGTGAGGAGAAGTTTTTTGCCAGCTTTAAAAGTGCAGTACAGTACCTCAGAGCATCAGTCATCCTTCCGAGTCCAGATTTATAGAATACAGGTATGTTTTAGGATTATCAACAATGAAGAATCAAGAACTTTTAGGACACTGAAATTTAGATGAAGTAATAGAGTAATTCAGCATAGATTTTTTAAAATCAACTTTGTTTAGTCCATGCAACTAAATTTTCAGATTTCTCTATAATGCCTAAAATAACTGAATGTCCTGGACATATTCTTATAATTAAATACATTTTTTACCATTGATATGAAAGTTTGTGAAATCTATTTTTATGTTGTACATATAATTATGTTCATGAATATCAACATGATGCTTAATGTATCTTCAAATAATCTATTTCCTGAAGAAATCAAAAGAAAGTTAACTGTTGTTTGTTGGTAGATAAAATATTTCTATTTGTGCTCCCCCTGCCTTAAGTTGGAAATCTGTATGATTTGCATGGTAGACATGTGTTGAAACTTTAGGCCACAAACAACATTTGCAAATGGATATCTAACATGCATCATATTATCCTGTCATTACCCTTGTCAGATACAAAACCAGATTCCTGGAGCCATATTTTCCTTTGTGTTCTATCCTATTAAACCTCCCAAGTCCATCTCCTTGGATTCAGGTTTGTTAAAACATTTAATGCACTATTGTTTTCCTACATCTGTAATAGTTAAGGGTAAAACAATATATTAATATGTTAGTAATAAAATTTGAAAATAAAATGAAACTTAATAGAAAGTATATACAGTAATACGTCATACAAAGTCCGCTTCATACAACATCGAATTCATACAACATCACCTATTTCTTGAAAAAAGTTACCTCATACAAAGTCGCTCGACTTTGTATGAGGCATTCAGTTTTTCCCAGGTTGCATTGTGCCTGGGCAGTATAAAAGACAGGACACATGCGTGCATTGCTCTTGTGGGTTTTGCACAAGGCAAAGAGTGTTTAGGAGTGGTTTTGAACGTGATTTTGGATTTTTTTGAATTTTTCATCTGAATTTTTAGAAGAATTCCTGGGATTTTTGCAGCATTCTTCAGGTTCTTGGACAATTAGGGTTGTTTGACGGGTTTTTGTAATGTATTTAGCCTTTAGACAATGATTTCTTAAAGTTCTGTCTGTTTCCTTGACTTTGCCTTGAAGTCTGTGCTGTTACAGTACAATGTATCTCTATGGAAAGACGTTGTACGAGGCATCGCAGCAAGGATTTGGACGTTGTATGAGGCATCGTGGTTAGGATTTTGCATGCCTCATACAAAGTCCAAATCTGTATAAAGTCCAAACTTGTAGAACCAAGTTTGGACGTTGTATGAGGTATCACTGTATTTCTTCTGAAATTTACTAGAAGTTGGTTCATGGTAAATTCAGTTGCTGAATTTAAATTTATCTGCAAATGTCTTATATGTTGAAGGTAGTGAGGGACCCATTATCCCAAGCCAGTGCATCTTAGAGAAACCTAGAGAACCAGGTAGTCAGTGAAATTGGAATCTGAAAATACCTGAATAAAATGGTCATTAAATTGACCATTTAGTTTGTATCTGCTAGATTTAATGTAGAAAATATTTGTACACTCCGTATTTTAATAATTGCTTCATTTCCTCCCATTTATATTTCCTTATATACTGTACTTCTTAATGCCTTCAATCATTGGTTGTCCAACCCTTTCATTATATCCTTTGCAAATGATTTTACTTGCAACTACATATATAAATATGTCAAATTCTTCCTAAATGTATCTCAAATCTGTGCTGACAATTTTTTTTTGTTTGAAATGCTGGTAGAACCTAAACCATTTACTGATGTCAGCATTGTGATGAGAACTGCAGGACATTCTCAGATATCACGTATAAAGTAAGCATATTTTCAATATCCCGTATTAAATCAAGACTTCTAGAATTTTTATTCCACTTGTATTCACTGGGGCTTACGTCAGACTAAACATATACAGTATAAGATTGATCTATCTGCTTTTGGGTTTGAACTTTTACTGTTGATTGCATGGAAATAAATCCTTTTGAAACCATTTAGACATTTCTCCTGGTGTAATTATGGTTAGGAGGAGGTTGCAATTAATAACAGGTTATATGGCCACTTCCAATAATAATTTCACGAACCCTAAACAGAGATGTATAGAAATATCACTTGCAGTGGTTATTCATGCATGGTTTATTTTACTTCCAAGTGTCAGTTGCATATAATTTTTATCTACAAAATGTGACTGGAGAGTTACTATCTGCATTTTATGATGAAATCTTGAAAACTGAATATTTCAAAGTCAGCAAAAACTAAATATTGCCTGTTCACTTTCCTTACTGTAAGAAGGCAACTACTAGAATGCAGAACTGTTGCTTCCTCTGCAGCGTTCTAGACATTTTGGATGCAGAAAATTCCATCTTTCTCATAATAGACTTCCTATTCTAAACAAGGAAGTCAGAGTCACACATTATCTTTAAAGGAGGTTCCAGTGGCTTCACTGCCCTCTTATTTCACGTAACCTCGACACCTGCGTATCACTTTCATTTTTCAAAAAATATTTTGGGGAGCAAAAACTCTACAAAGCAGCAGGTGAACGGAGACATCTGGAGGCACAATTACCCAGCTGTTTTTCCCCACCAATAATAGAGGGGGCTCCAAGAGGACAACAGAAATGGCCCTGATGGACACCATGAGGCTTTCATGCTGAACAATTCCAGTCCCTACTCAATAGATACTCTTTCTCTCTCAAGTTGTCTTCATTCTGTAATGTATCTATGTTTATACTGTGTTTTAATATGTCAGGAAAATTGAATGCTTTCTTTGATTTATTAAATACTAGCATATTTTGCCCGGTGGTGCCGGGCTTTTTAAAATTGTGTTGGATAGTAAAGGGTTTCATTATTTTTTCTTGAACCAATGGTGCTGGGCTGTTTTAAATGGTGTTGTAAGGTTTTGTGATTTTGTGGCTTCGAGGTGCTGCGTCCGCCTGCGGCGGACTTGCGCTCCCAGTGTGTGTTTTATTTTTATTTTTTTGCGCGCCGGCTTCCTCAGTGCCGGGCTCTTTAAATTGGTTTTTGAAGGTTTTTGTTTTATGTTTATGCAAATTTTATTTTAATTTAATTTATTTAATGTAAATTTTAAAAAAAGTTTAAAATTTAATTTTGGTTTTTTAAATCTTTATTTTTAAGCATTTTTTGAGTGAAAAGTGATTTCTGTTGTTGTTGTTTTTGGTATTTTTTGAGATTATTATGATTATTTTTGAATGTTTTTATAACTTATTTGATTAATTTGGGAATTAATCTTATTAGTTTCAATATTTTTGAATGTTTTTTCTCTTGTGGCCTCTGGGTGGGGGTGGTGAGCTTTTCTTCCTCTCTACAATTTTTCTCTTCTGTCCTCTGGGTGTCGCTTCCGGTAAGTATTTTCTTTATTTTCTCATTTGAGTTCCGGTCCTCATGGATAGAAGACGTCTTATGGTAAGCTCTCTGGTTTTTTTTTTGGGGGGTTGGTTTTTTTGGGGGGGTCTGTGTGTGTTTTCTTGTTTGTTTTTGGCTGTTTTTGTGTTTCCTTTTTGGATTTTGGATTTTTGTTTTTGAGTGTTTTTGATTGTTTTTGGATTGTGTTTTTGTGTTTACTTTTTTAGGGGGGGCTTTCTTTTCCACGGGCCATGCTGGCTGGCCCGTGGGAAGGAAGCGCAATGGCGGGGGGGCTTTCTTTTCCACGGGCCATGCTGGCTGGCCCATGGGAAGGAAGGGCAATGGCGGGGGGGCTTTCTTTCCTACGGGCCATGCTGGCTAGCCCGTGGGAAGGAAGGGCAATGGCGGGGGGAGCTTTCTTTTCCACGGGCCATGCTGGCTGGCCCATGGGAAGGAAGGGCAATGGCGGGGGGCTTTCTTTCCCACGGGCCATGCTGGCTAGCCCGTGGGAAGGAAGGGCAATGGCGGGGGGAGCTTTCTTTTCCACGGGCCATGCTGGCTGGCCCGTGGGAAGGAAGGGCAGCGGCGGGGGGGGGGGGGCTTTCTTTCCCGCGGGTCATGCTGGCTGGCCTGTGGGAAGAAAGGGCAGCGGCGGCGGGGTTTTTTTACTTTTATTTTTCACGCACCGGCTGCCTCAGCGTTCTGCACGCTAATGGCGTGCAGGATGCTGGGGCTTGTAGTTTTGCCTGTGCGTGTTTGGTTACTGCAACAGTTTTTTTTCCTGTAGCTTTTTTTATTTATTGGCCATGGCACGTTTCCGAACGTTCCTTTTGCCGTGCCGCTTAGCCTGATTGACTCTGGCGTGGCGCAAGGAACGTTGGGAATTGAAGTTCCCCTTTTTTGTGTGTCCGGGGGGCTCTTGCCCCCCGGGCGAAAATTTCAACCCAACATTTACCTGCGAACACAGTTCAGGCGAGTGCACGGAGGCTCGGACGGGGCTAGTGGGGCCTGGTGCAACATCCTTTGTCACATTCCAACGGTTAACACACCATTTTATAGGTATAGATAATTCTCAGAATCACTAGTGTTGTACTACTGAAAGTGTCTCAAACACAGTTGCACAGACTTCTGGGTAAACATTCATTCATCTGGGTTGTGAGAAAATTATTGGTGTAAAATTGATGTTAATTTTTTGAAGCTCTGTCTTGATGCAGTTTGTTTTTTAAAACACTGGTATTTTTACAATTTTCAAAAAAATTATTTGCAGATATTTCAAAGTTCTAATTCAAGAAATGGACCTCCGATTAGATCTTGGTTTCCTCTATGCTTTGGCTGATTTCTTTACATTTACTGATGAAGTGCCAAAAGACCAAGAGGTATACATAGCTATTGCATTAAGAAGACTTTCAGCAACAACTATAATGCATGCCAATTTTTTTCACAAATTGAACTTAATTTTATGTACCATGTGTTAAATCTTGGTATAATTATTCCAGAATATTTTAAAAAGTAAGGAAATATTTGCTGTTGCCAAATGAGAAGAAAGACATGCAGTGTTTGCACAGGTTCATATATATCCAGTAATATAGGCAGCATGTTATGCAATAACAGAACATAATGGAAGAGCCCCCATCGCACAGTGGTTAGCTGCAATACTGCAGACAAGACTGCTCATTATTTGAGTTTGATTCTGATGGGTTCTTGGTTGATTCATCCTTCCAAGGCTGATAAAACAGTACCCAGTATGATGGGGGCAAGATGCTAATTATCTTGTGAACTGCCCAAGGAATACTCTTAAGTGCTATGAGATGGTATTTAATTGCTATTGCCATAACATAACATAATGGCTGAAAATCACCCATGTGTGAGGACTTTTTTTTACTGATAGCTGTGGTCTTAATGCAGCCACCTGGATATGCAATAATAATAATAGTAATAATTGTAATAATAATTGTAAGATGAGGGAAGCGAGGAACCTCTCCCGTTAGGAAAGGAGCAGGACAGAACTGAGGGGGGAGGCCACATGAACACAGGTGGCTGGACAAGGGAGTGATTTTTCTCTCTCTAGCCAGCCAGCTTATCTAAAGTTGCCAGATGGGAGGGGGGAATGGCCTTCACAAGGAAGGAGTAAAAAAAAATTTATGGCTGAAAGTTACCCCAGAGATGGCAACGCTAGGGAAGACATCAGGCCATTGCTGTGAAGGCCAGGATTGGGTAGAAGTTTGATTGACACAAAGGGGCGATGGAACTGATATAAAATGGTGAAGCACATTATTGTCATGTTGAAAAAGGTGGAGGGAGAGTTGAGGGTGTGTGTGTGTGTGTTAAGAATCAGTTTAGTATTGTTAAGGAAAGAGGCCCAGTTGGCCTTAGGTTTTGTTTGTTAGCACTGCAATAAAAGCAATAAGACTGCAAAAAAGACTGTGTAAGTGTCCTCCTTGAAGTGGGAGAAGTAAAAGCTGAGGAATGGGCAAAGAGGCCATGTAGAAAAGCTACCAGCCTAGTTCCAACAGCTTTTAGAATAATAATAATAATAATAATAATAATAATAATAATAATAATAATAATAATAATAATAATAATAATAATAATAATAATAATAATAATAATAATAATAATAATAATACAGTTGCTCAAATGATTTATTGGAATTTGTGTCACAAATACCATTTGCCCGTAGCAAAGAACTGGTGGGATCATAAGCCCGAAAAGGTGGATCATCGATATTACCATACCTGGTGACAGCAGAATCAGCGAGAAAAAGCTTGAAAAAATTACTCGATATCGAGATCTGAAAATTGAACTGCAGATACTCTAGCAGTTGGTCCCAGTGGTAATCGGCACACTGGGTGCTGTGCCTAAAGACCTAGACAGACACTTAGAAACAATTGGAGTTAACAAAATCACCATCAGTCAGCTGCAAAAGGCCACCCTACTGGGATCCGCTCGCATAATTCGCCGATACATCACGCAGTCCTAAACGCTTGGGAAGTGTTAGACTAGTGATTTATGATACAAAATCTAGCATTGTTATCTTGTTAGCTGTGTGTTTGAGGATTATTATTATTATTATTATTATTATTATTATTATTATTATTATTATTATTATTATTATTATTATTATTATTATTATTATTATATCTTTTCCATCTGTAATAATTTTGTCCTGAAGATCAGTACTAATAAGACTAGTAAGTCTTGGAGCAAACACAGGTAACAAGAATTTTCACAATTCTTAAAGTGCAACAAGTTCAGTGGGCTTGCCATGTCAGATGATGGTCTCTCAAAATGTATTTTCTATGGAGAGCTTGTTGCAGATGCCTCATTGTGTCATGGGCAAAAATATGCTGCTGTTCAACCTTAACCTCTAACTACTTTTCTTCCCAACCCACAGTAAATCATCTTCAAAAGCAAAGGATGAGCTATAAATATAAGCTTCATTGATTCAATAGGCCTACTCTAGCTGCAGCTTAGTACTTTTAGCTAATAAACTGTGATGGCAAACCTTGGCACTCCAGCTGTTCTTGAATTTTTTCTTTTATCTCAGGTAGCAACAAATCCTGCTTTTGTAGGAGTGTTGACTTGGGCTTCTGGTAATTGAAGTCCAAGAATACCTGGAGTGCCAAGGTTCACCATCACTGAACTACAATGACAGAAATCCTGTGGTTTGGCATAGTAAATTGCATTAGAGTAAGCCCATTAAATCAGTGGGGATTTGATGAGTCAACTCTTTTGTAAACTTCATTATTTCAGATTAATTGTAAGGGCATATAATTATGATACTTTTTTTAGCATGGTGAGTTGCAACTATGGATATTCCATCAATAGAATTTAGAGAGCAGTAGATTTGTCAAGTCCCCAATGATTCAGTGAGCCTATTTTAATATAACACTATGCAAAGCAATAAGATTTCAGTCAACATAATATCATGACTGAAATCGTGTTGTGCAGCTTACACAGTGTAAAACTGATGTCATCATCCTTGTGCAGCATAACATCTGGCAATGGAATTTCAGTCGACACAATAGCCTCCATGTGTGAGATTTGAGTGATTTAATAAATGGACCATTCACCTTTGTCTTTAGATTATGTGATATGTAGCAAAGAAAACTGTCATTTTGAGCATTGTTTGTTTGATTCTATATTATTTACAGTTACAACTTTTCAGAAAGGATATAGAAGCTGTACAGGAGGAACTGAAGGATGTATCATCCACAGATACTTCACAAATCAGCTTATATGAGTATTTTCACATCTCGCCAATCAAGGTATGTGCATGTATATATGCCTTCAGGTCCTTGTGGTGTAGTCAGAAGGACTACAGTTGAATCGTCTTTTGTGAATCTTCTTGAATCACCAGACTAATGAGATAATTATAAACTAATCCAACTGCACAAAAATTCCTTCAGACTACCTTTGCCACTCCTGGGCTGTTCTTAATTCCAAAGATGAGAATAGTTAATTACCCATACCAGTCATTGGAGGTTTAAAATTGTCCCTGTGTCTGTCTTTTATTAAGGGGGTCATGCTTTGGATAGGCTGTACTGTACAGTGGAACCCCATATAACGAACACTTCGTATAACAAAAAATCAGTATAATAACGTGTTTTTGTGCTAACCACGATACCCCGCATAACAATTTTTTGTTATATGAGGTTTTCGTTAAGCGAGGTATACCCTGCATAATGAAAATAAAATTTTTGTTATATGGGGTTTTCATTAAGCGAGGTATGCCTTGCATAACGAAACCCTGTATAATGACCATTTTATTTTCATTATGCGGGGTATCACCAATAGCGCTTTGTATAATGAAAAAACTTGTATAACGAAGAACCCTGTGGAACAGAGTTTTTCGTTATACTGGGTTCTACTGTACTTTGGTTTCCTGAGACAGTTAAATTGTCTCTGCCTTCTCCAACATATTTGTGGAGTGGGAATTGTAAGGGTAGGTTAAACTGGGGGGTTGCTTATACCTCCTCTGAACAATAGCAACATGTGGCCCACTAAAGCTCAAAGCTTGCAACACTTCCTTGGGTAGCTACTGTTATGGCCACTCTGATGCTTCCATTCTGGTCATCCCATCATTCTCCTTCTTCCCCATCCATGACTTGTTGTCTTTATCACTTTTATAACTTCAGGACCTCCCTCCTCCCTTCTAAACTTTTCAGACACCAACTCTTTTCCATGAAATTCACCCTTTCCAGAAGGTTTCCCACCCTATGGACCTTCTGGGCTTATCCCTCCTGCAGTCTTCTCATCTTCTACATCCATTAGTGCTTCTGGCATGGTTGGTAGCTTCACAAAGTACAATGGATAGAATGGCCAGGGGGAATTACTGAGGTGGGAGGCACAGTGAATGGCCTAATACCAGGAACCCCTCGCAGCATACTATGAATAAATTCTTTGCAGTGAGTGCAGCCGTGAAACAAGAACCAAGATGAAAAAGTTTCTATGCCTTAAATCCTAATTCCCAATACTTCCCACCAAAGTCTCTAGTAAAGAGGTTCCTGAACTCTGAGCTCCTTCCCAGGGAGAAGTAGATGAGACAGACAACTTCACAATTAGGAGGAATCAGGAAGTGATAGACTGTCACTGCTGCAGAACACATTCTTCTGAGTCACAGGGCTTGGACAATAAAAATGCAGGGGGAGGGGGAAAGCAAATTTCCAACTTGTGAACCAGTGTTACATGTTAAGAGGATAATCACACATCTTTTATTGTTCAATTCAGCTCTGTATTTAATTGCATCTCTTTTAACCTCAGTAGCTTTATTAATGTGAGCAGCTAAATTCCTTGTGGAGATATGGTAAGGGGTAGAGTCTATATGTGTTAAGCCTTGATGCTCCAGGATTATTTCTCCTTCCTACTAATTGTACAAGGCTGAAGAGCTCTGGACACTTTTTTTTTAATGAAGAAGATGCCCAGTAGTGTATAACATGTACCCCAAACTCTCACTTGTTTTGTGGTTTGGAAAAGAGCTGTTTCTCTGTTTCTTACCTTTTGAAACTCCAGTAAATGTGTGGTACATGCCACTGGATTTGGAAATATCTTATCTGAATCAATGGAAAGACGTTCTTTGAATCAGTAATTTTGTGCTACTGATTAGGGATGAGATTTTCGGGTTAACTTGGACTGGAGACCACTGATACCTGATATGTTTGGCCCCCAAAAGAGAGAGTCCCAAAATATTAGATTTGCCCTCTTGGGTTACCTCCATTTGAACCATGCACATAAAAATCTTTCCCTGTCTTCTTTCTCCAACTATTTGAGGATATTAAGATAGCTTAGAACATTTCTGTTTTAGTTAATATTCTGTGGTTTATGTTGGTTTATATTTGAGATAAATCAATATCATTCAAAAACAAGTGAAGTTTTATATTATTGTGGTTGGGCAAAAAAAGTAACAGCTCCAAAAACACTTTAAAACACTGAGAAAGTATTTAAGATACTGTGGACATTCTTCAGCTTTTAATTTTTATTACATTTTTTCCAGTTGCATTTAAGTTTTTCACTCAGCACTGGTGGAGAAGATAGCAACAAAGAAGAGAGGCGCAAGGAATTGATTCCAGTTCAGTCTTTAAATCTCTTGTTAAAGAGTATTGGGGCGACACTCACAGATGCGCAAGATGTTGTTCTTAAGTATGTGGAATATACTGCCTCAGGATTAATTTAATTTAATGGCATATAGTTAATATACATGCCTTTACTTATATGATTTATTTTATTCTAGATTGGCATTCTTTGAGCTCAACTATCACTTCTATACTACACAACAGCTTGAGTGGGCAGTTATTATGCATTATTCAAAGCAGGTTAGTATAAATAAGTATGAATTAATTGTCCAGTAACTAGTAAGAAACAGTGCTATTATTGCAAAGTTCATTATATGGCTCAAAAATATTGCAGTAGAAGATGAAATATACTACAGTGATTATAGTGATCTTTTAAAATACACTAATAATCCCATATTACATTCACATTTTTCTTTTGGGGAGACTTAGATGTGTTTCTGAGAATTTTAGGGCCAAAATATTAACTAGGTGAGTGTTTCTGTTGAAAAATGCAGTAGAACCTTTTTTTTTGTATGAAGGGCTCATCCAATAATTAAATGTAGATTGTGCTATAGTGATTTTGACAAAAAGATTGCAGTGTCTTTCAAATAGCTTGGCTCACTGTGCCATTTTTAAGGTCTCAGCTGAATGTAAGTATAGTTTTCTTTTGCTATCAAAACCTGTGTGTGTTTTTAAGAATATAAAAAGAACCAGAATATTTCAGGTAGCAAGTCTAATAAGGTCCACTGTTGTGTTGTTTATACAGCCGTGATGGCGAACCTTGGCACTCCAGATGTTCTTGGACTTCAATTCCCAGAAGCCAAGCACCCTGTGAATTCACACAAATGCGTTTACTGCGATTCATCTGGCCCGCGCTGTCCTCATCGCTCCCAGAAGCAGAATTAAAACGCACCCATACGGGTGCGTTTTACTTCTGCTTCTGGGAGCGATGAGGGCGGCGTGGGCTGGATGAATCGCAGTAAACCCATTCCTGAGGGGTCACGGGGGCTTCTGGGAATTGAAGTCCAAAAACATCTGGAGTGCCAAGGTTCGCCATCACAGACATATAGCTCTGCATGATCCTAGTGCTTTCCACAAACGGGCCATTGCAGAGGGGGGAGGCTTTATTGAACCCAATGCAGTTTAAACTTCAGATGTGTGGACAGATTCATGTAATTTCTAGGTCATTTACAAAAAATGTGTCATGTTAAAACTCATTTTCATTATAGGCTATTAAACAAATGTATGTTCTTATTCTTGGCCTGGATGTTTTGGGTAATCCATTTGGATTCATAAGAGATTTGTCTGAAGGAGTTGAAGCATTCTTCTATGAGCCTTACCAGGTGAGTGCAGCATCTAGTTTTCAGCAGTGATGGGCATCAAAATTTACTACCACACTGTTGGGCGGGGCTACCTCTGTCGGCAGGGCTACTTATGTGGTCAGAGCCAAATCTGTGGGTTACTGGCCATGTTCAGTGCTCATCTCTGATTACAGCCAAAGAGCCAGTGGACTTGAGCCACAAAAGCTCACATTAAAATAAACAGCAGTTAGTCTTTAAGGTGCCACAACGTTTTTGTCTTTTTGTTTTGTTTACTCTCTGATATGCTTGCACAAAATAAAACTTTTGAAATGATAGCCGTGTTAGTCTATGTTTCAAGCATATCAGGAAAACAAAAAGACAAAAATGTTGTGGCACCTTAAAGACCATGGAACTCCATGGCCCTCATTCCCCCATCCCTCTTATTTATCATTTTATTTATTTATTTGTTCAATTTATACCCCGCCCAATCAGCCAAGGCCGACTCAGGGCGGCTAACAAACACAGGATAAAACAACAGATAAAACAATTAACACCCCCCCACCCCAATAAAAAAAGGTGCTGGAACCGAAGGCGTGAGGAATTATGATCTATATCAGTCAACCCAAGGTGGTCACCCTCCTACTAGCACCCCATACTTGGCCCATCAGCCAGGTTTTAAGTTCTTTTCTGAAGGGCAGCAATTCCGTCTGGAGCCGCAACTCTGTTGGAAGGAGGTTCCAAAGGGCCGGTGCGGACACGGAGAAAGCCCTCCTCCTTGTGCTAGAGAGACGAACCCCTCTAGCTGATGGTACAATCAGAGAGCCCCTCCGGTCCGCTCTCGTCGAGCGGACAGACATTCTTGGGACAATGCGGTCTCTTAGGTATCCTGGCCAACTAACATGTAGGGCTTTAAAGGTCAAAACCAGCACCTTGAATTACACCCAGAGGCAAACTGGTAACCAGTGCAGCTCACGAAGCAGTGGCGAGGTGCGGGCATAACGCCCCCACCCCATCACCACTCGAGCAGCTGCATTTTGGACCAGCTGCAGCATCTGAATGGTTGTCAATGGCAGCCCCATGTAGAGCGCATTGCAGTAATCTAGTCTGGAGGTGACCAGAGCATGAGTGACCATGAGCAAGGAGTCCTAGTCCAAGAGCGGGCGCAACTGGCGGACTACCCGAAGTTGTGCAAAAGCCCTCCTGGCCACAGCTGCCACCTGCTCTTCAAGCAGCAGTCATGAGTCCAGGAGGACCCCCAAGTTGCGTGCCGGGTCTGTCTGGGGCAAAACATCCCCATCCAGAGCCAAAGATGGTAGCTCCCAGGATAACGCAGGACCCCCAATCCATAGCCATTCAGTCTTGCCAGGATTCAGCTGTAACCCGTTGTCCCCCATCCTGACCCCAACAGCCTCCTAGACACCTGGATAGGACTTCGACAGCATCGCTGGGATCACCATGGGCCGAGATGTACAACTGGGTAGCATCAGCATACTGATGAAACCTCACCCCGTGGAAATGGATGATCTCACCCAGCGGCTTCATGTAGATGTTAAATAAGAGGGGAGAAAGCACTGAGCCCTGAGGCACCCCGTATTGGAGGGGCCTAGGGCTGGACTTCTCACTCTCCAACCATACCGACTGGGTCCGGCCCTCCAGAAAAAAAGGAAAACCAGGACAACACAGTGTCCTGGATCCCCAGTCCTTTGAGCCGTCCCAGAAGGATACCATGGTCGACGGTATCAAAGGCCGCTGAGAGATCAAGAAGAGCAAGGACGGACGGATGGCCACTGTCCCGCTCCCACCAGAGATCATCCATCAGCACAGCCAATGCCTGAATCCTGACTGGAAGGGGCCCAGATAATCCGCTTCATCCAGTACCCCCTGCAACTGATGCACCACTGCCTTTTCTACCACAGGCCTGGATATGGCGTCTCTTTGCCCGTTTGAGCTCATGCAATTCTTCCGTGAACCACGGAGATGACTGTGCCCCACGGGCTCGGAGAGGCCGTAGTGGCACGATTTCATCCAAGGCTGCCGTCATCACCCTGTGCCTGAGGTCAACAAATACCCCAGATGAATCGTGTCGCCGATCCAAAGGAAAATCCCCCAGTTCCCTCAGGAATCCAACAGGATCTATCAGTCTCTGGTGGTGGGCCAATTTGATAGGCCCTGCCTCCCTACAATGAAACATCACCCCCAGGAAGTCTAGAGCCACCAGAAAGTGACCCGTCCATGGCACAGATTTTATGTCTAATTTTTCTAATCACAGGTCACTCTGCCACCACTCCGACAAGAAAACTAAATCCGGCGTGTGGCCACTGCCCCTGGTCGGGCCCTGAATTACGTAAATCAGGTCCATAGCTGCCATGGAAACCATGAACTCCCGTGCAACCTCACAGCCAATCCCCAGTGAAGGCAAATTGAAGTCCCCCAGAACCATTAGCCTAGGGAACTCCAACGGCAACACTGAGACGGCCTCAAGGAGCTCAGGCAGGGAGTCCCTTACCCTGCAAGGGGGCAGGTACAGGAGTAAGACCCCCTAACTGACCCTTAGGCTCCAACTGCAGGAGCAGGGCCTCACAATCCGTAATTTGTGGAGCGGTAGCTCTGGCAACTCCCAGTGACTCCCTGGCTATAATGACAACGCCACTGCCCTTACCCTTACCCTCATCCCTACGCTGGTGCCAAATACCAAACCCGGCTGGACACATTTCCGGCAGAGGAACCCCATCCTCCGGCGTCAGCCAGGTTTTGGTGATGCATGCCAGGTCGGCTTGCCCCTCCCGAATGGCATCTGAAATTAAACCAGCCTTAATACAGACCGACCTGGCATTCACCAGCAGCAGTCTAAGGGAGGGGTCACTCTGGATCAGCTGCTCAGGGCCCAGAGGTGTAGTCGAGCGGCTGGAACGAGGGACAGATACTAAGCATCAGTCCCACGTTTCCTGAGTGTGGCCCGCCCCTCAATATCCGCTATATCGTCCCCTGCCTGTCACAACCTTTATGTGGGCCCCGGAACCTCCCCGCCTGCCCCAGACAGAAGGCTGCCCCTCCTACCTGGCTGACAAGGCCATCTCTCTCTCAATCTCTCTCTATCCCACTTAAAACAACAAAGTCCCCCTGCTCCCCCACCCTGTCCCCCTATGCCCCCCCACATCCTCCCAACCCTTCCCAAGACCCACTACCCTGCACCTGTGGTGGCCAGGGACCTCTGCCACAGTCCCCTAGAGTAGGTGATATGCCATCCTCAAGCAGGATGCCCCACGGAGTCTGCCAGGTTAGATGGGGTCACCCTCTCACCGTTCACCCCCCTCCATTGTCCCCTGTCTTTCCGACCCCACCGGGAGAAGCGGCAATGATCTTTAGGCCACTCTGGGTTTGTTCCAGCAGTAGGCGGGGAGGCAAGGCCAGTCCGGCAGCATCGCCATCAGCTCTTTTGAGCCCTTCAGGAGGCATCCCGCCCAGGTGTTCTTGCCTCCAGCCGTGGAGGCAAAGGTGGGGGCAGGCCTGGGAGCAACCAAGGCAGCCCCACTGCGTTGTTTCTGCCTCCCTTGGTGGACAGAGAGGTGAGGCCAGTCCAGCGGCGTTGGCGGTTCTTTTGAGCCCTTTGGGAGGCATCACGCCCAGGTGTTCTTGCCTCCAGCCGTGGAGGCAAAGGTGGGGGCAGGCCTGGGAGCAACCAAGGCAGCCCCACTGCGTTGTTTCTGCCTCCCTTGGTGGACAGAGAGGTGAGGCCAGTCCAGCGGCGTTGGCGGTTCTTTTGAGCCCTTTGGGAGGCATCACGCCCAGGTGTTCCTGCCTCCAGCCATGGAGGCAAAGGTGGGGGCCGGCCCAGGAGTGACCAGGGCAGCCCTGCTGCGCTGTTTCTGCCTCCCTTGGTGGAGAGGGAGGCGAGGCTACTCTGGTGGCGGCAACACCGGGTCTTTTGAGCCCTTCGGGAGACATCCCACCCAGGTGTTCCTGCATCTAGCCGTGGAGCCAAAGGCGGGGGCCAGCCCGGGAGTGACCAAGGCAGCCCTGCTGCGTTGTTTCTGCCTCCCTCAGTGGACGGGGAGGCGAGGCCAGTCCGGCGGGATCGCTGCCGGCTCTTGTTCCCTTCAGGAGGCATCCCGCCCAGGTGTTCCGGCCACCAACCATGGAGGCAAAGGCAGGGGCTGGCCCGGGAGTGACCAAGGCAGCCCCGCTGTATTGTTTCTGTCTCCTCGGTGGATGGGGAGGCGAGGCCAGGTCAGCAGTGGTGGCTCTTTTGAGCCCTTCAGGTGGCATCCCGCCCAGTTGTTCCTGCCTCCAGCCGTGGAGGCAAAGGCAGGGGCTGGTCCGGGAGTCACCAAGGCAGCCCCGCTGCATTGTTTCTGCCTCCCTCGGTGAACAGGGAGGCGAGGCCAGTCCGGCAGGATCGCTGTCGGCTCTTTTGAGCCCTTTGGGAGGCATCCCACCCAGGTGTTCCTGCCTCCAGCTGTGGAGGCAAAGGCGGGGGCCAGGCTGGGAGCATCCAAGGCAGCCCTGCTGCATTGTTTCTGTCTCCCTCAGTGGACAGGGAGGCGAGGCCAGTCCGGCAGGATCGCTGGCGGCTCTTTTGAGCCCTTCGGGAGGCATCCTGCCCAGGTGTTCCTGCCTCCAGCTGTGGAGGCAAAGGCAGGGGTCGGCTCGGGAGTGACCAAGGCATCCCCGCTGCGTTGTTTCTGCCTCCCTCGGTGGACGGGGAGGCGAGGCCAGTCCAACAGGATCGCTAGCGGCTCTTTTGTGCCCATTGGGAGGCATCCCACCCAGGTGTTCCTGCCTCCAGCCATGGAGGCAAAAGTGGGGGCCGGGCCAGGAGCATCCAAGGTTTCCCCGCTGCGTTGTTTCTGCCCCCCTCGGTGGTGTCACCGGCGGCAGTGGCTCTTTTGAGCTCTTCGGGGAAAACCCCTTTGCCTGCCCCAGACTCCACGCTTCCCCCCCTCCCCACAAACACACACATAGAAGGCTGTTTACCTTCCCAACGAAGTTTTCCCAATTGCTCCCCACCTCACACACACACACATGAACGCTGTTTACCTTCCTAAGGAAGTGGTCTCAGTTGGCATTGGCGCTTCCTTCTCCTCCTCACGTGGTTGCTGCAGGTCGAGCCCGGGCGCACTCTGGCGCCGCCGCGTGTGGCTGGGGGAAGGGATGGGAAGAGCTCGCGTTGCCTGGAGCAGCCCGGGCGCCACCACCTCTAGCAACAGCAGCAGTGCCTGGTGGCCGGAGTGCACGCCGGGCGGCTGGGCAAAGGCTGAGGCCAAGGCGGCGCAGTGTGCAGGGGGAGTGGAACCCCAGGGGAGGCGGCCACACTATGGCCAAGCCGCCGCCCCAGGCCATTGACTCCATGTGCTCACACAAGGTGCGCCTGGACTTGGAGGTGGAGGAGGAGGTGGCCGGGGTGAGTCAGGGAGGTGGGCGGGGCAGGGCAGGGAGGTGGGCAGCGCCACTCAATTTTACTATTTAAAAAACCCTAGACCAGGGTGGACCGTTGGATGCCCGCCACTGGTTTTTAGTCATCTCATTGCAGGACCTTGTATCTGTAGGTGAATAGTTTCTGGGAAATGCAACATAGACCTTGGTTGATATTCTGCTAAAAGCATAGAACGGCATTGTGTTTTCTAATTTCTGTTTTCACTTTAGTTTTCCCTTCAGAATTTCACTAAGTTTCAGTAAAATTTGTATAGTTAGTTGTATAAGACTTCAGATCCAGTCATGTACAGATGTGTGAAAGTGTTGCATCCCCAGTTTTTTTTTAAAGCAAACCATATCACTCCGGTGCATACCCGTCAAGTTTTGCATTTGAAAATAAGGGAAATTTTGGTCACACCCCTTTGTGGGTGTGGCCAAATATAGCCATGTGACTTGCTGGGCTCTAGTCATGCCTGCCACATGGCCATGAAAATGTCTGCAAACACAGACAGCACTGGCTCTTTGGCTGTAAATGGAGATGAGCACTGCACCCTAGAGTTGGATATGACTGGCAGATTTTACTTTCTTAGGATCAAAGATCGCTGCAGGTGGTGATTGCAGCCATGAAATAAAAAGGCGACTGATGCTTGGGAAACAAGCTATGAGAAACCTGGGGAACATAGTTAAAAGTAGAGACATCAACTTGCAAACAAAAAATTGCATAGTCAAAGCAATGGTATTCCTGGTGGTAATGTATGGGTGTGAGAGCTGGACCATTAGGAAAGCTGAGCACAGGAAAATAGATGCCTTTGAAATGTGGTGTTAGAAATAGGTCATTCCTAGAAGAAATCAACCATGACTGCTCATTAAAGGTCAAATAGTAAAAATGACGCTAAAGTACTTTGGACATCAAATGAGAAGAGAGGATTCACTTGAGAATGCCTTGATGCTGGGAAAGGTGGAGGACCAAAGAAGGGGGTGGTCAAAAATAAGATGGCTAGATGGTATTGTAGATGCAATGGGCACAAAGCTGTGTGGGCCAAAGAACCCTTATCCCATCTTCTTGGGGGACTTTTGTTTTGTTTTCTTTCTTGTTTACTCATTTTTAATTAGGTTTTTTTCCTGGGAAGCAAAGTGCAGAATAGTAAACCAGCCCCCTAGGGTTTCCAACTGCTTGTAAGCAGCTTGGCTTTAATGAACTAGCCCTGCACATGGCTAGACAACCACCACCACCCCATTAGGGTGGAGGTGCAAGGGATTAATTTCCCCAAATTAACCAATCTATTTGTCCCTCACTGCAACCAATTGAAGCACCAACACTTGAGAATGTTGGATCCAGCTTAAGGAAGGGAATTAGTAAAGTAAAAAGCAACCTCTGTAGTTTCCAAGCCTCCCAGCAGCTGAAAAGTTAATCTCCCTTCAGGTGGTTTGTTAGAAGGTGGGGTGCCTGTTGGGCATGGCAGGGGAACCTTCAGCAGCAGCTTTTCCTACTGTAAAAGGAACCCAGCCAGGCAACTGCATGCAAAATAAACCTCCTCTCTCTCTCTCCCCCTCTCTGAAAAGCCACAGCGGCCTCTGGTGGCAGGAAAAACATAATGCAGCTTTGCCTGTGAAGGCTCCAGTCGTGATTTTTTAAAAAGGGATATTATGCAGTGGCTCAAGTAGGTAAGACGCTGACTGGGAAGTGGAAGGTCAGCAGTTTGATTCCCGAGTACTGCAGGACGGAATGAGCTCCCGTCTTCATCCCAGCTCCTGCCAACCTAGCAGTTCGAAAGCAAGAAATTGCAAGTAGATAAATAGGGACCACTTCAGTGGGAAGGTAACAGCGTTCCGTGCGCTCCGGTGTCTAGTCATGCCTGCCACATGACCACGGAAACGTCTGCAGGAGCAGACAGCACTGGGCTCTTCGGCTTGGAAACAGAGATGAGCACTGCACCCTAGAGTCAGATACGACTAGCTTTAGAGCAAGGGAAACCTTTACCTTTACCTTTTATGGGGAAATTAATAAAACGGGAGGGGGAAGAGGGGTAAAAATAAGGGGTTTTCCTGGGAAAATGGGATACTTGACAGGTATGCACCGGTGGCTCAGTGGTTAAGAAGCTTGCCTTGTTAGCTGGAAGGCTGGAAAGTTGGCTGTTCAAGACCCAGGTACTGCATGATGGATTGAGCGCCCGTCTCTGTCCCAGCTTTTGGGGACATAAATGGAGCTTCATTCGGGTGTCCCCTGAGCAGAGTTTCTTCAGCAAAAATCCTTTCAACCCAGAATAATTTCTGGCACAAAATTATTATTATTACCTTAGGAGTTTTTCATTTATCATGACTTTATTGTACATATTAATCTGCTGTTTCTAAAATAGCAATGTAAGCTCTTCAGGCTTTTAATTCTTCAGCATACTTAAGAGAAAGTAGCAACACATCCTGTGTATTGATTAAAGGCAACTGTTCTTTCTGCACTTGAGCAGAAGGACATTTTATCATCCTTTTCAGTTCTATCTTTAGTGTCTAAGATCTTTCCTCATTGAAAAGTTAGTTAGGAATCTCACCATGTCCAAGGTTTTATTCTTCTTTGTCATAGTCTGTATCTAAAACACTTTGCCCCCTTCCACACGGAAGCAGTCTTGTTTCCTAGAAGGGGGTTTCCCATTTATATTGCTATGAATTAGAACCCCCCCCCTGCCCCACCCCATAATTATCTTTTGTTTTCTGTCTAGGGAGCTATCCAAGGCCCGGAGGAATTTGTGGAAGGAATGGCCCTGGGACTTAAAGCCCTTGTTGGTGGGGCTGTTGGTAAGTGTGGGTTTCATTTAAACATGGGTAAAATGTTTAGTTTTTAAATGATTGAAATAAGATCTATAAAATCTCTTATAATGATAGGTGGATTAGCTGGAGCTGCATCAAGAATAACTGGTGCGATGGCTAAAGGGATGGCAGCAATAACTATGGATGAAGATTATCAGCAGAAGCGACGGGAAGCCATGAATAAGCAACCTGCTGGTCTCAAAGAGGGAATCACCCGTGGAGGAAAAGGCTTAGTATCTGTAAGACATTCTACCTATAAAACTAATGATTAGTTGATGATACAAACATATTTATAAACTGTAATAGTTTTTGCTTACGTAATTTTTCCGCCTATCATTTACACTGTTATAGATGCTAACACTGTAAATGTTGGTGAGGATTTTCAATAATATTTAATGTACTGTACTTCAATGGAATGATAAAGTTAATTTTGTAAGATACTGTAATTGTAAAGATAAATTATATTCATGTCTTTATATCAACCCTGTCAAGTTAATATAAGGACATAAAGATAATTTGCAATACTAGTAACCTGCCTAGTATTTATATAGGTACTTGTGGAGCTCCAACTGTAGGAATTTTCACAGTGGTTTGATAAGGTGCCAGTTGCATCCAGTAATGTCCCTGATTGCTCAGCTGGCTCACACAGTCAGATATGTAACCAAGTGTTGGAAATAACCTTATATTAGTTATTAGAATACATTAGTTTAATGGTAACTGCTTTAAGTTTTTATACTCTTCCAAAAGGGAGCTTCTGGACCAACAGGGTCCATTATAACATTGAAGGGTTTCAGCTGTTCAATGGTTGCCTGGTGGAAGATGGTAAAAGATCCCTATGCCTTCTTTAGCTCTCTATCTAATCTTTCTGGCCTTCTGGAAAAAAACCTGTAAACCAGGCTCCAGTAAAATCCGGTAGAAGCCTGGATGACATGTTGTATGTGTGAAAGGTTAGGTCAAGTGGGCCCAGACAATCTGTCACCAGATAAATAAAGTATATGCAGTGTATGCCTTCTTATGCTTTCACCTATTCCCTAGAAGATTGACCGTATTGCATTACCTGTAGTTTGTGAAAATCACGAGACTACATTAGGTACATGTGATTTTAGGATTTTAGGAATAAATATGGGCAGGCTTCCTCTGTTGGTTGTTCTGCCTCCTTGCACCCACATCCTGGCATGTCTGTATTCATCACCACAACCAAGACCTACCTTGTGGAATGGCTGTGACAGTTTCCATAGTTGTATCTCTGCACTTGTAAATATTGAACAGGACACCAGCCGTTATGTTTGTAATCTTAAGATATATTTGAAGAATAATATTTATTTACATATTTACCAATTTATGTACTGCCTCTTAGTGCAAGCACTACTCTGGATGATTTACATGTTTAAAAAGTAACAAAACAGCAGAACAATAACTTATAAACCCTATAAAATTTAATTAAAAAGTAAACATCACAAAATTATTGACAACATTTGGAAGATTCAATAAATAAAGACAGCTTTAAATAATTTGGTGTTTACCATCTTTAACGTGAGATTTTTCTTTTTTGATTTACAGGGCTTTGTCAGTGGGATAACAGGAATAGTAACAAAGCCAATAAAAGGTATGTTCCGTTTGCACTAATGTCTTTCTTAACCAAAGGTAAAGCTGCTATTTTTTGAGATGACTTGTTTGTTTTTTAAGGCAAACTTATTTTACATTTATTTATTTATTTAATAATGTTTCATCACCAAATCCATTCAGGGTAAAACTGTTATATGCTTACAATTTGTATAAAGATTTATCATAATTTAATGGTTTGATATTCAGTTCCTTCAAGGTTTACTTTAAAGATACCAGTTCATTCCTTATTGTAAATATTTTTTCTGTATTAATAAAGCTCTATACCACTGTTTCCCAATTTTTGGCTTTTGGACTTCAATTACCAGAAGCCTGTCAGTTCCCCCAAAGCACTGATCAGCCAATCAGACTTCTGGGAATTGAAGTCCTCCTGTTGGGTGTGTGCCCCACATTGGGAACCACAGCTCTATACAAAAAAAAATGTTGTCCCACAGTTTGTGGCATTGCAGCCAGATATACAATTAGGGATGTCATCCGTGGGTTTTTTCCATTATGTTTTCATTCATTGAAGTAGATTTTGAATTATGTTCTGGTGATAACAGAACTTTATTCCAAATCTTAATTATAGTTTGAAACTAGTTTCTTAGCTATCATTGAGCTTATATAGGCATCACACTTTATTTCCAAAAGCCATGACATCTAATATCATAAAGGCCTACTCTCTTAAGATATTATATATTATGACACAGGAATTCTCAAAGAAGAGACGAGGGTTGCAAAATATTTTTTCCCTTTGTTTTGCAAAACAATAGGATTTGTGCTTACTGTAGTCAGGTGGATCTTTCTTTTCCAAAGTTATCATTCATTTGTTTACTTGCTAGTAACTGACCTTGGTGAAATTAATCATTTATTGTGCTCAGACCAAGATCTTGAATTGTCTCTGTTTATTTGATTCATGCTTGTGTTATAACAGAAGAGTTTTGACTTACTCTAAATAATTGTATAGTCAATGTGGATTTCAAAACAATTTAATAATGTCTTTTTCCCCATGATTGCTATGACTGCAGTAGTTGAGAACAAAATGAAAACATTTGCATATAGATTTGTTGTGTGGAATTTGCCATTCACTCTTGATACCTGTACCTTTTGGTTTATACAGATCAAAATTGCAAAGAATGCTGTTGCTACAGTAAATAATAATCTGATATGGAGCATTCTCATCTGCTGAACTTTGATAGTGCTTAAGTGCAGAATCCAACTTTTTAGAGTAGATGTAAAGTTGTAACCTTTGCATAATTTAAATAAGTTTTTTTGTTTGTTCAATAACTCATTAAATCTAGTAAAGTAAGATACTAAACCAGGGGTTTCCAACCTTTTTATGCTGCGGGCCTGACCACGCCCTCGGAACAGCTGAGTGGGCAGGACCACGCCCCCAGAAGTGAAAGTAAATGTACCTGTTTCCACGTTTACGACAGCCACGGCCTCATTTACGGCTGACGTAACTGCATTTGTGCATGTGCATGCACATTTTATGACTGTTGTAAATGTGCCCGCTTCCACTTCCATGTGCAGCGGAGGCAGTGACAGGCCAGATGAAATGGTGTCATGGGCCAGAGCTGGTCCACGGGCTGTAGGTTGGGAACCCCTGTATTAAACCATTCCATCCTTAAATGGGTTTTAACACATCAAATAAAGGAATTAATATTGGCTTCCATATACACGTTACTATAGCAGATTATGTTAAGTACGCTTGTGGCAGCACCTTCAGATTCTTGTTAGGGATGAAATAAAATCCTCTTGACAATATCTCTTAAGGGTTCATTGACTTGCATTCCTACGGTGGATGTCTGATTTTAAAATTACAATTGTATGGTGAGTTTCCTTTGTTCTTTGTGTTGGTCAGTTATTCTCTGAACAGTTTGGGCATTGTTATGCAGTCTAATTGGGACTCCATTTGTAACTGCTACTGTCATGTGAATTGGCTTTTCTATTGTGCTTGATTTTTAGTTTTAGGTCCCTAAAGGCCTTTACTTATTGGATCTCATTCAGAGCTATATTACAGTGTCTGTTTTGGTTTCTTCATTTGTTATGACAGTGCCAAACAATGGCTTTAGGTAGTTAATTAGATGAAGGAATCAGCTGCCATCTTGGATGTTTGCTACCCATTTGCCATAGATACAAGTGGAAGGGAAAATTGCATTAGTTGCGGGAAAACCCCTTCTATGTATCTCCACACCCAAGTTCTTCTTTCAAACTGAAATCATCACAAAAACTTCTCTGTTGTCTTAATTATAAAAAATATTGAAAAGGATTTATTTCAATTTGATGTTTATGTTTCGTTGTTATTTTTATTTACTCGTTTTAATAGGAGCTCAGAAAGAAGGAGCAGCAGGTTTCTTCAAAGGTGTGGGGAAAGGATTAGTTGGAGCTGTGGCAAGACCCACTGGAGGAATAATAGACATGGCTAGCAGCACTTTTCAGGGAATCAAAAGGCAAGAATGCACTAATAGCTAGTGATTTTTTATTTAAAGTTCCTTTCCAAGTTATGATTTGTTTTCACTTTGAATGATTTTAGGGAGGGAATAAAAGCTCATTTTTTAGACTGGCTTATGTTGTCTAACTTGACCTATGATATTGTTTTACGGTATGATTTCTGCACTTCATTTTGATCGGTTTTTCTTTATATAGCTTATAAACTACCCTACCTTTTGTTGGAAAGACATAGTATGCATGGGAGGAAGGGAGGAGCAAGTTATTTTCTCTGCTACTCCTGTTTTTTACAATAGTAGCTAGCATCACAAGTAGAATTATAATGCATTGCTACAAGTTACTGTGCTATATTCTCCTCATCTTTCAGCAACTGCTCAGTGGATTTCTCTTTAAAAAGTCAGAATAATAGCATCAGCTTTAGTAACACAAGTGATTCAAATAAATAAAATAAATTTACTTCTATTACACCAATGGGGGCAACTTTTTAAAAAACAAATCTGAATTTCATTTTATAATACAACTTTGTGGAAAACATTTTTCCTGGACATGAAATACATCATTAATTTGAAAGGAAAAAAAGGCTTGGAATAATTTAAGAAGATGGATTTTTTACTTTTGTTGCTCTGTTTCAAGCTACAAATACTGTATTTCAAAAAGAAAAGCTGCACAGGAAAACAATCTGAATTTGAACTGAATTGTGTGCAGAAAGGAGTCACAACTTTCTTCTCACAAAAAAAAATCTCTTTCCACTTAATGTCTTGTTCACTTTATAACTGGGGAGGTATTTTTTAATCAAGAAAATAACATCGTGGAAGAAACAGTCCAACTGCTTGTCTAGAGGGGGAAGTTCAATTTTGGTAGTATTAGCCAATTTTACCAGAGTTTGGAAGTCAAGCAGGTTTATGCTTGATTTGTACTTAGATGGAGGACCACCAGTAAATACCAGCAAACTCCAGGTAGGAGTGATAAATGATCTTGCCTGTCAGAATTGATAATACTGGTCTAGATAGATTAGTTACTTCAGTCAATAGCTTCTTCCATTCTTGTTTTCCAATGTCTAGTCAACCACTGCTGGATTTTTTCTTTTTTAAAGGAAAATGTTATAATTCTTAACACAATTGCATATGTCAGTCTAGCCTAAGGGTGCCCAAACTTTTCAGGCCGTGGGCCAGTCGTGTGGTTCAGGGGACTGGTCACTATGGCTCATGGGCTGGATCCAACCCCTGATGCCAATTCATCCAGCCTGTGAAGCCCTCGTCATTCCTGGAAGTGGAAGTAAAACACGCCCATATGTGTGCGTTTTACTTCCACTTCTGGGAGCGACGAGGACTTCACATACCGGATGAATTGGCATTGGGGGCAGATCTGGCCCACGCGCCATAGTTTGGGCATCCCTTGTCTAGCCCAATGACTGAAGAGCTGTTTAGGTGTAAATCCTACTGAAGTGGCACTTACGTTTGAGTAAAAATAAGTTTATTTGTAAGTTAGTTTTTTTAAAAAAATATTACTGATTTTCAGTAGGGAAGATATTTCTTCTACCTCGGAATACAGCTACATTTGTGCAACTAATGTTTGTGTAACTAATGTTTTTTTAAGGCTTCAGATATTTGGCTGTACTGAATCATTTTATTTACTTGTATTTTATGTGTGTGTGTGTGTTTTGTGTGTGTGTGTGTGTGTGTGTGTTTTAGGAATCTTAACTTATATTAAAAGCTTTTCAGTATTCATTCTGTGTTTAAATACAGAATTTTTCCCCCCCAGAGCTACACATGCTTCTGAAGATGTCATGAGCTTACGTCCTCCCCGCTTCTTTGCTGACGATGGAGTGATCCGACCATACAGATTAAGAGATGGGGCTGGAAGTCAAATATTACAGGTGACAGAAGTAAATCCTCAAGGAGATGTGATGTAAAATAATGTGTGTCTGTATGCACATGCACATGCATGTGTGCACAATACACAAGTAGATTATCATTTATTTTTCTAAACTTGTTTTCTACTCTTACTTTTAGTTTAAGCATTAAAAATATAGTAAGTGGGAACTTTTTTGAAATTTTATTCTAAGGATACGGTTGGCAATCTGATCTTATTTTTAGGTTCGATCATTCTTAAAAACAAACTATTGTCCATAGAGATGTATTATATGAAGTTGTATCAGATCTTATGCAGCCTTAGGGAGATGTTTCAGTCACTTAATTTATACTTGTCTCCTTGTGTGAGTTGCTTCATATAGGCATGCATTTATATCTCTTCAGTACACATGCAGAACTGTGCATCTGTGCCTAGAACTGCGGTAGAACTGGACTACATGGTTTTTTATGTGATAACATGGTCTACATAACAAACCTATTTGTTGAGTTAGAGAAAATTCTTAGATTTCAGTACATAAAATATACATCGGTGTATATTTCAAAATGTGAGTTAAAATATCATAGAGATATAGTTTAGATACTTAGCTAAATAGCTGAAATAGTTCTTTCCACTTTGAAGGAATTAAAAACGTTTGCTAGAAGGCATACTCTATTTTGAAATTGTAGTTGGAGGTAACTTCATGCTTAAGGGCAATTTGTATGTAAACGTTTCTGTAAAGCACATATTTTAAAAATAGCCGCAATAAGGAAGCAGGAAAAAATTTTTTTAGTAATGTTAAAAATCAAAATCAAAATGTCTATTAGAAAGTTTTCTAATGCCTTAGCTGTCAATAGACTCGCATGCCTTAATTAGAAGATGAACGATAGAGGCAGATGGTGTTGAATAAAGTGCCTTTAGCCAAATTGTTTTTGAAAATAATGAACCAATAGGGTTTTTTTAAATTTCAAATCACTTACGATACTTTTCTACATATTATAAAATGATTGTGTTTTGAATACTACTTACTGCTTAGTACTCTTTCACACTGTTGACTTCTATTTGTTTGGAATTATTTTAAAAAATCTTGGAAATTTATTCTACTGTAGATTTCCCTTTGAGAGTGGATAATGGGTGTGTCCCGTCAATTTTCTCTGTCATGAGCTTGCATTTTACTTCATTTCATTGGTCTTTAGTTTTTATTCTTAATACTGTAACTTGTTTTCTCTATTGAACATCTTAGAGGTGATATATGTTTTGAGTGGGAAGACAGAAATCTCTTAATGAGAATTTAATAATGTCATTTTTCTACTTTCCTTGATCAGTTAAAAGAAGCATTTTAAAAAGAGTAGATAAATTCTTTAAGTAGCACTAGTGCCATCTGAAAGTCACTCTTAGTAATTTTGTTACCAAATTGGATCTACTAGTACAGTGTACCCTGTTTGTCTAGAAAGGAAGATTCTACTGTCACTCAGTTCATATCCTGCTATTTAAACTAATTGGGCAAATCAGATTCAAAATGCTAATCATATGAATGCATTTTGCACTTTCAACAAATATTAAGAGCATTGGTGTAGGTAATTTATGTTCTTGTAGAAATCTCCATAAGGCAGAGTAGCTACAGCATGTTAGAAAAGGGAAATGATAGATACAGCATGTTAGAAAAGGGAAATACAATTGATCTGTGTTTGTGACATAGTTTGTAAAGGTTGGAGGAGAACACCAGTCTTGGCTTTATAATCAACAGTAGTAAATGTACTTTGAAAGGTGTCTACATTTAGTGTCTTGATTGGCCAGTGTGGCTGGACAAGGGAATGCTTAAAGCACTGGCTGTGCGGCAAGTATTCATCATTGGGGGTGGCTAAAGCTCTCTGTTTTTCATCTCACCCTGGGGAATATGAAGCAACAAGGGGAATCTGGTGACATAATGAAATTAATCTCACAGTTTTTTTCTTCTGGAAAGTGAATGCATCATAAATATAATGATATAGTCAAAAGGTTTCCCAACTAGCACATATGAAGGAAGTTAAACAATATTATTTACACAGATGCCCTATTTCCAAGGAAACAGTTATAAAAACATTGTTAAACATCTCAGTTTGAGAATATAAGAAATTACCAAGAATTTCAAATGCATCATATCAGTATTGTTTTCAAGTTTCACTTCTGACCATGGAAAATGTCAAATTGGTACCATGGACATACCACAGTGACAGTAGGTTCATTTGTGTGATTTCCTACTTATACTCTGCAAATCCAACAGAATTCTGGTAGAATTTAAGTACATTTGGTTTAAAACCAAAAATAGCTTTAAAAAAAAATCCATAATATAGCCATTATCCATTTTTGCCTACCCTTTGTAAGTTGTAATTAGTAGATCTTTGTGATATTTTTGTAGAGTAAAGATATTGCAGGATTTACATAAATTTATAGAGCCAATAAACACCGACTTTTCTGCGAGGTATAAAGCAGAAAGTGGCAATCATCAAGAGCTCTTTTATACACTAAAACTCAAAAAATTGCAGGCATCTTCCATTTTATTTTTATTTTTTGCTTTCTTGAAGAGACTGACTAACTAAACTTTCTGCCTTCAACTAACACTTCTGCTTCTTTCTTCTCTTACCATGCTTGCAGAAAAGACAGGCCTTCAGAAAATGGACTATTTGTCATATTAGTGACAGTGATGTTGATGATGATAATGATGGGAGTTAGGATATTATGCACTGTCTGTTGAATTGTCAACAGTTGAATATTTCTGCTACTTTGAGCATGGTAGCCAAAGAGCAGTAAACATACTAATTGTTATAACAATGCATCTAAAATATAGCTTTAAAAACTAAATAAATTTAAGCACAAAACACAAAGCAATATGTTGTATAAAACTGACTTTATTTGAACAAGCACTGTTTCACATTGTTATAATCTTGTGACAGTGACTTATTTTTAAAATATATACATAACTGTTCTTAAATACCTTATTCTCCATTTACTCTTTTTAGTTTTAAAGTTTAGATTTATGTTTGTGCTTCTTTTTTTTAAGAATGCCTTTTAAATGTTAGTGTTCATTGTTGTCCTACAGGATGCATTTGTTGATATTGTTACATTTAGATTCTAGTCACATACTGAAAGTATTGTCTGAATATTCTGTAATAACAATAAATGAATCATTAAGAAAAGAATGTTCTGTTCTGATATCCCTATTGGCATATATAGTCTTTTTTTTTAAACTGCTGCATCTTCTATAGAAAAACTTGCTTTATCAAAATTAATTTATTTTTATTTATTTTTACAAATATACTTTACATCCTTCCATTCTCTCTCTCTCATATATATATATATATATATATATATATATATATATATATATATATATATATATATATATATATATATATATATATATATATATATATATATATATATATATATATATATATATATATATATATATATATATGTATATGTGTATATATATATATATATATATGTGTATATATATATATGTATATGTATATGTATATGTATGTGTGTATATATATATATGTATATGTGTGTATATATATATATATATATATATATATATATATATATATATATATATATATATATATATATATATATATATATATATATATATATATATATATATATATATATATATATATATATATATATATATAAAAATAAAAACCTCTATTTCTTTAAACTTTTATATTTATCTTACAAAGTGCTGCTTGAAGCACGATTCTTTAGATTATACCTTGTAGTCCAAATGGAAACTTGACTAGTGAGTGACCTCTCATTGAAAACTGGAGGTAAGGGCTACAGCCCCTGCTGTTTCTGAAAGATGTTGCAGATGTCTTAAGCAGACTAATACTGGGAAAATAGAAATTCAAATTAAAATGTTTAGACAGTCAGACAGTACTCTAAGGACTACTAGCCAATCCATCTTCAAGAAGAAAATAAGAATATTCAAAGGGCGTTGTTCATGATTAAATAATTTACATAAGATAGGGTAGATGACTGTCTCTTTTCTGATTTGCCTACAACTGAAAAATGTAAAGGTAATGGTTGCCCTTGCTTGAAAGCTAGTCCTATCTGACTCTAGGGTGTGGTGCTCTTCTCTGTTTGCAGCCAATGAGTCAGCACTTCTCTGTGTCTGCAAATGTTTCTATGATCATATGGCAGGCATGACTAGATGCTGAAGCACACGGAACACTGTTAGCTTTCCCGCCAAAGCGGTACCTATTTATCTACTTGCAATTCCTTGCTTTCAAACTGCTAGGTTGCCAGGAGCTGGGACAGAGACAGGCACTCACTCTGTCATGCAGTACTAGGGTCTCGAACCGCTGACCTGCTGAACTTTCAGTCATCAAGTTCAGTGTCTTACCCACTAGGTCCCTGGAAAATATACAGAAGAGTTAAAATAGGGAGCCAAGGTCATCCTGGCTGACATTTTATGAATCTGAATCTTGCAAGACATGTAAAACATCTGAATGAGGTGTTGACTATTGCTGTAGAGTTGTTGCCACTTCACAAATAGGTCCTCAGAAGCTGGGCAGAAGATTTTTTATTTATTTATTTATTTTTCACGCTTTATATACCGCCCACTCAGGTACAACCCAACTCAGGGCGGTTTACATAGCGGACAGTAAATACATAAAAGACACATGATAAAAGATGATCCATTCTGTCTAGAACTACTGCGACTACAACATTGCCCCAGAGACTGCCATTCTAGTTACATTTAGTACTTTGTTATATCACGAGGTCTTCTTATACATACAAAAGGAATTTGTGTGATTGTAGTGGAATGAGAATCTCACTTCCCTAAGGATATCTCTCTCTGAAACATTGCACATTTTTACAAATAAGCAGAGATAGCTGTGTTGTCCAGAAGACATCCAAAATCTGTGATGAATTAGTATCTTGTTAATAGTAATTACTTGCAGTCAAGTTGATTCTGAATGACTGCAACTTTTCCAGGGTTTAGAAATTACACCATCTTGCACAAAGCTCACAGAGTCCTTAGCTGGTCAAAAACAGAGAGTAATTAGATAGTCAGTGGCTGAAACATTTATGTATGCATTTATTTAATCATATTTCTAATGCCGCCCCCTCACCAAGGTGACTCCAGGCGGCTTACAAGAAAAACGATAAAAACACAAAAACATCTAAAAACATAAAACTTCTTGCAGTTAATTTTTTTTAAAAAAAAATCTTTAAAAACCCCACCAGTGCCATATCCCGGACTTCCAAAAACTAACCACTCAGACAAGCCAGCCCAAGGTGGCTGTCTCCCCAGCCGCCCTCCACACCCGCTGTGCAAGCCAGGTCTTCAGGCCCCTACAAAAGGGTAAAAGCTTTGCCTGGAGATGAAGTTCAGTTGGCAGGAGGTTCCACAGGGCTGGAGCAGACACAGGCACATCCCACAACTACATCACCTGGTAGCTAACCTTGGCACTCCAGCTGTTCTTGGACTTCAATTACCAGAAGCGTATGTCAGCACTCCTGCTGATCAGGGCTTCTGGGAATTGACGTTCAAGAACAGCTGGAGTGCCAGGGTTAGCCATCACTTATTGTAAGCTGATGTCTGCAGCCAGGACTACGTTTTGGAAATAAAAAATGCCCAGTCGCCCCTCCCAGGTCCCAAGTTTTTTATTGAATTTCTTATCATCATCAGGAAGCCATTGGCTGCAGGACTGCAGGGGGGGGTCTTAATTCCTGAAAGTCTGTAAAATCATCCCAACGGTGGTACTTCAAGTGGCTTCTTCATTACAAGACAGATTTTGAGGGAGCCTTGAGACTTCCCGGGAGGGATCTGAAATGATTTATTTCTGAAAAATCAGCACAGCTGATGACATCATCAAACTTATGCAGTATAATTTAGGACAGTAGAGCTTTAGCTTACATAATGATGTTTAAAATAATTTTAAATGCCAGATTAGCTAAAGAAAGTCAGTAGGTGAGGTGAATACCATTTAGCCCAGTGGTGCAGTGGTTAAACTGCTGTACTGCAGCCAAAACTGCTGATGTTATGAATTCAGTCCTGATGTGTCTCAAGGTTGACTCAGCCTTCCATCTTTGCAAGGTCTGTAAAATGAGTAACCAGCCATTTCGGAGCTGTAGAGCTGATTGGATAAGATTTAGTGTTAGGACCGCCCACCATCTCCACCCGCCCTCGGCACTATTTTGTACCTCTACCCTCAGTTCTATTGAAAGCTAAGCACTGGAGAAAATTGGATATCTCAGCAGTGTAGTCATCAGACGGGAGGATGGGTGGGTGGTGTGAATCCACAAACAACACACTCGAAGAACGACAGTTACTGGTAAGTACAACCTATCTTTCTCCTTTGTGTTGTTTGTGGATCCACACCTATAGGAGATTAGCAAGCTTGGAAGGTGGGCAGTCACTGCTGAGATGCCTTACAAAGGTAGAAGAGGCTCGGTCAAGATGGAAGTGCTTAGACCTGGGAGGCCCTCCGAGTAGAAGGTCGGAGACCCACAGTCAAAATTGAACGACCAAGCCTGGTATCTGTCAGAGACCTGGTGTTCAGCCTGTAGTGGTTGACAAAGGTGGAAGGTGTTAACCATGTGACCACCTTACAAATGTCCTCGAGGGCGATGCCTTCCAGAAATGCCGTGGAGGCGGCGATGGATCTGGTGGAATGGGCCCTGACCGCAACAGGCAGAGGCTTGGCAGTCAGCTGATATGTCAAGTGAATAATGTGGCAAATCCACTTAGACAGTCTTTGGGAGGAAAGTGGTTGACCCTTCCTATGACCTCCATAAGCTATAAAAAGGCGATTCAGCCGTCACAGAATTCAGCAGTCCTTCTAGTATAGAAAAGGAGTGCTCTGTGCACGGCCAGGGAGTGCCAAGTCCTCTCCTCCCTAGATGATGGATGAGGGAAGAACACAGGGAGGGTGACAACTTGGGAGAGGTGTAACTTTGTGACAACTTTGGGTAAGAACGTCAGGTCAGGGTAAAGCACCACACGATCGTCGAAAAACTGTAAAAACGGGGGGTCCAAACAGAGAGCCTCAAGTTCTCCGGCGCATCGCACAGAAGTGTGAGCCACTAGGAAGGACGTCTTCCACGAGAGCAACTGTAGACTCGAAGTGGCCATTGACTCAAACGAGGGACGCATGAGAGTGCACTAAGAGCTATGGGTTTCAACTGCTGCACAGTTAAAATTCAGTATTCTCCATGTCTTTAAGTGACTAACTGTCCACACACCCAGAAATTTCAAAGCTATGTTGTTGTTTTTATGCAAATACTATTTCCCCTTTTGGTGGACTAGAGGCATACTGACTTAGTTGATTTTAACCCACTCCTATTGTTACATTTTGCTTTTATTCAGGCAGCAAGGTAACAGGGCCAACCAAAGCAATTTTAAAAGAATTTAAATTGGGCTTAGAGAGAAGGAAGACTAGAGCTAGAGTCCATACTTCTCAGTAAATTTTGCTAATGCTTTGATCGCTTGAAGTCGAAAAAATTGAAATTTGCAAATAGTTGAGTGTTGAGAGTGGTACCTGCCTTGAACACCTGCAAGTATGGGACCATAAAGGTGCATACTTTTCCTGGACATGATAAATCCATGATGAAAATTAGTTCCAGGCAATACTGAAGAGTGATGAATAACCATGTACAGCCATCCAAGATAGACCAGCTGTTAGAAAAGAGAAATGTCAAGCTGCCTCCTTCTTTTGAAAGAGCCTTGTTACATGTGAAAATCTGGGAATCTCTTCTGTGTGTGTGGTCTTGTGAAATCTTGTTCTAGTCATATGGGATGTGTGATGTCACCACAGCAACTGACCTCTTACAGCAGAAGTGGACAAAGAGCAGGCCAGCCAGATACAGCAGACTCTTAGCTACCTATCATGATTTCATCAGCTTGTACTTGGGATTCTGGGAGACAACACTTTGTCCACCCTATTAATTAATTCCCAAAATATTGTTGCAGATATGTGCTTATTCATTTACCAGAAAATTTAAACAAATACAAGAGCCTGTATTTAAAAAAAAAACGAATCAATGCACCAGTTTCTGTTGCTGCGTTAGTCACCTGCTCCTTTCCCTATTGGCTTCTGTTCTCCATTTTGACCATCCGATCTATGTTGCTGAGCATCTTGTTCTGACAGAGCCCCGCCCCTGCCTGCTGGTTCCAGATCAAAGAGTAGGTAGTACAGAAAATATGAGGTTAGGAGACTAAGGACACATACATATAGCGACCTCCCTTCCCACTCCTAGTCAAGTACATATTGCCAAAAATGGATTCTGTTGCTCTGACAGGGGGAGGAAGAGAGCTGTGTACGCTTGCTCCCTTATGCTCATTGAAGGAAAAGATAGAACTGTGTTACTGTGTTGTGTACTGTAAAATCACATCCAATTTGTAACAACCCCTAATATGGTTTTCAAGGTAAGTGAGATATTTAAATGTGTGTTTTACAAATGCGACCCCGACAATGAGTTTCAGAAAATTAGCAGGGATTCAAACTCAAACCACCTGAGTCCTATTCTATTACTATCCACTCCACAATGGGTGTGCCATATAATTGCAGATAGTAAATAAAGACTAGCTAAATAGCCGAGGGATGGTTTGATCCCACAACAAGGGATCAGTGTGCATTCACTCTCTGTAAAGTTGGACCAGGGAATTTGGATCTGTTCCATTTAATTTTGTTATTATGTGCTGTCAGGTTATCTCCAATGTATGGTGGCTCTATGAATAAGAGATCTCCAAAATGTCTTGTTCACAGCAACCCTGCTCAGCTTTTGTAAACTGAAGCCTGTAGCTTCCATCTCACAATTCGCCTTCCCCTTTTCCTGCTACCTTCCAATTTTTCCAGCATCGTTGTCTTTTCCAGAGTCTTTCCTTCTCATGATGTGCTCAAAAGAGGATAACCTCAGTTTTATCATTTTTGCCTCCAAATACAGTTCAGGTTTGACTTGCTTTAGGACTCATTTATTTCAAATGATTTTTTCCTGACAGCTTTCTTTACTGTCCAGCATTCACATGGTAATTGGGAATACAATGGTGTGGATGATCCAGGACTTCATCTCCAGTGACACATTCTTACACTTGATGATCTTTTCTAATTCCTATATTGCTGCTCTTCTGAGTCTCGGGTCATCTGGTTTCTAGGCTACAATCCCCATTTGGATTGATGATTGAGCCTAGGTATAAAAATATTTCACTGTCTCGTTTTCTTCAATGTCTAACATTTAAGTTGCCACACTTAAATCAATCTCCTTGCTGTTCCACTCTTCAGAGGCGCCAATAAACAGCAGAAAATTATTTTCCTGTCTCGGTTGCCAATTTTACACAGGATTTTGGTGTGTTTTTTTTAAATCTGCTAAATAAATAAATAAAATAGTGTTGCCCAAGAAAACCTTTTTTTTAAAAAAAACATCTTAGGAGAGGGGCTTTGTTAGGCTGAGTGTGTGATGTGTGTCATTCTCCGTGTGGTCCTTTTCTGCATCAATTAAAACAATCACATGCTTTCTAAAGGATTCAAAAATTTAAAAAATAAAAGTTTCCCTGATGGACAAGAAAAGCTACAGATTAGGAAATGTAGAGGCACTCTGAGTTGATTCATATTTCTCATTGTGTCATCTGATCAATAGGGGAAAATGTTAAGACAGGTTACACCAAGCCCATAGTATTTTCTGCAGTTTTAGGTAATGGGGTCACCCTCTGAGTTGGACATTTGGCCACAGAACCAGAGGTTGGGAATTTTATTCTCCAATGTATCTCCAGGAATAAGAGGTAGGTAGCCTGTATAGCTTTGGGTAAGTTGCACATACCTTGGGCATTTCGAGGGTGGAGGGTGATAAACCACTTTCTAGTACTTTGCACGTAGGAAACCCTAAGAAGGATTGCCGTAAGTCAGAATTGAATTGATAACACATTATTATTATTATTATTATTATTATTATTATTATTATTATTATTATTATTATTATTATTATTATTATTATTATTATTATTATTATTATTATTATTAAGAAGAAGAAGAAGAAGAAGAAGCTGCTTCATAACACCCAAAACAACATTTGGGCCCTGCCCAATCCTTTAGTGAACCTGAGTAAAGCTTTCCAACCACCTCAGGATGTGTTTATTAACACTATGGATGAAACTAATGCTGTCATGTAGCTCTTTCTTTTCTCCCTTGGCAAAGAGTATACAGTAAAACCCCATATAACGAAAACACTCTGTTCCACGGAGCTCTTTGGTCTATGTTTTTTCTGTTATACGGATCGCTATGGGCGATGCACTGTATAACAAAAAAAAGTTCGTTATATGAACACTGGCCGTTTTACTGTGTGTTTGAAAATGACAGGAAACTAGCTAACCAAAGAACACTATACGGAACAGGAGCCCTTAAATCAATTAAAAGAAAAATAGAACACTTGAAAGCAAGTATTAGTGTAGTGAAAGCTTGGTGACAATTACTGGGTAGTAAAAGAAATTATTAAGCCTAAAAAATGAATGCTTAAAGTGAGATTAAGTTGTGGTATTTTAAAGAAATGCTAGTACTGTAATAAGCTGTAGGAGTTTGTGGCAGTAAGAGTAGATAGCTTATAGAAAAGATGAAATCATAAAAGCAGGACTTTTTGTAACTTAACCTCATTACAGCTGACTTCCAACATACTTTTCTTAATTATGCCCAATTTTTATACACACAATTAGATTTGGAATACATTTGCTAGGACCTTCAGTCTCTTAATCTGTTACGAGATTATACATACAACTCTTTAAAGATCTCTGCTTTTGTTTCATGAGGAGATTCAGTTCATCTTTCAGAAACATCTTCCACAAATGCTTTCCTGCATATGCAAGAGTAAACAAAACAAAAATGTTGCGGCACTTTAAAGACTAACTGCTGTATTGTTAGCTTTCATGGATCAGGTCCACTTCAGACATGGAATAAGACTTCGTGGCATACATTTATACACATCAGATACAGAGATTCAGAATGGTTAGCACAACAGATAGGTATGTGGATTCATTTTTTACAACTGGTAATACCCTGTTATTTAGATTACTTGTGAAGCTTCACCCTGTTGAATTGCAAATTGATGCAAGACAACCATTACACATTTGCTAATGACTGTAACACTTCAGGCCTAGCATCTATTATGTGAGTGATTCAGGACAAACACCTGATTCTTCCTTTGTTCTGAGAGGAAGCCCAAGGTTGGGGGTGAGAATTCCACTGAAGTAGTTTCTGTGAAGATGGTATAATATGCAGTTTATCCTAAATTTATGGCAATTTGTTGCTCTGATTTACACCAACTAGTGCACTCATGCCAACTTGACTAGTAGAATATTGGCCAATGAAGTCAGAAATCTTTTAACTGTGATAATGGAGACCAGAACCTAGTTTTGAGCTAATTACACATTTGTTGTTCAGTCGCACAGTCGATTCCGACCCTATGGACTATTGTCCTCCAGGCACCTCTGTTCTCCACCATCCTGCCTGTTATTCCATTTACTTTTTGATTTCTTACTTTGGCATTCCAATGTCCTATGATGATGTGGACATCATTTCTTGGTGTCTGTTCTATGAGGTTTTGTAGGTCCTCATAGAACTGTTCAACTGTGGCTTCATCTGCACCAGTGGTTGGTGCGTATATTTGGATTACAGTGATGTTGAAAGGTTTGCCTTGTATTCTGACTGACATCATTCTATCATTTTTGAGATTATATTCCATTACTGCTTTTCCTCACTCTTTTATTGACAATTATGGCTACTCCATTTTTTCTGAGGTTTTCTTGTCCACAGTAGTAGATATGATGGTTTCCAGAGCTGAATTCGCCCATCCCTGTCCATTTTAGTTCACTGATTCCCAAAATGTCGATGCTTATTCTTTCCATCTCATTTTTTACCACTTCCAGTTTTTCTTGGTTCATAGATCTTACATTCCATGTCCCTATACAGTTCCTTACAAAACTGTATTTCTCCCCCCTTCCTATCCATCCCCTTCTTCCAATTTGATGTGCTAAACATCCTGTTCATTTAAATTACCTTTGTTTTGCACATAGCAGACATTAAATGACCCAATGATATGGTGTTTATATTTTATAAGAAGCTCAGATGAAATTATATTAAATGTCTGCACTGTAGGGAATTCTCTACAACTTTCTTCCTTTTTTTGTAGAATATTGAAAATGGAAGATTTGCAAAACTGAGATACTTTACACATGCAATGGTTAATAATACAGATTTGCTAATGGTAACAAAAAGGTAAGTTTTCCCTTTGGTAAATTTATTACTAGCTACATGCTTCGTTTCACTTTTAATTATTAAAAAGTGCAAGAAAATATATTTATTTCAAAGTGTATGGTAAACTTCAAGAATATGCAGTCTTCTTGCCTTTAGGATGAAGTTGAAAAGCAGAACACGCTTTAGAAAATTGCCTAGCTTTTAAGTGTTTCAATGTACATGACTGGCTGTTTTGCAGTGGTTAAGGATGGAGTTGATATGCTAAACCTTATGTGTGGAAGTGATCTGGAATTAGAGAGTTAGAAAACCATTAATGAACAATTGAATTGCTAACAATTACTGAATAACAATCACCTAAATTTTACTCAATCAAAATCATCTAAACAAGTGGTTCCCAACTTTATGTTTTGCCATTCCCCACCTAAGCACAACTAAAATCCTGATGTTCCCCCTCCATGACATATTATTCTTGTTATTCAAAAAGTACAGTAAAGCCCCGATTTACATATGCCTCTACTTACGTAAAATTTGACTTACATAAGGTTCCCCCCTCCCCCGTAAATTATCTTCCGATTTATGCAAAAAAAATCAAGTTATGTAAGGGGTTTCCTGGTGTGTTTAGATTTTAAAATGGTGGCACCACCATTTTAAAATCTAAAATTCCACCCGCGCCACCCGTCCCCACTGCTGAATGTCTCAAGACATAACTTACCATGGCGGAGGTGGAGGCAGCAGTGACGATTTTCTGCAGTCCTCGCTTCTGCCGGGACTGGGAGAGTGCGGTGGGGAATATCCACTCCCTTCAGCTGTTCGTTTGAGGTTTCTCCCAGGGAGGGGGGGGCACTTTACTGTAGTTGTGAACACGCCCCGGAGGAGAGCTTAAAAGGTGTGTGGGGAAAATTGCCTGTCATTACCATCTCAGCCACTAGGGGCACAAAGTGAGATTTGGGAACCACAGATCTAACTCTACCCTTGCAAGTTTCTTCTGTATACATTAATACAGAATTACTCTTCTGCGTTCAAACTTTCCTCTTCATATGTAATGATTTTCATAGCCAGTTCTTCATTTGTATCACAAACAATCCAGTGGTGCTTCTGGTGTGGAAGGCTCAGCTGACATGTCTTTGCTCAGGGGACACCCAAAATTACTGTCCTCAGATTTCTCAGGAATGCTCCTTCTGTGCTCCCATTGTCTAGTAGTCCGGATTTTAGCAATCTTTCTAGACCAGTGATGGCAAACCTTTTAAAGACTGAGTGCTCAAACTGCTACCCCAAACCCAGTTATTTATCACAAAGTGCCAACACAGCAACAGGGAGGAAAGAAATGCTCCCATTGGGGCGGGGTGAACTCTGTGTTGGGGGAGGGAGGAAGTGCTCCCATTGGGCTGCTGGGCAGTGAACTCTGTGCTGGGGAAGGGAGGAAGTGCTCCCATTGGGCTGCTGGGCAGAGAGGTGGGGCAAACTCTGTGCTGGGGTGACTGCACGGGTGCCCACAGAGATGGCTCCAAGTGCCACCTCTGGCATGCGTGCCATAGGTTCGCCACCACTGTTCTAGACTGATTGATACACACAAACAGATGAATAGGTTTGACAAGACTCCTTGGGCAAATTAATGCGTGGTTCATTGTGAGACTTAGGGAAAGTCAACATGGGAGATGAGCAATGAATCTAGGGGCAACTTCCCTGTTTATTTCCCTCAAATAGCATATAGTCTTATTTGTAATTTTATTATTTCATTTTTTTTCCTTTGCATGTAGTGGCATACTTTTTGTGACAAGGGGTACATTTGGACAGCTAACATGTGAATGGGAGTACACATATGATGAATTTACTAAGGAGCCATTCATTGTTGATGGACGGAGACTGCGCATAGAAGCAAAGGTATGAATGTAAATCATGGATGGTTGTTTGTAATAAAAATATTAGTTTAGCTTCAAAAAGTAATGTCTTGCATTGGTTCAGACAGGGTCAGATTAAGATGTATGGAGACCCTGAATTGTGTTACATGTAACAGGCCTGACAACATATTGCAGAACTTCAAATTTAGTTTTTTAGTATTTTATGTAGCGGACCATCAAAAATTGAGGCCCTTAGCTAGCTTATTGCAAGAGTTTCATATGTATCTCTGAACTCCGTACCAGATTTTTGTTTCAGCTAAGCATATACTCAAGTGAAACAATGTCTAATTTTGGAAAGGAAGAATTCAAAAACTGTGGTTAACTGAATGTCTAATGACTGTGTGTGTTCACATCAACCATGATTGGTTTTGTTTTGCCTTTTTAATAAAATACTTTTATAAGATATATATTTTTTTAAAAAGAAACTTCATTTTATTATATAGCTGTGAATTCTGTGGTAGAAAGAAAAGTATCATTTCTATATGTTGGAAAGCTGCTTTTAACAGACAACATTTTTATTTTGTAGGAACGAGTAAAGTCTGTATTCCATGCCAAAGAATTTGGGAAAATAATAAATTTCAAAACATCAGAGGATGCCAAGGTAAATTAAAATTCTACTACTTCCATGTCTAGGCCAGATATAAAACTGACAAAATGAAGCCGCCTTTTGGTGAATTCATCTCTACAGTTCCTTTCACCTGACCTAGTGTAAGAAAGTTTAGCCAGCACAAGGTTGCCATTGCCCTGGGCATTCTCGATTGTGGCTCAAAATAACCAGAATCTTCAAGGAAGGTCTTTCTGTGTACCCCTAAAATTCTACTAATACAGTAGTACCTCATACAACGATTTTAATCAGTTCCACGGGGCTCGTTGTTGTATGAAACAATTGCTATATGATACATGCATCGTATAGCAATTTTCCCTATGGGATGCATCGTACAACGATTATTATTATTTTTGCTAAGTGGTTTTTTCCATTGAGAAATTGTTGTATGATTTTTTTCATAGGGGAAATTTTTATGATGGACACCATTCCTCCCGCAAAAAAAAACAACACTAATTGTTATGCGGTTTCGTTGCTATACGGGACAATTGTTGTATGAGGTTCCACTGTATAGTCTTCCAAATTAGTAGGTAATATACAAACATTCCTGACAAATGGGAACAGACCATTTTCCATTGATATAATTCATAAGAAAAACCCAAGTCAGTACTGTTCTTTGTGCAGAAATGCTTTTTATTCCAATGAAAGTCGCTTGGATTGGATGACACAACTTTGCAGAGTTACTGCTGAATAGTTTCAGAAAGTAACCTTGCATTGCATTGGTTCACAGGTTAGGGGTATAGCTTCCAAGCTTTTACATAAGCTATCTGTGTAAATAAATGGAACAAGATCCAGTACACAATTTTAATGGCAGAATCAAGGAGAAAGTTAGCCCCCTCTTCCTGCCTGCTTCTTTGGTATGTTAAAAATCCCATACCGGAGAATCCAAAAACCTTCCAGAGCTAGGCTTTGACCATTGCTGAAGATGGTCAGATAGGAGGAACCTTCATCATGTCACTGTGGCAATATGGCAACACTGGATTTATTCATTTTTTAAATTTCATTTATATACCGCCCATCTGGGTGATCTATGCACTGTGTGGAGTGTACAACATCAAATAAGACATAAAAATACAAAATGTGTAACTACTTTGATGTGGCCTCCAGGGCTGGCTGAAACCCACCTAGGCGGGACAGTGGTCCCGTATCCATATTTTCAGAAGTGAAACTATAGCTCTCTTATGGCTTAGCAGTTAAAATGCTGAACTTGATGATTGGAAGGTCGGCAGGTAGGCAGTTCAAGACCTGAGTAATGCACAATGGAGTGAGCTCCCATCTGTCCCAGCTCCTGCCAACCTAACAGTTCGAACGCAAGAAATTGAAAGTAGATAAACAGGTACCACTTGGGTGGGAAGGTAACAGCGTTTGATGCGCTCAGGTATCTAGTCATGCCTGCCACAGGACCACAGAAACATCTGCAGATCCAGGCAGTGCTGGTTCTTTGACTATAAATGCCAGCGCCGGAGGCCCCCCCCCCCCCCGACTACCTCTTCCACCTGCCGGTTTTGCTCCTTCGCCCAGCCAGGGCTGGAGGGAGCGCGGAACACCTGGGGTGACCGGCGTGGCTACAAAACACCAGCAATGGAGCCCCCCCCCCCCAAGACTGCCTCTGACGCCCACCCCCGGTCAGTTGGGCTGGGGGGGGGAGAAAGAGAGAGAGTACATTTGGGTTGAGGCTGGGCGAATGGCACAAAAGAACGCTCCTTGCCTTCCCGGCTGGAGGCAGGACTTTTCTGGCCTGCGAAGAGGACTTGTTGGATTCCTTCTCAGTCGTTAGCGTGGAAGGAGGTAGTTGGGTCAGGGTTTTCTTGGGGTGTCTTTACATTGTTTTTCCTGGTACATTGTTGATTGACATTGTCCTTTTGATATTCTGTATATGGTTCATAATATGTTAGTTTGTAATTGTACTTAGGACTTGAATTACTGTTGATTAGTCATGTACATTGAGCCCTGATCTCCATTGGACACGTCAAGCCAGGGCTCCGTTATGTATGCTGTATTATTATATATTTATTCTGACATGTAATTATGTAACTTTGCTAATTTGTACCACACTATATTGTGTATTCTATTGTTTTGTAATACTGTATTTTTATCTTTTGTTATATTGTATATTGAAATGCCTGTGAACCGTCTTGAGTCACCCATTGGGTTGAATAAGGCGGTATACAAATAAAAATCCTATCCTATAGAGATGAGCATCACACCCTAGAGTCAGATATGACTGGCTTTCAAGCAAGGATGGCTTTATATAATGATAAGTATATTTTAAGGTTAATATTTGGATAAATGGTACCTAACTAATATTTTCCATTTCCACAGTGGATTCTCTCCAAGCTCGAAGAAGTAAGGGAGAGCCAGCCAAAGTTATGATCATTGAAGCAGACAAAATGAAGGCTGCACAGCTCAGGCTCTTTTACTTTTGGCCACAAGGTGTCGCCTATGGCTCTGTTTGAATATTAAGGGAGTGGGACAGATTATTTAAGTAAATCCAGCTGAGCGAAAACAAACTCTTTGGTCTGTGTTGTGCACGCTGCCGTACTATGAAGAACTACTGCCAAAACGTGGCTTATTGGGCTAATTTGTAAGTCATACTCATTTTTTAAATTCAAAGTACAAAAATGAAGTATTTTTCTGTTTGTTCTGTCCCATAATCTACAAAGACTAAAGTCTTGAGATGTTATGTGGCAGTCAGTCCCCCACCCTTTAATTTGAGCATTATTATTTTTTTCTGTCAACATTTACAGGGATTTTAGCAAACATGCTATAAATTGCCACATCACATATTAGTATGCTTTGAAATTCAGTTTAATTCTTCGGGGGAAAGACTGACATTAATGATGAATGACTTGCTAAACAATTTAATCAACAGAAGCCTTATTATTTACTAATATATATCTATATAACTGTATCATGAAATTTAGTTTTTTTTAATACTGATAAACAGTTTGTGATATTGTAACATCATTTTTAATATTCAGTTTTTTATATAATGCAAAAATTTAACAAAGTATCCTGGTGCCTCATGACAAGATGTGCCCAGCCATTTATTGAAAAGATAAACAGGTAGAGCGACGTGCCTTGCAGTAATGCTTTGAAAGGCCTGGTCTTCACTGCTGACAGTTCAGAAGGTCACAAAAACATTGTACAGCAACATATATAGTTCTTTAGTCAAGAGTGTATCATGGCTTTATATAGGATTTCAAGCAAGGAAAGGGGAGGAAAATTAGTTCCATGACTGTAATGTATGCATCATTTTTAATATGTGTTCCCTTCTTTAAAAAAAATAACATGCACCACTTATCCAAAAATGGGCCTCAATGGGGAAAGGTTATGTAAGATTTTGGTAGGCCACGTGATAATGCTTATAAATACACAATTATGTTGTAGTCACTTCATAAAAGGGAAGAACAACAATGTAGGATTGTATTATTTAAAAAATGAGGTTTGAATAATTTGATGCATGCAGTCAATGTCTGATGACAAAATGTTTCCAAAGTGCTACTATTTGGAAGGTGGTAGCAAGTGAGAGTAAGATTTGTTGATGGTGCTTAAGCTACCCAAAATGTAGCTTTGTTGTAAAAGCTAAATAAAAAGTAAATGGCATGCCAAATGTAACTGTATGTTTTATATATTTATATAGTTTTGCTCCATTATGTAATACCTGAGGTTGTTATAAAGACACTGCAGTCTTCCCCATATTTTATTTTTTGATAGATATAATAAAAGTTAAATTAATGAATTCTGGAAATGCCAAAGTATTGTTTGTATTGTGCATTGCAAGAATATGAAGTCTGTCCAGATTCATTGATTTAGCTGGCACTCCTATTTACATTTTCAGTCACTCATAGTGCTTCTTTTAAATACAATAAATATTCCAATTGCTTGTATATTGTCTAAATTGACTTTGTATATGTGTGTGGGGGAGGGGGCGCACACAGTATTGTGTTTACCTACTGGGGTGATACAGGCATACTGCCAAACACTGAACGGACCATATCCAGTTCTTAATTTTAAAAAATATTTCACACATGCAGTGCTAATTGAAAGCTCTAGAAACGGCCATATTAAAGACTAACTTTCACATAATTATTTAATTACACAAGAGCAATAAAACACTTAGTGAAATCAAAGATCAACTGCCTACTAGTGGAAAAGATCTCTTGTGTGTCCTAGAGTATCCAATGAAAATTTGTGGGCCATCCAGAGAAGATTTGGAGGTACGGATTAGGTGAAAAGAGTCCTGTTTCTGTGCTGTTGAATGCTGCTCTTCAGGCTAGCTGTAGATATTACTGGACTGCAATTCCCAGTAGCCAGTTGGCATAACTCTTAGCAGAGCAGAGGACTACATTAGCTGCTTTGTCCATCTTACTCATACTTGATGCCTCCAATTTCCGCCCTGGACATACTACGAAATCTGTGTTGTCTACAATCAATACTCACATCTGTTGGACCCATAGGATACAGACTCCAAACTTGGGGGTGAGTGAGTGTGTGCACACACACTTCAAATACTCTTGAGTAAGAAATTAAATATACAGTAAACACAGGATCCAAAATTTATGATTTCAAAACTAAACATCCATCTGCTGCATTATTCCTGCACATGAATATTCACTCGTAAATATTCCATGTTGAGCGGGGGCATGAACAAAATATTCACACATCTTGTGTTACAATAGAAGGCATCTCAATTAATAAGTGTAACTAAATAGACAGAGCAACAAGATCCCCATTATGCCAGCCTGAACTCCATGGTATGGACGCGCAAGATGGTATTTCTGATAGCATCAACGACAAACTGAATATTCTCTGTATCAGTGGCACACGTGAAATGAGAATAGATCACTTTCTTTTCGTCTTGGTTCTGATTCTGAAACAACTCCAGGATGAACTCTTGTGCAGCTTTGGCATCTTGCTTGGGTCCTGCTCAAAAGCAAAGCAAGTAAGAGAAACAGTTCTTACTATTTTCAAAGAAAATTCCATTTTCACTAGCCTATGCAGTTAGCTTTTCCAACAGCACTATATCACAACCATCAATTTTATTACATTCAAGCAATAGCAAAATCGTAATAAATATAAACCTAGCAAACATCATAAAAACACCATGATACAAAAAGAAAGCAGATACATTGAAATTTTTGTAAAAATATTTTTAAAGTTGAAATATATTGGATCTATTATGCTATATTTTAACATAAAACCTTAACAATAGCAATAACAATAACAATGAAAGCCTATAAACCTAAATGTAAAGTTGTAGTTCAATATTTGATACTAAGTGGCCCGGAGTGGATTAATTAGCAATTAGTCAGCTATGTCTGCAGCAAATAATTGCACTTTGTCTTTATAACTGTAGAAGTAAATCTTGACATTTGAAATGGAACAAATTTATCTTTATCTGATAATAAGTTACTTCCTTCTGATCTGGCTTTCCTGGCAAACACTCTTAAGAAGAACCTCAAAAGATTTTCAAGCGCAATTAAATGCGCAGGGAAAAGCCTTCATTAATGCAGCAAGGCAGTATCACAGGCCCTGTCGTTATGGTGTGATAGACAGCTACACAATAGGTTTAATATACTTTTTTTTTTTTTTTTAGAAAGGAAGCTTTCTGGAGTGATGAAAACCACCCGCCACAGCCTGTTATTTTCCTCACTTATCTATCTTGTATTTAGCATGCTTTGCTTTATAATTGGTCATCTGGAAAGTAAACTCAGACTTAATTGGGAAGTCTGACTGCTGAAGTACCGTATTTTTGGACCATAAGACACACTTTTTCTCCTCCAAAAGTGGGGAGAAAATGAGGGTGCGTCTTATAGTCCAAATGCTGGTCTTCGGCCAGCTGTGGCTGTTGTAAAAGGATATTTTACAAGAGCCACAGCTGGCCGAAGACTAACACTGCCACCTCTCAGCTGTTCAGCTGTTCCGGGGCGGGGGTGGGGACATATGAAAAACAAGTGGCCACTAGAGGGTGAAAATCACAATTTTCCATTTAAATGCATTGGAAATAAATTTCTTGAATTCAAAGGTTTTGCGTTTGTATGTTCCCAATGCATTTAAGTGGGAAACCAAACCTGTGCTTAAAAAGAAAGGGTTTCACTTACCTTGATGCCTTTGTCTCTACTCCACGTGGACAAAATGGAGGGGGAAAACATGCTTCCTGGTTGAAAGGAGAGCAAGAGGCTAGGCTAGAGTATCACTCCTTCCTCAGTGCAATTGGCCTGCCTGCCCATTTCCCCTGCAGCAGCACCACTGGTTGGTGGTGCAAAATACAGTATTAAATATATATTTTTTTGTTTTCCTGCTCTGAAAACTGGGTGTGTCTTATGGTCAGGTGCTTCTTATGGTCCAAAAAATACGGTAAGTACAGTAAAACTCCTTATAATGAAGGGCTCTTACAACAAAAGGAAATCTAGGGGAAATTGCACCTCATAGAGCGTCTGGCAGGGGATCCCAATGTTTTCCTCCCATGACCTGCCCCCTACCCTCATCTGGCAGCGGTGGAATTGCACACTTTTTTCAGCTGCATTTGCAGCCTCCATGGCAGCAGTGGGGGCGGGGTAACATTTTCGCTTGTTTCCAGCCTGAAAATGCCCCGATTTTCATCACTTCCAGTTTCGCTGACTCACTTCTGGTTTTTATTTTTGGTCCTTCAAGGTTTTCCTTGGATGGGGGTGGGGTGGAGTGTTTAGTGGAGTGTTTTCGTGCCATTTCTTAAACTTTGAGGCATGTTTTCGACATCATGGAGCTTCCATTTTCGGTAATTTTATGTGCCAAAAACATACCAATAACATTTTAAAATGGCATGAAAATGGTTCCCTAAGTGCCCCCCATCCAAGGGAAGCCTTGGAGAACCAAAAATAAAAACAGGAAGTGAGTCGGCAAAACCGGAAGTGATTAAATCGGCACATTTTCAGGCCAGAAAGAGATTGAAAATGTTCCCCCACCCCACCGCGGCCATGGAGGCTGCAAATTTGGCTGGGGAAAGTGTGCAACTCTGCCACTGCCCCTCCTGTGTTTCAGCACTCTGCATTTTTGGTGGCAAGGTCAGTAGATGATCTTCTTGTTTTAATGTGTTCTGTAGGGGTTTGGGGATTTTTTCTTTTTTTAAAAGTCTGGAAAGAAAGTTTTCAATGCATTCCTATGGGGAAACACATTTTGCACTACGAAACTTTCGTAGAACAAAAGGTCCCATGGAACGCATCAATTTTGTTATACGAGGTATAACTGTATTTCTAAATAAAAATGCCACTGTGGAAAGGGAAACATTAACTGCAGCTAATTACTAACGCTCTCGTTTTACCCAAGGTTTGTACTTCCTGAGCAAAACAGACCTGCAGCCCACCATGTGGGTTTATCAGAGAAAACTGTACTGTATTTGAAATGAAGCTTTACCTGTGAACTCTGGAAAATAGGTAATCAAATGTGAATACATAATCTTCTCTTCTAAGACATCTTTTTATTTAAGAACAAAATGATTGATAAGTTCCGAAACCGAGAATGTGTGATGACTGCTCTAAATAAGGATTTGCTTTGTTCCAAATGGTTCTGCAAGCAAGGTATGAAAGGTTTAAAACACTTTGTTACAATAACGTTATGATGAAATTAAAGTACATTAATTTTGGCATATACTTTAGGGAGCCTTAAAATGATGTTAATTTGAACATTTCATTAAGTTGAATGCCATGCTTGTACATACATCATCCTGACTGCTACAATCACTGAAAAATGACTGTATACTAAAGAACTAACCAAGAGGCTTAGATGCATTAAAAAGACATTCAGAAATAAATAAAGATTATTCAGAATTATGTTAAGAATTATTATAAGAAGACCCTGACGAAGCGACTCGAAAGGCTACTACAACCAGATTAGCTTCGGTTTTCTTGATTTTTAAGAGAGCTTTATATACCTGATGCAAGGAATTTGAGTTACATATTTTTACATATTTTTGGAAGAATAAATTATTTTTGTTTGAAAACACGATTGCATTCTTGAGATGGATTTCTTATGCTTGTTTGCTATCTACCGTCTGGCCATTGCTAATTGCTACTTACAGGGTGTTAAGACATTTGACCTCAACCTTAACAAAGTTGTCACCATTCCTGTACCACCAACAATGGCAAAACTCTGATTCTACAAAAATAAAACTTGACAAAAACATAAGTCCCATGCGTGCATAATGTCTATTGTACATTCATTGTAGACCACAGCAGACTGCTTTAGTGTGACCATGCATGTAAGCTTGTGGCCTGGAGACAGTGCTCTTTGTGTCTTAAGAGAACTACAATCTAGGAAAGTTTGAATGGAAACATCTATTCATCTCAAAGTGTCACAATACTTTTGTTTTTAGTGTTGTTGAAACAGACAGCATATCTACCTCTTTGAAAACAGCTACTCTGGTCCTCCATGCTTTGTGGCATGTAACTCCCATCCATACCTGTCAAGTAACCCGTATTGGCCGGGAAATCCTGTATTTTACCCTTCTTTCCTGGTCCTTCCCGTGGCCATCCCATATTTGAACGGCCAGAAAAGGGGTTACAGTGCATGCGCGCCTGTCAGAGGCAGCGGTGTGCATGCATGAAGGGGTCGTTGCAGCGGTGCTGCATGTGCAGTAACCACTTTGCGCATGCACATCGCTGCAGTAACCCCTTTGCACATGCGCACCCGTCAGGCAGTGGTGCTTCCCATTTTTTCACCACTGCAACTTGACAGGTATGCTCCCATCAGCCCAGCCAACATGGTAAAAGGAGAGTACAAAACATTTAGATCACACAGGTCTCTTCGGATGGCTTCGTCCTTATAGTTCATGTATCATTACTGCTCTGAACAGCAGAGATCCAAGCATCCATATAGGATGCCTTAAAATGGACAAAGATATATTAGGAAACAATTTAGAGGAATAAATAATACTGAAACAGAGAATTTATTTCCTTTACCTCAGAGTCACCATATTCTTCCCAGACTTGATCATAGTCACTCAGGGCAGCTAAGAATATTAGGGAAGTAATTTCCAAGGATTCAATCCACTTCCATGTTTTTACAAACTTATGGCGATCAATGTCTATCATTCTGTAAATAGAAACTTGAGTAACTAAGTGAGTATAACTAACTTCCAGTGTTTCTCTAGAACGCCAGTAATCAGGCTCATCTTTTCTATGAAGACAACTTTGCACCTGAACAGTAAATCAGTCCAAACCCTAGGTATATGGTAGCATAATAGCCAAGTAGATAGTTCTATGGTGATATTAGCAAAATTTGTCCAAAGTTAGGATCAGAAATGAAGTCTGGGACATGTCAAAGCCTAACTCATACAACTACTAAATTCTTGCAAAGTTTGAACCAGATAAAATCAGCAATCACCATTCCCACTATCTCTGTCTCACTCTCCAAAACACTACCTTCTTTTCCTTTTAAAAGAGAGATACCAACACAGTCAGCAACAATGGAAGTATTTATATTATTGATTTATTGCATAAGTACCAAAACTTGGAAGTAACATATTAAAATTACTTATTAATTTTCAAAAGTAATTAATGCTGATTAATGTGTAAAGAAATTGGTATTTAAAAAGAGTGAACTCTGCTCTCATTAAAGTTGTTTACTGCTTGAAGTAAAAATGTTTTGCTAGATTCTTAGTCTATGATGTAATACTAACAGGTGTTTGTTAGAACAGATGTTCAGACAAATATTTTCACTCTGACACCTGCAGTTGAAGTGCAGACTTGAAGTCTGTCACCCAGACACTTTGTCCATCTCACCAGATAAGGAGATGGCACAAGAGATAACTGATTCACATAATTAGCAGATGTTCCAAACAGGTGGGTAGGGGGGCGTAACACCCACACATCTAACCAGCCTGTTTCCTCGAGACATAGTTGGAAGTTTTCACATGTTTCTGATGCAGGTGTCTGACTGAAAAGTGTATAAATAAGAATCCTTTTACCCTGATGTTTAGATCAAGATAGGGTAAGACCATGACAGTCTGACTCTATGAGGGGCTCATTGCCCCACTCTCGTATATCTATTTAGACAGCTTAGTTATTCATGTTTATGTTTTGTTTATGATTTCTTTTTGTATTCCTGAATTTTTATTATAACTGTATATTAATCTACCTCAATATTGTAAGCCAATAAAGTGCTGCTATTTTGAATACTGGGTAGATTTCTTTTATTCGCCTCTTAGTTTAAAGAGGAGATTTTTAGGTGTCCAGCCAGAAGATATTTTATCTTTGAAAAATGCCAGGCTGTTCTTTCTATAGAAGGGAGGTAGAAGTCAAATCTTAGCCTGCGGTAGAAACTTCTTATCTACCGGCCATTAGTCATTTTTCAAGGAGAAGACTGGATTCTTGGAGTGCCTCACAAGGAGAGATTTGTAGAGGGGCATTATTTGGGTTATGAGGCTGAATTCTCATAAATTTCCCATGCAGCTATTTTAATTGTCAGCTGAAGCTGATTATCTCAGAGTGAGACGGTTCATCTCAACGTTCCGTTATCTAGAAAGCCCTAGGTAGAATCTCTGAGAAAGTTTTTTTTTTTTTTTTTTTTTACAAACCTCTCGACACTTCATTATAAAGCTTTGGACTGTTGTCTGCTTCAACACCCTGAGCAGAATTTTAGTCTGAAGACCCCCGAGCACTCGTGACATAATGTATTTTATGAACATTAAAAGTATGGTTTTTAAAAGTAATAAGGTTACCTTTCATTCAGAAATGATAATTTCTGGGTTATTTTGCAGATGTAAAAATTGTAAGATTAAAGCAAGATTGAACATAGTCAAAAAATAGAAAGTAGGTTATTATTTTGAACCTAATTACTGGTATACAAAAATACAGAACATAACTCCAGAGCCTTGGTGTGGTTAAACTGCTGTATTGCAGCCAGAATGTTGAGAGTTTGATCCCCACCATGGCTTATGGTTGGATCAGCCTTCCATCCTTCCGAGGTCAGAAAAATGAGTACAGTAGTACACTTTTGCAGAAGCCCCATTTTACAGAAACCCCGTTTTACAAAAAGAAATTCTGAGGAAATAACATCCTGTTTTAAGTGGGGGAATTGTTTTACGGAATGGGTTTCCCTAGAATTTCCTTGTGTCTGGGAGAGTCTAAAATGGCAGCCTCACGCCATTTTAAAAAATAAAAATGTCCACCCTGTGCCACCCGCCCCCACTGCCAGAAGTCGCAAGACATCACTTAACATGGCGGCAGTGGAGGCAGCAACAATTGCAGCAGTTTTGCTGCATCTTCCACAGTCCCTGCTACTTCTACCAGCACAGGGAGAGTGCGGGGGGGGGGGGCATTTCCGCTGAGTTGCACTCTTCATCTGAGGTCCCCTGCAGCGCACTATAGCCAGGAATGCGCATCGGACAAAGACTGCTTCATTCGGTCTTTGTCCAACATGTGTTCCCGGCTAAAGCTTGTTGCAGGGGGACCTCAGACGAAGAGCGCAACCGAGCAGATATGCCCCCCCCCCACTCTCCCAGTGTCAGTAGAAGCAGAGGGGACTGTGGAAACAGAGGTAGCAGTGCTGGCGGCAGCAGCTCCCACTTCCCTGACAGCCGGACAAATCGCTCAGGAAGCAGCAACAGCATGGAAAAGGTAGAAGATCACTGTCATTCCATTCCCTTTGTCCTCTTTACCCCCCTTTTTATTGATCAAGGTGTGGAGGTGCGGAATAAAGATAAATGCTCTAATAACATCCCCTCTTCTCCACCCCAGCCGCTCAGCAGCTGGTGAGATGATCGGGGTGTGGGAGAGGGTCATGTCTGCCATTTTTGGGGATATTTATTTATTTGGATTATTTTTGGTCTGGTCAGGATTGCTTTTATTTTTATTTTTCAATGTATCCCTATGGAAATGCCTCATTTTACGGGGGGAATCGAGTTACGGAAAAAGCTATGGAACTGACTTTCCTGTAAAATGGGGTTTTACTGTACTAGGCATGTTGAGGCAAAATGCTAATTTACTTGTGAACCACCCAGAGAGTGCACTAAGCACTATGGAGCAATATATAAGTGTGATTGCTATTGCTTTATCAGTAGTTCTAAATCCAAACCTAAGGAAGAAGGCCTACTGTTTTTCTACATTACCGTTTTCGATTACTGATTACTGATCTTTGTAGTTCATTTGGATCTGCTTGACAAAAAAGTAGCATTGAAGAATGAAGCAGCCTTTCTGCCACGCATTAGGTACAACAACAACAAATGGCCACTCGGCCAGTGAAAACACACACACAACATTTTAAAATATAGCAATTAAAGTACACAAGTTAAAATGTCGGCAGCATATAAAAAGATAACACATTACAATTAAAAAAGTGGGCTACCAACAACCAAACATGCACATTGGGCTGGGGGTGGGGGTGGAGTCAGCAGGCAAAATGTCATGAAATGCCTCTCCAAAATATTAGGCCTTCAGAGCTTTTTCAGAACTCCTGGAGGGAGGGACCCAGGCAGATGTGGCAGATGTGCCCTAGAAGGGCATTCCAGAATGTTGGGGCTACAACTGAAAAGCTCTGGGTCTTTACTGCCTCCCTCAAGACACATTACACATAGCAAAACTTACCAAAAAACAACATCTTGTATTTCAAAGTAATATGCAATTGTTATTGTTTCGTTGGTTGGTACTCTCACTCTAAGAATATCTTGCTCAGTTGGCAAAAATGACGGCAAAGCAATGCGGTCTAGATTTGACATGTAACTGCAAAGCAAAAAACACACCTCATTTCTTTAGTACCTGTGAACACATACTCACTGACAGCAGCTCTGTATTCTATAGAGTTGAGGTGAAGAGGGTGGGAGAGGGAAGTAAATACCCCAAACTACCAAAAAAAGAAACATAAATGTATGATATACATATACAGTAAAACCTCGCATAAGGAGTGCCTCACTTAGAGACGAATTCACTTAAAGAGCAGAATTTTCTCCGAACAGTCGCCTCACTTAACAACTAAAAACAACCAAAAACTTGCTTAAAAACTAAATTGGGATTCGCAATCCCCCTCCAGAAGTCACAATCGGTCACTTACAATAGTGTTTCGCTTAAAAAGCAAACTCGCTTAAAGAGCAGTCCCGTGGAACACAATAATGCTCTTTAAGCGAGGTACCACTGTATACGGATAATTATGGAACGATGTATGAAAAAGCAATTTAAAAATTATTGAGGAAGGAAGCCCTGTATAAAACGTTCACAAGAAATTTAAAGACATGATAGAGACTCGTCGTCATCAGCTGCTACTCATATCCGAGTATACATATTTTTTTTCCTGGGATAAATGGAAAATGTCATTGGCATGAATTTGTTTAAGGTGATCCCAGCTTGCCATGAAGTGACCCACACACTGTGATCACAGAGCCATCTCCAGCGGCACATATGAAGTAAGACATACATGATTTAACACCGGGAGTGCAATGGACTGCCGCAGCCTTGAGGATATTAACAAGGTGCAATTTCACAGCCAGTCCATCTGGCAGGGCCTCTTCCGCCTCCATGACCCGTTGGGAATCAGAAGAGTGAAGTGGTTCCTCTTCTATTCATTTTGTCATTGGGCCCAATATGAAGATTTCCAGTGACATTTCCTCCACTAAGGGGGACCATCACCCCACCTAAAGGGGCTCATCCGCCGGTAGCCTTTGGCCCCTTTAGGAAGTCAGGTTATTCCATCGCCCAACACTCGGCGTTGAGTCGCTGACGTACGCTCTACTCCATTACCGTAGCGAGATGTCTGGTCAGACAGGTCTGCATATAGACACATATCAAATACAGACTCGTTTTGGAAAGCTTAGATAAAAATGTCAGATAACTTTCACCCAGTAGTGGGCAACACCAGGGGCATTTGGAACAGCTAGCATCAAATCTCCATACTACATGTTAAGGGGCACAGAGTACACTGATGTCAGAGTGACGTTGCCTGTTCCTTTTTGCACTCTCAGAGAACTAGATTGGGATAGAAAAAAATCAATTTTTCTTAAGCTGTTTCTGATTCTACTAAATCATCCATGACCTATTAAGTGACGTCCAAGTAACCTAGTTCTCTTTGTGACCAGGGGTGGAACCGAAGGCTAATTTGCCTTCGGTTCCATCTATTTTAAGAGAGAGAACAATTACAAACATTTCATACAATTCATGACACTTAATTAAACAGACTTCGGCTATCCTATGCTTAATTATCTTTAACCAATTAAGAGTTAAACCCAGTAAAACCACCTTACACAGATGCTGACTTAACACAATAAAATGAAAACTGGTAAAAATATTATACGTACTATTTAGTAGAGTCTGACAACTGGTATTCTCTCCGCCTGGTGTAGCATTCTTGAATCCCTGAGTCTTCCCATAACCTTTTAATTGCTTCCATGTGTTCTCTTTCCAATGTTGTTACTCTGTCTATGTCCACTTGTTTAATCATCTGGCTATCCTCCTGGGACCAGGTGGAGGGGTGGGGTGGGGTAGTGGTGGATTTTAGAATTAGGGGAGTTACAAAATTAGACTGCATCAGAGAGAGCAATCAAACTTTCCAAATACTAGCTACACTCTCCTTTAGCATTTTCTAATGTAGGGATAAGAATGAGATCTCACTCAGGAAAGAGCATGAGATAACTGTTACACCAGGGGCTGTGATGGCTCACTGGTTAAGAAGCTCCGCTTGTCAGCTGGAAGGCTGGCAAGTTGGCAGTTTGAGACCCGGGCACTGCATGACGGTTTGAGCACCTGTCTGTGTCCCAGCTCCTGCCAACCTAGCAGTTTGAAAGCAAGAAATTGCAAGTAGATAAATAAGGAACCACTTTGGTGGGAAAAGATCTTGGGGACATGAAAGGAGCCTCATTCGGGCGTCCTCTGAGCAAAGTTTCTCCAACAAAAATCTTCTCAACCCAGAATAATTTCTGACACAAAATTATTATTATTAGCTATTGGTCATATCAATGGAAAATAGAACCTCTTTCCTTTTTCCTTTGCTGCACCAATAAAATTACAATTTTTACTCCACTTTGTATTAGGCTTCATGCAAACAAACTGTTCGACAGGCATGTCTACTATAAATAACAAACAAACAAATAAATGGCTTCTGGACTCACCAAAAGTGACCAGCCTGTTCTAGAACTACTGATGACATAAACAGAGCAAGCACACCATTATACCATCTTCTGATCTCTTATCTAAAGTACAGCACAGTCAACCCTCACACAACAACGTGTTCGGATAGCATAATTTTCGCTTAACAACGCGTCATCATGCACCACGTGTTCCCCTGCATAACAACATTTTTCATGTCGTTGTCTGGACAAACGCTAAAATAACCATCATTATCGGACAAAAACGTCGTTATGCGCGAAACTCCATAGAAACCCGCATAACAACAAAAATTGCTTAGCAACGCTACTTGGGGAACCAAGTAACATCGTTATGCGAGTGTCTACTGTAGTATCATTATCACAGTAGACCAAAATTCCTACAACTGAATGGTCTCACTCTATTCTCATTACAGTAAAACCCCTTATAATGAAGGGCTCTTATAACAAAAAACTCGTATAACAAAAGGAATTTGAAGGAAAATGTTGCCTCATATAATGAAATTTTCATTATATGAAGCAACGTATTTCCCAGGGTGGAAATTTTGTTATACAAAGCATGCTTTGTATAAAGAAAATTTTGCATTGAGAAAAGCCTTGCAGAACGAATTATTTCTGTTATTTTTATTATTATTATTATTATTAATTTTTTAACAATAATACAACTTAAAAAGAACAACTATAAATGAAAATACAAACATCATTCCTACAAATATAATATATATAACAAAAAAATATAAAAGAAAAAAGCATAAGAATATAATTAAACTACGACTTAATAATGTACTACCTTCCTCTTTCTTCCATACCTCTTTAGTTATATTTCCAATTTTTTAATACATTATAATACTCTTATAACTATCCTAATATACATATTCAAACTCTATTCTTAAACTCATCAATTTGATACAACTATTAAGTCAAAGTAAAAATACAATAATTAAAATACAATTTTCACATAATACATCCAGTGTTATTTACAATGCCCTGTAGAAAATGGAGTGTCACAGTTGTTTTCTAACCCCAGAAACTCATTTGAACAGGTACTGGTCTAATCCCTTCATCCCCCTTCAATGAGTAATCCACAAATAGTTGCCATATTTTCCAAAATCTGTTTTCTTTAACTATACCCTTTTTCTAATTCATTTCCCATGTTAGCTTATCGTTCAATGCAAGATCCCACATCTCCTTATACTATTCTTCTATTTTCAGAGTTGCTTCAATTTTCCAATTCCTGGCTATACACTGTCTGCCCGTTGTCAACATTATCGACAATAGCTCTTTTTTATCCTTATTTAAATCCATATTTTCCACATCTGTCAACAAAACAGTACTTGGCCCCAATTTAAGTCTCATACCCATTGCAGCACAAATCTCTTTCTCAACTTTCCCCCAAAACTCCTTTACCACATTACAACCACCACATGTGTTCATATGTTCCCAGTGTATCCTTACATCTCAAACACATTTTTATCTTTATTTTTATCTATTTGATGTAACCTCACTGGGGTCAAGTACCATTTCCACAACATTTTATAATTATGTTCTTTCACTCTAACAGACATTGTTCTCATGATCCTTTTCTTACATTTATTTCTCCAAACCTCATCTACTATCTTTATTTTCAATTCTTGTTCCCAATTTATTTTCAACGCTTCTTGTGGATTACCATCTTTATTTAACATTATATATATTTGACTTACTAAGCCCTTAATACACCTTTCTCCCTTTCTTATCTTTGCTATCAATTCTTCAAACTCAGTTATACCGCTTTCCAAACTGACTTCCATCAAATATCTACTATTCCATTTATTTACCAACGCAATCTGAAGCCAGTTCAACCTCAATTGTGCAAACATATCTGCTTTTCTCTCTCCATCTTTACAAACCCGTATCCAGTCTTTCAACAGGAAAACATCATTTCTATATAAAACTTCTTTCACCCTTTTGTCAATTTGTATTGGAAAATTTTTGATATCCTCTATTTCATTTATAGGAGATGTATCTGGAGCAAATTCCATCTTCAACTTTTTCCATACTCCTAATATTGTCTTCATCATTTTATTTTTTGTAACTATAAATTTAAATATAATAATAATAATAATAATAATAATAATAATAATAATAATAATAATAATAATAATAATAATAATAATAATAATAATAATAATAATAATAATAATAATACTATCTAAAAAGACCATTTTCCCCATTTGATTTAGATCCCTCATCTCAATTTCTTCCCATCATCAGCATGCAAACTTATCTTATTTCCTAGTATTCCTTCAATATCCTTATCTTCTCTTATAGCCTTTGCCAACAACTCCATTGCCATGATAAACAAAATTGGTGATAATGGACAACCCTGCCTTGTTCCAGCTTCTAATTTTACTTCTTCTGTAACATCATCATTTACCCTAACAATGGCAGTACCATATTGATATAATTGTTCAATCATCCTTCTAAATTTGTCTCCAAATCCATAACATTTAATTATCTCGTTAATTGTTACCCACTGTAATGAATCAAATGCCTTAACAATATCTAATGATAATAATCCGACTTTCTCATTTGTTTCTCCTACAATATCTATTAAATCTAAAACTCTCCTTGTCAAATCCGCATGTCTTCCTTTCAAAAAACCGGTTTGATCTTCATTTATATAATTACCCATAAAACTATTCAGTCTGTTTGCCAATATTGCTGTAAAAATCTTAGCATCTGGATTTATCAATGAAATAGGCCTATATGATTCCACTTTTTCTAAATCTTTTCCAGGTTTTGGTAATAAAACAATTATAGTTCTATACCATGAAGTCGGAATTTGCCCTACTTCCAAAATATAATTATATAATTTTATCAATTTTGGAACCACAATGTCTTTAAATTCCTTATAAAATTCAGCTGGTAACCCATCTTCCCCTGGGGTTTTATCTGACTTTTAGTTGGCTATTACATCTTTTATTTATTTCTCCGTTATTCGCTCTTCCATTCTGTTTCCATGTTCCTGTTTTATCTTATTTTCTATCTGTTTCCCCAATTGATCCTTTAACTTCTCCAAATCTATATTCTTTTAGCATATAAATCCTGATAAAAATCTTTAACAATCTTACATTTATCTCTAATCCTATTACATTATTCCTTCTTTATTAATCAAAATTCCAATTTCCCTTTTATTTCTCTTTTCTTTAGCAGCTCTTGCTAATAATTTTGAATTCTTGTTACTGTATTCAAAATATTCCCTTTTTACATACACCAAATCTTTTTACCTTTTCAATGTCCTTTCCTACCAATTCCATCTTTAATCTTTGCATCCTGTTGAAAATCTTCTTATCATTTGTCTTAACATGCTCTTCTTGTAACCGCTTTATCTCTTTTGCAACTTTGTCTTATGTTTCCTTAAATTGTTTATTTCTAATACTAGCTAACTTAATACTTTCCCCTCTAAAAACCGACTTCATGGCATCCCATACCATGTTATAACTCACCTCATCCGTATAATTCCAATACCAACTTTCCTTCCATTTTTCAATTATTTGCCCTTTACATTTATGGTCTTTAAAAACTTTAGCATCATCTCCAATTCCTTCTAACTTTCTTTACTCCCTCTATCCTTAATTCAATCAACACTTTTGCATGATCTGATTCTTTAAAGATTCCCACTTCCACCTCATCTATATTCCTAATCATAATCTCGGTTACAAATATGTAATCTATTCTGGAGTATGTATTATGCACCTGTGAAAAAATGTATAAACCCTTTCCGACCCTTTAAACTCCCTCCATGTATCTTTCAAACCTAGAGATTTCATCCATTTATCAAGAATCTATCACTCCTTGCTATATATGTACAATCTAAGTTTGACCTTATTAAATTGAAATCTCCATCTACAATCATTTTTGTTAATTGAAATCTCCAGCTACAATCATTTTTGTTGCTTTTTCTTTCTCCAATATACCATATATTTTGTCTAAAAACTCCCCTTGATGATCATTTGGTGCATATATGTTCAATAAAATTATTTCCTCATCGTCAATCTTCCCTTTTATTATTAAGTAGCTACCTTCCGGGTCGGAAACACTATTTATCATCTCAAAACCTAATCTACTCGAGATCAGAACCGCAACCCCTCTTGCTTTTGATGTACCATAGGACTTTTCATAAATTTGCATCCATCCTAAAAAAATCTTATTTGTATCCCCCGATTTTTTATGAGTTTCCTGCAAAAAGACTATATCCGGTTTATCTTTCCTCCGGGCTGATTCTATTCTTCTCTTCACTTCAGAACCAGTACCTTTCACATTCCAAGATAACACTTTAATATTTATCTTCTATGACCTTCACTTCCTCCTACGGGCGTGATTCCCTCTACCACACAAACAATAACAACAATTATAACAATAAACATTCATACCTACCCTCCCCACTTCTTTCTACAAAACGTAGCCCTTGACTATCAAAGAGTGGAGGGGGGGAATGTGCAAGATGTGCCTACTATCTAACGCTCCAGCGCCCAATTTTGTTTTTGAAAACACACAAACATTTATAAAGATTATTTCTTTCCCCTACATCATCCCATTTTCTTCTCTATCCCCTAAATCCTGATTCACACTTCATCAACCACCAATGCTTTAAAATCCACATCTGTTCCTCCTGTAGCACCCCTCTCTTTAGTATTCCCATAGTCTCTTTTTATCCCCCCGATTCTATTAAAGCTTTCCTTAATCCAAGCCATTCTTGTGAAGCCGCCTTAACCAGACCAATAAAGCACAAATATTCCAAAGCATCCATCCCTGCATCAATTGTATGCATTTTCTTGTCATAAAAAAGCCTCAATTGTGGAAATCTCCAATTGTATTTTATCCCACATTCCATCAATTTTTTTGTGGTTGGTTTCATCTTATAACGCCAACCATGTTCTTCCACTGATATATCGTTGTATACCTCCACATCATTCCCATCAATTTTTAAAACGCCAGACCCAGCTTGTTTTATAAAATCCATCACCTTCAATTTATCCCCCCAATTTTCAAACTTAACCAAAACATTTCTTTGAATACTTTTCCTTTTCCTTGCTCCCAATCTATAAACATTTGCGATATCTTCATTCTCAAAATCTTTCCCCATTTTCAAACTGTTTAACCAATTAACTATTCTTTCCTTCAGCTGGTCTGGCGTTTTTTCCACAAGATTACGAATTACTATGTTCTGTTTTCTCATCATCTCTTCCATCATGTCTATCCTTTTCTCCTGCACTTCTACTTTCATTTTTGTATCCTTTTCTTCCTCATGCAACCCTCTCATATCATCCTGCATCAATTTCATATCTTTTTGTATTGACTTAACACTTATATCCATCCTCTGAAAATTAAAATCAACCTTCATAGAAAAAACAGTGAACATTGCAACCAGTTTATCCTGTTTTTCCATAATTTCATCTTTGTCTTTTACCCTTGTTTCCTTAATTTCATGAAAACCCTTCACATTTGCCTCCTCCATCCTCTCAAATTTCTTAAACAATTTACCCAACTCAACCATAATTTGCGTTTGGTCCATTGGTGCAGGTTCTGGTGCTGCTGTTGATGGGGGTGCTTCTTCAGTTGCTAATTTGTCCTTCTTCTCATCCTTCATCACATCTATCCTCTTAGGCTTCACCACCTCTTCATCCTTTTCAAAGTTTTTCCATTGTAACTTCAAATAATAATCTCAATGCAGCAACCCCTTTAATTCCTCCAAGTCCGTTTTCCCGATCAAATTCCAGATTCAATTAAATATGGTAAACTTATAAAGTAGTGACTTCTATTAATTCTTCAAGATCCAAAACAAAAATTTAGCTGATCCTTATTATAATCCAATTGTAATATTGCTTCAATATCCTAAACTCAGTTGAATAATACCAGCAACTATATATCCAAAATCTCAATGATGTTATTAATATATCAACTTTATCAAGACCAATCCAGAACAGTTATTTTGTTATTGTAGTCCAATTCTTATTATTATAATCCAAATATTTTAACTGTAATCCAATAAAGAGAAGAAAAAAACATCCAGGTTCTGTAGTCACTATTAAACCAAAATCATCCGAATAAAAAGGATGGAGGCAGAAGAGAAAAGAAAAAAAATAATCCTTTGCAATTTTTGTATTCCAATCTTAAAAAATACCCCCCCAAAAAAAGAAAAAAGAATTGCATATATATATATATTGTTGTTCAGTCGATTCCGACTCTTTGCGACCCTATGGACCATCGCTCTCCAGGCACCTCTGTCCTCCACCATCCTCCTTAGTCCACACAGCCCTGTGCCCATTGTGTCTACAATACCATCTAGCCATCTCATCTTTGGCCGTCCCCTTCTTCTTTTGCCCTCCACCTTCCCCAGCATCAAGGCCTTCTCAAGTGAATCCTCTCTTCTCATTTGATGTCCAAAATACTTCAACTTCATCTTTGTTATTTGTCCTTCTAAGGAGCACTCAGGGCTAATCTCTCCTAATATTGACCTATTTGTTCTCCTCGCTGTCCAGGGGACTCTCAAAACTCTCCTCCAGCACCACATCTCAAAGGCATCTATTTTTCTTCGCTCAGCCTTTCTAATGGTCCAGCTCTCACAGCCATACATTACCACCGGAAATACCATTGCTTTGACTATGCGGACCTTTGTTTGCAGTGAGATATCTCTACTTTTCACTATGTTCTCCAGGTTTTTCATAGCTTGTCTCCCAAGAATCAGTCGCCTTTTTATTTCATGGCTGCAATCCCCATCTGCAGAGATCTTGGATCCTAAGAAAGTAAAATCTGTTACTGCTTCTACTTCTTCCCCATCTATTTTCCAGGGACTTATAGCGCCTGTTGCCATTATCTTGGTTTTCTTGATATTGAGTCTCAGGCCAGCTTTTGCACTCTCTTCTTTCAACCTAATCAGGAGCTTCTTTAGGTCTTCTTCACTTTCTGCCATTAGGGTGGTATCGTCTGCATATCTCAAATTGTTGATGTTTCTCCCAGCAATTTTGATCCCATATAGTGATTCCTCCATCCCTGCATTGCGCATTATGTGCTCTGTGTATAAGTTGAATAAGCAGGGTGACAGAATGCAGCCTTGTCTTACTCCTTTTCCTATTCCAAACCACTCCGTCATTCCATACTCTGTCCTAACTGTTGCTTCTTGACTCATGTACAGATTTCTCATGAGACATATGAGGTGTTCTGGTATTCCCATCTCTTTAATTACTTGCCACATTTTGTTGTGGTCCACACAATCAAAGGCCTTGGTGTAGTCAATGAAACAGAAGTAAGCTTGTTTCTGGTATTCCTTTGTTTTCTCCATGATCCAACGTATGTTGGCAATGTGATCTCTGGTCCCCCTGCCTCTTCTGAATCCAGCCTGCACCTCTGGTAGTTCTCTTTCTACATGCTGCTGTAGTCTATCCTGCATTATCTTGAGCATCACTTTGCTGGCTTGTGGGATGAGCGCAATTGTTCGATAATTTGAACATTCTTTGGCATTGCCCTTTTTTGGGATTGGGACATATACTGATCTTTTCCAATCCTGTGGCCACTGTTTCGTTTTCCAAATCTGTTGGCATAAAGCATGTAGTAGCTTGATTCCATCATCTTTTAGGGCTTTGAAGAATTCAACTGGGATACCATCATATCCACTGGCTTTGTTATTTGCCGTGCTTTTTAGGGCCTTTCTGACTTCACTCTCTAGGATGTCTGGTTCAAGTTCAATTTCCCCCTCATTGTGATTATCCGCGGTGTTTAGGTCTTTTTTGTAAAGTTCCTCTGTGTACTCTTTCCATCTTTTCTTTATCTCTTCTGCATCCGCTAACTCTTTGCCATCTTTGACTTTTATCGTGATCATTTTTGCTTTGAACGTTCCCTTGACTTCCCCAATTTTATATATATATATATATATATATAAAAGAGAAGAAGGGGGAGGAGGGAATCTTCAGCATCTGTCCTCTGTATATATCAAGAAGAGAGAGGAGGGATCAGAGCAAAAAACAAAAAACAACACGTTGAAGAAAGGGAGGGGGAAAAAACAATCTCAAAACTTCATCCAATTTATATCAGTCCGCCAGTCCATCTTATTATTTAAAAAAGCCCAACTAACTCCGACATGTAACAAAAACAAAAAAAGAAAAAATCTCACTGCAGCCTCTGAAACCAGTTCTTTCTTCTTCCTCCTCCTCCCGCCCGAACTCGCTAAAACCGTCTGTCTTACTCTCCCCTCCAATCTTTACTTCTTTCTTGAATTCCTTCTTCCTTCTCCGTCCTTTTCCTCCTCTCTCTCCCGCCTCTCTCCACGCTTCTTCCCAAAATCCTCCACCTCCGCAACTACTTCTCCGCCATTGCTTCCCCTTCACTCTTTAACTTTCGTTTTCTTCTTCCGCCGCCATTAACCACCATCCACTCACTCACTCTCACTTTCTTTTGACTTCCTCCTTCCTCTTTCCTCCTCACCGTTTCCTTCACCGGGCACCCCCAATCAGCTCACCAGTCTCGTCCGCCACCAACACAAAGTTCTTGCTTCCACTTAGGCTTTGTCTTCGCCTTTCTCTCCCTTTGGTCTCCTCAGAAGTCTCGCCTGCCCGCGACCCACGATCAGCCTGCTCGGCCCCCGGCTTTCGCCGCAAGCCTCACCCGCTGCTGCCACCGCTCCGCGAACTTCAACTCCCGGACAACAAAGGTAACTTTTCCTGGACACTTAAAATCTTTGCTGCTGGGGTTTTTTCGGTTTTTTTTTTAGTAAGAAAATCTCATTTGAAAACACATTGCAGAGCGCACAACGTTAAAGCAGATGTTAATTCTTCGCCATCTTGGCCACACTGTTATACAAGGTACAATGGTACCCTGTACAATGAAAATAATCCTTTCTACAGGGTTCTTCATTGTACACTACCTTCGTGGATCCTGGCCCCAGCTGGGGCGAAGAGGCCCTTCCCGGCCACTCCACCTGCTGGGACTCTGCCCCGCGGACTTAAAAGGCGGGGGGCAGGCTGGACACTGCCCGCCGCCGATCTTGGCCCCAGCTGGGTGAAGAGGACCTTCCCAGCCACTCCACCTGCTGGAACTCTTGAGCTCCACACACCCCTTCAGACTTAAAAGGCAGGGGCAGGCTGGACACCAGACGCCACCGCCGCCATGGCAGATCCTGGCCCCAGCTGGAGCAAAGAGACCCTTCCCGGCCACTCCACCTGACGGTACTCTTGGGCTCCACCACCACCCTCAGACTTCAAAGGCAGGGGCATGATGGACGCCGGACACCACCGCCACCGTCACAGATCCTGGCCCCGGCTGGAACAAAGAGGGCCTTCCCAGCCACTCCACCAGCCGGGACTCTTGCCACCCCCTCGGACTTTAAAGGCGGGGGGCAGGCTGGATGCCGGCCACCACCACCACGGTTCTTGGCCCCAGCTGGGGCGAAGAGGCCCTTCCTGGCTACTCCACCTTCCCGGACTCTTGGGCGTCCCCCCCCCCCCAGACTTAAAAGGCGATGGGCAGGCTGGATTTGTAGATATTATACTTTTCTTATATATTGTACTGCAGAATTTGTATCTATTTGTAATAGCATTGTATTATGTTTTTCCCCATTGTATTATGTATTTATCTTTGCTGTATCCTCATGCCGAGACACGAAGCTTCTTCCTCCTGGTCCTGTTGATGGGGGGAGTAGAAGCACCTGTGCCGGCCTGTACTGCATTTTTGTTTTATATCTTGTATGTATTTGCTCTGAATTTTATATTCTGTATGTAAACCCCTTGGGTTACCTTGGGGTATGTATATGTTGTTAGCCGCCCTGAGCCGGCCTATGCTGAATAGGGCAGGGTATAAATCGAATAAACTAAACTACATTTTTTTTCGTTGTACAGGGACCACTGGCCATGCATGTGCATGATGTTGGGGGTGGGTGGGTTCTGAATCTACTTCCCTCAGAAACCCCAACTGGTGCACACGATGAATAGCCACCTCTGCCCCCAGCCGGCGTGCATGATCTCCGCTTTGGGTTCAAATCAGCTGGGGGGGATTGCTATAGCTGCTTTGACTGGCGCCGCCTGCGCCCCTGATCTCCGCTTTGGGTTCAAAGCAGCCAAACCTGAGATTGGAGACATGGGCGCCACTGGTAGAAGCAGCTAAAGGACTCTTCACCCCACAGCTGATTTGAGCCCAAAGCAGAGATCACAGGCGCGTGCAGCTCCCTTCAAAACAGCTAGAGGGGGAGAGTCCTTTAGCTGCTTCTATCGGCAGTGCCCGCACCCCAATCTCCACTTTTGGTTCAAAGCAGTTGGGGGGAACGGTCCTTTAGCTGCATCTACTGGTGGCACCCACACCCCAATCTCCGCTTTGGGGGGAGCCCTTTAGCTGCTTCTACTGGGGGCACCAGCGGCCTTGATCTCCAGTTTGGCTGGAGAGAGCGCAGCCATGCGCAGCTCTGGTCAAATCAGCTGGGGTGGAAGAGTCCTTTAGCCACTTTTACCGGCGGCGCCCCGATCTCCACTTTGGGTTCAAAGTAGCTGGGGGGGGAGTCCTTTAGCTGCTTCTACCGGCAACATCCAGGGCCCCGATCTCTATCTCTGCTTTGGGTTCAAAGCATCTGTGGGGGAGAGTCCTTTAGCTGCTTCTACTGGTGGCGCCCATACCCTGATCTCCGCTTTGGGTTCAAAGCAGCCGAACCGGAGATCGGGGGCACAGGCGGCATCGGTATAAGCAGCTAAAGAACTCTCCCCCCCCAACTAATTTGAACCCAAAGCAGAGATCATGGCTCCAGTGGCGCTGGTAGAAGCAGCTAAAGGACTCTTTGCCCCAGCTGATTTGAACCCAAACAGGAGATTGTGGGTGCATGCATAACCGGTCAAATCAGCTGGTGAGGTGAGATTCCTTTAGCTACTTTGACCGTTTGCATGGTTTCTGCACTTTAAAACTCCCAGGTGCAATGCATCCTGGGGTCTGGGGAAAACGCATTGCATCGTTCAACGAAAATTTTCATTGTACAATGCACCATTTTCTTTCAAATCCTCTTCGTTGTACGATTTTTTTCACTGCACGATGCATTCGTTGTACCACTGTATTTTTGAAATGGCAGGGCTATACACTTCACTACCATCTTACTTCTTCATGACTTACTGTTACAAGCCTTGGTTAAGTGACAGCATTGTATAAGTTTCATACCTTGGTCTTCTCAGATGAGTATGATATTTGTAATCTCTCCATGGCTCTGATCATAGTTTGCACTGCAGAATAGATGTTTTGATAAACCAATATTGTGATGTTTTTCCGGTCATCTTGTGTATAGCCTGATCCATAGAGAATTCTCATTTGCTTAATAAAAGTATTCCTACCACTTTCAGCCATACCTGTTGAGGAAGCACAGCAAGAAATCAAGGCTCTTTTTAAACAAACTCCAAGCTACAATAGAGGGTGTCACATAGACAGCAGTTTTCTTACAACTATAGACACCTCAATTAAAATCTACTCTATTTCATGACCCACTACAAAAATTACTTCTTTATGGCTGGAGAAATCGTATTACACCACAGTTATAAATTAAGATTTAGTGCCATGGGGCCATTCAACAATTACGTGATCCTCAAAGGGGGGGAAGGGTCTGCTATCTTAATTACAGAAAAATTGTGTGGGGTCGGGGGGAGGGGTCAGATCAAAATTACGTAATCCATTTGGAGCTGTTTCTAACCGAAAGTGGGAAACCAAACCTGTGCATAAAAAGAAAGGGTTTATTTACCTTTGTGCCTTGCTTCATGCGGTGAAAATGGAGGGAGAAAGCCATGCTTCCTGGTTGCAGGGAGAACAAGAGGCTAGGCTGGATCATTGCTTCCTGCTTCAGTGCAATTGGCCTGCCCGCCCATTTACCCTGCAGCGCCACCACTGGTTGGTGGTGCAAAATGTCGTGATTCCATGACAAGATGAAATCATTATTTTATGATATTAATCATATTGTAACGTAGGTTAGCATATTAGGATGCTATGATTTAAATTTCATTTAATTCTAAGTTAGTACACTTAGCCTAAACAATTCCATTTTGTGAGCAACTCTCCACCATCTTCTAGAAGATGCTGGGAAGCTGCCTTGTGGCCAGTTGTTCAAGGCCATCCCTAGAGAACAACCTTGAAGACATTCTCTCTCATGGACTCAGATGAGGAACACTGATAAGAACCCATCTGTGCCTTTGATGTCCAGACAGTAGCTGTCAATTTGACAAGTCAATTAGCACTCGTTATCTACCTTTTCCCATCAGAAAAGGTATAAAACATAGGCTAGATTCAATCTGAATCAATTAGGGCTCTCTCTCTCTCTAGAGAGAGAGATAAAGCATATTCCCATGCATCGATAGGCTCCCTACTTCCAAGGAAGCTATTGAACCCATTTTGAACGGGGCGCCATAGAGCACCATAACCTAGCTTAGGTTAGAGTACTGCTATGCTTTATTTCTTATCTTTTCTTTGATTTCTGTATTATGTGCATTTATTTTACGTTTCTATAATAAACTCATTAAATTGGCTTTCGAGTCAGTCTGAGTTCTTCTCGCTCCTTAAGCCAAAAACAGAGCAAGATAGAGAGGGGAAGCTTTGCATTACAAAGGAGCCATTATTGAAAGGAAAGTTAGCAACTTTCTCCTGTGAAGTTTGTGGGGAGGTTTCCAGCTGCCCGAAGGAGGATCGGCCCATCTCACTTCTTCCCAGCCAGAAGCAGTGAAACATCTTTGAAGAAGGTAACGGGCAACCCCCACACCAGTGGCATTCTGCTCCCAGTTCCCACCGGTTCGGTAGGAAAAGTGGCTGGCCATGCCCCCTCCCTCCCGCACCATGCCCCCCTCACCTCCTCCACCGCTGCTGCTGGAAGTGACGGATTTCCAGCAGCGTCTTGCCCAGGGCTAAAGCAGGCACACTTTCACCTCGGCACTTCCTGCACGCCTTCAGCCCGCGGCTAAGCACGTGGGAAGGGATGTGTTTCCAGTGGTGCTGGGAGGGGGAGGCAGCCAGCACACCACCCCACCCTGCCCATACTGCCGGTGAAAGCATGCCTGGACGGTGAGGGGCTGACCTGGGCGAAGCAAGGTAGGTTTTCTTTTTTTTCTTAGTGGTGGGGGGTGGGGTTTGAGGCCACGCCCACAGCCACACCCATGGAGCCGGTAGTAGACAAATTTGCAGTTCACCACTGCCCCACACGCACACTATACTTTCAAGGCCAGCAAGTTCTCCTCAAGTTAGAGATAAGGGTGTAGTTCTGTGGGAATTGGCATATATTGTCCCAGAGGTCTTTACAGCTCAATTAAACCTGCAACATTAATTTGCCTTCTTGCCATTTTTTTCAGAACCTATGAGCCAGATTAGCTGGACCAGTCTTTCTCTGCCGCTCTAAGTCAGGCCAGAGAGAGCACACCCTTAGGCCGCGTTAGCCAAGGGCGGCTCCTGCTCACACTGCGGCTGCGGATCTCCCGAAGCCAGAGCATCCCCAGGCCTACCGGTGAGTAGTGAAAGCTCCCACGCAAAATACAGTACTATTTGGTTCAGATCAAGTCATTTTAAAGGTGGGGGTTCAAAGTGAAAATTACGGTTGGATTACATGGGGAGGGTCAATTTTTCCCATTAAAAAGTTCACATAGGGGGGCGTGGTTAAGATGACGATGAGTTAACACACTTTTTTGTGGGCTCGCACTTCTCAATGAGGAATTAAATGAGAAAATAAATCTGAATACAAATAATTTTAAAAGATTCTGCATGAGAAAAGCGTAAAGATCCGGCAAGTAAAGATCTGAACTGAAGATCGAAGTTCGAGAGCGGATTTGGCTGGGGGGGGGGGCCAAGCGGCAAAAGCCGCGGCTTTCCCAGCGGTTCCGCGGCGAACGGGATCGAGGAGACTGGAGTAAGAAGCTGTAAAATTGCTGAAAATATAAAAGCTGAAACTAAGATTGCCGGCTGCGTTGCGGACGGGGGTGGATTGGAAAACGGAACGAAGGAAGGCAAGTGATTGAAGGAACGATGACGTGAAAGAAAGTAAGACGGTGGGAAAGGAGGGATAATGGTGGCGGTGGTGGCAGAAAGTGAAACTTAAAGAGGGAAAACAACGGTAGAAGTTTTTGGAGTCTTATGGACGGAAGGGAGAGAAAGGAAGGAAGGGGGACAAGAAGGTGAAGATTTTGGAGTGTGTGTGTGGTTGAAGGGACGGAGTTTAAAGGGGCGATCAGAGGTTTTGGAGGCTTTGGAGAAGAGGGGAGGAGGGACACCCCGCGAAGCCGCAGCCGGTGCAGATGTGGCTGGCGTTTGTGCCAGAGGACTAAATAGATATGCACTGGATCTTTTTTTTCTTTTTTCCCTGATACAACTTAAGTATTCCTTTTTCTTGACTTTTGCCTGAGCCCCTGTTTTGCCCCTCCTTCTCCGTTTCCTTCCTTCTTCCTCGCAAGAGTTTGGATATTAGTCCCTGGATAGCACTGGGGGATTTGCTTATCAGAACATTGTTATAAGGTGGATTACAATAAACTGTTGCCAATTTTTGGAGAAAATCTTCAATCAAGCTACTGGATTACCAGGTGGAATACAAATTTGGTTTATTTCAGCAAGCTCCCTTTTGTACATTTGGATTGCATTGGCTTGGAGTCATTTTGCCTCAGTGTTGCAAGTTTGACTGTTGGAGTATCCCTTCCTTGCTATTGGATTACAGTTACTTTATCTTGCTTGGTCTGGCTTTTGCTTTTTGTTTGACCTTCATACGGGAGACATAATATCAACAAACACTTCCTTGCCTGTGGTGGATATATTAACTCTTTTATGGTCTGATTCTTGGTTTGTTGAGTGATTTAACATAATTGGATTATAAATCTGGAGCAGCACCAAGTTGAGAGACAAGAGGGTGTAAGAAAAGTTGCTGGGTTGAAGTTGCTTTTTGATATCACAATGGATAAAGTTGCAAGGGGAAAGGGCAAGGAAGAAGAAGTTGTGAAGCCAAAAAAAAAGGCAACCTTTTATCAGAAGACCCATCTCCTCCGACATCATCTCCGGAACCCCACCACTTGATCAAACACAGATAATGGTAGAATTTGGGAAGTTATTCAAGAAAATTGAAAAGATGGACGAGTCAAGAGTGAAAGACAAAATTGAAATTATGGGAAAACAAGACAAATTAGCTACAATGTTCATAGAATTTTCAAAAAAAGTGGATCTTAATTTTCAAAGGATGGATGCTAATGTAAAATTAATGCAGAATGATATGAAATTGATGCAAGGGGATATTAAAGGGTTACATGAGGAGGAAAAGGAAATTAAGATGAAAGTGGATGTGCAGGAAAAAAGAATTGATGTTAGGGAAGAGATGATGAGAAAGCAGAATATTGTGATACGTAAAATGGTGGAACAAATGCCAGATAAGCTAAAAGATAGAATAATTGATTGGTTAAATAATTTGAATATGGGAAAAGTTTTTGTTCACGAGGATATTGCAAGTGTGTACAGAGTGGGACCGAGGAAGGGAAAGGTGGTACAGAGGAATGTACTGGTTAAATTTGCAAACTGGGGAGACAAATTAAAGGTGATGGCCTTTTTAAAATAAGCTGGATCCAGTGCTTTAAAAATGGATGGAAATGATGTGGAAATATACAATGATATTTCAATGAAGGAACGTGGTTGGAGGTATAAGATGAAACCAGTAACAAGATTTCTGACGGAAAAAGGGATAAAATATAATTGGCGATATCCACAACAGTTGAGATTCTTCCATGAAAGGAGGTTGCATGTGATTGATGCAGAGATGGATGCGTTGGAATATATGTGTATGAATGACTTGGTTAAGGCATCTTCAAGGGAATGGTTGGCATTGAGGAAGGCTTTGTTGGAATCTGGGGTGATAAAAAGGGACTATGGTGGAGCAAGGGAGGAGAGGGCAGCAGGAGGAGAGGATACAGAAGAGCCGGAGTTGCAGGTGTTGATGGTAACTGAAATGGGGGGAAGTGAGGGTCAGCAGGAGGGAAAATAGGTGGGAGGTTTGTAGGGGAGATGAGTTAAAGTAAGATTGCGAATTAAATCAGATTTTGTTTAAGAGGTATATTAGCGCTTGAGCTGTCATTGTAACGTCGTCTTTCATGTTCCCCCCTCCCCTTTTCGGATGACAGAGGTGTTCTTTTTGGCTCAAGAAGCGGGGAGGGTATTAGTGAATGTTTTTTGTGTTTTTTGTTTTTTTAGTTATTGTAGGTTAGATGGCACCACGTCCAAGGGAGAAATCAGAGATGGTAGAAGAAGGTGGGTTATTACATTATGAGGTCTATCAAATTATTAACGTGGAATGTGAAAGGTACAGGTTCACCGATTAAGAGGAGAAGAATTGAATCAGCATTGAAGAGGGATAGGTCGGATAAAGTTTTTCTTCAGGATACGAATAAAAATTTTTTAGGCTGGATGCAGCATTATGAGAGGTCATATGGCACATCAAAGTCAAGAGGGGTGGCAATTTTGATGTTGACTAGACTGGGGTTTGAGATAGTCAATAGGATATCGGACCCCGAGGGTAGATATTTGATTGTGAAAGGGAAGATAGATGAGGAGGAAATAACCTTGGTGAATGTATATGTCCCAAACGATCATCAGACTGAATTCCTAGAAAAAATTCGTAAAATACTGGTAAGAGAGAAAACAACGAGGATGATTGTGGCTGGGGATTTTAATCTGATAAAATCTAATTTAGATTGTACAAATATATTAAGATGTGGAAAAGGAATTAAAGGACAAACTCTGGATAATTGGATGGGGTCAGAAAGGGTCTATACTTATTTTTCACAGGTCCATAACTCATATTCCAGAATTGACTATATATTTGTAACAGAGAATATGATTAGAAATCTGGAGGAAATAGAAGTTGGGATTTTTAAGGAGTCAGATCATTCGAAAGTTCTGATGGAAATTAGGATGGATGGTAAAAAGAGGATGAGAAGGGTGTGGAGATATGATGACAAATTATTTAGGAATCAAAAATGTAAAGAGCAAATTAGGGAGAGGTGGGAAGAAAATTGGCAATGGAATGACAATGATGAGGTAAACTTTAATGTGGTCTGGGATACCATGAAGTCGGTTTTTAGAGGTGAAAGTATTAGATTAGCTAGTATTAAATACAAAAAAATTTAAAATTTTACAAGACAAAAATGAAAAGGATATAAAGAGATTGCAGGAGGAACACGCAAGGACAAAGGATAAGAAGGTCTTTGAGGATTTGCAAAGATTAAAGGCGGAATTGATCGATAAGGATATAGAAAAAGTGAAGAGAGATTTGGTGTATTTAAAAAGAGAATATTTTGAATTTAGTAATAAAAATTCAAGGTTATTAGCAAGAGCAGCTAAGGAAAAGAGGGAAAAGAGAGAAATTGGAGTCTTGATAAATGAACAAGGGGTGAGATGTAATAAAACTAGGTTTCCCTTGCTCGAAAGCCAGTCGTATCCGACTCTGGGGGGCAGTGCTCATCTCTGTTTCTAAGCCGAAGAGCCAGCGCTGTCTGCTTCTGCAGACGTTTCCGTGGTCATGTGGCAGGCATGACTAGACACCGGAGCGCACAGAACGCTGTTACCTTCCCACCGAAGTGGTCCCTATTTATCTACTTGCAATTTCTTGCTTTCGAACTGCTAGGTTGGCAGGAGCTAGGATGAAGACGGGAGCTCATTTCCGTCCTGCAGTACTCGGGAATCGAACTGCTGACCTTCCGCTTCCCAGTCAGCGTCTTAGCGACTTGAGCCACTGCAGAGATAAGTGTAAAATTGTGAAAGAATTTTATCAAGCCTTATATGTAAAAAAAGAGATAGGTATAGATAAACTTAAAACCCAATTAGAGAAACAAAAATATACTCGTATAAAGCAGGAACATAAGGAAAAAATGGAAGAACGAATAACAGAAAAAGAGATAAAAGAGGTAATAGCTGGATTGAAAATGGGTAAAGTACCAGGGGAAGATGGGTTACCGGCTGACTTTTATAAGGAATTTAAAGATATAGTGGTTCCGAAGTTGGTAAAATTGTATAATTATATTCTTGACGGGGGACAAATTCCGACCTCATGGTATAGGACCACGATTGTATTGGTTCCAAACCTGGTAAGGATTTAGAAAAAGTGGAATCTTATAGACCTATTTCATTGATCAACCAAGATGCCAAAATTTTTACAGCAATACTGGCAAATAGGTTAAATAATTTTATGGACAATTATATAGAAGTAGACCAAGTTGGCTTCTTGAAAGGAAGACATATGGCGGATCTGACAAGAAGAACATTAGATTTATTGGATATAGTGAGGCAAACAAAGGAAAAAGTAGGTTTGATATCCTTGGATATATTTAAAGCATTTGATTCTTTGCAGTTTGTAGCAATAAAGGAAATAATTAAAAGTTATGGCTTTGGTGACAAATTTAGAAGAATAATTGATCAACTATATCAACAAGGTACAGCTACTGTCAGAGTGAACGACGCGGTTACTGACGAGGTAAAATTAGAAGCAGGAACGAGACAGGGTTGCCCGTTATCTCCAATTTTGTTTATTTTGGCCATGGAGTTGTTAGCTAAGGCTATTAGGGATGATAAAGGAATAGAAGGAGTCATGGGAACTAAGATAAGTTTGTATGCCGATGATACTCTGATAATTGCTAAGCATCCAGAGAGGGCTTTAGATAGGATTCAAACTCAATTTAAAAAAAATTGAAGACATTACAGGCTTGAGGATAAACTGGGATAAATCGGACATGATGTTATGTAATATAAGCAAGGAAGATCAAAAGAGGATGAAAGGGATGGGTAATATTCAAATTAAGGACAAATTGAAATATTTAGGGGTAAATATCTCATATAATTTAGAAGATTTGAAGAGATTGAATTACAATAATTTGAAAGTAGAAATTAAAGCTAGAATTAAGAATCTTCAAAAACTAAAATTGTCATGGTTTGGAAGAATAGCTATTACCAAAATGATGCTTTTGCCTAGGTTAAATTTTCTATTTGATGCTTTGGCAATTCAAATGAAAGAGAAGGAAATTAAGGAATTTCAAAAATTATTTAATGATTTTTGTAATGGTGGAAAGAGGTCAAGATTGTCAAAAAAAACTATGGTATTTATCTCAGAAAGAAGGAGGACTAGGGATGCTGAATTTGCTGTCTTACTATCGAGCGTTTCAAATTAAGAATGTGGTAAAGATTTTGGTTGAGGGAAAAGCTTTATGGGAAGACATTGAAATGAAGGATTATAACCATATAGGCAAAATCCTTTTTTTAGGGGCTAGTTCGGGAAAATTAATAACTAAAAATACTATAATGAAGGGATTGGTATACACTTGGAAAAAAGTAAAGAAGGTTTTGGCCCCAAATATCTCACCAATTATAGAATTGGAAGACATGGCAGATTTTCCGGTAAAAATAAATAAAAGGATGAAAAAGATATTGGTAAAAAATGGAATAATCCTGCTTAAAGATTGGATACAGACATGCAAAGTTAATGACAGAAGAAATGATTTGTTTGCAGAAATGAATTTGAATTGGTTTCAGATTGTGATGGTAAATAAGTGGAATGGCAAATACTGGAGAAAATCAGAATTGTATAGAGAAATGACTGAATTTGAGGTGCTGATTTCAAAATTAAGAAAAGGAGATGGATCTATTAAGGTTGTAGTTAGTAAATTGTATAAAATGCTGAACATCGAGGGTGATCCACATGAGGCCTTAATGTTAAATTGGGAGCAGGAATTGAATATAAAGATTGAAAAAGATATATGGAAACATAAATGGAAAAAGAGGATAATGAGAACATTATCAGTTAGAATAAAGGAGCATAATTTTAAAATGTTGTGGAGGTGGTACCTGACCCCGGTGAGGTTGCATCAAATTGATAATAAAAAAGATAAACTGTGTTGGAAATGCAGAAAGGAAATTGGAACATATGAACATATGTGGTGGAGTTGCACTGTGGTTAAAGAATTCTGGAGAAAGGTGGAGAAGGAGATCAAAGATATAATGGGTAAGAGAATTAAACTGGGGTCGGGTTCCACCATGTTAACAGATGTAGAAGGTTTTAATTTAAACAAAGATGAAAAAGAATTGCTAGAAATAATACTTACAACGGCTAGACAATGTATAGCTAGAAATTGGAAAAACGATATAAATATAAAGATAGAAGTGTGGTATAAGGAGATGTGGAATTTAGCTTTGAACGATAAATTAACTTGGGAAATAAATAAGAAAAAGGGCATTATTAAAGAAAACAGATTCTGGAATATTTGGCATGCTTTTGTGGATCACTCTTTTAGAGGGGAAGAAGTAAGCAAACCTGTACCTGATCAATTGTTTTTTTGGATGGAAAGTATTAAGAATCTCTGATCTCTCTGGACATTGTAAATATCACGGGGTGAGCATGCCAATATATATTTATATGGGTATGTATGTATGTATGTTTGTATGTGTGTGTATTTGTGCGCAAGTGCATGTATGCGCTGGTGCACATATATGTATATAGTAACTGTATTAGCATAAATAATAAATTTGTGAATTAAAGGGTATATTATGCACATTAGTCGAGATATAAAGCTTAAATCACCAGTTATATAGATTAGTTAATATGTTATTAATGTGGTAATGTATTAGCTTTAAAAAGATATTGGTGTCAGAAGGTAAAATTATACATTGTGTATGTATCGGCAAAATGCATTTCCTATTTTTCTTTTATGTTTATATGTGTCATTTTATTTGTTGTAATTTTGTTTGAAAATCAATAAAAATTAATAAAAAAAAAGTTCACATAATTGTTAAATGGCCCCCACCTTACACTCTACTATGCCATTACCTATTCCCACAAATTAAAGCTGAGTTCTACGGGGTTTTTTTATTTAATAAAAGCCAAATAACCTGTAAAACCCCGGGGGTGGGGAACCTTGCGGGGCACGTGACTGCAGTTTATTGCAGAATGTATGTTCAGAAAACATAACTAAAGACCACATCTGGATGCCTCTCCTCAGTCCAGCACTCTAAGGCAAGTATCCCCAACCTTTTTTTGCACCATGGACCAGTTTCATGCTAAACAATCTTTCGACAGACTGGTAAGTGGGTGTGTGTGTGGGATTGGATGCTGCACACAGGCAGGGGCGGAGCCCCACCATAGTTAAGCAACATGGAGGAGGGGCCCGGCCATCTGCCTATCTACTGTGTCTAAAGCCTGTGCTTTCACTTCGTTCGTCAGACAGACCGGACAGAAGGCTGCAATCGGGGCTCTCAGCGCTACCCTCACCCCACCCCACCCCACCCGGTGGCCTGATACCAGTCCACAGCCCAGTGGTTCAGGACCACCCAGCTCACCTACATCTATGGGCTGCCTGTCTGCAAATTTGATACATGTCTCTGTATCTTAATATAGGTAACTATTAGGAACACCAATCATCATACAGCCTCTGACAGAGACCAGCAAGACTTTCCTTGAGAATTTTCCCAGCAAGATTAAGGTAAAGGTAACGGTCTCCCTTGCTCGAAAGTCAGTTGCAGCAGAATCTAGAGTTTGGTGCTTATCTCCGTTAACAGTCAAAGAGCCAGTGCTGTCTGCATCTGTAGACGTTTCTGTGGTCACGTGGCAAGCATGATTAGACGCCGGAGTGCAGGGAAGACTGTTACCTTTCCCGCCAAAGCCATACACATTTATCTATTTGCAATTTCTTGCTTTCAAACTGCTAGGTTGACAGGAGCTGGGACAGATGCATTAATCAGCACTACAGGGGTACAATTGTTCAACCAGCAACATGCTCTGTTCACTTACTGCAGTGACTCAATGTTAGGAAGCAAAGAGCTCTCCTGTAGGGTTGGGTGGCTTTTTCATTCTGATTAGCTGCAGGAGCAGAAAGAGTCTTTGGATAAAATTACCAGGAAATCACAATACTTTACTCAGAATTCTCCCTCTTGTGAAAAGGATGTGACATTTTATTCATTTTTGTCCTTCATAAACTCAGAGACAGACATTCCTCAGAGAAGACAGCTATGATTTCTCAAGGGAAAATGTACACAGCTTAAACATGTTTCTTTTGCTCAGGCTACAGCTCCCAGAATTTCCCAGCTACCAAACTCTGGAAAGGCCACAGGTCAACCAAAGAGCACATGGGGGGGAGGGGGGACATAATTCTTGGCCTCTTCAAGTAGGGCTTTTTTTTGAGGGGGGGGGGACTTTGCCCAAATGCCTCTAGAGTGGGTATGGATAACAAACAGCTTGCAGGCAACATGCCATTTTCCCCTTCTCCCCAGCATTGTTTCTCGCCCTCAGTTTTCCAGCCTATTGAAAATAATTGGCTCCAGCAGTCTTGTGCCTCTGAAACAAAGGAGTGGGTGACTCTATTATGTTTTGAGGGCTTCCCGTATGCTTCTCCACCACAGCTGTAAAACATTTTGGAGAGGGAGACATCTTCCGTGCTGCCAAAATGAAGACACCTTTTGGTGAGTTCATTCTGCAGTTCCTTTCACCTGAGCCAGTGTGAGAAAGATTAGCTGGCACAGGTCATTGCCCCTAGCTTGAAAAGGTTGGGAACCCCTGATCTAGAAGACATCTAAATCACTGCAACTCACTTTAATAACCACTCAATAAGCTAGACCAGGGGTTCTCAACCTTTTTAAGCCGTGGGCCAGGTCAAGCTCTCACAGACTGTTCTGGGAGCCGGACTATTTTAAATATATATATAATATTTATTTATTTATTTATAAATTCTCCACTCTGGATGGTACAAAATATCAGATAATACAAAAAAACACAACAAATCGATAACAGAATAACCAAACAAATACTCTCCCCCTTACCCCTTCCTACACACATGTAAACAAAAGAAAATGGCACTCACACAAAGCAACAACACAATGAATTCAACACTGGTACCTTTGTTTCTGAATGCAAAGCTTTCTGGTGCTTTGCAAAAATAGAGTGAACTCACCAGAAAGTTGCATGCACCTTTACAAATAACTCCCTTATATAAAACTCTCTCTCTCTCTCACACACACACACACACACACACACACACACACACAGGTAAACAAAAGGAGTCTTCCTACCTCATCTGCATAAGCCTCTAGTTCTTTTTTCTTTTTAGAACATGAAATTGGTGGCATGGCTTAAGATGGCGATAGGTTAACATCGACTTTTCTTTGCTCCCACTATAACAAAGGTGGATTAATGGGAATGCTTTTTCAAATGAGACTTTAAAGGACTTTTTTTTTCATAAATAAGTTGCCGGTGATTGGGGATCTTGACTTTCGAAAGGCCCGAAGAGCAAGGCAGAAGGCTTTAATGCCGAGCTGGCTCGAGGTGCCGAAGCCAGAGAAAGTGAAAGTGAGATAAGCTTTGGTAAATGAGGAGCTAAATTGAACTTGGAGGGAGAGAAAGTGAAAAGAAAAAGATCCTCCAAACTGCCGAGACATGTTTTGCTGAGCTGGGATATTTGATTGATCGTGCATCCGAGTACTGGATCGGTGGTGAGTGCGACCCGACGGGCAGAAGCTGGATGGGGGTGCTGTCACCGAAAGATACGGGGTGTGGAGATCGGGAAAGTGGGAGATCAGCAAGTAAAAATTTATTAAATCGACAGTGGAGCCCTCTTGGATGGCGGAGAAGTGGGGCAGAGTGCCGTGTTTTTGGACTGGCTTGAGTCGGTGGGATACTGGATGTAAGTAGTAGAAGGAGAGGAGCGAGAAGGGAGGAGGTGGACAGAAAGTAATGGCGGCGATGGAAAGTGTTTAGAGAGAAATGAAACTTGTGGGCGGAGAAGACACAATGTTACAGTTGCAGAGGGCAGAAATGAAAATTGGCTGGGTAATAAAGTGAGTATGTACGCTGATGATACATTGCTAATGGTGAAGCACCCGGAACAGGTAATGGACAGGATTAAAGATCATCTACAAGTATTTCAAGCTATAACTGGATTAAAGATAAATTGGGATAAATCTGAATTGATGTTGTGTAATTTGAAATTGAGCGAGATGGGTAGGACGGTGTCGACACTTAATATACAAATCAAAGATAAATTGAAGTATTTAGGGATAATCATTTCAAACAAATTAGAAGAACTCAAACGATTGAATTATGACAGCTTGAGAATTGAATTTAAGAATAAAATACAAGAACTTCAGAAGTTAAAGCTGTCATGGTTCGGAAGGATTGCTGTGTGTAAAATGATATTGTTACCAAAGATTAATTTTTTATTTGATACACTCGCGATCCACTTAAAAGAGAAAGAAATTAATGAGTTTCAAAAAATGTTTAATGGTTTTTGTAATGGAGGAAAAAAATCTAGGCTTCCAAAGAAATTATGGTATTTGTCTCAGAAAAAAGGGGGTTTGGGTATACCAAATCTGTTAGTATATTACCGAGCATTCCAAGTCAAGAATGTTGTGAAGATCTTGGCAAGAGAAAAGGTAATTTGGGAACAATTGGAAATGAAAGAATACAGAAATATTGGAAACTTGAATTTTTTGGGAATGAAGGATAAGGTGAAAAGGTCAAATAATACTATGATGAAAGGTCTCATGGAGGTGTGGAAGAAGGTAAAAAAAGATATGGTTCCGAATCTCTCCCCAATCTTGGAATTGACTGATATGATGTGTTTCCCAATAAAATTAGACAAAGAAAAAATAGAAATATTGGATAAAAATGGGACGTTGTTACTGAAGGATTGGTTAAAAGCATGTGATGTTGATGCCGAGCGGAAAAGAATGTTTGAGATATTAAATTTGAATTGGTTTCAGAAGTTAAAGGTGGATAATTGGAATAAAAAATATAAAAGAGAACTAGAGACAGAGTACTTACGGAATTTGAGGAATTGGTAAGGAAGATTAGAAAAGGGGAAAGTAGTATTAAAGGTCTTGTAAGTAAGCTTTATAATATATTGAATAGAGGTGCAGATCCACAGGAGGATTTGAAACGGAAGTGGGAACAAAATTTGAATATAAAAATTGGGGAGATTGAATGGAAAAATAAATGGAAAAAGAGAATTATGAGAACAATGTCTGTAAGAATTAAAGAACATAATTTCAAAATGTTGTGGCAATGGTACCTGACACCATTAAGACTTTACCAGATGGATAATAAAAGAGATAAGTTATGTTGGAGATGTAAAGAATTTGATGGAACATACGAACATATGTGGTGGAGTTGTAAAAAAATAAGGGATTTTTGGGGAAGAATAGAAAATGAGTTTGGTGAAATATTGGGTAAAAGTGTTAAGTTGGTGTCGGGTACTATTCTTTTAACGAATGTGGAAGGCTTGGGTTTAAACAAGGAGGAAAAAGAATTACTGGAAATCGTACTGACAACGGGTAGACAATGTATAGCCAGAAATTGGAAAAACGATGTAGATATTCAGATTGGAGAATGGTATAAAGAAATGTGGAGTTTAGCACTGAATGATAAATTGACATGGGAGATTAAAGTCAAAAGAGATAATTTAAAAGAGAATAGATTTTGGAATATATGGAAACCGTTCGTGGATCACTCTATTATGACAAGTGATAGTTCAGGACCAGTACCATCTCAAAGAAGCTTCTGGAACTGAGTAGAAAATAAACTCTCCGGGCATTGTATATATTCACAGGGTGATTATTATTGGTTAAAAAGATTTGTGGTAGTACAGAAAGTTTTTTTTTTATTATTTTGGACTTTAAAATAACGGTTCTTAATATTTGGTGGTTTAATAGTAGTTAATGAGTATAGATATTGTTATGTGCTAGCATATAGTAATGTTTGTTAGTATGATATTATGGATTTGTTAGTGTATTGTATTGTTAATGTACTGTTAATGTTTTCTTTTCTTTTTTTGTATGTCTATTAAAAACTCAATAATAATAAAAAAAAAAGAAATGAAAATTGGCTACAGTGTCTTCCAGAAGTGTATTTGAAAGTATTGAGTTGGAAGTTGGTAAAGGATAAAGAAAGTTGAGAAGGTTCGAAGAGGAATGGGGGTCGTGTGAGTGTTGCTGGATGGAGAACAGATGGAAGGAGGAGGGGCCGCCGAGGAACCCACTGCGGATTACAAAAAAGTCCTTTTTTCTTTTTACTCTTTTTTTCTCCCCCCCCCCCCCCCGCTTCTCCCATTGCCTATTTTTGACTAAGGTGAATGGGGTTAGATGGTTTATTACAGAAGATTGGATTGGGAAATAAAAACCCTCTCACCCCCCCTTAAAGTGTTTCAGTGAAAGTACTGAAAGGAAATTTATTAGTATTATTTGAGGATATATCGGCAAGCATGGAAAAGAATTTAGAGGAGGAACTGGTGAAGCCAAAGCGAGCAGAGACGAAGAAGGAAAAGGAAAAGAGAGATAAATCAACACCTACTGTATCTCCAACACCTCTGGATGAAATTCAAATTATGACTGAGTTAGGCAAGTTGTTTAAAAGATTGGATAGAATGGAAGATTCCAGAGCTCAAGATAAAGCAGATATTCTGAAAGGAATACAAGGGTCGGAGAATAAGCTTACTGGGATGTTTTCTAAATTTGTTAAACAGACCAATGAAAATTTTGATAGAGTGGAAAAGGAAATGGGGGTTCTTAAGGCGGATTCAAAATTGATGCAAGGAGATTTGAGAAAGTTGTATGAAGAAGAAAAGGAGGTAAAGAGTAAAGTTAAATTACAAGAAAAAAGAGTGGATATGGTGGAGGCAGAATATAGTCATTCGTAAAATGGTGCTGAAAACTCCAGATCAGCTTAAAGTAAGAGTTTTAGATTGGCTGAACAATTTGAAGATGGGAAAAGATTTTGAGATGGCAGACATTGCGAGTGCCTACAGAATTGGACCAAGGAGAGGGAGAGAGGAGCAAAGAAAAGTGTTGGTGAAATTTTCAAATTTGGGGGATAAATTGAAAGTGATGGAATTTATAAGACAAGCTGGATCTGGCGTTTTAAAGATGGATAAAAAAGATATTGAAATCTATAATGACATAGCAATTGATGAGAGAATATGGAAGTATAAGATGAAGCCGGTTACTAAGATCCTGAAGGAACAAGAAATTAGATATAATTGGAGGTTTCCCCAACAGTTGAGATTGTTTTATGCTAAGAAAATGCATGTAATTGACTAAGAGATGGATGCAATGGAATATTTGAGAGCAATTGGTCTGTTTCAAAGTGGTTCTCCTAAACGAGGCGAAAAGAGGGAGGAGTTGGAGACTTTGGGAGGTGAGGAGAAGGGGGAAGATGAAGCAGATGAAAGGGTTGCTGTGGGAGGGATAGTAGTTGGAGTGACAGGGAAGGAGTTGAGAGTGGTAAAAGAGGAGGAAAAATGAGAAATGAAGCTATTTAATGGGTAGAGCGGTTAGAGCAATGAATATCTCAACATCTTACACGTCTCCCCCCCCCCATCTTTGGAAGACAAGGGCTGCTTTTCTTTAGTTTCAAAGAAAGAGTATGGGGAGATGATAGAGCTTTTATGTTTATGTATATATATGTTTACATGTAGGGTATTTGGGCTTAAATGTTTAGTTAAATGCACACCCTGGGAAATTGTGGAGGACCTAGCGAAATTTATTCAAACTTAATTATGAAGTGTGTAAAGATATTGTCTTGGAATGTCAAAGGGTCTGGCTGCCAAGTCAAAAGACGTAGGCTGGAAATGACCCTCAGAAAGGATAAGCCTGATTTAATTTTTTTGCAGGAAACGAATCAAAAATTGGAAGAAACAAATAAATTATTTTTGGGATGGACACAAATTTATGAAAAAGCTTTTGGTACATCAAAGGCACAAGGGGTAGCGATTTTGATCTCAAATAGATTGGGTTTTACAATGACAAAAAGTATTTCTGATCCAGAAGGTAGATATTTGATAGTTAAAGGAACAATTGAAGATGAAGAGATCACATTGGTTAATGTGTATGCCCCAAATGAACATCAAGATTAATTTTTGGAGAAAATTTATCGAATAATAGATAGAGAAAAGACAATAAAAATGATTGTTGCAGGTGATTTTAATTTAATAAGATCTGATATAGATTGTACAAATGCGACTAAATATAGATCTGGGGTAAAAATGCATTTGATTGACAAATGGATTAAATTACTGAGATTGCGAGATGCATGGAGAGAACTTAAAGGGTCAGAAAGATCATACACTTACTTTTCACAAATTCATAATTCATATTCTAGATTGGATTATATTTTTGTTACGGAAAATATGGTTAGAAATTTGGAAGAGATGGAAGTGGGTCTTTTTAAAGAATCAGACCATGCAAAAGTGTTGTTAGTGTTAAGTTTGGAGGGACTGAATCAGGGAGGAAACAATTGGAGATTTGATATAAAGCTATTTAAAGACCCTAAGAATAAAGAATTAATAATGAAAAATTGGGAAGAATGTTGGCAATGGAATGATACGGGTGAAGTGAATTATAATGTAGTGTGGGATGCCATGAAGTCGGTATTTAGAGGAGAATGTATAAAATTAGCTATTATTAAAAATAGACAGTGGAAGAATAAACAAAAAGACTTGGAAAGGGAAATTGAGCAGCTTCAAAAAGAACATGCTAAGACTAAGAATATAAAGATTTATGAAAAGATGCAGAGACTAAAAGCTGAACTGATTGGGAAAGATATAGAAAAAGTGAAGCGAGATTTGATTTATTTGAAGAGAGAATATTTTTAATATAGTAATAAGAATTCAACATTATTGGCTAGGGCAGCAAAAGAGAAAAAGACTAAAAGAGAAACGAGAACATTAATAAATAGAGAAGGTATTAGATGTAATAAAACAAAAGATAAACTTAAAATCGTAAAAGATTTCTATCAAGAATTATATTCAGAAAAAGAAGTTAATGTGGAAAAGTTGAAAAAATATTTAGAGAAGGGTTCCAAAATTAAATTAATAGAGGAACATAGAAATAGAATGGAGGAAAGCATAACTGAGAAGGAAATCAAAGAAGTCATAAAGAAGTTGAAAGGAGGGAAATCCGCTGGGGAGGATGGACTACCGGCTAAGTTTTATAAAGAGTTTTATGAAATGGTAGGTCCTAAACTTTTGAAGCTGTTCAATTCTATTTTGAAAGGAGATAGGATGCCGACTTCATGGCATAGGACTATAATTGTATTGATTCCTAAGCCTGGGAAAGATTTAATGAAAGTAGAATCATATAGACCAATTTCATTAATAAATCAGGATGCTAAAATATTTACTGCCATTATTGAAAAAAGGCTGAATAGTTTTATGACAGACTATATAAACAGGGACCAAGCAGGGTTTTTTAAAAGGTAGGCAGATGACAGATTTAACAAGGAGGGTAGTAGATCTAATAGATTCAGCACTTCAAACTAAACAAGAGGTGGGATTATTATCATTGGATATATACAACGCATTTGACTCGTTACAATGGGTTACAATCAAAGAGATGGTTAATAATTATGGGTTTGGTACGAAATTTAAAAGGACTATAGACCAACTTTATCAACATGGATTTGCTAAAGTGAGAGTAAATGAAGGTTTCACAGATAAGGTAGAGTTTAAGGCTGGAACACGTCAGGGTTGCCCACTTTCACCAATATTATTTATAATGGCAATGGAAATATTGGTGAATATGATAAGGGAAGATAAAAACATTGAATGATTGGAAGGGAATAAAATTAGTTTGTACGCAGATGATACCCTAATAATTATGAAAAATCCAAAAAGAGCTTTAGTGAAAATACAATGGCATCTTAAAGAATTTTGGGGAAATGACTGGACTGAGAATAAACTGGGATAAATCGGAAGTAATATTTTGTAATATGAATAAAGAGAAAAGAGAAGAGATTAAACTAAAATACCATATTCAGGTTAAGGACAATTTGAAATATTTGGGGATAAACATATCAAATAAATTTGAGGACTTAATAAAGTTAAATTATGAAAAACAGAAAAAAGAAATGAAGGAAAAAAGTTCAACAATATAAGAGGCTGAACCTGTCTTGGTTCGGTAGAATTGCACTGTGTAAAATGAAATTATTACCGAAACTAAACTTTTTGTTAGATGCTTTACCAATACAACTGAAAGATAAAGAGATAAAAGATTTTCAAAAAAATTTGAATGACTATTGTAATGGGGGGAAGAGACCAAGAATATCAAAAAAGTTGTGGGATTAAGCACAGAAAGAGGGTGGATTGGGAATACCAAATATAGATATCTATTATAAGGCATTTCAATTAAAAAATGTGGCGAAAATATTAATGAAAGAAGAGATGATATGGGAGGAAATGGAGATGAAGGAAGTGAAGCAAGTTGGCAAAGAAATTTTTTTGGACAAAATATTAACAAAAATTGAATTTAAAAATAGATTGATAAAAACAACATTGAATTTATGGAAGAAATTAAAAAGGAAGTTAGCACCAGATGTGTCCCAATTACAGAAATGGAAGATTTGAGTAATTTTCCATTGAAGTTAGATAGGAAGGTGAAGGACATGTTTCTGAAAAATGATGTATTCCTGCTAAAAGATTGGATTCAGATATGTAAAAATAAAGAAAAAAGATTGAGAATTTATAAACTATTGAATTTGAACTGGTTTCAAGTCATTTTATTGAATAAATGGAATAATAAATATTTTTGGAGACCAGCTTAATAAGAGAAAGGACAGATTTTGAAGAGTTGGTATTTAGAATGAAAAAAGGAGAGGTAGGAATTAAGATCCTTGTTAGTAAATTGTATAAAATGTTAAATGGTGATGACGGATCACAGGAAACATTAAGAAAAAATGGGGTAAAGATTTAAATATTAGAATTTCGGAGGAAAGTTGGAAGTATAAATGGAAAAGAAGAATTATGAGATCTATGTGAGAGTTATGGAGCATAACTATAAAATGTTGTGGAGGTGGTACCTGACACCGGTTAGGTTAAATCAGATGGATTGTACTAAAACGAAAATGTGCTGGAGATGTAAGACTGTTGCGGGGACTTATGAGCATATGTGGTGGAGTTGTGATGTGGTTAAAGCTTTTTGGCTTAAAATAGAAAATGAAATATCACAAATAATGGGTAGTAACTTTAAGGTGGAGTCACGTACCGCCTTATTGATGGAGTTTGACAATATGAATATGGAAGAACACAATCTTAACCTATAAAATCGAGGGTTAACCATTGGAACTTCGTATAGGCTCCTTAGCCAGGCCCCACTAACCCGCACTCACCATTCATGCACACAGCCGAACTGGGTACGCAGGTAAACGCAGGATTGAGAATTGCGCCAGGGGGGCAAGAGCCCCACAAACGCGAATAAACTAAATCAACTTTAATACCCAATGTTTTTTGCGCCGCGCCGCGCTGCAGCCAATCAGGCTGAGAGGCGCGACCACAAAGAACGCTGAGAAACGCGCTGCGGCCAATCAAAAGCGAGCCGCAGAAAAAAGATGCAGCAAAAACACAAACCGCAAACCCATTACTACAATCCCCAGAGTCCTGTGCGCCATGACTGTGCAAAACGCTGAGGAATCCGGCACCCATTTTTTTTTAAAAAAAAACTCACCGCCTCATAGCCACAAACACCAGCAGGCCTCCTTTCCCTCCCCAACGGCGCCTGAAGCTCCCGATCATCGGAGTTTCCCATTTAATATCAGTAGGTGGGGGGGTGACCCCCCTCTCCGCTGGCTCCCCTGGGGTTGGGAGGTTTGTGGGGACAAAAGGGGTATGTCCCCCCCCCAACCCTTCTGGACCTAGGAGACCAGGGAGAGTGGATCGATTCAACTCCCACCCCTAAGAAAAACTCCGTTTTTAAAGAGAAGAAACCAAGCGGTTTCTTCTCTTTAAAAACGGAGTTTTTTTTTAAGGAGGGGGAGAATCGATCCACTCTCCCTGGTCTCCTAGGTCCAGAAGGGTTGGGGGGCATACCCCTTTTGTCCCCCAAACCTCCTGTCCCCAGGGGAGCCAGCGGAGAGGGGGATCGCCCCCCCACCTACTGATATTAAAGGGGAAACCCCGATCTACTTTCACGAATCCACACAATCAAAGCACCATAACACAATAAAGCCCCCCTCCCCACCACCTAGCCCACCCTTCCTAACCCCCAATGACCACACACCCCTCCCCACCACCTAGCCCACCCTTCCTAACTCCCACCAACCACGCCCCCCTCCCCACCACCTGCCCACCCTTCCTAACTCCAACCGACCTTGCCCCCCTCCCCACCACCTACTCACCCTTCCTAACTCCCACCAACCACACACCCCTCCCCACCACCTGCCCACCCTTCCTAACTCCAACCGACCATGCCCCCCTCCCCACCACCTAGCTCACCCTTCCTAACCCCCAATGACCACGCCCCCCTCCCCACCACCTAGCCCACCCTTCCTAACTCCCACCAACCACGCCCCCCTCCCCACCACCTGCCCACCCTTCCTAACTCCAACCGACCATGCCCCCCTCCCCACCACCTAGCTCACCCTTCCTAACTCCCACCAACCACGCCCCCCTCCCCACCACCTAGCCCACCCTTCCTAACTCCCACTGACCACGCCCCCTCCCCACCACCTAGCACACCCTTCCTAACCCCCAATGACCATGCCCCCCTCCCCACAACCTAGCACACCCTTCCTAACTCCCACTGACCACGCCCCCTCCCCACCACCTAGCACACCCTTCCTAACCCCCAATGACCATGCCCCCCTACCCACAACCTAGCACACCCTTCCTAACTCCAACCAACCATGCCCCCCTCCCCACCACCTAGACCACCCTTCCTAACCCCCAACCACCACACCCCCTCCCCACCACCAAATAAATAAATAATTTTTACAAAATTACTAAAACAGTCAAAAACATCCAAAAATACACAAAAACAAACAAAAACACCAAAAAACAATATGAAGTAAACAAAAACACAATCAAAAACAAAACAGTCATAAAATACAAATTCCAACACACACACACCAAAAAAAAAAGAAAACAAGCAAACTTACCAAAAGATGTCCTACCTCCACGAGGACTAGAAAAGAAATGAATAAAGAAAGAGACTACTTACCAAAAGAACCTCCACCCAGAGGCCAGGAGAGAAAAAACAGTCAAAATACAATAACCCCTACCAGCACCACCTGCTGGCCACAATAGTAAAAACAATTCAAAAACACACAACAGCCCCAAACAAAAGGCCACAAGAGTATCAACAAATCAAAAACATAACACAAATTCACAATTTTACACAAAAGGTTACAACAATACAAACAAGTCAAAAAAAATTACACTAAAACACACTTTAACACAAATCACAAACATATGTCAATAAAATACAATAGAAACTTTTAAAAAATCCTGTGCTGAGTTTTAACTCAAATTAAAACCCAAAACATCTAAACACGTTTTAAAAACATTGAATGTAAAAAACATTTACTTTTACATTATTAAAATTATTACCTACGGTACAACTAATTAAAAAAACTAAAACATTATTCGCTTACATAAAACAATTTGAAAACATTATATCATACTTTGTTCTTTTATTAATCCTAAAAAAACCATAAAAAGCAGATCACAGTTAATAACAGCCAAGCCAAAAAAAAAATAAGTAAATAACCATTTTAAAAATTAATATTACAAACTAAGCAATTTTGAAAAAAAATTAACACAATTTAACCTTCCAACACAATTTAAAACAGCCCGGCAATGCCGGGCAACCTCTGCTAGATTAGAACTATTAACAATAATATTGACAACTGCAAGACAGTGTATTGCTAGAAATTGGAAGAATGATTCTACAGTGGATATAGAGGAATGGTATAGAGAAATGTGGCATCTTGCACTTAATGATAAGCTAACATGGGAATTGAAAATAAAAAGAGGTATGACAGATAAAAACAAATTTGGAATCATCTGGAAACCATTTCTGGTTTATACACTGTCTGAAGGTAAAGGAAGCAGACCAGCCCCAAGTCACATGAGTTTTTGGTTATGTGATGCTGGGCAGCTCTGCAACTCCCAAGGCAATGTACATAGCACTGGGGTATTATCTTATGTTTAGATTTGTTTTTCTTTTTAAGGTAGTGTATTTTTCACATTAAAATAGTATATGTCTAAACAAGTGGATTTAAACAAGGTAAAATGAATATACACTACCTGTTATTACTGTATTTTTAAGTATGTAATTTTACTTTTAATTTTTACTTGTAATTTGTATTTCTATGTTATTTTTATTATGTATTGATGTCTTTTTTTCTTTGTGTATCACTTTTCTTTTTTAAAAAAAAATAATAAAAATTAATTTTAAAAAAGAACATGAAATTGGTTTTCAATGCATTTCTATGGGAAACTGTACTGTGTGCCCTCTAATGGCCATCTCTGATAATGACCCAAAACCAGCTGTTCCTTTCCCCCAACCCCAGAGCCAGAGGCTGTCTAGGGCCAGATGGAATGGCATCAGGGGCCGGGTCTGTCCCGTGGGTCGTAGGTTGCACATGCCTGAGCTAGGCTTTCTGTTAAGATCTGGCAAAACCTTATGATGGAAAAAAGCTTCCTCTTAGTGATAGTCCCATGATCAAATTTTATATTTTTCTTTAAAATGCTTAATCCACACCTGAGAAAACAAAAAATGTAGTACTCCATGCGTAATATATTGTTGCAGAAGGCACATGGAACTAGAGCTAAGCATTTTACCTTCTACAGTAATACCTCATACAAAGTCCGCTTTGTACAACATTGAATTCATACAACATTGCCTAATTTCTTGAAAAAAGTTGCCTCATACAAAGTCTTTGTATGAGGCATTGGGGTTTTTCCCTGGTTGCATTGTGCCTGGGCAGTATAAAAGGCAGGACACATGCGTGTTTTGCTCTTGTGGGTTTTGCACGAGGTGAAGAGTGGTTAGGAGTGGTTTTGAGCGTGATTTTGGATTTTTTTGAATTTTTTTCATCAGAATTTTTAGAAGCATTCCTGGGATTTTTGCAGCATTCTTCAGGTTCTTGGACAATCAGGGTTGTTTGACATGTTTTTGTAATGCATTTAGCCTTTAGACAATGATTTCTTAAAGTTCTGTCAGTTTCCTGTCTGTTTCCTTGACTTTGCCCTGAAGTCTGTGCTGTTACAGTACAATATATCTCTATGGAAACGACGTTGTACAAGGCATCACGGCAAGGATTTGGACATTGTATGAGGCGTTGCGGCTAGGATTTTGCATGCCTCATACAAAGTCCAAATCCGTATAAAGTCCAAACTTGTGGAACCAAGTTTGGACGTTGTATGAGGTATCACTGTAGTTCTAAACAATATAAGATTCTGCTTCCTGAGATGCACAGCTTTTGTTTGTTTTTGTTTTATAAGCAAAAAATGTTAGGGTCATATTTACCTCAAAAATATGTTGCTTTAACCCATAAAGGTATTAAGATTCCATACTCTTTTGTCATAGATATACAACTCAGAGAAATTTGAGAAAGAGCATGGATAAGAAAATTCCTTTCGCAAACCGAAAAGTCTGGAAGAGAAGTGTAATCTGAAACCTCATAAAGACAGTGAACTCACCTGTTCATGAACAGGAGCATATGCAATCAGTTGCCTTGCAGCCAAGCAATTGGGAATCTTTCAAAGAGGAGTCAACATTCACTGGAGAACCAACCCACAGCTGCCCTATCAAAAGTAAGCATTGTGGTTTTCTGGATGGTTCCATAGACGGGTGTGTGTGTGTGTGAATTCAGGAAGTATGATACCACACTGATGTGGCTTCACAGTAAAATATTATTGATGGATGAAATCTCTTCCACTAAGAGAAACACCAATGAGGAATAGTAGTAATCCGGTTTCAGGCTATAACAGTTTCCATTATGCTTCTTAAGAACCTGGAAGTGCAATGAAATGAAAATATTGTGAACTAGCATATTTGTGCCCGTCCTTGGCATTTTTAATGTGTGTTGTTGATTAGGGGTGGTTTGTGGTGTGCACGTACACGCACACGCACACACACACACCATACAATACCACTCCAACCACCAACATACACATTAAAAATTCCTGGCAAGGTAGGAGTGTTGTGTGTGTGTGTATTGTGTGTGTGTGTGTATGTGTGTGTGAGTGAGTGAGAGAGAGAGTGACAGATAGAGTAGACCACCAGAGGGGGTTAGTGAGTTAGATAGAATGAGGGAGGAGACAGTCAGACAGAGGAGACAGGCAAAGAGGGTGGAGGCTACTTGCTGAGGCTGCATGCAGGTAAGTTGGGAGGGAAGGTTTGGTGTGTGTGTGTGTGTGTGTGTGTGTGTGTGTTGGTGGGTGGGTGGGGCGGGTTGTCCCATGGTGGGTGGGTAGTGTTTCCCGTGTTTTGTGTGTGTGTGTGTGGTCCATGCGGGCATCGAGGTCACGTCGCTCGCAGGGACGAAGGAGCGGCCGCTGCTTCTCCCTACACAGAAGGCCGCGCCGGGAGGGAAAGTTTCAGAGACCCAGCCGGAGCCGGCAAAAGGTAAGTGCGGTCAGTGGGGGTTATGGAGTTGGGGGAGCAAGGTGGTAGGGCAGGGGCCCCCCCGCATGGTTACCGGGGCCGGGGCTCCCCCTCCCTAACCCCCACCAACCGCACTTACCTTTTGCCAGCTCCGGATGGGTCTTTGAAAGTCTTTCCCTCCTGGCGCTGTTTTTTTTAATTTGGCACGCCGCACATTCCCAGCCTCCTCTGCGCTCGCGTCCTTCAGCCTGATTGGCTGAGGGGTTGCGCAGCGCAGAGGACTCTGGGACTCATAGTTTATTTTGTCGCATTTGTGGGGTGGCTGCCCCACTGGCGACCTCCAGACCCTTGCGGCGATGGTGAGGCGGGGGTAAGGTAAGTGCAGGCGGCTCGGTTAGGGATGGTTGGGCCGGGTGCTGGAGCCTTTGTTACATTCCAACGGTTAACGTCCTTCCTTGCAGGTAAAGATCAGAAGAACTTTTGGAACAGCTCTTTTAGAGCAACCCTGAAAATGATTACTTTACATCTGAAGAGGAAGGCAATGCACTGCCAGTTGAAAGGTGTTCAGAAACTGAAGTTTATGTTCTTTCAGAACCTTGGTTGCGTACAAGCAGAATTGAAGAATGCCCACTAGAAAACCCTTCAAGTAAGATGGAAGGGGTGTGTTCTGCAGTCATGGTAATCCAAGTAGCAGAAGACCTAGAGATAAGGCAGCAGTACATGCATGCTTAACCAATCCTACCCAGGAAAGACTAAGTGGAGATACTTAGGCAGAAGATAGAAGACAGCTATCCAGAGATAGTTCATTATAGAGCATCTTGAGAACAACCAAGACCAAAGAACGAGGCACAAAAAGATACTGTACACTACATAGCTGTCAAGTGCCCCTTTTGGCCGGGAAATTACTGTATTTTACCCCTTTCCCGCCACCCTCCCGTATTAGTATTTTCCCGTAATTCTCCCGTATTATTATTTTTAATTATTATATTTTATTTATTTATTTATTTATTTATTTATTTATTTAAAACCATGGTGTCAAGCGGTAGGTTCATACCAGAGGCAGGGAGGAGTGTTGGGTTCCCCCGGGTGGAGAAGGAAGCACCACCTAGGCGCTCACCTTAGCACCACTGCTGCCCCTCACGGGGAGCAATGCAGCAGGCCTGCCCCAATAGGCCAGCCTCAGCTGCAGTGGAAGAGATAAATACTGTAATAATTCTATTTTAAATCTGTTTCCCTCCCACAGCATTTCATAATATGGTAATTTTTCATGGAACTGTTTTTTACACTTGTATCATTTAATTTTCTACTGTCTTAGCCTTGTGTACCTCAGTTTCATTTTTTAAAAAATCTGTGTTTAAGAGAAGACCACGGAAATATACTCTTTATGTTGTATGCAAATATACTTGAAGCTGATTGGCTCATTGTCTCTTCTCTCTCCTGGGAAAGAGGGTGTTAAAGGGAAGATATGCCCCAACAACTGATCAAAGTAGGAAATCTCTTGACACTATTGAGTGGAAATAATTTACAGTATTAGCCTACAGTTCTTAAGCAGAGTAGATCAAAGACAACATGAAGCCTTTGTATCTTTTTAAACAGAAGCAATCTACAACTTATCTTCCTATGTAACATCTAAGAATGGAGCTTGGCTTGCACAGCATGCCATGAGTGCCTGATGAAGTAACCTATGAGTTACGAAAACTTGTAAAGTTTTGAATTTCTAAAGTGACCAATAAAATGTATCACTTTCCCTTGCAATTGTTTGATTTTATGCATGGTCACACGGCTTATTTTTGCATATTGAACTACGACATAAGTTTTTCCTTAATAGGATAGAATACTTCCAGAATTTGGGAAATGCAGCTACTTTCTCAGGGACCACCACTGGCATGCGGGGGGGAGGGGAGGGGGATGAAAACAGTCCTTCATCCTTGCTAAGTTCTAGTCCCAATTCCCACTCCCCTTGGCTACTATTGAAACTCCCCCCACCCCCAGTATATTTGGCATATACTTATTTGTTTTGTATTATTAGTTGGACACTGAGTTTCTCGTGTTCATTTGGCTAAAAGAATGGGGAACTTGCAACCTTGAGGGTGTTGCAGACCTCAGATTACTAGTACCAGGCAAAGTGTCTCTTCTTGTGGGTTAGTTCAGTAGGCTGCTGATTTATTAGTTTCTGGTATGCACATTCCCATGCAGCAATGGTTACTGAACCTCACGAAGCCTGAACCAGTCCCGGAGCGGAACCACCAATCCACCCCCCCCCTCTCTCTCTGGGAATATGCTAATTCCTTTTAGTTTGTAACGTGGATGGCAGTGAATCTTATTGTTCTCCAATTAGCCTTCAAATGACTGAGTTCCACTCAGACCAATTAGCAGCAAAGGTTTATTTCAGAAATACATCTGGAAAAAGACAAAGAACAAAAGACATACACACACAAAGAAATGAAATTAGTTAAAGTTCTCTTTCCCCTCTCTGGCCTTGCCCTTCACAGAGCAATGCTCCCATCAGGTAAAGAGTTCTAGGCGTTAGCTAAACATGGGGAGTCTAGCTAAGCTTGCCCCTTAGGTTGGGAAGTGAGGCATATTGAAACCTGGGGATTTCAAGATAAGCTCACCCACTTCATAGTGGTAATAAGAGATATTATATACTCTTTCATGGGTGGTGCTAACTTAGGGGATTTCCAAAGACTGTCCCTTGCTGAATCAGCAACCTGTGAGAGGATTTAGCCCCCACCTGTGAGAAATGAATCTTGCTGACTAGGTGTCAGCAAGATTAGAAAGAAATCTTGCTGACTAGTGTGAGAAAAGCTAGCATGTACAGAGTGAGAGACACACATGTTCCCTAAGAGACCGAACATGGGTTTTTGCCTAACATGTAGGTGAAAAGATACACAGGCCTTTCTTGGCAGGCTTCTTCAAAACTATGGATAAACACTGCTAGTTGGCAGAGATGAAGCATTCCTGTCTAGCTGACAGTGAAGGCTTATCTTGAACAGAAATATGTAAGCAAAGTATTGCTGTTTGCAATCTTCAGCCTAGCTGAGCCAAAAATAAACTTTAGAGCAGAAATTTATAAGCATAGGCCAGCTTTCTGGGAACTTCTGGCAAATGAAGCAGAACAGAAGTTTTTTTAAGTAGAGTTTTTACATCAGGGTCTCGCTACAGAGGGGAGCCTGGTCTTCTGGGAAATGAGGCCCAACCCATGGCCTAGAGAAAACAGGTTAGTCCTCCAGGTGTCCGGAAACTTCAATTCTCAGAAGCCCAGGTTCTCCTCAAGATCAAAGGTTCCCCACCCCAAACCATGGATCCCTCACACTGGTCTTAGCTTCTGTTCTTTCTTGAGCTTGGTGTAACAGCAGGATTAATGATTCTATGAATGACAGTGGCAACCGCGACGATTTACACTTTAATCACACCTGTCTTCTAAGAAAGAAAGTTCTTAGTACCAGAACTCTGATTAATTTTACTGGGTCACCTGATATGTGTTGTAATAGGAATTTCAAGATGAGATATTTAAATAGTGGTTTTATCAATTCCACCCACACCCCGAAATGAGTTTTCATGGTTCTGCCAAGATATGAATCCAGGTTTCCTAAGACACAGTCCAGCGCTCTATCCACCATATGACACTAGAATATGCCCTAAATATCCACACTAAAAAGTTACAAATAAAGTTCGGTTTCACTTACCAGTGATAACTTTCATTCTTCGAGTATATAGTTTGTGAATACACACTATTGGGTTATGCGCCTGCGCAGAACATTGATCGGAGGCTTTAAAGCTGATTGGCTAAAAGTTTTGGCGGTAAGACTGCCCACCGTACCGCCCACCCTTAGGCACCAGTTCACCATTTTACCTCAGTTCCATACTTAAGCCTAGCACAGGATAAACCAAATGATTTCATCCGTGCTGCTCAAGAGGGGAGGTAGGGTGGGTAATGTGTATTAACAAACTATATACTCGAAGAACGAAAGTTATCACTGGTAAGTGAAACCGAACTTTCTCCTTTGTATAGTTTGTGAATCCCCACTATTGGGAGATTAGCAAGATCACACTTACTTGGTCGGTGGGCAGTCGGATGAGATGATCCCACGATGAAGATGACAGTCAGGCAGGGTGGATCCTCAAGGATGAGGCACCTGGAGCCCTCTGGCAAGGATGACACGACCAGGTCTGGCGTCTGCAGTGGCACTGCTGTCCATCCTGTAGTGTTCGACAAATGTAGAAGGTCTGGACCAAGTGGCAGCCTTACAGATGTCCTCAAGCAGGGTGCCCTCCAAAGAGGCAGTGGAGGTAGCAACCGCTCTTGTAGAATGTGTCCTGACATGTGGTGGAGGTGGCAACGAGGCAGACTCGTAGGCCAGGTAAATGGCTGACGTAATCCATTTGGAGAACCTCTGGGAAGAGATGGGTTCACCTTTAGACTTTCCCCCATAGGCAACAAACAGACACTGTGATTTTCGGAACTCATGCATCCTGCTGGTGTAAAACAATAAAGCTCGCTTCACTTCCAACGTGTGCCAAGTCCTGGCTTGGGCGTTGCTGGGGTTCTGGAAGAAGGTTGGCAATGCGCCATATGAAATTGGGAGACTACCTTTGGTAGGAAGGTGATGTCGGTGTGGAGCACCACGCGGTCGTTGAAAAATTTGAGAAATGGGGCATCCACCTGCAGAGCCACCAGCTCACCAGCTCGTCTAGCAGACGTGATGGCCACCAGAAATGCAGTCTTCCAAGTGAGGAGACGAACGTCTGCGGTAGCCATCGGCTCGAAAGGAGTCCTAGGGAGGGCATCCAGAACAGTAGACAATGGACATTGTGCGGTCGGAGTCTTGACCGGAGGGAAGGAGTTTCGTAGTCCCTTGAGGAAACGCTTCACCGTTTGGTCACGGAAGGCACCAGCTGCAGGTGAACCAGCTGGAGAGGGGGCTACAACTGCTGCCAAATGGACCCGTATGGAGGTAATGCTGAGGCCTGACTCTGCCAAATGGAGGAGGTAGGCCATGATGTCTTGCAGTCCCACCTGTGGAGAAGACCATTGCTGAGAATCCAGGAAGGCACGAAACCATCTATACTTGGAGGCATAGGACTTCCTCGTAGAGGAGCACCTTGCTAATTCCAAGATCCTGGACAGTCTGGGGTTATCCTCCACACGGTGAGGTGGAGACTGGGCAAGTCCAAGTGGTGGTGGAGTTGACCGTGCTCCATTTTCAGGAGAGTCGGCGAGTCTGGCAACATGTGAGACTGCGACGACAAGTGCAACAGAAGTGGATACCAGGGCTGACACGGCCACTCCGGAGCGATGAGAAATGTGTTCGCCCGCTGCTGGTACATCCTGGTGAGGACCTTCTGAACCAGAGGAAACGGGGGAAAGGCGTAGAAGTAGTCCTGATCCCACCGTTTCATGAAGGCATCGCCCTCGGAGTTCAGGCAGATGCCCACCCTGGAGCAATATCTGTGACACTTCCTGTTGGACTCCGAAGCAAAGAGATTGATGCTTGGGGTCCCCCACACCCTTCAAAGGGACTGAAAGACCACGCTGTCCAACTCCCACTCGTGGGTTGTCGAGGTGAGACGGCTGAGGTGGTCAGCCAACACATTCAGCTTGCCCTGGATGTGGACTCCAATTGGGAAGATGTGTCTCTCCAGGCACCATTCCCAAAGTTGCACTGCCAGATAAAGCAAGGTCATGGACCTTGTCCCTCCTTGCTTGTTGAGATACGCAACCGCTGTGGTGTTGTCGGATGCAATCTGAACTACATTGCCGCAGAGCAGGGTCACGAAGGAGTGTAGGGCCTGCCATATGGCCAGCAACTCCAGGTAGTTGATATGGTACAGACCATCAGAGTCCCGGAAGCAGCTCCCCAGCCGAGGTTGCTTGCGTCGGTCAGAACTTGAAGAGATGGCTGTGGAGGGTAAAAGTTCTTCCCCATAGCCACGTTGGGCGGTGTTGTCCACCACACCAGCTGGTCCACCAGTTCCGGAGATGGAAACAACCGTTTGGACTGGCTCTCCGTGAGCAGATCGAACTCGTGGAGAAGCCACGATTGTAGGGACCAGAACTTCAACTTGGCATGAGGAATCACTGCCGTGGTTGAGGCCATCAAGCCCTGCAGTCTCTGAGCCTCCTTGGCTCTGATGAAGGGTTTGTTCCTGAAATCGCTTACTCCCTGTGCAATGTCCAGTAAGCGTTTCTGAGGGGCGAAGGCCCTGGTCGCTAGCGAGTCTAGTACCGCTCCAATGTACTCTACTCGCTGTGACGGTTCCAACTTTGATTTGGTAAAGTTGATTCTGAGGCCAAGACTCTCCATGAGGAGTACGGTGAATTCTGTGTCCTGAACGGCGGACGACCTGGTGGGAGAGACTATCAACCAGTCACCGATGTACAGGAAGACCCTGATCCCCTTCTGATGGAGGAAGGCAGCTACCGGAGCCATGCATTTGGTAAAGACCCTCGGTGCTGTGGCCAGACCGAACAGTAGGCAACGGTACTGATACACAGAGTTCCCTATCCTGAAACGAAGGAACCGCCTGTGGTCCTCGAGGATGCTGATGTGAAAGTAAGCGTCCTTGAGGTCTATTACCGTAAACCAGTCCCGTTTGTTGATGAGGGGAAGGACGGTCTGGAGGGTCACCATCTGGAACTTCCTGGTGTGGATGCATTTGTTGAGATGATGCAAGTCCAGAATTGGGCAGAGTCCTCAGTCTTTCTTCTGGACCACGAAGTACCTCGAGTAGAAACCGTTGTCCCAATCGGTCGGTGGTACCCGCTTGATGGCTCCCTTGGAGAGAAGGGTAGACACTTCTTCCAAATGGGGGGACGAGGTGGTGAGACAGTATCTTCCTACCCGAGGCATCTGGTTGAACTCGATGGCATAACCAGCGAACAAGATCTTCAAGACCCACCAGTCATTCGTTATGTCGGACCACACCTGGAGGAAGTTCCGGAGGGAGAGGTATGGAAGATGGAGCAAGAGAGCCTTGGCCGGGGAGACTTCAAACCCGCGATTTGGACTTGCCGCCCATGCGTTTGCCTTGTGTGTAGGGCTGGAAACGCTGCTTGGTGTGCTGCCTCCTCGGCTGGTAGAAACCAGCCCTAGATTGTTCGTTGGATCCGCCCTGTTGTTGAGGGTTGCCACGATAACAGTGGGTGAACGGTTGGAACTTGGGTTTCGCTGGCTGTGAAGGTGTAGCAAGACCCAGGAACTTCGCGGTGGAGTTGGTTTGGCGCAACTCGTTCAACACGTTATCCGTATCCTGGCCAAAGAGGCCCTGTCCGTCAAAAGGGAACTCTTCGATTAATTTCTTCATCGAATCATCGAGAGTGGTCCCTCTGAGCTAAGCGTGGCGCCTCAAAAGAATGGCGGAGAACATATCTTTGGCCACATAGTCATTAATATGTCTTGCCATCCTCATTTGTTGTTTGGCCAGAAAATCCCCTTCTTCAGCCAGCGAGTCGAGTTCTTTCTGGATGTCAGATGGGAGTCTTGCGGCAATGGTCTTAGTCTTCTCCCAAAGATGGGACTGGTAGAGACCCATGGCGGCAGAGTAGTTGGCGGCTCTGAGGAAGAGCGACCCAGTGGCATAAAACTTACGACCCACAGTGTCTAGCTTCTTCCCCTCCAGAGTTGAAGGAACCGGGGACCCACTAACTGCAGTCTTGTGTTGGAAGGCTTTCACAACCAAGGAGTTGGGTAGTGGGTGAGCCTGAAGAAACTCAACGTTTTCGTCCAGGACTTGGTACAACCCATCGAGCCTGGACGAAACGGAGTGGGCAGAAACGGGTTTCTTCCATGGAGGGGAGCATGGTGATATGCACCGGATGGACAGCCTTCTTGTCCAGCTTGGCCGTCATCTGGTCCTCCCCTTCCAGCGGCGACTGGTCAACCCGCAAATTCAGCGCGATGCCCAAACGGGTGAGCATCGCGGTGAGAGACTTCACCACGTGGTGGGTCGACAGCACCAATCGCCTGATCAGGCATCTTCTCTGCGTTGACGTCCCCCTCCTCCTCCTCTGAAGACAAGCTGTAATCATCGGAGGATGAGGGGGGAACTCTCGAAGCCACATCGGGACCGCGCCAGTACGGCCTGGGCGGGTCGATAGGCTGAGCACTCATCATGTCAACGTTCAGACTGTGCCATGATGATATGGCCGGGCCAGCGGAGTGACTGCTCGACCCTTGAGAGGGCGGCGGAGCGGCAGCAGGGCCAGAATCCCTGGGGCTTGCAGTGGTTGGTCCCGGAGCTGCAGGGGCCACAGGAATGGTGGCCTTAAACTGTTCAGTGAACGACTTCGCCATGGCCTCAAACAAGCCCTTGAAGAGGTCCATCTGGGCAGCATCCACACCAGTTGGTTGCAAAGAAACGGCAGGTGGCAAAACGGTGGACGGGATGATAGGTGATGAAACGGTGGCCAAGATGGTGGCTACCGGCTCGTCTATGGTGGGAGTCCGAGGTCTCGGTGAGATGGAAACTTGCCTGGTGGTGAGGTGGCCCCTCTCACAAGGTGGTGATGGAAGTTGCAAGGGGCGAGCTGGAGCTCCAGCCCTGCGGCCCTTGTTAGGCGAGTCGGAGGACAATCTGCCACCCCACGTGGAAGATCCTGGTGAGGGGCATCTAGCAATGGAGAAGGGTGGAGATGGCCTCAGAGACACAGGAGGGTGAGGCGTAGGCGGTAGAGAACGACACTCATCCGACCAGTGCTTTATCTTTTTCTCTCCATTCTTATCCTTCTTTTTCTTTCGAATAAGAAGAGAGGACGATGACTGGAGGGCTTTTCCAGGAGAAGCACTCATCACGGCAGAAGTGGAAGGCGCAGCAGTTGGAGCGAGGGCAAGTTCCATGAGGTGCGCCTTCAGCCTGTTGCTACGGTTTTGAACTGCCAGATGAGTGAAATTCCTGCAGTGCACACAGGTCTGACTTTGGTGCGATTCCCCAAGGCAGAAGAGACACTGACTGTGCCCGTCTGACGCTGGGAATTTCTTCAGACAAGAAGAACACTGCTTAAAGGCTGCAGCCATGAAAAAATTGTTCCGATGGAAGTGGAAAGTTCGAGAAGATGAACAACCCCGAAGGGCCGGCCAGCCGCTACCCCCCTTGAGGGGGAAATGGTGACCGAAGCGAAGAGCGTTGACTAATTCCTCGGAGAAGAAAAAGTACCAGGGTGGCAATCCTGCCCGGAGGACAAGATCGCCGGATTTTTTTTTTTGAAAAATGATGTCTTTTCCAGTGGAATCAATGAAGAAATTGAGCAAGCTCTCAACGATCATCCTGCTGCTGAGGCGGAAAGAAGAGAACTGAGGTAAAATGGCAAACTGGTGCCTAAGGGTCGGCGGTCTTACCGCCAAAACTTTTAGCCAATTAGCCAATCAGCTTTAAAGCCTCCGATCGATGTTCTGCACAGGCGCATAACCCAATAGTGGGGATTCACAAACTATACGAAGAAGAAGTGCTTTTGAGTTCTCCAGAACTTACACTAGGCAAAGACAGGAAGGGTAAATAGTCAAAAATTGGAACAGATGTGGTACTCTTACAACCAGACTGTCAGCGAGGGTAAACAGAAATGTAGAATCCACAAGAGACATCATAACAACATACAGTCTCCCCTCTGTGTTTGTGTGTGTGTGTGTGGGGGGGGGGGGGGGGACATTGCTTGGCTCCTGATAGTTCAGTAGCGGGTCCACACCATTTTTTACTGTTTATCTTCATCCCAAACTTTATACCTTCTTTGCCTAACAAAGCATACTCAAAAACTCATCTTATTTGTAACTGTTTAGCAATCCAACAAAGTTATTACCCAAACCAGAATACTATTCTAATTGATGCAATCAGTTATTTCTTAGGTCCCTGTTAAGAAAAATATATATAAAGTGGAACCTCAGTTAACAAACGGCTCGGTTAACATAAAATTGCATAACAAAAGGAAATCCATAGAAAATAGTGACTCAGTTTACAGAATTTTTCCCGGAATGGATTAATTGGTTTTCAATGCATTCCTTTGGGAAACCACGTTTCAATTAGTGTATTTTGGTTTACAATGCATTCCTATGGGAAATTCGGTTAAAGTAATTTTTGCTATAAGAAATGTCCCGGAGAACGCATTAATTATGTTAACCGAGGTACCACTGTAATCCCTTTTACCCTCTTCATCTGTCCTCATAACACCCAAGGATGAGAGATAACATCCAGCCTAAAGGAGTACTACAGATGGATGATGGGAGATTGTAAACCGAGCATCTAGAGCAGGAGTTCTCAACCTTTTTAAGCCACAGGCCAGGTCATCCTCCCTCAGACAGCTTTGGGGGCCGGATGGTCATTTTGCCCTTCCTCCACCACATGGCACTTCCTGGTGTGGTGGTGGGTCACATGAAATGGTGCCATGTGCCACATCCAGCCCATGGGCCGCAGGTTGAGAATCCCTGATCTAGAGTTCAGGTCCAGCAATATGGTTCTGATTCCACACAGCCTTTCCCTGATAGCCTGAGGAAACACAATGTTTGGCTTCTACATGTTACCCAAATAAGATGAGAATGAGGTTAATCCCTCCACCTCTGACAGTATAAAGCCCTCATTTTTTTTAACCACCTTAGCAGCTCCACTTTAAAAATATTAAGTACATGGGGAGCATTAAAAAGCAAGAATGTGAGGAAATGTTAGGTTACCTACCGTGGATATAGTTCTTTGAGTGGTCCTGTGAGCATTCATACTGATGGGTTTGCTTGCACTCATGCACGATAGACGGTTCTTCCAAGCTTACTTTTCTATTCTAGAAAAGACTCAATCCCAGCACGCCTAGCACCAGCGTACTGACCATCTTCCTCAGTTCCATTTGCATCGCCGTGAAGTAAGGGCAACTCTATAATGACATAAGAGGGGAGGTAGGGTGGGACGTATGAATGCTCACAAGACCACTCGAAGAAACTATGTTTATGGTAGGTAACCTTCTTTGTCATGGTCCATGAACATTCATACTGATGGGTGATTCCCAAGCTTAACGGAGGGCATCATTGTAGAACCGCAGCCAAGACCCTCCGACTGAAGGTTGCATGCTGGGATTGCCTCACGTCCAACCGGTAGTGCCTCACAAAAATGGAGGGTTGAGTCCACGTCGCAGCCTGGCAGATGTCATGGAGAGTGACACCCCTGAGAATGTGATGGAAGTTGAGACAGTTCTGGTAGAGTGGGCACGAGGAGCCACAGGTGGATCCAGTTGTGCCAGTCTGTAAGCAACGGTGATGGTCTCCGCGATCCATTTGGAGAGGTGCTGAGACAACACCGGCAAGCCTTTCCTAAGTCCAGTATGGCAGATCAGAATACATTGAGTCTTTCTGAAGCTTTTAGTCCTGTCCAAATAAAAGGTTAAAGCCCTCTTTACATCTAGTGTGTGTAGTGTTCTTTCCAAGATAGAAATATGGGATGGAAAGAAAGATGGCAGGACAATAGGCTGCTGCAGGTAAAGGACACATCCTGATGGACCAACACTTTGTCAGCAAAGAATTTAGTGTATGGTTGGTCAGATCTGATGGCTGAGAGCTCACTGACCTGTCAGCCTGATGTACTGTAATTGCCAAAAAAAAGGCAGTTTAGTACGTCAGGAGATGCAAAACCATGGTAGCCATAGGCTCGAATGGCTTCTTAGTTAACTGGTCTAATACAAGGGGGAGCGACCACTGAGGGGGTAGTCTATGCACATCTGGGTAGGTGTTGCCTAACACTTTAAGAAATGTATTTCCCTTGAGTCCTTAAAGAAATGCCTAGCTACTGAGTTGTAGGGCTGGTAGGCAACAATGGCTGACAGGTAGACTCTGAGATATGATATAGAAAGACTAGATTGCTTCAGCTTTAAAAGGAATTTGAGGATGGTAGAGAGACGTGGAGACACAGCAGCCTTTCATGCACAGCAGCCTATCAACAGGGCAAACTGTTGGAATTTTGCCCATTTGTATGCATGAACCTTCTGTGTGGAGGGTTTTGTAGAGTCCTAGATAATTTCCATCAGGGTTGGAGAATCCGCCACTCTGTCGATTGAAGGGCTTCGAGATCTGGATGAAAGATCTTGTGAGAGCCCAGAGACATGAGATCCTGGCGTTTGAGTAGCTGTCAATACTCCTGTGTTATATCCCAGAGCATGGGGAACCAGGTTTGTCTGGGCCATTAAGGGGCAATGAGTATGGCATCAACCAGCTGGGACGCCAGTAGGGACACTACCCTGTGAAGCAGGGGAATTGGTGGAAAAGCATAAATCATGCCGAGAGACCAGTCTAGCAGGAATGCATCTTCCAGAGAGGCACTGTCATGTCCTGCTCTGGAGGCAAACAGAGGAACCTTCACATTCAGATGTGTGGCAAAGAGGTCTACTGCTGGGGTCCTCCCCCCAGCAGCGAGTCAGATTCAGACTGCCAAAAGCTCCAGCTGGTTGATGTATAAGTTGTGCTCCTGGGGAAACCATACCCCATTGATGCGCAGATTACCATTGATGCGCAGATTACTGGAGTGGGCACCCCATCCCAGATTGCTAGGCTGCATGGGCTTCTAAGGCTGCTTAACACCTTCCATTTTCTTTTGCTTAGGAGCAGGTGCAGACAAAATGGCCGACTGCACAAAAGACAGAAATCATGTCTATCTACTATTGGTATTTTGCTGTTACAGGAACAGCGCTTAAATGGTGTAGTCATACAAGTCCCCACCACCATAGTGGCGGACGTTAAAACAACAGTCTTAACTTTAGAAAGTCCCACAATAATTAAGTTGAAGTGTGATCCAATCCTACCACTACAGAGTCTGTCGGGCGCAACTACACTGCTCCGAACAGACTCAAGTGGCACTTATTTCAATATCTAAACAACTAAAAAAAAAACTAAAAAAAAACAGTTTTAACTAACTTATAAGAATAACTCTAAAGAACGATTAGAAACGATTCCAATAGTTACAGCATGTGGGAGCCTGAACACGACTGAGCAACGCAGCGGAAAAATGGAACTGAGGAAAATGGGCGGGACGCTGGCGCTAGGCATGCTGGAATTGAGTCTTTTCTAGAATAGAAAAGTAAGCTTGGAATAACTGGCTATCGCACATGCGTGCGAGTAAACCCATCAGTATGGATGCTCATGGACCACGACAAAAAACTATATAGCCACATAATTTTTTATCACATATTCTGCACACATTTCCTTAAAACTGACAGTTTGTTCATTTTAATTCCATGGCAATTCTGACCTCTCAAGGTAAACTCAAGATTATATAATTACTGTACTTAGAGTGCAGGGAATGGACTGTTGTCCCTCCTCAGACAATTATAAAGACATCTTCCTGCCTTCTGCGTAGGCATCAAAATTAACTATGGAAATGTAATGCTGGAAACAGTTCTGAGTGGTCTTGTTTGAGCAGCTAAACTTAGGCCTTCCTCTTCTAAATTGTCAATAAGGGTAAATCAAAGGTGCCAGACAATCAAGGGTGCATTTATCCTTCATCTGATCAATCCATATCTAGACAATATCATATGGGAAACTAGACTAGATTCAGAGAAGAAGTGAAAATTGGGGGAAATGGTAATAATTTAAAATATGCAGATTATCTTACTGGCTTCTTCTTTTGTGTCCCGATCAAACCCTGGACTGCCAAATGAAACCACTTTTGTGGCTTTGTTGTTGGACAAACTTAAACACTCACTGGGACATGTTTCTGGCAGTAATCAGCAGAGCATTAAATGAGCTGGATTCTGTATCTCTCCACATTCACACAGCATGGTGCTGTCTGACAGCAGCCCCCACTTGAGCATGTTGGTGTTGCATTTGGGGACTTCTAACCATCCGCATGTTCAGGGTCCTCCAAGTGACACAGGGGAGGTTGAGAATAGAGGATATAGGGGAGGTCGAGTTCCTCACCTATATCCTCCTTTAATGATGTTCCTTGCCCAATGAGCAACTTCCTCCTTCTTCTAATTTGGTTTTGCTCTTGTGTATTTTTTTAATTTAATTTAATTTAATAGTCATATTTATATATGCCACCCACTCAGGCAGAACCCGACTCAGGGCGGCATTACAACAAGTTCTAAAAACACATAAAAACACTTTAAAAGACCCACATCCCACCCACTTTAAAAGACCCATATCCCACCCACCCATCCCACCCACTATAAAAAGAAGAAGAAGAAGAAGAGAGAGTTCTTAATTGTTTACATAAGCCAGCAGGCGGGGACCGTGTTCCCATTCGGGCCCCACACCTGCCCTGCCAGCCAGGTCTTCAATCCTTTCCTGAAGGGCAGCAATTCTCTTTGAAGTCTTAGATTTTCAAGGACATTTGTTCTTGCTCTTGCCATAAAGCTCTTCCTAGATCTGAGCTTAGTTCTCTTGCTTGGTTCTCTCAATTGTAGAGTGCCTGATACTTATCCAGCAGAGGTTTGATGTTGTCAGTCAGGCCTTGGATGTCCTGGATGCGGCATTCTTTTGGAATACTTTCTCTTGATATTTCTTTCACAAGATGAACAAATTCATTATATTTATCTGGGTGCAGGAGGATCTTCTCCACACTTTTATTCAGTTGCTCTCGAAAATTCACCTTCTTAAAGTTAAAATGTCTGCGAAAAGGCACCTCCTGGGATTTCAATGAAGAATGAATTCACCAAAAGGTGAATTCATTTTAGCAGTCTCACGTCTGGCCTAGACACAGAAGGACTGCAGCATTTACTATGCACACAATGGGTCTGTGTTGAGTGTGTTGGATCAGCTGATCAACAATTTTCATGCACTGTGCTGCTATCTTCTTGCTAAGGAATACGTTGTCCAGATTATACCTCCTCCTCAATCTACCACTGTTAAAGGATACAGGCTATTTTGGATCATGGACAAGTTGAAGGTCATTTTTGGCTGCCCAAAATACAAGTTGTCCACCATCCTCATTGATTTGATGTGATTTATTGGCTTTGTATGCCACCCACTAAACATACGCGAATCATTGATTGGATTATAACCCCAAGCCTCACTGTGCAAATAAAATCGCCAATGACAAATTTTATTTGGTCATAAGTAAAATTGTCCAGGTCATTAAGACTAAAATTTGCTTTTGGTGGCTTAGAGACAGAGGTAGAGAATTTCAGTGTTGTTTGTTTCTGACAGTGCAGCTGATAATTTAATTTAATTTTTGAATTTATGCGCTGCCCACTCAGGCAAGCCCGACTCAGGGCTGCATTACAAAAATCTAAAAAACACAAGCATGAAAATATAAAAACAATTAAAAACAGATAAAAATCACCCAAATAAAAAAAGAAACCCACCCTCTCTTCCTATTTCTAATAAATAAATAAAAAATACTATACTATACTGAGGCCAGGATTAACAAAAATTGCACTCACATACTGGTTATGCAGTCTCCCAATCTCTAGTTCCATTCCAGCCACTTTGGGTCTGTACTTTGCTATCCCCCGATGTGTTTTCTGGAGCAGAAACATGTTATATTTATATTTCCTACACATGTCTGCTAGGAAGATGCTCTTATTACTCGATAAGGTAAAGGTAAAGGTAAAGGTTCCCCTTGCTTGAAAGCCAGTCGTATCCGACTCTAGGGTGCAGTGCGCATCTCTGTTTCTAAGCTGAAGAGCCCAACACTGTCTGCTTCTGCAGACGTTTCCGTGGTCATGTGGCAGGCATGACTAGACACCGGAGCGCACGGAACGCTGTTCCTCGATAGTGCCTCAATATTTATTGAGAGCATTGTTATGGTTGGTCTTGACAAAGATCTTTCTGGTGGATTCATTCTTCAGTACATTTGCTTTGATCTGGTGTTAGAAATATTAGCTGACAAGATTGCTGACCAAGGTATGCCCAATTGTATTCAGAATCTTCTTGGAGGCTCTTTTTGTGTACCCCATCTTATTGGCAGAAAATACTAATGACCTGAAAATACTTTTACAGAAAGTGAAAGAAGTAAGTGCCAAAGCATGACTATAGTTGAACATCAAGAAGACAAAAATCATGACAACAGAAGAACAACACGACTTTAAGGATGATAATAAAGAAATTGAACTAGTAAAAAGATTCTGTATACAGTATGCAGAAATCTGTCATTAGAGACAAAAATTAAGATCTTCCATGTCTAGACAATTTGTGAAAATTCCTTTTCAGTGAGTTCATTCTGCAGTTCCTTTCACCTGACCTAGTGTGAGAAAGATTAGCCAGCAACACAAGGTTGCCCAGTACAAGGGTATGCCTGATTGAGGTTCAAAAATATCACAATCTTCACGGAGCCACACTGCGAAAGCTGGGTAGTAAGGGGAAAAATCTATTTGTTTGAAATGACTGAAGCTGTCTTACTGTGGGAACATCATGAGAAGGACCAGATGGCATCCATCCACGAGTTCTCAGGGAACTTAAAGATGAAACTGCTGATCTCCTAGCCAAAATATATAATCTTTCCCTCAAATCAGGCTTTGTGCCTGATGACTGGAAGGTAGCGAATGTAGCACCAATTTTCAAAAAAGGATCCAGGGGTGATCCAGGAAATTACCGACTGGTCAGTTTGACATGTGTCCCAGGTAAAGTGATGGAAACCACCGTAAAAGATAGAATTAATAGGCACATATAAGAGAAGGCGCTGCTAAAGGAGAGCCAACATGGCTTTTGCAAATCATGCCTCACTAATCTGTTGGAATTTTTTGAGAGCGTCAACAAGCATGTAGATAAGGGGGATCCAGTTGACATTGTTTATCTGGACTTTCAGAAGGCTTTTGACAAGGTCCCACACCAAAGGCTCTTGAATAAACTTACCAGTCATGGAATAAAGGGACAGGTCTTGTCCTGGATCAGCAATTGGCTAAGGGGCAGGAAACAAAGGGTAGCACTAAATGGACACTTCTCCAAGTGGAGGGAAGTAAAGAGTGGGCTTCCCCAAGGTTCAGTACTGGGACCCCTGCTTTTCAACCTCTTCATAAATGATCTAGAAGTAGGAGTAAATAGCAAGGTAGCCAAATTTGCTGACGACACTAAATTATACAGGGTAGTGGAAACTGTGAGAGATTGTGAGGAGCTCCAGAGGGATCTCTTGCCACTGGGGGATTGGGCAAACCAGTGGCAAATGAGCTTCAACATTAGTAAGTGCAGAGTGATGCACGTTGGGGCAAAAAAAACAAACCCAATTACATTTATAAACTGATGAGGTCTGAACTCTCTCTGACAAACCAGGAAAGGGACCTTGGTGTCCTGGTGGACAACTCAATGAAGGTGTCAACCCAGTGTGCCTCAACAGTGAAACAAACAAACTCAATGCTAGGGATCATTAGGAAGGGTACAGAAAATAAGTCAGCAAGTGTCATTTTGCCTCTTTATAAATCTATGGTGAGGAATACTGTGTACAGTTCTGGTCGCCATACCTCCAGAAGGATATTATGGATCTGGAAAAAGTGCAGAGGAGGGCAACCAAAATGATTAGGGGACTGGAACACCTTCCTTACCATCTGAGGCTGCAATGGTTGGGCCTCTTCACTCTTGAACGACGGCGTCTAAGAGGTGACCTGATTGAAGTTTATAAAATCATGCACGGTGTGGACAAAGTAGATAAGGAAAAACTATTTTCCCTATCGCACAACACTAGAACTAGGGGGCACGCCATGAAACTTTTGGGTACTAGTTCTAAAACAAATAAGAGAAAGTACTTTTTCACCCAGAGGATCACTGGTCTATGGAACTCCCTGCCAGAAGAAGTGGTGACAGCTGTCAGTCTTAACAGCTTTAAGAAAGGATTAGACATGGAGGACAAGGGTATCAATGGCTATAATTATGGATACCTAAAGACAATCGGGTTGGAGAGATAGGCAGGATCTCTCTCAATGCCATTTCCAGGGAATCCTAAGCAGGTGAAGGCATCTGCTTGGGAATACCCTGAAGCAAATGGGGAGTCACTGTGTGAGACAGAATGCTGGACTGGATGGGTTGTGGCCTGTTCCAGCAAGGCTGTTCTTATGTTCTAAGGTAATAATGCTGGGAAAGATTAAAGGCAGCTGGAAAAGAGGAAGACAAAATGTGAAATAGATTGCCTTCCTAAAGGAAGCTACAGGCTTGAATTTGCAAGAGTTGAGCAGGACTGTCAAGGACAAGACATTTTGGAGAGCACTGATCCATAGCATCGCCATATATGTTAGAGATGGCACATAAGAACAACAATTCACAGGTTACAAGGTTTTAAAATGCTTTGCACATACTTGTTAAAAAATTTAAATAAACAGAAGCAGGTTTATGGATTGCAACCGAGATGTTCTTAGTATTAAATTGATTTTTAAAAGTGTTGCAAAAGAACACCACAACTTTAGCCAAGAAATTTGAAGTACAACCCTACCCTTCTAAAACTAATTGACACCCCCAGGCCAGTGAATCCTCCCCACTAATGACTCAAGTGGCTAAGACGTTGACTGGGAGGCGGAAGGTCAGCAGTTCGATTCCTGAGTACTGCAGGACGGAATGAGCTCCTGTCTTTGTCCTAGCAGTTCGAAAGCAAGAAATTGCAAGTAGATAAATAGGGACCACTTTGGTGGGAAGGTAACACAGCGTTCTGTATGCTCCGGTGTCCAGCCATGCCTGCCACAAGACCACGGAAACCTCTGCAGAAGCAGACAATGCTGGCTCTTCGGCTTTGAAACAAAGATGACTGGCTTTCGAGCAAGGGAAACCTTTACCTAATCATACATTACGGTAATAAAGGTAAAAGTTGCTCTTGCTCGAAAGCCAGTCTGTCCAACTCTAGGGTTCAGTGCTCATCTCTGTTGAGGTTGGGCAAAATCATGTACTATTTCGGTCTCTGTACTTGCCATAGATCTTTTTTTTTTTTTGTGGAGGGAGAGAATTTGCTAAAACTCCAGGAACTGCAAAGCACATTTTAAATAGCAGCACCAGGAGACCCCTCTCTTTCCAAAATGAGGAGTGGAGGTTCAGACATGTCTGGTTTTTTTTTTGGGTGGTTAGCCGTCTGCGTAGCGATACGAGGTGCTGCAGGAAACTCTAAGCACAAGGACTTCTGCACATGCTCAGAGGCACTCGGGTTCCTTCGTCGGTCGGTGCGCCCTGCTAGAAATTCTTCCCGACGGGACGGCTCAGCCAGCCCCCCCCCCCTCCCCACACACACACACACACACCTGCCGATCCTAGGCGAGAAGCATCGGGGGGAAGAGGCGCCCCTCTAAATAAATGGCCCCCGGCCCGACTCACTCACCCAGCAGAACGGCGTTGAACGCCTTCGGAGGCCTCCGCTTCTCCTGCCGCAGCCGCCGGTCGATCTCCTCCAAGCTGACCCGCAGGCTCGCCCTCTCTTCCGCGGACAGACAACAGGGAGGACTGCTGCGCACCCATGCTCGAGGGCGGCCGGTAACCCAGGCAGCCAAGCCGAGCCAGTCGCCCCTGCCTCCCCCAACGGAGACCCTGGCCTGAAGGGTGACAGTGCCACAGACAGAGGAAGCGAGCCTCGACGTTTCGGGACCCCCGGCCAGCCTTTTTCGCCCGTCGAAAGGCAACTGGTGGTGGTGCTGCTACGCAGCAGCGCAATCGAGCGGAGAGACAGGGGTAGGGGCAGCGCAGCAGCAGCACCGCAGCGGAGCCCCACCCAGTAGGCTAGGCGCCCACTCTGCTCCTGCTCCCCCCCGCCGCCGCCGTTGCCAGCCTGTACGGTAATGTAATTTGGCCCTCCGTACGATGTACGACTACCGTACGGAGATGTACGGTAATTTTCAGTAATTTTTGAAAAATAATAATTAAAAAAAGATTATTTCCGGTTCCAATTTTTGAAAAACAATAAAAAAATTATTTCCGGTTCCAATTTTTGAAAAATAATAAAAAAGATTATTTCCGGTTCCGTCCTGGGTCAAAATGAAAAGAAAAAAAACAATTACTTCCATTTTCTTTCCTCATAAATATTAGAAGAATGCTTGCCCAGGCTCCACCCAGTATGCACACGCAGAAATGGGTCTGCGCATGCGCAAACCCTGTACGGTAATGTACGGTAATTTTTGCGCAGCCCATATGGTAATGTATGGTTTCCAAGTTGGCAAGGGGGGGGGGGCTGGTTTCATGAGGACTAGCTTTATTATATCAGAGAATAAACAAAACAAAGGTAAAGGCGTCCCTCCCTTGCTCTAAAGCCCGTCATGTCCGGCTCAAGGAGGTTGGTGCTTATCTCCATTTACAGCCAAAGATGCAGCTGTCGTCTGAATCTGCAGACATTTCACGTGGCAGGCATGTCTAGACGCCAGAACGCAAGGAACACTTACCTTTCCCGCCAAAGAGGTACCTACTTATCTAGGTGCAAATTCTTGCTTTCAAACCACTAGGTCGGCAGCACTCGGGTCTCAAACTACCGACCTGCCAACTTCCCAGTCATCAAGCGCGGCAGCTTTTAACCACTGAGCCGCCACCACTGCCCTACAAAATAGTTCGTAGATGGATGCAAAATAAACATTGTGGCATTGCACATTTGCTAATGAGTTTACCCTTCAGACCTAGCACCTATTGTCTTGACCATGCTGTGTGAAAGTAGACAATGGTCTGAGTGAACCCAGCGGAGCACCAAGTCCTTCCTTTGTTCTGTGAGGTTATGAATGAGAGTCACTGACCATCCTTTTGAAGTGTGCTCTGTAAAGGTGGTGTGGGAAATTGCAGCATATAACCGGTGCGCTGTGGTGTATCAAACTTAATAATGTCCCAGAAACCCTTGTCTAATATTCAAACCTTTGAGATGGGTGTCCAGCATACGTATCTATTTTATCTCTTCTGTCTCTCAGGCAAATAAATAAGAGGGAAAATTTAAGGGTCATGTCTCTCAGAAGCACCACCAGCTCCCCACTCCCAGTCAGAGTAGTCGGTGATTATGTTACCTTGTGTATTCTGGGAGTTGTAGTCCAAGAAGTAACCTTCCTCAAGGTCTGGCCAAGGCAACAGATCCTTAACAGTTCTTGGCCTACATCAGACACTAAGATAAAACAAGATTCCTCCAGGGTTACTTCTGTCAACTGGTTGCTCCTTCTAGGCTTCTTCCTATATTTCTTCCCTATAACTTGGAATATATGACCTGCCAAGTTTCAGGACAGCAGCTCCATCTACCCAAGCCAGGATAGATCTGGGTAAGGAATGATGGGGGTGAGTGGGTATAATATCTGGAGTTTCCCCAGCCTTTGATTCTGGGAATTCTGCAGGTTTTCTTTTTTTTTGCTTTTTGAATCATAGTCCTATCCAAGGCCAAAAAAGTGTCTCCAACAGGCACCCACATTCCTAGTCATTATATCTCAAAAACAAAGAAACAAACAAACCAACCACCTTCCCTCCCCACCAGTGAAATAAAGAGCCAGGACATATGTGATATTGGTCTAAAGGCTTGGGCCACCATTTTATTTAAGAATTCAATTAAATGTAACGCTAACCTGCAGTGGGGCCTGTACCAGATACCAGAGCAGAGGAAACTAATCTGCCCCTCTCTCTACCAGATGGGTGATCCTTGCCCTTGCGTATAGCTGATCCTTGTTAGCTACTGCCTGGGACAGTTGCTGGTCAGGGAGACCCCTTTGAGGCCATTTCCAACTCTTTGCTTGAATGGCTATTACCCCAAAGATGTCCCATGGTATGCTCTGGATGCCCAACTGATTTGCACTAATCATGCCAGGCAATCAGTGCCACCTCGTCTGCTTTGCTTATCGAACAGGTGCGCCTAGTAAAAGTTTCTCCAAAGCATCAGGCCTATGTTTTGTCTTGTTCTCCAGGCCTGGAATGTGTGTTAGCGTCAACATCCCAAGCTTGGGAACAACACAACTGTGTTATGGGAACCAGGGAGTGTTTACTTAAACCCTGGATTCTGATTGGCCATATGCTAATTCAGAGGGCCAAACTCATGTCCTATTCTATAGACGCATGGGCTTGGAAGTTAGTGCGAGTTTGGGATTTGAGAGTGACATCTCAGGAAGGGAGTCCTTACTCCACCCAATCTTAATCATGATTACTTAGTCAGATTTTCCTTCTTTTATGGGCGAAGGCCTGAGTGTGAATATCCCTGTGTGTATTTTTGATTATTTTTTGCTTTGTTGATTCATCTGTATCCTGAAACCAACAGATGGACTGTAACTTTTTCTTCATGCTTCAAGATCAATAAACAAACTTTTCTTCATCACAACGTCTGTTTATTGGAAGAGGGGGTAAGACAAGAGTACTGTATAGCCACTTACATGCCACACGCTACCTTAATCATAAATAACTACTCTCCATAGGGTGTCTGGGCTCTTTACTTCTTAGATAAGTCCCAGGTTGCTGCAAGGCAATTGCAGGGTGAGGTGCTGGTGACCAGAACTCGGAGTTTTGGGTGTCCCAGGGGAGTTAGCCGTTAAAGTAAACTCCGGTGGAACAGGAGAGGCCTGAAGCAAGGGTCTAGCCGAAGCCAGTATAGCCTCATACAGTGTGATGGCGAGGCTCAGAGCAATGGTAAGACAGAAGGAACCCAACAGGTTCAAATGGTGGCAGTGGCTAACAGAAAGAAATTTAGGGATAACCTAGAATATTCAAACTTAACTTTCATGTAAATGACAATATAATTGTAAATATTAGTCTTCTTTTGGTACTGTATATATCTGATGGTGAACCTTTTAGAGACTGAGTGCCCAAACTACAACCCAAAACCCACTTATTTATCGCAAAGTGCCAACACAGCAACAGGAAGGAAACACTCCCATTGGGCTGCTGGGCAGAGGGGCAGGGAATACTTTGTGCTGGAGGGAGGGAGGAAATACTTCCATTGGGCTGCTGGGCAGAGGGGTGTTGTGAACTCTGTGCTGGAGGAGGAAGCGCTCCCATTGGGCTGCTTGGCAGAGGGGCAGGGCAAACTCTGTACTGGGGTGCTGTTATAGAAGGTATATATTTTTCACAAGGACTATATATGTAAATATGTTTTCTGATATGTAACTATATTTTTTGAAGTTTTTCAAAGTGTTTTCAATTTTATATAGTTGACTTTGACAGGTGGTAATATAAAGGTACTGTAGTAAGATTTTTATGAATAAAAAAGTTTTCTTAAAAAGGTTTCCTAACTCTAACCCTAAACCTAATCTTAACTGTAACCTGAGCCCAAACCCTGAACCAAACTCATTCACCAGGAGTCTCAAAATTAAATATTTGTATTCTAAGGTCCATTGAGCAATGCTTCTAACACAATTTTTCTTACATAATGCATCTTTTTTTTTCTTTGATGTCTGCTGCTTTCACAGGGATCACTTGTTCTGTTTTCTTTTTGTTTGGCCCCCGATGCCAATTCATCCTGCCCCTGATGCCCTTGCTGCTCCCAGAAGCGGAAGTAAAATGTGCACTGCGCATGCGCAGGACATTGCTAAATGCATTCTGCACGTGCATGGCACACGTTTTACTTCTGCTTCTGGGTGGGAGGAACCACGTGACTGGCCTGGAGGTGTGGTCAGGCCCACGGCCTGAAAACGTTGAGCATTACTGTTCCAGGGGCTGTGTAGATAGCTGTCATTAGATTTGTAACCCACCTACCCTTCAAAGGTTAACAATTATGTAGTGAGAGATCCAAAGAAAACAATGGAGAAGTTTGAATATTGTTGAAGATTTCTATCAAAATTTTCTATTTTTATTTTCCCCCTGTTTACATATGATTTCTGTTATTATTATTATTATTATTATTATTATTATTATTATTATTATTATTATTATTATTTGCATTTATACCCCGCCCACCTGGGAGATTCTTCCACTCTGGGCAGCTAACAGCACATTTTTAAAATCTATACAATAAGAAATTAAACAAAAAGAATAAACAAACTGAATAAAGTACAAGCAAAAAAAAAACCAAAAATAATAACACCACTGCCCCCAATCTATATCTTCTATCTATATATACCTAAAGCAAAGGTGTGGGTTCAGTGTCCAGAATGGACTGCTGCACCCCTTGACCAAACCCCATGAGATTCAGCACACACGTACCTTGCGCACGTGAGTAAGTCACTGTCGTGGTCCCGAAGCCTATGGGAGGTTGCCCCCTAAATTGATCTGCAAAGGGGGGTATATTCGACAGGAGTGTTTGTGTCTGCCCCAGTGCTAGGTAGGCCAAACCGGGGGGGGGGGGATTGTGATGTCATCACTAAGGTCACATCACAGGCCCACCCCAGGCCAGTGGGTTTCCCGGGCAACACTGGCACTTAGCTAGCCAGGTTAGAACTACCCAGACGAAGCCGGGTATCCCCACTAGTTAAAAATAACCATCAGCAAAGAACACATCTTGGCAACAGAAAGTCAATAAAAGCCTATTGTTCAGCCTTTCACAGTATATCCTTAAAAGCCTCTTTATAGAGGAACAATCTTAGTTGTTTTTAAAATACTGTATAGGTAGAGATGGAGCCTGGCGCATCTCAACAGGAAGAGAATTCCACAAAGTTGGTGCCGTCACCGAGAAGACTCTTCTCCAAGTCACAGCCTTTCTCGCTAATCTTGGGGTTGGCACCTGGAGCTGCACCATCTTCAAGGATGTATAATACCCATTTTTTAAAAACACACAGGGAATTTATTGATCTTTCAATTTTTGGACTGATTCATATCAGGACTAGTTGGTTAGTTAGTTCATACTGAATGGATTATACAGATTGCACTTTCTTTTGAAATTATATGGTTGCACTCTGAAAGCATTTTACAATTCTTCATTAAAATGCATTATTTTTGTTATTTAATTAGTCCTGTTGTATTTCATATTAGGCAACTATTGTTAAGATTTAACATTCGGTTTATTTGAAGATATTCTTCTATGTCAATTTTTGTTCCACATGCAACAGAAAATTTTTATTACTGGTATTTTCATATAACTTTCTTATTTTCCAGTGGTCCACCCTGTTTAGGAAAATTTCTCTCTTGAAACATAGGCTCTATGCCCATAGATAGGGACTGCAGTGGCTCAAGTGGCTAAAACACTGACTGGAAAGTGGGAGGTCAGCAATTTGATTCCCGAGTACTGCAGGATGGAATGAGTTCCTGTCTTTGTCCCAGCTCCTGCCAACCAAGCAGTTCGAAAGCAAGAAATTTCAAGTAGATAAACAGGGACCACTTCAGTGGAAAGGTAATCAGCATTCTGTGCAGTCCGGTATTGAGGCATGCCTGCCACGTGTCCATGTAAACGTCTGCAGAAGCAACATTGCTGGCTCTTTGGCTTTGAAACAGAGGTGAGCACTGAACCCTCGAGTCAGACATGACTGGCTTTCAAGCAAGGGAAACCTTTACCTTTACTGTGCCCATAGATAAACAGGTTTATCTGCAGTTCATTATGGGAGACATTATATATCCATTGCACCTATGCTGTCAGTGACATTTCCTATACAACATGAATCACAGGAAAACTAGTATCCAGTCAATTCTGGTTAAAGCTCTACTTGGTTATGCTTTAAAAATTGGCCTGCTTTAATTCAAGATTGGTGTTGGCTTCTAATAGTATTCTCATTTTACAGGATAAAAGTGTTACTCTTTTTTTAAACTTGCTAACCTGTATCTTGTGGCAACCAATTTCCTTAAAAGGCATAGGCTCTGAGAAAATTCACAGTGGCCTAGTCAATTTGACAGTAGTAGTAGTAGTAGTAGTAGTAGTAGTAGTAGTAATCAAAAGCTAGTCATATTTTAAATACATATCTTTGAATCAACGTTTATTTTCAATTCTGGCAGGAAAAAAATTAAAACAATGTGAATCAACACAGCATGTTCCCATGTTTGCACAGAAAATTACTAGAGTTAAATATGAGGCAGTACCATTAAAGTGTCTTACAAAATTACTTTTCAAAATCTGTAGACTCAACTGAACTTTGTAAATGGCAATGTTTTCATAATAACTAAGGAAAGGGATGCAGCTCGGTAATAGAACACATATTTTGTATCCAGAAAATCTCAAAATCAATACTTGATACCACCAAGTGAGTGGTGAGGAGGGAGGAACTCCTGAGCAAAAGAGGATGTGGGATGTATGTGTGCACTTGTTTTCAACATCCTTTTAGCCGTGTTCTTGGTTTCAAGTGTAACAAATGAAGAGATTATTTTGCTTGGTTTATATGGTTAGTATTTTCGTGGCTTTATCTATTGTACACCACCCAGAGTGGGAAAACATCCCAGATGGGCGTTATTGAAAATAAATAAATAAATGGCCTATACTGCCCAGCTTGCTTCTGTACCTGCTTCTGTATCACCGACAATGCAGCTACTGTACATTGACAAATTATGTCGGGAAAGCTTGTGATTGGGACAATCTGGTTTGTATTATTTTCTGTTGATTAAAGTCAATGAGAATCAGTCTGGAATCCCCTTAAAGGTAAAGGTTTCCCTTGCTCGAAAGCCAGTCGTATCCGACTCTAGGGTGCAGTGCTCATCTCTGTTTCTAAGCCGAAGAGCCAGCGCTGTCTGCTTCTGCAGACGTTTCCGTGGTCATGTGGCAGGCATGACTAGACACCGGAGCGCACGGAACGCTGTTACCTTCCCACCGAAGTGGTCCCTATTTATCTACTTGCAATTCTTGCTTTCGAACTGCTAGGTTGGCAGGAGCTGGGATGAAGATGGGAGCTGCATGCATATTGATGCATGCATATTTTTCTCCTCTGCAGCTGGGACTTCTACTTTTTGGGAATCAAATGGTTTTGCATTGGTTCAGGTGATGTGATCATGTTTCCATTGTATTTAAAGCCATTCCAGACAGCTCCAGTAACCGAGAGAGACAAGGTAGAGGGAAACTTGCATTTTTTATCTTCATCTGGTGTCTGCGTCCTCTTTTCTATCCCCTTAATTTTCTGTTGCACTTTTTCCCTCGAAGATGCTGGAAGGGAAGAGGAAAACCAGCAGACCCAGGCACCAGGAAAGAATGCAGATGATGAACACGTTGCATACAGGGCTAATTTCCTCCTTCCTCTTTGCTGACTCCTTATGCTTTGCTAAAGCTAATCAACCCAGGGAAATGCGACTTCCCAGTAGATCCATTTGAATTATAGTTACATTCTGTATTAGTCTGAAGGGATTCAGGCCATTCCAGATCTGATACAAACCCAATGTGTATCAATCTTACCAGGATGAACTCACCAATTCCTTTGGATTATAACTTGGCTTTAATAAAAGAAGTGACTAGCAAATAAGTGCCATTAAGAAAACTAAGGAAAAAAATAACATGACGCTAACTCACAAAACCATGATTCAGCAAGCGTAACTTATACCATATAGTATGCAGCCAAAGGTGGTCAGCCACGTAAGCCACAACATGATTTATCAACGTGTGTTTTGCAGCACATCTTAAATCAAAGGTCAAGGCCATCTGAAGGGACCTTGACTCCATGGTTAATATAGTGGTTCTGGTTGAAACGTCTAATGCACCATCTGGTCTTGTGTTGTGCGGGATCAGTTTCAACTGGTAGCATCTTGCACATTGTAGAGCTGCCACCTCTCCATTAGACTCTTCCTCTTCTTGGCTAGTAAAATCTGCCAAACCAGCGGTTCTGGAATGGGCCTTTCAGAGAAACAATTCTTCACTGCAAGAGGGCAATATTCTCTCTTGCTTAAAGAAATTATTCAGCCAGTTCCAAAAAAGATGAACATGGCGACTGGTATGTAAACAATTTACCATTAATGGGCAAAGTGATTGACAAGGGTGGCAGCAAACCAACTACAGGTATCCTTGGCTCAAATCAACTGCCTGGATCTATTCCAGTTGGGGTTTAGGCTCTGACACGGCATTGAGCTACACTGATCACCTGCACAATGACTTTATCCAGGAAGTCATGGTGCTCCTGGATATCTCAGCAGCTTTTGACACTGTTGAACATGGCATCCTTTTAGAGAGGCTTTCATGATTGGGAACTGGAGGCCTTGTATTGCAATGGCTCCAATCCTTTGTTGACATCCGCTCTTAAATGGTTCTACTAGGACGGTTGGTTCATCTCTGTGAATACTCCATTGTGAAGAACCTCAATCATCTCCCCAATGTTATTTAAAATCTATGTAAAACTGCTTGGGGGAGGGGGTCATTCAGAGACTTGGAGTTTGTTGACATCAGTATACCAATGATACACAACTCTCCTTTACATTTTTTTGCAGAGGATGCAGTCCAGTGCCTTGGGGACTTTCTGACCTTGATAAAGGAATGGACAAGGGCAAACTAGTTAAAATTGAATCGTGGCAAGATGGAGGTCCTGCTGTTGGGAGCTATCTGCCCAACTGGGGAGCCTGATCCCTACATTGGATAGAGTTGTCCTTCCACTGAGGGACTGGGTTTGCAGCTGAAGTGGTACCTGTTTATCTACTTGCAACTTCTTGCTTTTGAACTGCTAGGTTAGCAAGAGCTGGGACAGATGACGGGTGCTCACTCCATCACACAGTATCGCTTCTTGGAATGGGTCATCAAACTCAGTGTCTTAACTACTAAGCCACTACGGCTCTCACGCAAACTCTTAAATGTTTTTTTAATTATTAAACATTAATACTAAATGTGGTTTTTAACATAAATATCCTCTTTCCCCTAAGAAACCTGATGTGACATGCAACTTTTAATAGATTTCTTTTCATAAATTACATTTTACAGTTCTTATTAAAAATGTTAACATAAGGAGTGTTTTTGGAACTTCTAGTAAAAGGAAATGGGACCTAAAATGGAATGACCACTCCCTTCAATATACTGCATTTCTCACAGTTTTCGACTCTTACCAGTTATTTCTTTAAGGCTGGAGACCCCTCACTTAAGACTTAGTATGGGAACCCCTAGCCAGCATGACTAATCATAAGGGACTGAGTAGCCCAAAGCATCTTGGAAGACAAAGGTTCCTCACTTCCACATGGGGAAATATATTCTGGAATCGGCTTTTTCTACTATCGTCATGCTGTGCATTTTAAGCTCTTAAGAAGATAGCTGTTATACCTTTAGCTGTCATACCTTTACTGGACCAACTGCAGATTCAAAAAGAAAAATGTGAGTAGCTATACAATATGATCCTCTCATCCTACTGAGTCCTGGAGAAAGAAAATATATTTATCCTTACTTTAGGCTTGTGACCTGCTCCATTCTAATGCTTCAGTTCTCGTCTCTAAATGTTCATGGAGTAAATGTCTCTGAATTCAATGAAGCTTGCTTCTGAGTATGCATGTACAGAATCATACTCTTGCTGTGGTTTAATGTACCTTAACAGTTCAAAGTAATGTTTATTAACAGTATGAACGAGAAAATGTCTACTGTAAAAAAGAGGGTAGAAATATTTGAGCTGCTACAAATAACCAGAAAATGTGGAGTGTATCCAGTTTAGATAAAGTACTACAGTATAGAGTAATCACTGGAATAAAAGTATTTATTCCAAAATTATAATAAAAAGGCATTTAAGGAGAACAACAAGCCAAAAGTACTTCAAGAGATGCAAATGTAAAGGAATGAAGATATTGGAGTACAAAAGTATGGCCTCAAATGCTGTATTTTTAACTAGCAAGGTCATCTGGGGAAGTTATTTATACAACATTAACTCTCCCCAAAAACTTGTAATCCCCCCCATTATCAATGATACATGCATTTGAAGGACATTAAGAACAAGTGCAATTTATAAAATACTGTTAAATGTATAAATCCCTCCTGCTATACAGGTCCTGTAAGAACAACTCCCAAGTTGGTGGCATAAAGAAATCACAAAGTGAATCTTACAAGTAACCTTTGGAGAGAAAATATTTCTGTACAGCCAATTATTTCTGCAACCTAACATTTTAATTCTTTTTGATAAGCTATTTAAACATGTTCTTCCTTTCCTTTTTGGAAAAACAAATCACACAACATAACAGAAGTAATAGTGACCCATCTTCTTGAGAACAGGCATACTAACAGTTAATGAAACCACATGTTGAACTGGCCATCAAATGACCCACACATAGCAATAGGTAAAAAGAATGTGTCGTGTCCCCCCACCCCACCCCCCACACACAGCATAGAGAATTTGTTCGAATCACCTGGTAACTTTGCAGTCATTAGAGGTCTAATGTACACATGGGTTCCTTTGGCTAGTGTGATTTCTGGGTGACCTCAATGGATGGAACGAAACTGGAAAAATTTCCCAAGCCTGTTGAATTAATTTAGTAAGATGAGATCCATAAAAAAAAGTTGCAAGTCTGCACCAGAGCTCTGGAGCAGAGGTCAACTTGCCTTGGTGAAAAGTATGTGAAATAATTTCTGAATTAACTTAAGGCTACATGTAGAAAAGAAAATATGCATTTCATGCACACTGAGATGTACAAATGTAAGTTTGAAAGACTGATTTACAAAAGTCAATATCTGAATGCTGCAGTTAGCCATGAGCAACACAGTGGACATTATAGTGGAGCTCCAATATACAAGCTGATTATATGATTAGATTTTTTTGCTGAAGTGATCTTTGGTAGGCCATGTTAACACACTAAGGACACAGCACTAGCTAAATGAAATATTGTTGTAGCTGGCATGAAACAATACTTTAGTAAAGTAAAAAGTTTCGAGAAGGGCAGCACATCATTACAATTTATTTGGGTACATTTTATTGTTATTCTTTCCGTGTGTGTAACATTGTTGTTTTTCTACCATTTCTGTCTTTTGTGAAGAATGCAAAACAACTGAGAAAGATCAATGAACGGCTAAGTCAAAAGTCATCTGTGCACCTCACCACTTAAAGGTTGGGAGAGCCTAGTAGCCTTCTACTATTATGCAGAGATCTTCCCCTCCTCTTCTTTACCAACCTTGCGATCATTTCAGATATTTTTTTTCTGCGTAAAAAAAATCCTGCATCAAATTTAACTTTTGAGATGGGAAAATATATTAATGTGGTGGCTTAACTAAAAAGAAACATTATCAGTCAGCTTTGGCAAAGGTACAAATGTTATTCATCTGTTACTCTGTTCTGGCTCTATTAAGATACCCATGTCTGGGCTTAAAAAACTGTAAGGCATAGCAGAAAGGAAACAACAAATTCCCATGCACATTGTGAGCGGGAACAGGAGTGTCCTCCTTTAAAAGCACTGTGAAGAATTGGTGCATGGCAATGCTGTGGTGGCAAATTCTACAGAAAATTACCATCACACATCAAAAATCAATGAACTGAATGTTATACAAATGGTGCAATCTCCAGCTTCACTGTCTCAAAGTGATATGACTTAACTAAACTTTGATACTTTGTTAAAAGTCTAAAATTCTTTCAACCTTCCTAATAAATAAACCTACCTCATCTTTACACTTTTCTGTTCTTCCCTCACTGTAACTCTTTTTAAAAAGAATACACTTAAACGGGGATGGCCAAGAAACATTCCCTGTTTAACAGAAAACATATTGCCATGTACTGTACCTCTAAATCTCAAGCCGGTACAGAAACCTGGGACAGGGCAGAAGTTAACAGGCTCCACAACCTCAAATCTGTTTCAAGACCACTAATGCACAGCTCACCACACAAATGTGAAAGACCTGTATTCAAATTTAACTCATCCTATAAGAAGGTAATGTTTCATGTTGGGCTCAAATGAACAAATAAAGCCACCAGCTCAATCTGTAGTCACATTCGTATGGGTCGGACACTTTCCAGTAAGAATCTTCTGTAGGCCTGTTGAACAGGTTTGTTATGACTGATGTTACTGGTGATGCTTGGTTTGTCATAGCATATGGGTCTCGGAGACATAGTTCCCGCAATAATGACCTGCCTAATTATATTACTTTGATGAAAATACAGTTTAAAACTGCCAATACAATGTATGATATATAGTAATGCAGGAGCCTTATTCAAGTTCTGTGAAATAATAATAATCCTTTCATGTTAGAAATTATTCTGGGTTGAAAGGATTTTTGCAGAAGAAACTCCGCTCAGGGAACTTCCAAACAAGGCTCTTTTCATGTCCCCAAGAGCTAGGACAGAGATGGGCGCTCAATCCGTCATGCAGTACCTGGTTCTCAAACTGCCAACTTGCCAGCCTTTCAGCTAGCTAACAAGGCGAGCTTATTAACCACTGAGCCACCACAGCTCCTTTCTGTGAAATGAATGTCATAAACAACAATTATGTTTTATTATCTCCTGCCTTTAAACTGTAGGTAAGGACTAAAGTTTCTCTTCAGTCCCACTCTGCCCATTTTAGTGGCACGTTTCATTTTCTGTGGCATAGCGTTTGTTAGCTCTGTAACAAACAACCGTGAGTCTCCTAGAAACGTGTCAGCAGCAGCGCTGTTGAATTTAAAGCAAGGGGAAGCCTGTCAAATATTACTCAGACGAATTTGACAAAGCAAATTTAGGAGTGTGACATATTTAAGGAAGTCCAGTCCTCAAACAATATTTGCACAATATGTTAAGACAGCTGCTGAAATTGTATAAAAAGTCATCTTCCACAAAGGACATTTTTTACATTTCAACCTTCTGTCAAATGTGCTCAGTATTTCAAAGGGGGGAAAACCTGGCAATGTGTGAGGTGACACAAAATTGGATCCAAAACAAATATTTTCTGAGGTAAAATAACTTATTGTCACATTGTTGTAATCTTGGGGCCTCTTTTTATGAACAGGTTCAGAATACATTTTCATCAACATGCATAAATAGGCAAAAAATCATATGCTAGTAACATTGCTTTTGACCAGCTAGAAGAGCTATGAAAACATTCCCAAGATGAGGTATCAATCTTTATAAAATGATGGAAGAGCTGGTGGTATAAAAAACAAAGAGTTTGTGACAAAGCCCACACGAAATGATAATAGTCGTAAATTAACCTTCCTTTTTCTTGGCCAAGAAACAATCCAGCAGAGTACAGTGGAACCTCGCTTAACAAATTTAATGTGTTCTCTGGGACCTTTTGTACTACGAAAAAATTATAAAGTAAATTTCCCATAGGAATGCATTGAAAACCAACATGTTAACCAAAATGCGTTTTCCCATAGGAATGCATTGAAAACCATTTAATCCGTGTTCCAAAAAATTGTTAACTGAGCCACTATTTTCTATGGATTTCCTTTTGTTATGCGATTTTTGTGTTAAGTGAACCATTTGTTAAGCGAGGTTCCACTGAATGTAGTGTAAACTACAACAAAAGATGTGCTCAACCTCAGAACAAAAACTTTTGAAAACTCAAATGGAAAAGCCAATTTCTGTGTGTATATTTGTATGCACACACACACTTACATGTATTTTCAGTGCACTCCTAGTAATCAAGGTTGTGCAAATAATTTTACACAGCATGAAGCTAGTACCGCTCTGCGCTATATAATTCGTTTTGTAAATAAAATTAAAAAAAACCTTAGTCAGAAATAAACTGACAAAAATTTACATTCTTCTTTCTTAAAAAAGTAAATAAAATAACATTATTAAATTGTGAATTATCTATAAAACATATATTAACAATCACATAGATACATATCAATACAGCACATTCAATCTGCCCAAAACTAATGATTATAAAGCCAATATGGATGCTGATATATATCTATCTATATATATATATGCGCTATAACCATTGTACATATATATATGTACAATGATTATATTGTATATACAATGATTATAGCATTCAAAACTGCACTATACCTACAACCATTTTTAAAATTACAAGATGTTTTATGACAAAATGTAAGTTGAACTTTTCATTTATTTTAATTAAAAGGGTTGGGAGAAACAGTATCTCATTAATATTTATTGACCATCCAGCAAGCACTGCTGTGGTTCTACTCATGCTCATTAACATAGGATTCCCATGCCAGGACACTGACATTAACACTCAGTTGATGTCGCCCACTGTTAAAGTCTGTCACCAAATCAACAAAGCGATCATACTTTCTCCCTCTGCCACAACTATTATGGCTACCTAAGTGCTGCAACATAACATTTATGAAAATTACTCCAATTCACAAATGATCCTCTCTATTCTTCATACATAACTCTGCAACTTGACAACAATCTTATTTACAGGGTTGTTGTACACAAAACTTAAAAAATGATATTTTCAGTCCAAGAAGCAAAAAAGAGATGCTCATCAAGGCATGTGGTCTTTTCCCCAAATTTTATTGTTAAAACCTTGTGTACTTATAGTGCAATCTTATGCATGTCTACTTAGAAGAAATTCCGACTTAGTTCAATAGAACTTACTCCCAGGTAAATGTGCATAGGACTGCAACCTTACAATATGATTTATTCAGCCATTTCATATATAGTAAAAACTCTCCAGAAATGATCCCATTTTGAAATCTCCATCTCCATTAATTAAAGAACAATACCAAGAATGTTTTATTTCAAGCTTACATTTTTCAATTAAAGGTGCATTAAGAAAGAGAGGAAAATCCACTGTGCAATCCTATGTCATCTTCAAGAAATGTAAAGCTTACTTTGACTTAGTAGACCATATGCATGCGTGTATGTAGCACCGAATAACATTTTCAGTTATACTGATGTTTGTTTTGGGGTTGTGTTTTTTTTGGTATTGAGAATGGAATGCTTCCTAATACAAAGAGGGAAGAGAAAGTATGAAATCTAGCTGTTCAAACATCTGGCAATTGTCTGGAACAAATTCTGAACAGATTAACTTGGCCTTTTAAATCAATTATCTTACAGTTCAAAGTCAATGCTTTTATTTTAAAAACATATTTGGCAACATGAAACCTTTAAAACAATAAAACAGGTCTGAAATTATAGTGAGAAATCTAAATGTTATGATTATTATTATTAAAAAAATACTAATTCCAGGCTATTGTAGTGTCCATGACATGTTTTTTTGGCATTTGTGGTAAGGAAAAAAAAATCATTTCTGGAAAAGAAAAAAATGTAATGGCACATGGCAATTAAAAAAACATAAGGCTACCCTACTTCATTACTCTGTTGTGTCTTAGCAGTTTTGTTGTTGTTTTTTGCTGTGTTCTGCAGTTTGCTGAGCTTTGATGGTACAATTCAAAGTAAAATCTGTAACACTGCTAGTTTAGTTTCCCACTGAACAACACCCCCAGCCTTCAGTGCAAAGACAATACTCAAAAGCAGATGCACTGACATCTCCATCATTTTTTAAAAAACTAGAGAATCAATATGTTCGATCATTTTTTAAAAAGGAGTTACTGGAAAATCTGAAGAATTGATGGCTTAAATTCTAATGACAGACCAGATAACTACAGAGGAAACCAAAGAATGAAACTTGTGGAAGAGGTAAATACATCTTTAAAAAAATAAAAACTGAGACAGAAGGAACAACTTGATTTTGCTTCAATAACAAAAACTAAACCAACCAACAGACAACAACAACAAAATCAATCCAAGCCCCTATCCTTCATGAGTGCACAACTGAGGATTTAAAACACATTTAGTCACAATGTTCTGACTAAAAATGAGGAAAGTTGCTGCAAATGTAGTTCAGCATCTTTTGTTTCTCCTCTTGTAAAGTTTAAATAAAATCATAATATTTACTATAAACTCTGTGAACATTAACAGAGTCCAGGCCAGCAATAAATTAGTATTATGCAGATCGTTTTCACAGATAATACAGTCCTTCTTGAATATCTTCAATTGCCCGAATTGGGGAGGGGGGTATAGTAAGGAACCTAAGAGGCACAGTTAGACCAGGTTGTACTCTTTCAGGTTTAACTGTAGGATAGTGTCCTTGACAGCAGCAAAGACAAAGCGGATATTTTCTGTATCTGTGGCACAGGTGAAATGAGAGTAGATAATCTTTTCACTCTCTGGATTTAGGTCGACAAACATTTTCAAGATGAATTCCCTTGCTGCCTGTGCATCCCGCTGAGGTCCTGTTGTACCAGGAGAGAGAGAAATTGTTTAGCATTGATAAACAAAATATATGGTTACTATCTTTGTAGTATAATGACTCAAATTACAGTAAAACCTCGCATAAAGAGCACCTCGCTTAGAGACTAACTCACTTAAAGAGCAGAATTTTCTCTGGTCACCTCGCTTAACAACTAAAACGAATCAAAAACTCGCTTAACAACTAAATTGGGGTTCGCAATCCCCCCCGCCCAGAAGTCAAAATTGGTGACTTACAATGGTGTTTCACTTAAAGAACAAACTCACTTAAAGAGCAATCCTGTGGAACACATTATGCTCTTTAAGTGAGGTACCACTGTAAGTAAAACTTATCTTACCAAAAACCAGGCCTTTCCAAGAAAAATTGTACTCCCCTCCCCACTCCAAAAGAATTCACAAATAATTTCCCATATCAGAGAATAAACAAAACAAAAACTCTGTAGCACTTTGGAGACTAACTGTTATACAGTGGAACCTCAAGTTACGAATTTAATGCGTTCCCTGGGACGTTTCGTGTTATGAAAAATTTGTAACTTGAATTTCCCATAGGAATGCATTGAATGCAATTTCTCATAGGAATGCATTGAAAACCAAAATACATAACTCAAAATGCGGTTTCCCATAGGAATGCATTAAAAACTAATTAATCCCTTCCAAAAAAATTCGTAACTCAAGTGGTTATTTTGTATGGATTTTCATTTGTAACTCAAAAAATTTGTAACTCGAACTGTTCATAACTCAAGGTTCCACTGTATTTTAATATTAGTTTTCAAGCCTCCTCGAAGACTGATATTTTTTAACCACAATCAGGCATACCCTGATATGCTGGCTAATCTTTCTCACACTGGGTCAGGCAGAAGAAACTTCAGAATGAACTCAGCAAAAAGTGGCTTTATTTTGGCAGTTTCACATTTGGCCTAGACACAGAAGACTCTCTAAAAAAATGACAGAACATATGCTTTATCTATATAGATATCTCTTTCATAGACATTTTTTCTCAAAAAAGCAGGGTTTGATACACTCTACCCTGTTTATCACATTAGGTGAAGAAAAACTGTTTAAAAACTGTTACCTTCAAAAAAAATTGGGAAGGTAGGCGTTGGACAATCAGCTGGATGTTGAGAAAGGGGTCTTGAATATCAGTTTTTTTTATTGATAGACTTTTAAATTATAGTACTGTACTTTCAATTCAGATGTGCTTTAATAATGCAATTAATTTAAATTTCCTGAAATCAGGTTTGCTTGGAAAGTAACTGTTTTACAAATTGTTATCATGTTATAAGTAATATGCGGATATTACCCGATTTTTAAAATTATGCTTAACTTTTTTAAAATGTACTCAGATTTTTTTTAAAAAAAACCCATCAAAATCTCCCTCAATGACCTCTACCCTCATGTTCTGGGAATAATCTGCAAATGTCACCCAAATCACTGAAAAATACTATCACATGTTGTTTATTAAACCGAATACATTTGAAAAATCATTGGTATGTCCTTTCCAAAACATACTACAGGTATCATCATTATTTATAATCTGCAATTTCCAAGATCTATGTCTTCCTTGTTACTTTGAACATGCATAACCACAGCTGTCATAACAGACTCTCAACATCCCTCAATCACATTCATGGCATTTCCAATTGCTCTCCATTCTAAATCCAATTCAGAGGAATTAAAAGCGCTAAAACAGTGATGCTTCAGCAGTCGTTCCTCTAGTTTCTAAACCCACATTTGACACTGTACAGACAGTTAAGGGGGGAAAAATGTAAATATTTGGCAGTGGCAAGCCTGGGGAGCCTGTTCAATTCTGTCAGCCCTGCAGCATTACTTCTTTGGTAATATGATATGCAGTAGACGAATTTACAAAAGGGTCTCTCTTACCATCATACTCAGGGAAATAGTCAACTAGGTGAGAATACATTATTTTTTCCTCTAGAAGATCTTTCTTGTTTAAGAAGAGAATGACTGAAGAATTCTGGAACCAGGGATATGTGATAATTGTCCTAAACAGTGCTTTGCTTTCCTCCATTCGATTCTAAATTGACAAGAGATACTTAATTAGTGACAGAATCACACAATCACATTCATATGAATGTATATATGGAAAATATCCCAATAATATAATCTGTAAATTAAATACTTCATATTACAGTGGTACCTCGGTTTACAAACGCCTTAGTTAATGTAATTTTCTGTTTTCAAATGAAAACCCATTTAAATAATGCTTTGTTTTAAGATTTCCCCCAGAACGGATTAATTGGTTGTCAATGCATTCCTATGGAAAACCACGATTCAATTTATGAATTTTTCAATGCATTCCTATGGGAAACCGCAAAATGCATTCCTGTGGGAACAGATACCACTGTACAGTAATACCGTGCATAACGTTAAAGATTGGTTCCACGCTCTTCAATTTTATGCGGTTTTTAACGTTGTGCGATACATTTATCGCACAACTTTTAAAAAGCCAGCTTCCTTTGGGGGAAACTGGGGCGAGTGCGCTCATTCGCCTTCCCCCAAAGGCAAGTGCGGATGGGAGGCTCCGATCCGCACCTTCCTTTGGGGCAAGTCGGCCCGCTTTCCCCCAAAGGAAGAAGGCATGGATCAGGGCTGGTCTCCAGCTCTGCGGGCTTTGGGGCAAAGATCAACGTCGGGAAATTTGAGGAAAACTTTTGCATTGCACAATGTTAACGTTGTGCGGTGCAAAAGTATTCCTCAAATTTCCCGACATTATCCGGCTTTAACGTTGTGCGGCGCACACGTTATCCGGGGTATTACTGTATATACATTTGCATGACAAATTCAGTCCAATTCAAGCTCTTCCAACTCAATACATGCAACCAACTGCAAAGGAACTGGGAATGTCAAGGTTCATTTTGGCTCATTAAAAGAAAATGGATGAAAAGGAACATGTATTCATAGACATATTGTACAATATGACAAACTGTGAGAAGAATCCCATTGGCATTTGTGTGCGGTTTGCACAACTAGTTATGACTAACTGTTGAAGTGCTGGGATGCAGCCTGGTTGCATGCCTGGTGACATACCCACCTGCAAAACCAAAATGTAGCTGGCTTCTTGTCAATTAGCCATGACACATTACACTCTTTATGTGAACACCAAAGGGATTACTGCCCGTGCTTGGCATAACTTCACTTCAATGCACCCAAAGGCATGGATTGTCTCTAACCAGGAAAGATGTCTCATACTGCTTTCTTCCTGTATTGTACCATGAATAGCCAAGTCTTACACATTCAGAAGAACTTATCTAGTATTAACCACACATGTGTTAATTAATCTTTGTTGTTGTTCAGTCGCACAGTCGACTCCGACCCTTTGCGACCCCATGGACCATTTTCCTCCAGGCGCCTCTGTCCTCCACCATCCCCCTCAGCCCTCCCAGCTCTGTGCCCATTGTGTCTACAATGCCATCTAGCCATCTCATCCTTGGCCTTCCCCTTCTTCTTTTGCCCTCCACCTTTCCCAACATCAATGCCTTCTCAAGTGAATCCTTCCTTCTCATTTGATGTCCAAAGTACTTTAGCTTCATCTTTACTATTTGACCTTCCAATGAGCAGTCAGGGTTAATTTCTTCTAAGATTGACCTATTTGTTCTCCTCGCTGTCCAGGGGACTCTCAAAACCCTCCTCCAACACCACATTTCAAAGGCATCTATTCTTCTGCGTTCAGCCTTCCTAATTGTCCAGCTCTCACATCCATACATTACTACTGGGAAAACCATTGATTTGACTATTCTAATTTTTGTTTGCAATGTGATGTCTCTGCTTTTCACTATGTTCCCAAGGTTTCTCATTGCTTGTCTCCCGAGAATCAGTCGCCTTTTTATTTCATGGCTACAATCCCCATCTGCAGTGATCTTTGATCCTAAGAAAGTAAAATCTGTCACTGCTTCTACTTCTTCCCTGTCTATTTTCCAGGAACTGATTGGGCCTGTTGCCATTATCTTGGTTTTCTTGATATTGAGTCTCAAGCCAGCTTTTGCACTCTCTTCCTTCAGCCCAATCAAGAGATTCTTTAGGTCTTCCTCACTTTCTGCCATTAGGGTGGTATCGTCTGCATATCTCAGATTATTGATTTTCTCCCAGCGATTTTAATCCCATATTGTGATTCCTCCATCCCTGCACTGCGCATTATGTGCTCTGTGTATAGGTTGAATAAGCATGGTGACAAAATGCAGCCTTGTCTTACTCCTTTTCCTATTCCAAACCACTCTGTCATTCCATGTTCTGTCCTCACTGTTGCTTCTTGGTTCATGTACAGATTTCTCAGGAGGCATATGAGGTGCTCTGGTATTCCCATCTCTTTAATTACTTGCCACATCTTGTTGTGGTCCACACAGTCAAATGCCTTGGTGTAGTCAATAAAACAAAAGTAAACTTGTTTCTGGTATTCCTTTGTTTTCTCCATGATCCAGCATATGTTGGCAATGTGGTCTCTAGTCCCCCTGCCTCTTCTGAAACCAGCCTGCACCTCTGGTAATTCTCTCTGCACATGTTGCTGAAGTCTATCCTGTATTATCTTGAGCATCACCTTGCTGGCATGTGGGATGAGCGCGATTGTTCGATAATTTGAACATTCTTTGGCATTGCCCTTTTTTGGGATTGGCACGTATACTGATCTTTTCCAATCCTGTGGCCACTGTTTTGTTTTCCAAATCTGCTGGCATATTGAATGCAGTAATTTGACGCCATCATCTTTTAGCGCTTTGAAAAATTCAACTGGGATACCATCATCTCCACTAGCTTTGTTGTTTGCAGTGCTCTTTAGGGCCTTTATGACTTCGCTCTCCAGGATGTCTGGCTCAAGTTCAATTTCTTCATCATTGTGATTATCAGGAGTGTTGAGGTCCTTTTTATAAAGTTCCTCTGTGTACTCTTTCCATCTTTTCTTAATTTCTTCTGCATCAGCTAGCTCCTTTCCGTCTTTGTCCCTTATCATGGTCATTTTTGCTTTAAATGTTCCCTTGATTTCCCCAATTTTTTTGAAAAGATCTCTGGTTCTGCCTCTTTTGTTGTTTTCCTCCATTTCTCTGCACTGTTCTTTTAGGTAGTTTTCCTTATCTCTCCTTGCTTTTCTTTGAAATTCTGTGTTCAAATGATTGTATTTTTTCCTTTCTCCTTTGACTTTGGCGTTCCTTCTTTCCTCTGCTATTTTAAGAGCCTCATCAGACAACCACTTTGCTTTCTTACTCTTCTTTTCTTTTGGTATGGTTTTCTTTGCTGCTTCCTGCATGATGTCCCTCATCTCTGTCCATAATTCTTCTGGTACTCTGTCTACCGAGTCTAAGCCATTAAATCTGTTCATCACCTCCACTGCGTATTCTTTAGGGATGCTGTCTAGGTGATATCTTTCTGGTCTCCGTGTTTTCCCTATTTTCTTTAGTCTAAGCCTGAATTTTGTGATCAGTAGGTTGTGATCTGAGCCACAGTCTGCTCCAGGTCTTGTTTTTGCTGACTGTATGGAGGTTCTCCATCTTTGGCTGCAGAGTATGTAGTCAATTTGGTTTCGGTGTTGTCCATCTGGTGATGTCCATGTGTAAAGTCACCTCTTGTGTTGCTGGAAGAGAGTGTTTGCTATGACCAGTGCGTTCTCTTGGCAGAACTCTATCAATCTTTGCCCTGCTTCATTCTGTACTCCAAGACCAAATTTGCCTGTTATTCCCTCCACTTTTTGATTTCCTACTTTGGCATTCCAGTCTCCTAATATAATTTGGACATCATTTCTTGGTGTCTGTTCTATGAGGTGTTGTAAGTCCTCATAGAACTGGTCCATTGTGGCTTCATCTGCACCAGTGGTTGGTGCGTATATTTGGATCACAGTGACATTGAAAGGTTTGCCTTGAATTCTGACTGACATCATTCTGTCATTTTTAAGGTTGTATCCCATTACTGCTTTTCTCACTCTTTTATTGACAATTATGGCTACTCCATTTCTTCTAAGGTTTTCTTGCCCACAGTAGTAGATATGATGGTTTCCAGAGCTGAATTCCCCCATCCCTGTCCATTTGAGCTCACTGATGCCTAAGATGTCAATGCTTATTCTTTCCATCTAATTTTTTACCACTTCCAGTTTACCTTGGTTCATTGATCTCACATTCCATGTCCCTATGCAGTATTGCTCCTTGCAACATTTCCCCTCCCCCTTTCCTGTCCCTCCCCTTCCTCCCCTCTTTGGTGTTAAGCATCCTGTATCATCTAGCCTGCCCCTTTGTTTTGCCTTTTGTTTTGGTCAATAGGGTTCTCTTGGCAAGCTTTGTGGCGTGGTTTGCCGGTGTCTATGCCATTTTTCCCTCCTCATACATTTTATCAGAGTTTTTAAAAGTTTAAAACATTTTAGACAACATATTATCATGCATATTATCACACTTTATACACGGTCTCTATGTCAGTTTCTGTATTTAGTCAGTATAAAGTCTCTATGTCAGTTTCTATATTAAGTCTTCTACATTTGCATATCAGGTACTTATCCTTTGCCTGGGACTCTGAGTCTCTCCCCCTGCTTTTCCTCCTCTGCCCTCTTCCCTTCTTTCAGTTGGTCTTCTCCTGGCCTTTCCGCCGCTCAACCGGCTCTCCTCCTCCTCCTCACCCCCGGCTGGGGGGGGTTGCCCGGCGGCGGCCACGGCTGGCCCTTCCGCCGCTCGCCCGGCTGGCTGGCTCTCCTCCTCTTCCTCATCCCCCGGCTGATGGTGATTGCCCGGCGGTGGCCGCGGCTGGCCCTTCCGCCGCTCGCCCGGCTGGCTGGCTCTCCTCCTCTTCCTCACCCCCGGCTGGGGGTGATTGCCCGACGGCGGCCGCGGCTGGCCCTTCCGCCGCTCACCCGGCTGGCTGGCTCTCCTCCTCTTCCTCACCCCCCGGCTGATGGTGATTGCCCGGCGGCGGCCGCAGCTGGCCCTTCCGCCGCTCGCCCGGCTGGCTGGCTCTCCTCCTCTTCCTCACCCCCCGACTGGGGGTGGTTGCCCGGCGGCGGCCGCGGCTGGCCCTTCCGCCGCTCGCCCGGCTGGCTGGCTTAGAGACTTTAATTTCAATATAAACTCAAAGATATGTCAGCTGTAGTGACTTTGGAACAAGTTCTGGTGGCGGTATAACTGCCTAACAAAGTGGACTTGATCCACGAAAGTTAACATTAAAATTCTGCAGTTAGTCTTTAACATGCTACAATTGTTGTCTTTTTGTTTAATTTACTCTCTAATATCCTGTTATTTTAATTGATTTATGCATGTAGTAATCCCAAAGCTACACTACAAATGAAATACCAGCAGTTTTTGAAATGAATTTATATTATACTGCTAAAAATAAATAAAGGGAACACAAAAATAAGGCATCCCACGATCTGAATGACTGAAATACTGTATTCCTATTGTTGTTCACATACTGTAGTCGAATGTGCTGGCAACAAAATTGCACAAAACTTAACAATGGGAATCAAATTCATCAACCCATAGAGGTCTGGATCTGGAGTTACACTCACAGTGACAGTGGAAGAAAACACTACAGGCTGATCCAACTATGATGTAATGTCCTTAAATCAAGTCAAAATGAGGCTCAGTAGTGTGTGTGGCCTCCACGTTCCTGTATGACGTCCCTACAATGCCTGGGCATGCTCCTGATGAGGTGGCGGGTGGGCTCCTGAGGGATCTCCTCCCACACCTGGACTAAAGCAACCCCCAACTCCTGGACAATCTGTGGTGCAACGTGGCATCGGTGGATGGAGCGAGACATGTCCCAGATGTGCTCAATCGGATTCAGCGGGCCAGTCCATAGCATCAATGCCTTCATCTTGCAGAAACTGCTGACACACTCCAGCCACATGAGGTCTAGCATTGTCGTGCATTAGGGGGAACTCAGGACCAACCAGACCAGCATATGGTCTTCACAAGGGGTCTGAGGATCTCATCTCGGTACCTAATGGCAGTCAAGCTACCTCCAGCGAGCACATGAAGGGCTGTGCGGCCCTCCAGGGAAATGCCACCCCACACCATTACTGACCCACCGCCAAACCTTTATTGGGGATGCCTTGCAAATTGCCTCTGATGTCCACCTGTTGTCTCTTCCATTTGCACAACAGCATGTGGAATTGAATGTCAATCGGTGTTGCTACCAGGGTGGACAGTTTGATTCCACAGAAGTGTGATTGACTTGGGGTTATAATGTGTTGTTTAGGTGTTCCCTTTATTTTTTTGAGCAGCATATATTTATAAGAAGGGAGCGGCCAAGGATGAGATGGCTAGACACAATGGGCACAGAGCTGGGCGGGCTGAGGAGGACAGATATGCCTGGAGAACAATGGTCCATAGGGTCGCAAAGGGTCGGAGTCGACTGTGCGACTGAACAACAACACAAATCACTGTGACCAATCAGAAAGCCCCTTTTGGGGGAAGGTGGTGGACGAAGGCAGTGGCACGGCAGCTCCAGGGTGGCCTGGATGAAGCGGATTGTCAGGACCCTTTTCAGTCAGGATTCAGGCCTGGATATGGTACCGAAATTGTATTGGTTGCGCTCATGGATGATCTCTGGTGGGAGCAGGACAGAGGTAACCCGTTCATCCTTGCTCTCCTTGACCTCTCAGTAGCATTCGATAACGTTGACCACGGTATTCTGGGTCGGCTCCTAGGGTTGGGGATACAGGGTACGGTGTGGTCCTGGTTTTCCTCCTTCCTGAGGGGCCGAACCCAGTGAGTGTGGCTGGGGAACGAGAGTTCCAGCCCGAGACTCCTCACGTGTGGTGTGCCGCAGGGCTCGGTACTCTTGCCCCTCCTGTTTAACATCTACATGAAACCACTGGGGGAGATAATCTGTACGCGGATGATACTCAATTATATATCTCAGCCTGTGGTGATCCAAGTGATGCGGTCAAAGTCCTATCCAGGTGCCTGGAGGCTGTGAGGGTCTGGATGAGGAATAATGGGCTACAACTGAATCCCGGCAAGACTGAGTGGTTGTGGATAAGAAGCCCTGTGCTGTCTAAGAAATTTTATTTCTTTATTACTGTATTTGTATTGCCGCCACCCTCCCCGAAGCGACTCCAGGCGGCTCACAACAGCATCAAAAGTTCAGAATACAAAACAGGACTAAACAATTAAAACTTTAAAAACCACTGAAACCAGATTAAAACACCCTCCCTATAAAATTTAAAAACCTGGACAGCCTTGCTAACCAGGTTTTAAGGCCTTTTCTGAAGGCCAGCAGCTCTGCCCCTCTGGTCTGATCTTGTAGGACGGGCAGATAATCTTGGGGTGATGCGGTCTCTTAAGTATCATGGTCCACTACCATGAATTACCAACTTTGGTACTAGACGGGGCTTCTCTGCCCCAGACAGACCTGGTGCATAATCTGGGGGTCCTCCTGGACTCACAACTTTCACCCGAGGAGCAGGTGGCAGTCGTGGCCAGGAGGGCTTTTGCTCAAGTTTGAGTGATATGTCAGTTACTCCCGTTCCTGGACCAGGACTCTTTGCTCATGGTCACTCATGCACTGGTCACCTCCCGGTTAACTATTGTAACGCTCTCCACATGGGGCTGCCCTTGATGACCATTTGGAGGCTGCAGCTGGTGCAGAATGAGGTGGCCCCCTTTGTGATGGGGTGTAGTCGCTATGACCAAGCCTCACTCTTGCTGCGGGAGCTGCATTGGCTACCGGTGTGCCTCCGGGTACAATTCAAGGTGCTGGTTATTACCTTTAAAGCCCTACATGGTAGTGGGGGCCAGGTTACTTAAGAGACCGCATCACCCCGAGGATATCAACCCATCCCACTAGAGCGGACCGGAGGGGCTCTCTAAGGGTACTAATTACTAGAGAGGTGCACCTCTCTAGCACTAGATGGAGGGCCTTTTTGGTGGTTGCCCTGGCCCTTTGGAACCTCCTGCCAACTGACCTCTGCCTACAATAAATCTGCCAGCATTCAGGAAAGGCCTGAAGACCTGGCTGGCCCAGCGGGTGTGGGGTGCCACGATGGGACTACTCTAAATAACCAGTTAGCCTGGGGACTGTCTGGGGTTTGCTTAAATATGTTTTTAATTAAGCTATGTTTTATGTTAATTGTAAGCCGCCCTGAGACGCTGTGGCGAGCAGGCAGCGACATAAATCTAATAATAAATAAATCACAAGGATCAGACACAACTGCAATTTTGTCTTTACTAAGGAAATTCACCCTGACCATCACAGAGATCTGGGCATTGAGGCTCAAGACTGAATTCAGAATCACACCCGGAATTTTCAGACAGAGTACAAAGTTTCAGCAAAGTTGCATTCCAATGCTCTATCTTTCAAATGACCAGGTGTACATCTGTCTTGTCTGGATTAAAACTCAGTTTATTTGCCATCATCCTGTCATTTACTAACATCAGACACCAATTTAGTGCAGGAATATCTTTAGATTTCTAGTGGAAAAAGAGAATTGGGTTATAGAGTTGGGAGTTGTCCATATACTAGTGACACTTAACCAAACATCAAAACATGAATTTTGATAGCATTGTTCTAATTCAGAAGGGTTTCTAGGAATTGAGTATGTTTGCAGATGGCCATATTTGCGGAAGAAAAGTTGCTGTGAAAAATCATTTAGTATATTTTGTGTGTACATTTGTACAGAGATGAACAGATAACGTACTTAGATAACCTCAGAAAATGATCATGCCATAAAATCAAGAACAAACCCCCAAATCTGTCTACACTTGGCCATCTGCTTGCTACTTAGTCAACTGAATCTTTATGGCTATTTTATGCTGAGCAATCGGATTAAAATCAGAGGTTCTACTCATAAACCCGATTACTATTAGGTTTTACTAGACCATACTCCTGCTACTCTATAATGGTGGTGTACAAGCTTTCCCAACAGGTAAAATAAAGTACAATGACAAATAACTAATCTTCTACTAACACCTTTAATAGTGCTTTACACAATGTTTATTAACAGCTTTGCATATTTGTCCTGCATTGTTCTTAGAATGATATTTTGATACTTGTCCATGTTATGCTGTTTATCTCTCACAATAACAGCAGGTATAAGACATATCCCATGGACTCAAAAGTCTGTATTATACAGGAATTTTTGTAAGATTCTTTTGAAACACTATGATCTTCTCTTTGATCAGAAATAGCTATTCAGTACATATATCTAGAATACAGGGTCTGAACCAAATCCCTCTGACTCTGAAGCAATTAATAAGAAAAAGAGAGAGAGAGAGAGAATTTCTCAGCAGGAATGCTACAACTTTAAAGACTACTCGGATACCTAGAGAGAAAGAGTGGAACTTAGCCAGTGTTTCCCTGTAGGCATCACAGTATGTGTCTATTCTGTTTCTGCGTTGCTTGACACATAATTACATAAAATCAGTATTTTACAACATACTGCTTCTGCTGAAGTGTAAAGAATTTGAAATGTTTAAAGCACAGCAGGATCTTACAGACATCATGGGTCACACTTGTTAGCAGCCCATCCTCCACCGAAGCACCCAAGGAGTTTGTGGGGATGCATGCAAGCTCCCAGTCAGAATACATTCATCCACAGATGCTTTTTGGTGAACAAATCCTCAACAAGCAGAAATCTTTAATACTAATGTTTGGAATACTACTGTTTGTAGTAGCTGAAATAGAGGTTGTTTAGGGGTTTGCAACCTACGGGTCCGTGGGCTAAATCTGGCCCGTGGTGCCAAATCATCCAGCATACACCCTCACTCCAGCTGCCGCCAGAAGCAGATGCATTTATGGCAGCCATGGCGGGGAGAACACCAGTCTGCCCCCTCAACCATCCGAGGGAGTGTGACCTGACTCCTGACCTAAAAAGGTTGCCAACCCATTCTAGTTGCTGAAACCACAGAAATTAAACATACTGTCCACTCATATATCCAGAGTTGAGTGTTTGTACAAACAAAGTGTGATCACAGAGGGCCAGCACAGAAGCATGTTTATGTGTGCAAACCTGGCCTGCTTTTAAATATCCCCAAAATGATTCCATTATTTTCAGATATGTTAGTTTGAATCATGCATTGATCTATAAGAAATACTGTACTGCCAAAACCAAAACAAATGGTTTCTGCAATGAACAATATTCTTCAAAAGCTATTGGGAACCAGCTAGGGCATGCAACCATGAACATTCAGAACTACAATTTTGGTTCAATGCTACTCTGCAGATGAATACACCAGCCCAGTGTGGTATACCTGAGCCAGTGCAAAATAGATAGATGTAGCACTCAATGAAAGTTGTGCAACCATTACTAGTTGCCGGAAGCCCTATTGATAAAATGAAATCGCATAGCAGGCATTGGACTCAGTGACACATGGAGAGAGGTAGCAACTAACAGTGAAAGATGCAAAGCACTTATGCCTAATGTGCATCTACTATTTGTCGTGATTCCATGTGGGATGACATTATTTTTTAAATAATTAGGCGCCAGTCCGCCATTTAATCTCAGTTCCATACTTAAGCCAAGCACAGGATAAACCAAATGATCTCATCTGTGCAGCTCAAGAGGGGAGGTAGGGTGGGTAGTGTGTATTCACAAACTATACACTCGAAGAACTCAAGTTATCACTGGTAAGTGCAACCTAACTTTCTCCTTCGTATAGTTTGTGAATCCCCACTATTGGGAGATTAGCAAGCTCACAGTTACTTGGTCGGTGGGCAGCTGGATGAGATGAATCCACAATGAAGTATGTCAGTCAGGCAGGATGGACCCTCAAAGGCGAGGCGCCTGGAGCCCTCTGGCAAGGACGACATGACCAAGTCTGGCTTCCGCAGTGGCTCTGGTGTCCATCTGGTAGTGTTGGACAAATGTTGAAGTTCTGGACCAGGTGGAGCTTTACAAATGTCCTCCAGCGGAGTGCCCTCCAGAAATGCAGTGGAGGTGGCAACCGCTCTGGTAGAGTGTGCCCTGACGTGAGGAGGGGGTGGAAGAGAAGCAGCATCGTCGGCAAGGTAAATGGTTGATGTAATCCATTTGGAGAACCTCTGTGATGAGATGGGTTCACCTTTGGCCTTGCCCCCATAGGCAACAAAGAGACGCTGAGACTTGCGAAACTCTCTGGTCCTGCTGGTGTAGAATAATAAGGCCCGTTTGACGTCAAAAGTGTGCCATGTTCTTTCCTGAGCATCAACGGGGTTTGGAAAGAAAGTTGGTAATGATATGGCCTGAGCCAGGTGAAACTGAGAAACAATTTTTGGTAAGAAAGTAATGTCTGCATGGAGCACCACGCGGTCGTTGTAGAATTTCATGTACGGGGCGTCAGCCTGAAGAGCAGTCAGCTCACCAGCTCGTCTGGCAGACGTGATGGCAACTAGAAAAGCTGTCTTCCAAGTAAGAAGGCGCAGGTCCGCGGTTGACAGAGGTTCAAAGGGGGCCTTGGTAAGGGCTGTCAAAACCGTAGATAAGGACCACTGTGCGGTTGGAGTCTTAACAGGAGGGAAGGCGTTCCGCAATCCTTTGAGGAAGTGCTTCACCGTTTGGTCACGGAAAGCACCCAAAGCAGGAGATCCAAGCAGGGAGTGGGCCACCACAGCCGCCAAATGGACCCTGATGGACGCAAAGCTGAGACCAGTTTCTGCCAAATGGAGAAGATATTCCATGATGTCATTGAGGTTTACTTGTGCACACCTACAATGAGCATCCAGGAAGCCACGGAACCGCCGATATTTGGAGGCATATGATTTCCTGGTAGACGGGTGTAGCGCTAACTCCAGAATCCTTGACAACCTGGGGTTATCTGCCACGCGGTGAGGTGAAGACGGGGCAAGTCCGAATGAAGATGTCCCTGCTCCATGTGGAGGAGAGAGGGAGAGTCGGGTAGCATGAGAGACCATGAGGAGAGTTCCAGCAGAAGCGGATACCATGGTTGCCGAGGCCAAGCTGGGGTGATGAGGATGGTCTGCGCCCGTTGCTGCTGCATCTTCGTGAGGACCTTCTGAACCAGAGGAAACGGGGGGAAAGCATAGAGGTAGTCCTGATCCCACCATTTCATGAAGGCGTCGCCCTCGGAGTTCCGTCTGATGCCCGCCCTGTAGCAGTACCAGGGGCACTTGTGATTGGACTCTGATGCAAACAGATCCAGCCTCGGGGTTCCCCAGGACCTGCAAATGAACTGAAAGACCTCGTCGTCCAGTTCCCATTCGTGAGTCGTTGAGGAGAGGCAACTCAGCCGGACCGCCAGCACATTCAACTTGCCCTGAATGTGGACCCCGATGGGAAAGATGTCGCTCCAGACACCACTCCCACAGTTGCACCGCCAGATACAGCAACGTTGTGGACCTCGTTCCTCCCTGTTTGCTGAGGTACGCAATCACGGTGCGATTTGGACCGCTTTTCCCAACAGTATCGTCTCGAAGGAGCGCAACGCCTTCTAAATGGCAAGGAGCTCCAAGTACAGTAATACCTCATACAAAGTCCGCTTCATACAACATCGGATTCATAAAACATCGCCTAATTTCTTGAAAAAAGTTACCTCGTACAAAGTCGCTCGACTTTGTATGAGGAATTGTTTCTCCCAGGTTGCATTGTGCCTGGGCAGTATAAAAGGCAGGACACATGCGTGCATTGCTCTTGTGGGTTTTGCACAAGGCAAAGAGTTTTTTGGAGTAGTTTTGAGCATGATTTTGGATTTCTTTTGAATTTTTCATCAGAATTTTTAGTAGCATTCCTGGGATTTTTGCTGCATTCTTCAGGTTCTTGGACTATCAGGGTTGTTTGACATGTTTTTGCAATGTATTTAGCCTTTAGACAATGTTTTCTTAAAGTTCTGTCAGTTTCCTGTCTGTTTCCTTGACTTTGCCCTGAAGTCTGTGCTGTTACAGTACAATGTATCTCAAAGGAAACGACGTTGTACGAGGCATCGCAGCAAGGATTTGGACGTTGTGTGAGGCATCGCAGCTAGGATTTTGCATGCCTCATACAAAGTCCAAATCCATATAATGTCCAAACTTGTGGAACCAAGTTTGGACGTTGTATGAGGTATCACTGTAATTGATGTGGTGCACCATTTCGTCCCGTGACCACAAGGTGTTGACTGTCAGAGTCCCGCAAGCAGCTCCCCATCTGAGGTTGATTGCATCGGTCAAAATTTGAAGAGATGGTTGTGGAGGGTAAAAATGTTTGCCCGTGGCAACGTTTAGTGGCGTGATCCACCACACCAGCTGGTCTGCCAATTCGAGTCGGGATGAACCATTTGGACTGACTCTCCGTGAGGGGATTGAACTCATGGATGAGCCAAGATTGCAGGGACCGGAACTTCAGCTTGGCGTGAGGAACCACTGCCATGGTCGACGCCATTAAACCCAGAAGTCTTTGAGCCTTCTTTGCCCGAATGAAGGGTTTTGCACAGAAGTCGCTCACCACTTGTGCAATGTCCTGTAGACGTTTTTGCGGGACATACGCCCTGACTGCGAGGGAGTCCAGCACTGCTCCAATGTACTCCACTCGCTGTGAAGGACTCAACTTTGACTTGTTGAAGTTGATCCTGAGGCCAAGACTCTCCATGAGGTGGACGGTGTATTCTGTGTCCCAAATGGCTGACGACCTGGTAGGGGAGACTATCAACCAGTCGTCGATGTACGGGAAGACCTTGATCGCCTTCTGCCGGAGGAAAGCGGCAACCGGAGCCATGCACTTGGTGAAGACACGCGGTGCCGTGGACAGACCGAATGGTAGGCAATGGTACTGGTACACAGAGTCCTCTATCCTGAAGCGGAGAAAACGTCTGTGTTCCTTGAGGATGCTGACATGGAAGTAAGCATCCTTGAGGTCTATTACTGTAAACCAGTCCCATTTGTTGATGAGGGGAAGGACAGTTTGGAGTGTTACCATCTGGAACTTCCTGGTGTAGATATACTTGTTGAGACGACGTAAGTCCAGAATCGGGCGGAGGCCTCCGTCCTTCTTCTGGACAACGAAGTACCTCAAGTAGAAACCGTTGTTCCAATCGGTTGGTGGTACCCGCTCGATGGCCCCTTTGGAGAGAAGGGTAGCAACCTGTTCCTCCAGAGGAGGTGACGGGGTGGTGAAACGGAGTTTTCCTACCCGAGGCATCCGGTCAAACTCGATGGTGTAACCAACGGACAAGATCTTCAAGACCCACCGGTCGTTCGTGACATCGGACCACACCTCGAGGAAGTTCCGAAGGGGGAGGTACCGGAGGAGGAGAGAGTCTTGGCTGGAGGGAAGTCAAACGCGAGACTTTGACTTGCCCTCATTGCGTTTGCCCTGGCCGTATGGCTGGAAACATTGTCTCCCGTGCTGTCGTTTGGTACGGTAGAAGCTGGGCTTGGTCTGGTCACCAGTCCCGCGATGCTGCGGTTGCTGCTGGGGATTTCCCTGATAGCGGCTCGTGAAGGGCTGGTACCGTGGCTTAACAGATGGAGTCGAGGCGGTGAGGCCGAGAAACTTTGCTGTTGAGTTGGTCTGCCTCAACTCAGGATACCTTAGAGACCGCATCATCCCAAGAGTGTCCGCCCGTCCAACCAGAACGGATCGGAGGGGCTCCCTGATTGTCCCATCTGCCAGAGGGGCTCGTCTCTCTGGCACACGAAGGAGGGCCTTTTCCGTGTCCGCACCGGCCTTGTGGAACCTTCTGCCTGTAGAGTTGCGGGAGCAGATGGAGCTGCTACCTTTCAGAAAAGACCTAAAAACCTGGTTGGCAGGGCAGGTGTGGGGCCCAGATGGCAGAGTGGCCCCTGCCTGTTGGCTTATAAATTAAGCCCCCATTTCTTTTAATTGTCTTTTTTTAAAATGTGGGTTTATGTGGGTTTTAATTGATTGTACTGTTTTATGTGTGTTTGAACTTGTTGTGAGCCGCCCAGAGTCGGGTTTACCTGATTGGGCGGCATATAAATTTGAATATATAAAAAATAATAATAATAATAATAATTCAGGACCTTGTCGGTATCCTGCCCAAAAAGGCCCTGTCCATCAAAGGGGAACTCCTCGATCAATTTTTTCATTGAATCGTCCAGAGTAGTTCCCCGAAGCCAGGCATGTCTCCTCAACAGAATTGCAGAGGACATATCTTTCGCCGCATAGTCATTAATGTGGCGGGAGGTGCGCATTTGCTGCTCCGCCAAAAATTCGCCTTCGGTGCACAAGGACTCCAGTTCTTTTTGGAGATCCACAGGTAGCTTAGCGGCCAGGGTCTTTGCCTTTTCCCACAGATGGGATTGGTAGAGGCACGCAGAAACAGTGAGCCCATTGCGTAGAACTTGTGGCCTACCGCGTCAAATTTCTTCCCTTCCGGAGTCGACGGTATGGGGAAACCGCTGATGGCAGTCTTGTTTTGAAATGCCTTAACCACCAAGAAGTTCGGCAGGGAATGGGCCTGCAAGAACTCGATGTTTTCATCCAGAACCCGGTACATGCTATCGAGTCTGGATGAAACGGAGTGGGAGGACACTGGTTTTTTTCCAGGTGGCCTTAGCGGAGATCAACATCGACGGCAACATTGTTATGTGGACTGGCAGGATGGACTTTTTGTCCAGCTTCGCTGTCATCTGGTCCTTGGCTTCAAGGGGAGGATGGTCAACCCGTATTTGGAGGGCAGTTCCGAGACAGGTCAGCATCACCGTGAGAGACTTTTGATCCTCACCCCTGGGCAGATCGACGGGACTGATGGCCTGGTCGGGCGTCTTTTCCACATCCACCTCTACGTCATCCTCCTCCAACGATGAGCTGGAGTCATCGGAGGATGAGGGAGGGACCCTGGAAGTCACGTCAGGTCCACGCCAGTACGGCCTGGGCGCTCATCGCTTCTATGTCCGGACCGTGCCAGTCCTGCCTGGCCAGGCTGACGGAGCGACAGCTCAACCCTTGAGAGGGTGGCAGAGTGACAGCAGGGTCAGAATCCCTGGGGTGTGTGGTGGTCGGTCCCGGAGTTGAAAGAGGCGAAACAGTGGGATCCGAAACGGTGGGGACTGAGATGGTAGCTGGAACAGCAGCCGCCACCGTAGTGGTTGGAGGAGTTCTGGGCATCGGCGAGACCAGAACACACTGCGTCGTTGAGCGACCTCTGTCCCCAGATGGAGTGGGGGGGAGACAAAAGCACAGGGTGCGTGGTCATCATCGCACGGAGAGTCTGAGGAAGAACAACTGCCCCAAACAGAGGAGCCCAGAGACCGACAACTAGCCACGGAAAAAGGCGGAGAGGGCCGAGGCGAGACAGGGGGGCGAGGGGGGAAGGCAATGAGCGGCGAGCCTCACCATGATGTTTCTTTTTCTTGTCCCCGTTCTTATCTTTCTTCTTCTTCTTGTGAGGAACTAGCTGAAAAGAAGAGGCATTGGGCATCTTTTCCTTAGGACCCGCAGAAGGGGCGGAGGCCGAAGCGGGAGCTAAGGCGAGCTCCATTAAATGCGCCTTGATCCTGTTACTTCTATTTTGTACTGCAAGGTGCGTGAAGTTCTTGCAATGCGCACAAGACTGGCTCTGGTGTGCTTCGCCCAAACAGAAAAAGCACTCGTTGTGTCCGTCAGAAGCTGGAAACTTCTTGTGACATGAGACACACTGTCTGAACGCCGCTGAGGCCATGAAAGGGAAGTAGATGTTCCAAAACGAAAACATTCCTACCGAAGAGCAGCGAAGTCCGTAGCACGGAAACCGCCAAGAAAAATTGTTCCACGAGCGAAACCAACCCCGAAGGGCAGGCCTACCGCCACCCCCTTGAGGGGGGAAATGGTGACCTCCGTGAAAAATTTGGAGACTGAGTCCTCGCAAGAAGAAACAGTGCTCGAAGGCAAGATCGCCGAGAAAAAATTGACGAAGAACAATAGTCTTTTTCAGAGAATAGACGTAAAAAATTGAGAGCTCTCTCAACGGTAGTCCTGCAGCTGAGGCGGAAAGAAGAGACCTGAGGTAAAATGGCAGACTGGCGCCTAAGGGTGGGCGGTACGGTGGGCGGTCTTACTACCAAAACCTTTAGCCAATAAGCTTTAAAGCCTCCGGTCCAGGGTCTGCGCAGGCGCATAACCCAATAGTGGGGATTCACAAACTAAACGAAGGAGAACTTTTTGATTCCTGCAGGAACTCTGTAACTCTTGTCATCTGAAATAAGCTCCTCTCCTTACCATCTCGTATGGGATGGCTTTCGACCACCGCACGTAGACTATTTTCCAGAAATGACAGGACTTAGGTTTTGCAGAAACATCAACACTTAGGTTTTCTGAGATTATGCTTTCTTTTCTTATTCTCTGCATTTATTTAAAAAGGGCAATTGACAACGGAGCAGATTGAAAAGGGGATTTTTAACAATAGGGCCTTTTATTAAAAGAAGGACTGTAACTTTTCTGGTTACTTCATGGGAGCTACATCAAAGGAACAGAGATTTATTCGAGGCCTGGAATCCAGCTACCGGCTTGCAGCACAGATATAACAGACAGATTCCCCCCACGCACCTTCACAACACCAAGGCCGTTACTTTCCCCAGAAGCAAGATAAGGGTGCATTTTTGCATGAGAATCGGCATCCCGTCCCAAGGGGCATTGTAACTTAATTTCATCTGTGACATCAGTCTCAGATCCCCATTTCTCAGCAAACCTATGAGCCAGAATTATTTGGACCCAAGCCTTCCTCTGCCAAGCCATGACGAAGCCATCCTTAGGTCGCGCTAGCCAGGAGAATCACTGGTTTAAAGGGTCAGGAGGCCAGCCAAAGCAAGAGGTACTTTCAAGGGGATGGGTGTGTCATGTTATTGTATGGGGTTCTTAGTTTATGTAAACCACCCTGAGTCAGGCTTCCCTGAGTGGGCGGTGAACAAGTCACACCGTTCTAACTGTGATTTTCCCTGATCCCTATAGCCACTTAATTACCTAGTACTTCAAGATGGAGAATTTCATATGTAGGAGTCCCTGTATATGACATTCGAATGAGAGACAGAAGAATGTAAATTAATTTCAATTGGCTAGAAGTCCCCAAGTAGGAAGACTGATATCAGAATAATAAAACCACTGTGGAAGGAACTGCTCACTCTCTTTCACCATGGACTAGCCGTGGGAGGGCCTCCCAGAATGTAATTGTGAGTTAGATAGGGCTTGAGGGCCTAGATAACCAGTTAAGTTTTCTTTATTTTTGTATGTACTTTGAATGACTACGTTTGCAAGTTTGCTTCCTTATGCTATACTCATTTTCTTAACTTACTTAATATACCTTATTAATCATAGACCCTTTGTGTCTATTGAATTGGACTTGGGGGTTGACTGGACTACGCGGAGAGGCCACATCTATGCTACCTAATTCTGATTCCCTGCACCCTCACTAGCCTGGGCCAAGCGGAGCCAAGGAGAACTCATAAGGGGGGTTGTCCCACGGAGGAGGAGGCAGACGCTGCTGGTAAGAAGGCAAATGGTGAGGTATGACAGGAAGGCATGATTAAACTCCCCTGAAAGAGGGTAAATATCATGACAGGGTGGATGGTGCATCATACACATGACGTCCATGAAATCCCAGCTGTAACTGAGTGGATGTCTCAGAAAATAAAATGAAACCTCCCTTATTGAAAATCATGTAGAAGAGAAACATGATTGTTGTGATGAAATTATAATCTGAGGAAAGTCGTGGTAAAAAGAAAAACTCTTGTCTACATAGACCAGTTTTCCAAACTTTCTGTCAGAACAGTGAGAAAAAATGACTGGGAAGGCCAAGGCACACCCATATGAACAGATGTCTCTCCTTTAGAAAGGGGAAATAGAGGGTTAAATCCCTGCGGAAAGCTCTAAATCTATCTATAGATGGCTTTCTTCAAGAATAAAAGAACTATCTGTCCTTGAAAGACTTAAGAGATTTCTCTTATTTTATGCCAAGATTTTTATAAAACTTTATCAATACTCTGCTAACAAAATAACACATTTGGTTTTCCTATACAAAGGCATATCTTTAAATGTTACTTTCTTCTAATGATAAGCATCTGCATTTGACTTGTATTTAGCTATCCAGATCTTTAATAGCAGCCTTTTACTTTTCCCTTACAGTTTGAAGATATTAATGAGACTGAGTGAACTCAGAAAAGAGGTAAAAGGGAGTGGTTCTGGAACAACAAAATTCTGTAGTCTCGTATAGAGACATTAGTAAATATAAGTAAAAGTCACCTGTATTAAAATACAGTACACAAAATTCTGTATTACTGTACTTTAAATGGGCTGGAAGTCAGATATTCTATTCAGAAGATTATACTACCATCTAGTGTTCAAAAAATATAAACAAAACATGGCCATCCTGTTTTACATTCTTTTCTGGATTTACAGCAGAAGCATTAATGCATATTATTTTTATGTTGTAGCAGGATAAATGGGGTGACAAAACGCATCTATTACACTCAATCCTGGCAACTAGAAATTGAATGACTTGGAGATCATTTGGAGCCTCAAACGGCATAATGTTGGCATAAATAATCATTTGGATATATTTTTACAGATTAACATCTTTGCTTTTTTACTATTTCTAGGCTGGGAAAAATAGCAAGTTTTTCAATTCCAGAGACATACATATATACAAATAGTGCAAACACTGTTGTTATTCTCTGCTAATATATTCTAATTTAGACAGATGTTAAGCATCCATTGCAAAATACTGGAATAATTTAGGTTATTCTCTGTTCTTGACCAAGATTTTAATGGAGAATATCTCACTAAAGCAACAGTTCCCAAAATGTCTGGAATCATTTTCCCCCATATTTTTAGAAAATGCTTTTGTCTGCCTACTTCTTGTATTATCATGCAGCATGTTGTGCAATTTAAATCTGTTTAGTTTTTTAAATGGAAGCCATGTTAGTTTATGCAAGCATATCATAGGGTAATGAATAAACTACTGTGATAGACTCTCACTCTCAATGTCAGAGGAAGTAGAAGGACGTTCACATTAAATTATAGCAGTTAGTCTTAAAAGTGCCACAACATTTTTCTGTTGTATTTTTGCTTCTTGTCTTAAATCAGTCTAATATCTAAAGACATTTGTTTACTGTAATTGCTAAATACTTTTTTTAAAGAAAACATTACAGTCTCATGCCTTCTATAGAATCTCTCTATATGAGATCATTTAAGAGTGTGTCCTACTCCTTACTCCCTATTTGAGAACCAACATAGTGAACAATGCATGTAAATATTTTTCCTAAATAAACAACTGACTCCATTTTTTAAAATGTTAAGACTAATCATAACTGAAATTTTGTCAAATATGAATTATTCCAATATTCACAACATGAACATGAGTCACAAAAAGCCTTATACTCTTATACACACAGGCAACGCAGAGAAAGAAAATGTGCAATTTGCTAGCTGTGTAGTTTTAAAAAACACACAACCTAAGATGTCCTCTTGGAATATACACAGCTTAATCAAGTACTAAGGAAGGGGCAAAGCAACAGTATCGTTTAATCAAATCTTTCAATTAAGAGATTAAGAGATCAAAGAGAAACAGATAAGATTACACTAGATCATGGGAGGGGGAGGCAGTGAAAGTGAGTGCAACATTTCATCACACTGAGGTATGAATACATATGTCCCTTTGGACCCCTACTCTGACATTTGTGATAAACACCATCTATTTGTTTGCTCCGCATAACACTAACACACACACACCACCACCACCACCACCACCACCACCACCACCAAAAAAACATCGTTATGCGGGGCGTTTGGTATTGATGCTCTGGATTACGACAACTTTTTTGTCCTTATCCGGAGCATCTCCTATAGGGACCACATAGCATCAAAATCCGGATAGCGCTGTACTCCGTAGAACGGAGTTTTGTCGTTATCCGGAGTTCCACAGTACACAAAATGAATTAAAATTAATTTGAAAAGGGCATCCTCTATCTCAGGGGTTCTCAATTTATGGCCCCTGGGCTGGATCCGTCCCATGGGACCAAATCATCCAGCCTGCCCCTCACTCCTGCCAATACTGTCACCATCTCAATCCTTGTCCCCTCTGTTTGGCATGTCCCTAACAGCACTCTGTAGCAGGGCGGATGTCGTAAGGCAGGAAAGCGGTGGTTGGTGGTGGTAGTTTGGAGTGGTTGCCGGCAGCGGCAGCAGTAGGGGGAATGGTAGGGACTCAGGGTGGTCCTGCTGCCGGTGGTGGTGGTGAGGGGAGTGGTGGTGGTGGCACCTATCCAGCTTCCCAAGAGTCTGAGGGAGCGTGATCCAGCCCCTGGCTTAAAAAGGTTGAGGACCCTTGCTCTATCTTAACCAAGAGAATTCTAGAGACACCTTCTAAACATAGCTTCTCCAATCAACCAGAAAATAAAAAGAGCTAAGCAAATTTCTAGAACACTACAGAACAACCATCTTAGATGTTCCATAGTGGTGGTGCCACCACAGATGAGGCCATGCTTTTCTTGAAGCACCCCTTCAGAACGTTATGTGTAAATAACAGCAGAAAAATTATACAAGACAAAAATTCCTTGCATGTGAATTATTTCAATGTTTAAAAGTGGAGTTTATATACTTACTTACCTCATTGTCTGATTCCACAAGTACTTGATCATATTCACTAAGAGCTACTAGAAACATAATGGAGGTAACATTTTCAAAGCAGTGTATCCATTTTCTTCGTTCTGATCGTTGGCCCCCCACATCCACCATTCTGCAACATTAGCAAAATCCACAGAAGTCAGAAATTATGGTATAGGAATATGATTACATATATTGTATCTAATTATGTTTTTAAACAAACACAGAGTTACTATATGACATCTACTTCACAGACCACAATTTGAAGTAGTGATATTTATTCAGATTCAGAAATATTTGATATTCACTTAATAATGCCATAATTGGATAGTTTCAAATATATCCAAATTAAAATTTGGTATTTCTGAATATCTGTAAGTAATAATTATTATCTGTAATAATAATTCCCAACACTTGTACTCCTAGTTATTCCAATAGATTAGAAAAAAAAGCCTACGTTTATATTTGTCAGAAGAAGTGAAAGGGTTGGAGTTGCCATTACTTTCACAAGCGGGAGGAGCTGAATGAGAGCAAAACCTGTAAATGATGTCTGTCTGCACAAACAAAATCTAGACAGAAGTAGGCAGACACCAGAAGGTATTTTTCACATTGGGTTTTTCCTAATTGAAAGATGGTCATGTCTGATTGTACATCGCAAGCATTTGATGTCAAGATATGCTCTGGTGCAAGTCAGCACTGCAGCAGATTTCTCTGTAACCTTTCCTGAAACCTCCGTATATCTACATTCTCAATGTCTCATTGTATACTGTTTATTAACTATAGTTAGAAAAAGATTTAGGATTAGTAGATTCATACATTAATACATTATAAATCAACAGGAAAAGATTATATTAGCCCTTTGGGTACAAGTAATAAGATCTTGCTATATTAAAATATATATATATATATATTAAGTTAATTGATTTTGTGCATGTGATTTTGGTGGAAGGATTTCTGTTCTGCTGTAGCAAAATCAGGCACTATTCTTTAGGTACAGTGTACAGGCAGTATGAAATATGGTGTGATAGAATAAGTAGGCACTTGGGGGAGGCTACAGGAATGCTGGCTTCAGCAACTTCTACTGAAAGGAAGGACAGGAGCGGAGAGGAAAAGGCAGAGGTACCATCCCAGAGGAAGGACATGGCAGAGGTGTACAAGCAGGAGCCCTTTAAGTCAACGGAGACTGATCCCTTGTCTTACTGGACTAACAAGAAGTCTGTTGGAGAGGTTTGGCCAAGGTGATAGTGGGGCTGCTCATCACCTACTCTTCCCAGAAAACACTCTCATCCCACACTGCTCATGCCTGGAAAGTAGTTCTGTAGAAAAACCTCCCATAACCTCAACCTTCCATTGCTGTGTTTTCCTTTTAAGCAAGACAGAACAACACATACTGCACACAGTGCAGGGCTGCCATCCAATCACGCGTTCAAAAAGTGAGATAGTGAGTTGTTGTTTTTAAAAAAGTGAGAAAAAAGTTAGTTTTTGCCAGAAAATGTGAGTAAATAGTGAGTAAATCCATAGCAGTTTTCGCTATTTTGGGCCATATATCGGCTTTATCAATCAGCAGAAATGAAGCAAATCAATAAATTTTCCAATAGTATTATCAGTGTATGATTTTGGCAACATGGGGGGCTGCTAACTCATGGTGTCCATGAGGTATATAAATTTGTGCAGCCTGGTGCTTGGCTTAATGCTGGAAGTATCATATTGCCATGAATTTTGAAAGATGGTCTTGTAGTTGAAACCTAGAGGGAGGAAAGAGAGGAAAAAAAACCACCTCTTCCATGAGGGGGGATGCACATAGAGAAATATAGCTAGCATATGAACAATAAGTTGAATACCAGGTAATTGATATTGACTATCCTTTGATCCATAATGGAAGCGAAGGAAATATATTGCCTTTGTCTTAAATCCCTGACCGGAGCGGCCAGTGGAGGGGGCCATTTTAAAAGTTCCTCGAGCCTTGCCTTTCTCAGCAGGGTCTTCCATTTTCTTGGCCTTAGGATGAGAAGACACATTAGAAAATGGCTGGTTGAAAGGCCCGAACAGTCTGGGCTGTATCAGAGTCCTCCATTTTGAGAAGGCATCTTAGAACAAGGCTGGTTGCAAGGCCTGAAAGAGCCTAAGCTGTAGCAGGTTCCTCTATTGTCTAGGCCTTAGGAAGAAGACACAATAGAAATGCCTGGTTGCAAGGCCTAAAAGCAGTGAGGAGCCATTAATATTCTCCTTGTCTAACAATAAGACAGTTTGCAGCATCATTGCTATGAGGCAATGAGGAGCCATTAATATGCCCCTGTCTAACAATAAGACAGTTTGTAGTATCATCTATCAAGTAAACAGGAATTAAATGCTTCAAAGAAACAGATATTATAAAATCTAGTAGTCTCCTGAGAGAGACTGCTTTACTCCTCTTTTAACAAGAGGAATTGAGGGTCCAAAATTAGAGTGAAAAACATAGTTTGAAAGCGGGAAAGAACAAGACTTACATTGATCCCTCTCCAGAGGATTGAAGACTGAAGAGACCTGCTGGGGCCACTGAGAAAAGGATCTGGTGCCAAGGTTATAAAGGGGGTGGGCGGGGGGCCCTCCTCTAACAAATTTCCCTCCTTTTTTCAAAGCTCTGGTATAGTCCGAAATGGAGTTCTGCGCAAGCACAAACCCCAAATGTGTGGATTCACAGACGTCTTGAAGAAGACAAGACTATTTTGACGTAGAATGTGTCCAGTTTCGTTTAAAAAGTGAGAATAGTGAGTAATTTCACAAAATAGTGAAGATAGTGCAGGACCACTGAAAATAGTGATTAATAGTGAGTCAGTGGCAGCCCTGACAGTGCCAAGTTTGCTTTGCTTCAGTCTGAGGCCCCCTCTGTCTCCCTCTTTTATTCTTTCAACTGCTACTCCAATATTTTTTAATTTTTATTGTGAACCGCCCTGAGTTGGCTTTGGCCGAGTGAGCGGTATATAAATGTGACAATTAAATTAAATTAAAATATTGCCAGCACTCACTCATCTGTTCTGTCTCCTAGTCCTTGTCCACTTCCCATTGTGATTTATCATCTGCCTGCCCAATGCTAAGATTTCCTGCTGGCATTCCTACCATTTACGGTTTGATCAGTATGCCCATTAGTCAATTCCTAATCCTTAGGTTCAGTGGGAGTTTCTTTGGCACAATCACCAGTAAGGTGTCAGAGGACACGGGGAAATCTTTTTAAAACTATTTTGCCTATTTGTGTTACAAACTAAATTATGTTTTATAAGAGAAGAATAACAACTACAGGAAAACCCCAGTTGTTGCTGGGTTTTGTTGTTGTTGAGAAAAAGCAAAATGGCAGCTGTGTGCATTTTCAGCAGTAGCACGGCCCAGGGAGGTCGTAGGAAGGCGGGAACAGAGTGAAAAAGGTCCCCAAGATTTCCTGGTGCTGCCAGGGGTGGCGGACAGTCCAAATATAGTGGCAGAATCGCCAATGCCGCCGCCACTGACAGCACTTCCGCAGAGGTGACTTCCTGTGGAGGGGCGGGTGCCATTTTGATCTCTAACATGACAGCGGTCACAATGTTAGATTTTAAAATGGCGCAACTTTCGGTTGTCATAAACCAAAAATTGCTCGTAACCCAGATAATTTGCACTTGTAACCCACGGCAAGTATATGCCAGGGGTTTTACTGTATATAATAGTGGACATCTGGAAATTCCAAATTTTCAAAATTGCGATTTCTAAATCTGAATTTTGGTGCTTGTGCACATCCAAAATCTGAAGGTGACATGACTCAGTACACCCACAGCTAATGTTAACCATAGAATTGTATGGATTCAAACAGTACAAGAAGTCTTCTAAACAGCATGGATACACCATGAGAGGTGAACACACAAGTCTGAGGCTCATATTTTGTTCAAGTAACACTAAACCACAATCTGGAGCTATGAAAAATACTTTGTAAAACTGATTAATCAAAATGGTATACACGATATAAAGCATAAACAGATGTCAAAAGACAACACCCAGACAGCCCCGCCTCCCTCCACCTTCCCTCCTCGGCAGGGGTTTAAGAGGCGGCCATGCTGGAGAAACTCCAACATCACCCAGATTCGGGCAGCTGCTCCGAGGCTTTAAGACTCTGCCACTCTTGCTGTCGCGGACGTTAATCGGGCTCCGCAGATAGCGTCAAGCTGGTCTTTGTGGGCAACATTGACCCCCGGGCTCCGCTGGTAGTGTTGAGCCCGGGCTCTGCTTGAGGACCTTGATCTTTTTGATCCCAGTGTCAAACTGTGTTTTAGGTATAAACTATGCCCTTTTGCTCATAAGTTATATATATAATTTGTATTTTTTGTTATGTGACTTGCATATCTATTGCTATATTGTAACCTTGTAACTTTTGATATTGTACTTTTGACATGTAATTTTGTGATCTGCAATTGTTTTTGGTGTTGTAATGTATTATATATTGTAAGAAAGCTTTTCTTTTTGTTGTAGAAAGCTTTCATTTGCTTATTCTGTGGCCGCTCTGAGTGGCACTCATGCCAGGAGAGCGAGATAGTGTATCTTAAAATACACCAGGAAAATGAAGTGCATCTTGTGTGCAGGCAAATACGGTATTCACTGTATATATTGGCTTCTAGTGGGCCCTTTTGGTAATAACGGAGTGCATCTTATACTCCGATGCATCTTATACGCTAGCAAATACAGTAAATCCAATTTTTAATCTCAACCCAGAGAAGACCCATTAAATCAAATCAATCTCATTTTACTACATTCCATTCACTCAGTAGCTCTACTTGAGCTGGGTCCTACAACAAGGTTGACTCCTCTGTTGCTTAGAAACCCTTATATCTTCTGTGAGAATGAACTGTTGCCAGGGAGTACTAGTGCCCCACATTTCACTGGGAAAGGGATCTAGCCATTATTTCAACTTCAAGAGTTAAAAAAACCACATTATTGTTAGTTATAAAAAGACTTAGAGATGAAACCTGTCATGATAAACATCAGATTCCCTTTCACCCTAATTATGGTAAATTTTGGAGCAAAGATTTTCATTTGCTACCTTGTTACCCACAGGCAGAATTTTATATTAGCACCTGGTTATTGGTTGTAACCTACTGAATAATTTTCAGTTATACTTATGGAAAGATAAGTATGTAAAATGTCAAATGCTTGAACACAAATTTTTTTAGTGGTGGAAAAGAATCTGCATTCCTATGGCATTATGTGATAAATAAATTATTCATTTTTCTGTCTTCCATTCCTGAACAATGTGAAACATAGCCCAGTTCATACTTTACTGAGATGATGTTGTCAGGTTGGGAACTTACCTGAATCTGCAATTACAACAACTTTTTCTGCTACCTTTGTTTAAACTATAGGGAGAAACCCCTAAAAGCATTTCCAAGTAAGTATTTTTATTGTTATACCTGTTTATTGTGCATTTTATACTGTTGACCAAATCATTTTATAAAAAAGTAAAGTATCACAAAATCAAAAGTTTTAAATAAAGTTTGTTTACCTGAAAATGACACTTTGTAAGTCGAATGGATATTCAATGATACCTGTAGTTGGAACTCGGACTCTGAGAACGTCTTGTTGAGTAGGAAGATAGCCAGGATCTGCTATACGGTCCAAGTCATTAAGGTAACTATAGGCAAAGAGAAACAACAGGGATGAAAGACAGGGATGCTATAAGCCCACTAAGAGAATCTACATCATGAAGATAAAAGGGGGGAAGGTTCAGAAGGCACAAGGTTAAAATGTAACCAGCCGTAAAGAGTTTAATTGAAAACTATTGAAAATGCAAGAAGTTTGATACTAGGATCCACAGAATGTGTTTAATTTGGCTTTTTTAAAATTTTAAACTGTGATTACAAATCATTCCCATTTCAAAGAAAACTGTATTTAATCTATTATGGTATACTCTTGTCACGCGAGAAGTATTTCAATAAAATAAGTTCAATGTGAAACTGGCATGGTAAGATCTGTGTTGGTGGATACAAAAATTTAAATAATTTCTCACTGGAAATAGAATGGAGACTCAATTCTTCCCTATGGCTAAAGTGTAGGACACAGATTTTACTGTTATATGTAATTTAATCTTTCAGTATATATTGAATGACTAGCTGATTACCCAGCTTCGCTCGGGTTTTTATTTTCTTTAATGTAGGCCAGCCTTTCCCTCTTGGAAATCTCGTGGGGTGTATGTGGGTCACTCCTGCCTCTCTTCCTCCATCTTTCTCTTCCCTCATCCATCCTGCTTCTCCGTCAATGGTCATTTACCACCCTTATCCTTCCCATACATGTGTCCAGCCACCTGGTGAGAGAGTGGCATGCAACCGTTGAGGGACCCTCGGACCTTCAATCCCTCCCTCCTCAGCTTTGCCTACCATGGCCGCTACCTTGGAGGGACGCCCACCCGGGTGCCCGGAGGACACCGCAGAGGCTGGGTGGCCATTTCTGGAGGGCTCCTCCTCAGCGGCTCCCGCGCCCTCCTGGCCCTCTCAAGGGCCTCTGTCGCCACCGCTGTGCCGGCCCGACCAGGCCCCGGGTTCCATGGCACGCTTTCTCAGGGAGATTGACACAGATCAGAACTTTCCAACAGCGTTGCCCAATGGCATACACCCCTAAATGGGGCTTGTAACCCCCACAGTGCTGATCTCGCATGCCCATTTGCCTTCCACCTACTGTGAAAACTACAGCTGAGCTAGTCAGATGATGTCACAATCTCAGCTTACCTGGGACTATGACATCAGCCAATTACAACACTAGGAAATACACACATTGTATAGATCAATTGCGTCCCAATTTGGGGGGGCGTACGCCCCCCATGGGACTTGTGATCCCCGCAGTGCTGATCACGCCAGCCTAAGGTATGTATGTGCCAAATTTTAGTGGAATCGGTCCAGGGGTGCGGGAGCCTTTGGAGCACATACAAACATAGATTTCTGTTTTAGATAGATTTCAGATTTCAAAATTAAACTCCCTCTTGTGTTCGAGCTGATTGGATTGACAGTATGGCAAGATAAAGGTGTTTTATCACATGGGTATGACTGATGGTATAGGATACAGATCATCAATGCTATTAGCACACAAGTTTTGACATAAAAACCCTAGCCAGCAAAGAAATCTACTTTTTAACATTCCACTGCACCTTGTCTTTACTGATCTCAAGTGTTCACACAAGATCAAAGACACATTAGCAAGGTCTAAAGGACTCTTGCACAACAGAGAAAATATAATGATTTCTGACTTGTTTTTAGGTTAATTTCAAGTCTCATTTCTGAGCACAAAGTTTAATGTCAGGTATGACATATTCCACCAATCTTTTGAGTTCACCATGAAAAGGCAGACATAGAACGCAGTGCAAAATTTGGCATCATGAAAAATATTGGCTCTCATTCTGTTTTTTACTCTTGGCAAAGAAAACAATGGCATGTTAGTTGTGAATGCTGAAAACTCAGAAAAACAGAGACTGGTTGGAGCAGCTCCAGATAGAAGGGGACAACTGACATCCAGGACAAGTACTTCACATCCCCTCTTCCAAACCCCTGTTCATTGTGGTTTATTTTGCACTAATGCACTCTTGTATGCAAGGCAGTAAGTGAGAGAGAATGGGGAAAATCGAGAAATTCAGAAACAGTGTTAGAAAAATCAGTAAGTGCTGCACCACTGGTTTGATTTTAAGTTCACTGATACAATTACAGTGCAAAGGGCAATTTTGGGGCTGGATGATGCCAGACAATAGGCTTCCTTTCATCCCACTGCCATTTGGTTTTCTCCACAGTTTGAAACAGCGGCTTACTCCCAAACAAGCTTGAGCAAGGCTGGTGCTTCAGTTGCTTATAGGGCACATGAATGAATGTTTATTCACAAATGAACCTTGCTCTGCTTAATAAAACTCTTTCCCTGATCAAGTACACACATTATTGTAGCCCAAGAGACTATACCAAAGCAGAAAGTCAAAAATCAATCTGATTTATCTCAGGAAAAGAAAACATAAAGCAGTGGTGGTGAACCTATGGCAGAGGTGCCACTAGAAGCCCTCTCTGTGGGCAGCTGTGCAGTCACCCCAGCACAGAGTTTGCCCTGCCCCTCTGCCCAGCAGCCCAATGTGAATGCTTCCTCCCTCCCTCAGCACAGTATTCACCCCACCCCTCTAACCAGCAGCCCAATGGAAGCACTTCCTCCACCCTTTCCCCAGCACAAAGTTTGCCCTAACCCAATGGGAGAGTTTTCTTCCTCCCCTGTTGCTGTGTTGGCACTTTGCAATAAATAAGTGGGTTTTGGGTTGCAGTTTGGACACTCGATCTCTAAATGGTTTGCCATCACTAACATAAAGCATGAGAGTGTTAATGTGAAAAATATACTATTCTCTCTTACAGAAATATAACATTTCAGATACTGTACTTCATACACAGAAGGGGATTCTGTCTTTCTGTCTCCTGCCCATTCCCACCCCCCTGGTGCTAACATTATGGCTGGGTTCAGAAGAGGCAGGGGAACTAGAGACCAAACTGCCAACATACGTTGGATCATGGAGAAAACAAAGGAATATCAGAAACAAGTCTACTTTTGTTTCATTGACTACACCAAGGCATTTGGCTGTGTGGACCACAATAAAATGTGGCAAGTAATTAAAGAGATGGGAATACTAGAACACCTTATATGTCTCATGAGAAATCTATACATGAGTCAAGAAGCAACAGTTAGGACAGGATATGGAATGACGGAGTGGTTTGGAATATGAAAAGGAGTAAGAAAAGGCTGCATTTTGTCACCCTGCCTATTTAACTTATACACAGAGCACATAATGTGCAACGCGGGGCTGGATGAATCAAAAGTTGGAATTAAAATCGCTGGGTGAAACATCAACAATTTGAGATATGCAGATGACACTACCCTAATGGCAGAAAGTGAAGAGGACCTAAAGAAGCTGTTGCTTAGGTTGAAGGAGGAGAGTGCAAAAGCTGGCTTGAGACTTAATATCAAGAAAACCAAGATAATAGCAACAGGCCCTATCACTCCCTGGAAAATAGATAGGGAAGAAGTAGAAGCAATGACAGACTTTACTTTCTTAGGATCAAAAATCAGTTGCTGATGGAGATTGCAGGCATGAAATAAAAAGGCGACTAATTCTTGAGGCAAGCTATGAGAAACCTGGGGAACATAGTCAAAAGTAGGGACATCACCTTGCTAACAAAAATTCGCATAGTCAATGCAATGGTATTCCCGGTGGTAATGAACGGTTGTGAGAGCTGGACCATTAGGAAAGCTGAGTACAGAAGAATAGATGCCTTTGAAATGTGGTGTAGGAGGAGTTTAGAGAGTCCCCTGGATAGTGAGAACTAATAGGTCGATCTTAGAAGAAATCAACCCTGACTGCTCCTTAGAAGGTCAAATAGTAAAGATGAAACTAAAGTACTTTGGACATCAAATGAGAAGAGAGAATTCATTTGAGAAAACCTTGATACTAGGAAAGGTGGAGGGCAGAAGAAGAAGGGGCGGCCTAAATGAGATGGCTAGATGGTATTGTAGACACAATGGGCACAGAGCTGGGCGGGTTGAGGAGGATGGTGGGGGACAGATGTGCCTGGTGGGCAATAGTCCATGAGGTCGCAAAGGGTCGGAGTCGACTGTGTGACTGAACAACAACAAAAAAAAAAAAACAACAAGTGGTTTTGAGTCATGTTTGCAAGGACAGCCATTTGCCAAGGTGCTTATTTGTCCTATGTCACATCAGAGAGGGTCTTGGGAAGCAGCATAGCATGCTAAGAGAACACACCCAGAATCACCCAGCGAACGTGAGTAGACATTTGAACTAAGGTTACCTGGTTGTAACAGAACACCCTACTAGGAGTGGAGAATGTGAGTGCTCCAAATAATTTTAATTATAATTTAACTTAGCTGGCATAGCTGAAAATGAATAAAAATAAATATGTGATTAGAATGTATTAATTTACGGAAATAGATCCTTTACACAGCACAGGAGGAGCCCTGACTATTTACTGCCAAAAGCTCAACTCACTAATTATCATTAGTGTTCTGGTGGTCTCCACACCTTATTTCCTGTTCACTTGCCTCTATTTCGGGCAACATCCTTCTTCTATGACTTCTCACACTGATCTATAACCTATGTAAGCCTGCTTAATTTTTTTGACTTCATGGCAGTTTTTACAGTTACATTTGATAGGAAAGCCCACTACATAATGCCGTCTCTTTTGCTATATTCTTCCAATTGGTTTATAAGTTCAGGTAGATTCCATTAGAGCAAATAGACCTGAACCAGGGACACAGCAAAATGTATGGTCATTGAGAAGCATTTCATTTCATTCATTCATTTCATTTATTAGATTTATATCCTGCCTTACTCAACAAAAATGTGACTCAGGGCGGCTTACAATAAAGAATATACAGTATAATTAGAATTACAAAGTTACATATCAATATCAAAATGACAAAACATTATTTTTAGCAAGAAAAATATAAACCCTAACCACAGTCATAATAGTCCTTCAGCCCGGGCGCGCTAGCGCCTTTTCTACCCTCCAGCTGGACAAGGCCGGGGGGGGGGGGGAGCAGCTGTTCCTCATCCCGCGCCAGTGTTGCGGGCAGGAAACAGCAGGGATCTTTAGTCCTAGCGCACCAGCGCCTTTTCTACCCTCCGGCCTTTCCTGGTTTTGAAGGAGGCCTTTTCTACCCGCCCGCCTTTCTTTTTATGGTTTTGAAGGGAGACCTTTACTTTCAAAGGCAGGGCTTGTTTTGGGAGTTTCCCCACTTGCTTCTATTCGGGAGGAGGGTGGCAGTGCCTGATTAAGCCAGCGCAGGTCCTGTAGCAAATCATGTCAAGGGGCCCTGCCTTGCCAAATGCTAGAGGAATTTCAGACTTTTGAGTTTTTTCTTTGGATCCCAAGAAAGCAAGAAGAAATCAGTCCAGTTTCACTCCTTCCCTGCCTTGCAAATGTTGGGAGGGATTTTGACCTTGATTCTTCACTTAGAAGCATCTAAGACAAAATGAATGCTGAAAGAAAGGAAGGAAGGAAGGAAGGCATAAAATGCAAATCCTCCTTCTCTATACTGTGAATTATATACTCTGCAACTCTCCTTTGATTTCTCTCCAACCTTACTCAGGGGCTCCCTGTACTATTATTTAAACCTGCATCTCCATGAAACTGTTATCTGAGTGACTAATATTTTTCTCTTCCAAGCTATACTAGAATTCTGTGGCTGCGTCAGAAAGCAGTGAGAGCATTATGGTCAACAGCTTGTTACACACATATTACCTTGGTAATGCACCTCAGGCCTGTATCACTATGGCAACTCAGAAGAATTGCCTCAGCAGCCATTCCAGATCATTTTTTACAGAACAAATTGCAGCTATAATTAACTTTTGAAATGTGGCCTGTACTAGCAATATATTTGAATGTGCAATCTTAAAAGAAGAAGAAAAAAAAATATAGATGCCATTTCCCTGCTTCAATGGTTATTATGTTTTACTAAAATACACAAAACAAATGATTGAAATATCCTTCCAGTCAGTATGCGCATGCGACAATATAGGATGTCACTGTCTGCACTGCTTTCAAATATGCTTAAAATCTTCTACCTTAGCAGAGTCTAATGAGAATTTCCAAGAAAACATTAAAGAGCCTTACTGTAATTATAACTTATGCAGATATTCAGTGTCAGTTCTGAACCACAATAAAGTTTTTTAAATCTGATTTGAAGGTCATGGCTTTTAAATGAAGCTTCTTTTAATGCTGCATCTAAATATTATTTTCAACATTTGTACAGCAGCTAATTGTAGGAAAAACCTTATTAGAGGTTTCAAAGAGTGTGCAATTATTATTACTTGGATTGGGGTGGCCACCCTTTTTTAACGCTAAATGCCTGCCTGATCATGCCCCCCAGACAGCTGAGTGGTCCAGACAACGCCCCATAAACGGAAGTGGGCGCATTTATGGCTGTCGTAAATGTGCCCACTTCCGCGTTTACGACAGCCATGGATGCATTTGCACATGTGTGTTTTACGGCTGATGTATATGAACCCGCTTCCACTTCCATGTGCAGCAGAGGCGGCGATGGAACGGATGGAATGGCATAGCGGGCCGGGTCTGGCACGTGGGCCATAGGTTAGGAACCCCTGGGTTAGATAGCATCAGTAGCATAAGCATACATAATACTCTTCAAAACTATGCAGACCTGAAAGCTAGACCACTATTTAAGATACCATGCCCCCCAAAAAACAACAACAACAACAACCCAAAACTACCTGGATGCTTTTTCAAGGCTGTTCTAAAGATCAAAAGTAATTAAGTTGACTTCCCCACTTGAACAAAACCTCCTCTGCAGGAGATAGAGAATAACTGGGTACATTCAGGACCAGGCTATCAGGTCGTAAGTGAAGCTAAATGGACTTTGCTGTACATCATATACAGTAGATTAAACTGCCACCCTTACCCACGCCTCATCATCCATACAATGTGCAGGTGCATGGGAGAGCCTCACTATGCAGAATGGATACCCTGAAGGTAGAAATTCTGGGCATTCTAGAGGAAGCCACTGTTGCAATGGCTGCTCTTGTCTTTTGCAATCACTTCTAAATTAGTTTGTGTGTCCTGCAAGACATAATAAGATGAGCTTCTTTCACATACAACACCTCTGGCTTTCTTTACTCTATACAGGGTCTTTATTTCTTTATCCTTCCCAAATGAGAAAGGACCAGTTAAATATTATACTTAACTAAAATAAATCTGACAATTTTTATATGCATATACTGTAAGATCTCCCTAACCCTGCATTCCTTATCTGTCAGATCTGTTTCGGTTTGGATTCCTGCACTGAGCAGGGGGTTAGACTCCATGAGCTGATCGACACCTTGCAACTCAATTATTCTATGATTCTATAAGCCATCCTTATGAAAAGTCCTTATGACTTATACAAAAGACAAGGGCAATACAGCTTTGCTCAAAAACTAAGATTTATATGAACCCACCACTACAGGCTTAGACAAACATCTAGTATGACAGAAAAGGGTATACAGTAATACCTCATACAAAGTCCGCTTCATACAACATCGGATTCATACAACATCGCCTAATTCCTTGAAAAAAAGTTACCTCATACAAAGTCATTGGGGTTTTCCCAGGTTGCATTGTGCCTGGGCAGTATAAAAGACAGGACACATGCGTGCATTGCTCTTGTGGGTTTTGCACTAGGCGAAGAGTGTTTAGGAGTAGTTTTGAGCACGACTTTGGATTTTTTTGAATTTTTTGTCAGAATTTTTGGAAGCATTCCTGGGATTTTTGCAGAATTCTTCAGGTTCTTGGGACAATCAGGGTTGTTTGACACGTTTTTGTAATGTATTTAGCCTTTAGACAATGTTTTCTTAAAGTTCTGTCAGTTTCCTGTCTGTTTCCTTGACTTTGCCCTGAAGTCTGTGCTGTTACAGTACAATGTATCTCTATGGAAACGACGTTGTATAAGGCATCGCGGCAAGGATTTGGACGTTGTATGAGGCATCGCGGCTAGGATTTTGCATGCCTCATACAAAGTCCAAATCCGTATAAAGTCCAAACTTGTGGAACCAAGTTTGGACTTTGTATAAGGTATCACTGTAAATCTAATTCAAATCTACCTCTCATTTTCAATGCCTGTAAAAAATGAAGCGCTTCCACTTTACTGAATAATCTTTTGTTTTTGTTTTTGACACCCCACAATCAGGTAGTCCATATGACTTGACAAAATTATGGACCTTTGACCACATTTGTCACAACAGTGAAGCAAGCTGAAGTTGTATAATTATAGGCTAAAACACACCCTTTGACCAAAAGACATTCTCTAGAAAATGTAATTAGGGTGTTTGAGGACACTCTGCAATCCATCACTCCTAGTCCTTTTCAGCATCACAGATCCCATGCTATTGTTTCTACAGTGAAAACAATATCATTTGACACATAACACTGGCAGGGCAAAGCCCCAAAGTTCTGTTCTAAAAAAGCTGAGAAAGGAAATTCATAATATATTTAAAAATTCTGGCCACAAGATTTTAGAGGAAAGTTGGTTAAATGTTTAGGCATCAGAACAAGAATGTACAGTCAAGATTAGGGGGAACACTCTGGTCAAGGTATTAGTTAAGGTTGGAAAGGGATCTTGTACTCTTATACAAGCTAACTGCACCAAAAAGGTCTTCTTCTAGAGCTAGAAGATTGCTTGCCACAATTCTGAGGTGTTTTCAGGCAGGGATTCACAAATACTGTATACTATACATTCCTCCACCAAAGCCACTTCTTTCTATCCAGGTTGCTGAGACTAACAAACTAACTGACTTTTTATTTTTTCCTTCTCTGCCTTCCAACAAACTCAATGCCTTGATTTTATATTTCAGCTATGGAATTAGTTGAAAGACACTTTTCTGGTTACTTTACACCAGGGATCCTTAACCTACAGCCTGTAGGCAACAAATCATAGCACCAAATCAGCTGACCTGCACCTCGCTCAGTGATGCGCTGCTAATTTTTTTACTACCCACTCGGTGGGTGTGGCTAATTGTGGGTGTGGCTGTGAGCATGGCCTCAAACCTCAGCCCCACCCAACCCACCCAAGAAAAAAGGGGGAAAAGAAACCTTGCTTCGCTCGTTGTCCCAGCGCTGCTGGCGGGTCACTCAGCCCCTCACCGTCCGGGCGGAAGAGGAGGAGGAAGAGCAGCCAACGGCGGTGCTGCTGGTAGGTGGCCAGGACGGGTTGGTGGGCTGGCTGCCTCTCCCTCCCAGCGCCGCTGGAAGCACTTCTCTTCCCATGTGTGCACCTAGCCAAGGGCTGAAAGGCTAGAGGTGGCGCATGGTAATGGAAGCATTTCCGGCGCTTCTGGGAGGTGGACGGGGCGGCCTCATCCCCCTCCCAGAAGCGTCGGAAATGTTTTCTGTACCATGCGATGCCTCTATCCCAGGGCTGAAAGGCGCACTTTCAATTCCCCACTTCCCGCACACCTTTCAGCCCTTGGCTAGGCGCGCACATGGGAAGAGAAGCGCTTCTGGTGGCGCTGAGAGGGGGTGGCAGCCAGCCCACCAACCCGCCCTGGCCTCCTACCAGCAGCACCGGCTGCTCTCCCCTCTTCTTCCGTGTCATGTCCGGAGGAGGACATGGTGTGGGGGGAGGTGGGAGTGGCCAGCCGGTTTTACTAACGGTTCTATAAAACCATTTAGAACCAGCTACAGTACAACGCTGCCCTTGCTCCAGCTGCCACCACCTTAATCCTTGTCTCTTCTGTTTGGCTTGACACATCAATGACGGATAGCCTTACAACATCCGCCCTGCTATGGAACGCCGTTAGAGACACAGCAAGCCAAGTGGAGAAGACGAGGATTGAGGCAGTGGAAGCGGCCGTGGGATGTTTCCTTCACCCATGTGCCAAAGCTCCTCTAGGCTGGTAAGCAAGGGAGCAGGGAGGGGGGGTCTTTTTGGGTGTGTGGTGGGCTTGGGGTGGTCACTGCAGCGGCAGCAGCAAGAGGGACCACCAGTCTGGCTCCTCAACAATCTGAGGGAGCGTGACCTGGCCCCTGGCTCTAAAAGGTTGAGGACCCATGGTTTAGACAATATTTTCTTTCTCTGTAAGCACAAATAACATCAACATTCTGTTAGCTCTCTACATGTTGTTATTAAAAATATTTCAATTTACAATTGTCTATATACCTTTGCGTTTAGAAGTCTTCTATATATGTAAAAAATAAGTTTCTCAGAACAGGTATTTTACTATTTTGCTTTAGTAGGAAAAATATTCTTTTTGTTGTAGCAATGCAAACTGAAATACTTGCTCCTAATCCCTTACATCTATTCTGAAACCATGGGTGCCAAAAGGTTTCCAGGGCCAATCAAGGTCTCCCAAGTCCTAGTATACCACTCTATTAACTACACCAAACTCAGTATATGCTGGTAGTAACCAAAAATCAATGAGGACAACACAAAGGTAAAACCAGCTGCATGACACAGTTGTTGTTTTCAAAGTTGATTACAGGTTATCCTCTGTATCGAAGACCTATCATGGATACTTGAAACTGCAAATAACAGTGAACCCTATATTTACATCACAGACAGGTGCCTCTAGTGGCCAGCTCTGGTAATGCACCACAGAAATACAGTAATTGTTGCTAATGCACCAGCAATGCTTTGACTGGACTTTTTAAAAAAGTTTTTTCAAACCACTGCTAATGTGCAGTGTCATTTAGCAACTATTTAAAAACAATGGGAAACTTCCTATCTCTTCAGCCTCTGCCAGTGAAAAAAAAGGAAGTTTTCCATTTCTCAAGATTATTAAGCAGCTTAGACAAAACACAGAGGATACCTAGAGGAGGATACAAAAAAGGAGACGGATTTTTGTTGTACTTCTTTCCTTTCCTGTAAAGTGACCAAATAATTGTCTTCTAGATTGTGATAAAAAGGGTCAGTTGGGGGTATGAAATTATCGATCATTGCATGGGGATATGAGAAACAGTAAAACCCCAGGTTACAGAATTAATCCATTCTGAGAGGTTTTCCTTATAGCGATTTTTCCGTGAAGCAAAGCACAGTTTCCCATAGGAATGCATTGGGGGGGGGGGAATTCCAGAGGTTAGAAAAGAGCCCAAAAACCCATAATTTTTCTGTTGAAAACTCTTTCCAAAGTGCCCTTTAGAAAGGATTTAGAACAGGAAAAAAATTGGGGGGTTTTTTTTGGCATTTTAGTGAGCTCTGGAGCTGATATTTTTTATTTTCGATGCATGTTTGTCATATTTTCGACATCACATTCTAGTGGCCAGCCCTGGTAATTGCAGGAAAAGTGCTGCCGAACAGCTGATGAGGGGTGGGGGAAATTTCCAGCACTTCCTGGTTGCGTTGAGAGCTTCTGCCAGAGCCAAACTGCAATGAAAATTCCCAAAATCAGAGCGGAAATGCTCCAAACACCCTCCCACCACCATGTGAAGCACCCAAAAAATTGTTCGTAACATGCTTTTCCCCTGTAAATCAGGACATGATTTCTTCAGAATTTCTTTCCGTATGTTGAGTTTTCCGTTACCCGAGGCAGCTGTACCCAGGGTAAAACCACTCTTTTAACATCTCTCACCCTGGAAGTCCTGTGGCATTTACCATAAATTGGAATTGACCTGGCAGCATGTATCACCGAAATTATATATGTCCATAAATAGTGATTTGGCTTCCAGCCAGCTTCTCCTACCAATCTTCAATGTCTAAGTCCTTTGACATAGGAGAAAGGCTTCAAGGAGAGGTATTACCATAGTTGTTCCCTACAGCTCCTCTCATCCCAGCTGCTAAGCAAATTCAAGATAATTCTGTTAATTGGATGTATGAAGATTTATTAACAAAGAGAGTAATTCACTTTATGGGATTAGGAATCTTTATGGATTACTGTACTGGAACTAAACATTCAAAATTAGGGGCCTCAATGAATATTTTTTCAAAACAAAAACCAAGTGAAAGAAATCACACACTATTTGAAAGGCATAGCATATAGTCATAAAACATAGCAATTATCCACAGATAATTTTTCCACTAAGCCATTTTTTAAAAGAGACAAAAATAAACACAGAAAGAACAAAGTGATCTTAAGAGTATGAAAAAAACCCACCTAAATTCAATATAAACTAATATCCTTCATTCTGAGACCTGTTAAAAAAAAAGTTTTTAAACACTTTTGAAATATTTCCTTCTTTTCTCTTGAAGACAATGATAATCAATTAACACCTTTGTTGACTTCCTTCTTCAATTTATGTTCTCTTTCTTGGGAGAAGCAAAAAGTTTGAGATGCCAGAGGTATCAAGTTCTAATCTTGTTTTGAATCCTTAAACTGAAAGAGTTGGCAAAGGGACAGAGGTGAAAAGTGCAGTGGAACATTTAACATTACACACATAATTGAGCTCTTAATTTCACAAATGTCAATCGTGGACACACTTTTTGTAGCAACGGAAGCCATCCCATCAAGTCTTACATAAAGTGTTCCATGCGAATCTCTGTTTTACACAGGTATGCACCCTCCCAATCCATGCACTCTGGAATGGAAGTTCACCATTACCAGCTTTCCATAAAAACAATTTAAACATGTCTTGATAGGAAAAACTTTAGGAAACACTGAACATCTTTCAACTATGTGTCTTAAATATGAACAAAGATAGCCAAAAGATCATGGTCACTCAAAGGAGAGACAAAACACAACAACATCTAAAATTATGTTGCTCAGTGTAGTAAGTCACAACTAGAGTAGGCCGACTGAATCAATGGAGCTTACAAAAGAGCTGACTCATCAAATAAATCCCCATTGATTCAATGGATCTATTCTAATTGTGATTTACTGCATTAAGCAACAGGACTTCAGCCAATAGAAGATGATTTGGACTTGCATAGTGGCATTTCCTTCTTCCCCCCTCCTCTGCAGGCCATCATCCCACCTTCAAAAAGTCTGCTCTGAAAGGCTCCTCAATACTCCAGGGGAGATTCTGAGGTTGCAGAATAATCTCTGCCCATTGTGCTCTATTTACAAAAGCCATTCACTGGATTGAGCAACTAGGAAGACACTGGCGTTAGTCCATTCACACTTAATATTTTCAAGAGACCCATAATCAAATATCCATTACCATTCTAAATACTTCATGTAAACGTCAAAATGCTAGACACTTCCAAATATTGTATAGCCTTTGTAGAGTTTGCATGTCAAGGAATCAACATAGAATATACAAAGTTCTGCTGACTACCTTAATGAATTCTAAAATCTCAAACCGTTAATGCTTTTACAGTGGAACCTCAATTAACGTAATTAATGCGTTCTCTCGGACGTTTCTTACAGCGAAAATTACTTTAACCAAATTTCCCAAAGGAATTCATTGAATGCAATTTCCCATAGGAATGCATTGAAAACCACAATACATTAATCAAAACACAGTTTCCCATAGGAATGAACAGAAAACCAATTAATCTGTTCTGAAAAAATTCTGTAAACTGAGCCACTTTTTTCTATGGGTTTCCTTTTGTTATGCGATTTTTATGTTAACCGAGGTCCCACTGTATTAAGCTTTCTTATGATACTGTCAATTTGATAAACTATCTCCTGATAAACAAATCATCCATCCAAAGAAGTGAGATACAGTCAGTTAATCCTTACACCAAGTAAACCTGTTAGTCTTTAAAAAGCCGTAAGATTCTTCAAGGTTTTGTTTTTTGTTTGTTACTGCTATCAAACAACCTTTTTGCTTTCTTTTTATCTGTTTGCAGACTTCATGTTGCTAAGGATGTGTCGCACAAAGACCTACTATAGCTCTGGAGCTTTCAAGCAAAGAAACATTGGTCTCACTTGCACTGTCTGTTCTTCAAGGACAAAGGATGAATAGTCTATAAAATTGACCTGAAATGACTTCAAGTCATGCCTTCTTTCAATTTAGGGCCTACTTACAGATGCTCATTTTCACTGTATTAAAACCTTCAAATTTGCTCACAATAAACAGAATGTAGATTAGTTTATTCCCAATGGATTTATTCTAAGTATGACCTAAGCAGTATCAAGGCGAAAATGTTAACTTTGCTGGGATGTTGCCCACTGGGACAATCTGCATTAAAATATTAATACTACATAAAGGCTCCCTATTTTCTTTTTACACCTATTGCAATAACTGCATTCATTTCTCATGGGCATCCTTAATCAGGTCAAAGTTTGTTTTTGAGGATAATATTGAGGATGCTATACGTAATTCTATTCTTGACTTTAGTACTGATAAAATGCAATTGTTAGTTCCAGGCAAAATAGATACTGTACGGTGAATGTATGGGACTTGTTAACACTTATGTAAAACCCACTGATTCAATGGGTCTACTCTAGTTGGATTTAACAACTGGATTTGGCCCATGATAATCTTCAAGAAGAGTATTCTTCCTTTAATGGATATGATGGAAGGGTTGCTTTTTTTGCAAAACTGTGTTGCTTACTGAATGATTTTATCAAACATTATACAGTGGAACCAGTGGTGGGCACATTTTTTTTTACTACCACACAGTGGGTGGGGCCAAATCTGTGGGCATATGACTTGCTGGGGGTGGCCATGTGATCTAGTCATGGCTGCCACATGGCCATGAAAACGTCTGCAAACAAAGACAGCACTGGCTCTTTGGCTGTAAATGGAGATGAGCACTTCAGCCTAGAATTGAATACGACTGGCTTTTGAGCAAGGGAGACCTGTACCTTTACTAACCTCAGCAAATGTGAATACCAAACAGGGATCTTCTGTTATTAGGTAAAGGTTGCCCTTGCTCAAAAGCCAGTCGTATCTAACTCTAGGGTTCAGTACTCATCCCTGTTTATAGCCTAAGAGCCAGTGGACTTGATCCACAAAAGCTCACATGAAAATGCAACTGTTAATCTATAAGGTGCCACAACATTTTTGCCTTTTTGCTTTGTTTACTCTCTGATATGCTTGTACAGAATAAAACTTTTTAAATGGTAGCATATGTTTCAAGCATATCAAAATAAACAAAACAAAAAGAAACCCCCTAGCCTACTCGACCCTTTCTCTACACACACACACACACACACACACAAATGCGAGTCACACAAACACACACATGCAGGAAAATAAACAAAACAAAAAGACAGACTTACTCAGAAGGGGCCTCCCCATGCAATTGCGCATGCACTCTGTGTGCTTGCACTGACGCAGCCGCAGATCTCCACAAGCAAAACCAAGCCAGCTGGGGGGGGGGGGGGGTTGGTGGCGGGCACCGGTAAGCACTGCTCGGCACCAAAAAAAAAAAAAAAACCCCGGCCAGCTTGGGTTTGCGCGATTTGCTTGCGGATATCAGCACCAGAGCCTGTGCGAGGAGATCTGCAGCCGTGCATGCATGAGAGCACAGGGAAGGGCCTTCCCATGCTCTCGTGCATGCGCTGAGGCAGATCTCTGCACGATTGCACTGAGACCGATCTCCGCAAGGAAACCCAAGCCGGCCGGGGGGGTTTTGGTGGCGGACGTTGGCCCGGTGATCTGTGGGCAGGTGGGCGTGGCCTCCCAGACATTTTGCCACCAGTCTGCGTGGACCAGGGTGGACCAGGGGCAGCCCACCACTGAGTGGAACCCTGCATAACAAAGGCTTCGTATAGCAAAAAATTCATACAACAAAACAAATTTTTTTGTTATACGGGATTTCCGCAAAGCGGGGTATATCCCAGTTAATGGAAACTCTGTACAACAAACATTTTTTCCCGTTATGCGGGGGATCTCCCATTGGATACGCATAGCAAAAAAAAAATGCATAGCTAAGAACTCCATGAATGGAGCTGTTTCACTATGTGTGGGTTCTACTGTATTTAGAACAGTTAAATCCCTTGTTTAGTTCTTCTGATACTTGCAAGTGATAAAGAGACAAACAAGAAATAATATCAATATGTTATGTTGTCTGTTAACTGTAATATTAATTATTCAGCACAGGATCAAAACCTGCACTTTCTCCTTTTCCTCTTCATTCATCAGCTCACTGTGCTCCCTTAAGATTTACTCCAGAGGGTTTGCTAGCTTCCAGGGCAGAATTTAAAGATTTTTGGCAGGGGAGAAATTGATTTTCTCCCTGGTCCACTGCTGGAATTGCTTCTGCCAATGGAATGATACTGTTAGATTGTGGTCTTCATAGATAAAGGTCTGACTCATTTGAAAGCCAGTTGTGTCCAACCCTAGGGGGATAAATTTACATTTTCAGCCAAAGAGCCACATTTCCACAACTATGCAGCAGACATGAATAGATGCCGAAGCACATGGAATGCTGTTACCTTTCCTGCCAAAGCGATACCTATTTATCCACTTGCAATTTCCTGCTTTTGAACAGCTAGACAGGAGCTGAGACAGACAACGGGAGCTCAGTCCATCACGCAGTACTTGGGTCTTTAACTGCTGATCTGCTGACCATCCAATCTTAACCACTAAGCCCCTGCGGATCTCAATACAGTAAACCGTCGCTTAACAAGTATAACGCATTCCACGGGATTGCTCTTTAAGTGAGTTGCTCTTTAAGCGAAATGCATTTTCCCATAAGAACGCATTGAAAACCAAATATTCCATTCCGGATCTCAGAAAAAAGCCCCAAAACCATTTTTTTAATGTTCAAAAGTCTTTATAACGTGTGCATGAATTCTGTGCAAGGACATGGTAAATCAAGCTGTAACATTTCAAACACCAAACTTCAACTTTTAAAACATCACAAATCAAGAATAAAGTTAAAAAAAAGTCTTTTACACAGTACCTGTATAAAACTCATTAATAAAGTGCTCTTTAAAGGCATACAGAAACCACCACACACACAAAGCATAATGGTGAATAAAAGCCATGCAAAAATGCTAGATATACAAATGCTTCTCCAAAATTTCAAACTAAAAACACTCCAAGAACAAACAGAAAATGGCTACCACACTCCATTTTAATACAGTAATCCCCCCAAAAAAACCTCCATTTTAAAAAACCTCCAACCTCAACCCCTCAAATCCCCACAAATGTTGGATCAAATACTCCCTACCTTTGCACTGCTTGAGAAATCCAAAACTGCTCCAAAAAATCTCGGAATGGAACTCCAAAAATTGCTTCAAAAAAACCTTCTTCCTCCACACTCTCTGCTGACTCACAAACTCCCAGGCACAATGCAGGGAGAAGTTCTAGTCGCTGTGCGATTTTTAGTCACCACATGAGGGTGATATTCCCTAACAAATCCAAGTTGCTAAGTGAATTAGTTGCTCTATGAGCTGCTCGTTGTGTGAAGGTTTACTGTATATAAGGTTCCCTATATACAGTACATAGTCTTCATTTATAATGACTAACTGCTATATTATTATAAAATTGCCTGATAGTGTAAAAAAGAACAGTTAAAACAAGAAAAAAAACCCTCCAACTTTAAATCTGATACACAAAAAAACTATTTTTGACAGCAAAGAAAAGTATCCGTAGCATGATTATGCATCCAATTACACAACTAATATTTAATATTTCTAAAGGTTATTATAGATGACCTGTTAATATAATGAATAGAAAGATTAATGTTCTCCCATGCGGGTTTTGTATGGTCCTAAGGATACACTTTAGAATACATACATAGCAAAAGTTATGGTACAATATGGAGATCACACCAATGTTTCTTCTTATTCCCTCTTTTCAATACTTTATTATGATATATCATTACTCATAACAACAGAGTGCTAAATCAGGAAGACATATTTGAATCCACACTTAGACACAATACCCATTTCATGACTGTGGACCAATCTGGACCAATCTCTCTGTCTATTCAGCTTTAGAGGCAAGTTATGTCCCTGTTATTCCAACAATGGACCATGCAAAGTTAATCAAAACCCAATGTTTTGTACTATTTTATACGCAATGGAAGATAATAACAAGATTGGGGGGGAAATGATTCATCTGAAATATGGTGCTGGAGGAGAGCTTTGCAGATACTATAGACTGCCAGAATGAAGAACAAATGGGTCCTAGAGCAAATCAAGCCTGAAGGCAAAAATAAGGAAGCTGAGCATGACCTACTTTGGGCACATCATGAGAAGACAAGATTCTCTGGGAAAGGTGAAAGGCAGCAGGAAAAGTTAGGTTGCACTTACCAGTGATAACTTTTGTTATTTGACTGTATAGTTTGTGAATGCATACTATTGGGTTATGCGCCTGTGCAGAACCTAGACCGAAGGCTTTCAAAGCTGATTGATTAGAAGTTTTGGCAGTAAGACCTTCCACCGTACCCTTAGGCACTATTCCGTCATTTCTCCTCAGTTCCATACTTAAGCTAAGCACAGGATAAACCAATTGATCTCATCTGTGCAGCCCAAGCGGGAAGGAAGGGTGGGTAGTGTGTATTCACAAACTATACACTCAAAGAAGGAAAGTTATCACTGGTAAGTGCAACCTAACTTACTCCTTCATATAGTTTGTGAATCCCCACTATTGGGAGATTAGCAAGCTCACACTTACTTGGTGGGTGGAAGGTCGGATGAGATGGATCCACAGGGAAGCACGTCAGGTAAACAGGATGGACCCTCACAGGTGTGGAGGCTTGAGCCCTCTGGCAAGGCCGACACAACCAAGTCTCGTGTCTGCCGTGGCTGTGGTGTCCATCCAGTAATGTCGGACAAATGTGGAAGGTCTGGACCAGGTGGCAGCCTTACATATGTCCTCCAGCAGTGTGTTCTCCAAAAAAGCAGTGGAGGTTGCAACAGCCCTAGTAGAGTGTGCTCTGACATGAGGCGGCAGAGACAGTGAGGCGATCTCGTAGGCAAGATAGATAACAGATGTGATCCATTTGTACAACCTTTGAGATGCAATGAGTTCACCTTTGGACTTGCCCCCGTAAACAACAAAAAGACGCTGAGTCTTCCTAAATCGTCTGGTCCTACTGGTGTAAAACAAAAGGGCATGCTTAACATCAAGGGAGTGCCATGTCCTTTCTTGAAGAGTACTTGGATTCGGGAAGAAAGTAGGTAGAGAAATGGATTGAGCCAAATGAAAATCCGATACCACTTTCGGTAGAAAGGTAATGTCAGCATGTAGGACCACATGGTCATTGCAAATTTTATGAACAGTGAGTCAGCACTAAGTGCAGTCAGTTCGTTCGCCCGCCTAGCCAAGGTAATAGCGACGAGGAATGTGGTTTTCCATGTTAGAGGCACTCGCTGTGACCGTCAGGGGCAGGGAACTTTTTGTGGCAAGTGACACACTGTTTAAATGCTGCTGAGGCCATGAAAAAACAGAAGAAAGAGATTCTCCCCTCCCCCGATTACCCTTGCAGGGAAGGACAGTCCGATTACCCGCCACAAAGCGAGTAAAAGGCTGAGTAGCAAGCCCCTTCCAAGAAAGGGACCGGCAAAGAAAAAATTGATGAGAGGATGCTGCCCGACCCCCACAAGGGAAGGATGGCGGCAAAAAATTGAAGGACCCCGAAGGGAAGGTTGGCCGTTACCCTCTTGAGGGGGGAAACGACTATGCCCAAAAAACGTTAGGAAACTGAGTTCCAGGGAGGCGATCCTGCCTGAAGGACAAGATCCCTGCAAGAAAATTCTGAAGATCGAAGGTCTTTTCCGAAGAATCAACAAAAAAATTAAGAGAGCTCTCAACAGTTGTCCTGCTGCTGAGGCGGAAAGAAGAGAACTGAGGAGAAATGGTGGAATGGCGCCTAAGGGTGGGAGGTACGGTGGGCAGTCTTACCACCATAACTTCTAACCAATCAGCTTTGAAAGCCTCCAGTCTGGGTTCTGCGCAGGCGCATAACCCAATAGTGGGGATTCACAAACTATATGAAGGAGAACAAAGGAAAACCAAACATGGGATGGAATGATTCAGTGAAGGAAGCCACAGGCTTGAGTTTGCAAGAGCTGTTGTTAAACACAGGATATTTTGGAATTTCTCATTTATAAGATTAGACAACTTGAGGGTGCATAACAAAAACATAGATGATAACAAGATTTGGAGATTTAGAAAAGAACAGGATGAGGGGATAGGTGAGTAAATTTGTGCATTTCAGGTAAGTAAAGTCTGATAATAAAATCCAAACAGCTCTCACATTAATGTTGGAGCAACATTAATGTGGCCAAAGCAATTAATTAGATGTGTGAAATTGTTCCTTTGTTTAAATGTCATCTAACACAACACAGTGTTAATTCATGCCACCCAGACAACAATACTGATACAGTGGTACCTCGGATAAAGTCCAATTTGGATAAAGTCCGATTTGGATAAAGTTGCGGTTTTCATGCACACGTGAGGCATCGCAAAGTCCAAAACCACTTAAAAATGGACGTTATCCGAGGTATTTGGTATAGGAATCTCAGATAAAGTCCATTTTTTGGACATTATCCGATGCATCACCCATTTGATCCGGATAAAGTCCAAAATCGGGTAAAGTCCAAACTTGTGGAATGGAGTTTAGACTTTATCCGAGGTTCTACTGCAATCACTTGTATACCTACAAGTTGGGGACAGAAAAAAAACCTGCTATATTCCTCATTCTTGTGAGGTCTCTCCCTATGTCTTTGTAACGACGCTTTTGGAGCTAACAGTTTCCTCATGTGCAACTGTATTTTTGACTGGTTGTTTATGATCTGACACTAATAGTTTTCCTGAACATTTTGGAATCATACTAAGTTGATCTGATGCATACCGGTGGGAGTTCCACACACTCTAATGGACATGCCTGCATTGACTCTCTTCAAAATCTATCAGTTATGGATCTGCCATGGATAGCAGTGAAACAACAAGGTCAAAGAGGGGTCAGGAGGGATATTGAGTTTACAGAGGACCATCTGAAGGGCCAGCTTAGCTTATGATCTTTGTGAATACACTCACTAATTGCAGATTGATAAGCTTTCTTGTTGGAGGAGGAGTGGATATGATTGTAGCAGTGAGAATTAAGGATGGGATTTTCAGAATCAATGAACTCCCAGTCGCATAATTCAGCTGGAATTTCCCAGGCCAAATTAGGGGACTGGGGACTCTCAAACCGGCAGAAGGTGGAGAAGACTTCTTACCTCCATGCTGTTGTTCACAACATTAGAATATTCATTACTATGCCTTTCAATGAGGAGAACCTTGTAATTCCTCCTTCTTGAGTGTGAGGGTAGGACAGATATGGGTTTACATCCCTAGTATAGAAATTTTAAAACCAAACACAATGTCAAAATTGACCAATTATTCTAAAATGTAAAAAAAATAATATTTCTTCTCAGAAGAGAAACCTGAAAAGAGGAAGATTCCCAGAAATTGATTTTTTTCTTCTTCTGAAAAGCATTTGAAAATGGATAACTATTATATATGTCTAAAATGGCTGAACTATCTAAAACATCCTCACATTTATACTTACTATTTAGTAGAATCTGACAACTGGTACTCCCGTCGTCTATCATAGCATTCTTGTATTCCAGGGTCATTCCATAAAATCTTTATTGCATCTACATAAGGATTTGCAAATGAAGACACTTTCTCTATATCAACATCTCGAACTAGATGTGCATTAGCCTATAAAAACAAGAACAATGTAGGGAGGGGGGGGGAGACACACAAAATCCGTTACATTTCCATTGAACATTTCTCATAAAATCCATGCTCTCGTGCTTGTTTACTTCCTCTTGAAATCTGACCTCAGTATTTGTTTAAAATTAGCTGTTGAATTTTCTACTGTTATTTTCCACCGTTACCTACTTTGCTAAAACAAAATAATAAAAACAATGGTTATCTCAAATGTAGCTTAATCGCAGTTGATGTTGTAGGTGCACACTGCCTTGATGCACCGAGATGAGTTAAAACATTAAAATGCTTATTAAAAACATTATGTCATTCCATATACTGTACTGTGTAATAGAGATGGCATTGAATGGTAAAATCAAAGACTGAAATTGTTACGAGAGTACAAATAAAACTATTAGAAAACAAGTTCAGTACTGAATATTTCACATCGACATCTATGCAGGTGGATTTGGATTTAATACTGAGATTTTTAGAGGTGGATTTAATACAGCACTCAAAGGTAACAATATAGGGAGATGTTCCCAGTTGCCTATGCAGTTCTACATGTTCTGTTTTACACCCATTATCTAGTTTCCCCTGTTACCATAGCAACAGCACGGCCTGCATAGTCAGGAGATAGTGATAGGGATTCCATTGCATGCTGGCAAAGCCGGTTTCCTGGCTTTTCTCTCTCCAGATCTTCTATACCAGGCTTCTTCATTTCGGCACTTTCTCCTCATTGTTTCTCCACCACCACCACCCCTTTTAATTCTGTTTTTCTTTCTCTCCCACAATTCCCTATGCATCTTCTCTGCTTTCTAGCGATTTCCTGGAGAGGGGCTCAGGGCTCTTAATGGCAGCAACATTATGCAGAGAGATGGACTATATAGAAACACAACAGCCATGCAGGGGAAAGGGAAAGGAAAGAGTGCAAGAACCTTTCTTTCTCCATTGAGGCTGCAAGATTCAGAGCAGGAAAGAGAAAGATGGATGGATATTATAAACTAAAAAGCAATCTTTTACTTTAGTTCAGGCCATTTAAGGAAGCACATGATTGGAATTTTAGAAAGGATGAATGAGGACAGCAAATAGACAGATTAGAAAAGGGAAGGAAGGTACGTGTGGGTCAGGCTGCAACAAGAGATGGATTCCCTGGGTGTATGGGCTCTTCTCTTGCATTTGCACTCAGTTTCTTGGGCAACATATCTGACTTGTAGCTGGTTACGTTCCCCACCCCCACCCCTTCATGGCAGCCATTTTGTGCTCTTGTCCTTAACATTTTCTCAATTTCCAGGTGGGACCTTGCATCAAAAATTGGGGGAGAGGGGAAGAATGCCAATTAAAGACATCACATACAATCTTCTCCAAGCATAGTGAACTGCCCCTCAGCAGTCCCTTGCACTCCCCTGTGAAAAGATGCAACTGAAAAGTGGAAAAGCATCTAGAAAAGCATCTGAAGAGAATAAAAAGGAAAAATAATCAAGCATCTATGTCTTAGTACAGGGGTTTGCAACCTACGGCCCACATCACTATTCATGTGGCCCGCCACCCTCGCTCCCGCCACCGCTACCAGAAACCGTGAAAACAGCTGAAAACATGCCACCCTCGCTCCCGCCAGAAGCAGCGGAATCAACAAAAACCGAAACACGCCGCAAATGCACCCACGGCTGTCCTAAATGTGTTTGTGACAGCTGCGTTTTGTGGCAGCAATTATAGCGGGGGAACCACCTGTCTGGCCCACTCAGCTGTCTGAGGGGGCGTGGGCTGGTCCGCGGCTGAAAAAGGTTGAGAATCCCTGCCTTAGCACATGTAGGAAATCTTTTGCTTGTGCACGGCTCTCAACAAGGGATCGTTTGGTTGCAACCTTGGATTTTTCCTCAAGTAAAAGCTGGTTTAATAGCTCGATGAGTTAGGTATGTGGATGCAGAAACAGAGGTTGGGAGTTCAAATCCCCACTGTACATCCCAGAAGAGACTGTTTAGGTGGCCTTGGCTGCAAGCTGCACAGTTCTAGGATGCCCCCAGAAGAAAGCATTGATAAATCACTGCTGAGTACTCTCTTCCTAGAAAACCATGAAAAGAGTTGTCATAAGTCAGAATTGACCTAAAGGCGCATGATTGATGTACAATTGCAAAAGAAAAAACCCCTTTGAAAATAGCAAACAAAACAATGTTCAATAAAGCTGTGCTACAAAAGAGTATTGTGCCAAAGAAGAGTACTGACAATATCATCTGCAGAGCAAAATGTTCAGTAATCCAGAAACTGTCATTGTATTTCTGCTAGGACTGATAAACAAAACAGGTCACCTAGCCTAGCATTTCCTCTTCAAACATATAACATTTTATATTCTTGTTTACGTTTTATCTACTAAGCTGTCTGTGTAACATGTGTTATAGCAAAGTATAGAAACAACATACAATAAATAAATATTTGCCATTTTCACAATTTGAGATTAGTACCTATGAATACTTAGTCAGGTCATCAGTATATCTGGTCACTCCATTTTGCAAGATTTCTCTTCATGTGATCTCCTAACCTCTTATAAATTCTGTACTTAACGTCAATTGTTTGTGACTGTATGTACTTGGTTGTCTAGAGCAGAGTTCCCTAACCTTTGGGTTTTGGACTTCAATTCCCAGAAGCCTAAATCAGTACATTGGCTGATTAGTGCTTTGGAGAATTGATTTAGGTTTCTGGGAATTGAAGTTCAAAACCCAAAGGTCTGGGAACCCTAGTCTAGAATACTTACTTGTTCAGATATAAGCAGTGGTGGGCATCAGCAGGTTCACACCAGTTCGCCAGAACTGGTAGCAGAAATTCTGTCTGGCCCCGCCCATCCAAGATTTGAAATGAAGTAGTGCTAATTCGGGTGCAACGCAGGGCTTTCCCCCTGGCCGCGCCCACCATACCACAAACACAGTGTGGTAGTAACTTTTTTTGGAGCCCAACACTGGATATAAGGATTGTGTATGTGTAATGACTCACTGACTCCCGTTTAAAATATTCACAAAGAGGGCACGGCGAAGGTCTGGGCCTTGCTTTTATATATCACGCTCTGACATAAAAGCATGCAACTACAGCTTCTCCTAAAGCAGCCCTAATGCTGTTAGCATCTGCTATACGAACTCTCTCAAAATAAGGTACAAGATCTTCATTTGATAATGGAAAATAATAATGAATCTTTGACTCAGTTCACTCTATTCACTACTGCCAAGGAGTTAAGACTCAAAATAACCAGTTCAAGGAGCAAGATCTCATACATACAATTTATTTAATACTAACACCAACTGAAACTTAATTTGATAATCTGGAAATCCCCTTTCCTTGTTTGCTTAGCTATAAGGCAATGCTAAACAAACAATTAACAAACTCAAAAATCAGTTTTCAGTTTCTGTTTGGAGTAACTAAAGTAACAGTACACAGGGTCAGACCGAGGCAGTTACCTTTTCTCTAAGCAAGCAGATGGTACTGCAGCAAAGTATTTTCAGTAGCAGGTCTATCAGCTGTTAAAGTTAATGTCAGAAGGGAGTGTCTCAAACAGCCCTGTATTCCTTGCTTATATAACCCTTGATTTGTGTAACTTGTGTATTACTCATTGAGTCTACCTGGATGTCTAACCTTGACTTTGCCTCACTATAAAATAATGCAAAGTGGTTTAAAAACAAAACTAGTGCAAAACTAAAAATATTTAAGTTCACTGAAACCTACAGGTTTAACCACACTTAACTATGCACACAATTTAGATTTATGAGTGGATTCAGAAATCATCATGGCTAGGGTAAACTCACTGACTTCCTTTGGTCTGAGATAAGCATGACTAAGGCCAGATCCAATCCAGTAAAGTGAAGCTTCAAGATACGAATGGTTCTACTTACGAAAAACTTGCAATTATGAATGGAAATCTTGGAAAAAATCAGGTTCGAGATACAAAATTTTAATGTATTTTTTTTGAGATAACTTTTTTTTTTGGGGGGGGGAATCTTCCGACATTTCCCATGGTGCCAAGAGGGTGTCCGGAGCATTTCTGCTCCGTTTTTGGATTTTTTTTGTGGCATTTTGGCACCACAAGAAGCAATCCCAGCAACCAGGAAGTGCTGGAAATCCCCCTTCCCCTCAACAGCTGATCAGCAGTACTTTTCCTGCACTTGCCAGAGGTGGCCACTAGATGGCGCTTTTGGAAATTTAGGGAAGAATGGCTAAATGGCATGGATACAGTGGCAAGCAATGAACCGTTTATCAGAAAAAATACATCGTCGTTTAAATAAAAACTATGATATCAAATGTGAGTCCAATCTTATTCTTTACTTGTACGACGTTAAAAAATAACCAAAATAATTCCACTTTGGGTACAACAAAAAGTTTAAATATCCGGTGGTGATCACATAAGCAGTGTTATTCAAATTTTTGAAGTCAATACTAATTATTTTTGACTTTTCTGAACTATTGTTCTTTCCTAAGAAAATCTAAATTAAAAAATTAAAAAACTTTAAGATTTTTTGTTTTGGCTACCACAAACAAAATACATCCAAATATGCACCAGCTTATTTACAAATATTTACAAAAATCCATGTAACAGTAGTTAAGTAAAATACATTCTCATATATATACATATTTACATAGTTGTTGCACGCCCTGATTATAGGTCTATAGGATTACCACGAATAAAGTGCTTACCCTTTTTTTTCTTAAAGGTTGTTTAATTATTTCCTATTATTTTCAATGTGTCCTCGCCTCCATATGCTACGTCTCTGGTGCGTTCGGACGTCTACTTGGTTGCGTGAAATGGATCCCTAAATACTTTGCACAATTTGCGCAGGTGTGGCGATTGCAACATAGAAACAATTCCCTAAAGGGACAATTCAAGACTTAGAGTGGCTATAATCCTGTGCTGCCAATTCTCTTTACAAAAATGACGAGAGTTCTAATTCTTGGATGAGGCCATATGGGTGCATAGTATTGAACAAACGAATGAAGAAAGCCTCCCTCTGTAATAACTTCTTATTAATGTCAATTTTCTCGTAAGGTTTGGGTCTGATTTGCTCCAAGGCAAGGAATCTAAAATCATTCTCCGTATGCCCTAATTCAATGTAATGACTTACGAGAGGGGCTTCACCTGCCCGTGAATTTTACTTCGATGCTCTGATACCCTAAATTTTCAACGTCCTATTTGTGATCCCGATGTATCTCTTTTAACAAGGACATTCCCATAAACAGACCATGTGTTTGGATCCACAGTTCGTGAGGGAGTTGAGTTTAAATGTGGTTTTTCGCTGGAATAGAGACCTGTTTGGTCTCCCAGCTGAAACGGTAAGCAATGCATGAAAGACATTTAAAGTGTCCTGTGGGAAATTTCGTCTTCCGATAACCAGTTCTTGATGTGTGATCGGATAGAATCAATAGATTACTAATGGATTTGGTCTTCCTAAAGCCTAAAACTGGCCTAGAAGCACATCCTGGTAATTCGCTAACCAAGTGCCAAAGCTTGTTTATAATCTTTTTTAATTGAGTTGCTGCCGGCGAATATTCGAAAGAACAGCGGATAACATTTCCCCCTCCCCGTTGTTTATGTTGGAACAACTTATCCCTGGGAATATTACTGATTTTATGAAGGGCAGTGTTGGTAATATGCTTAGGGTATCCCCTTAGTTCAAGTTTGCTTTTAATTATTCGAGCGGACTTGTTTAAATCTTGGAAAGTAGTGGAGTTCCTTTTTGCCCTGGCAAAAAGACCATACGGTATGTTATTTTTGATGTAAGGCGGACGATGTAACGTATACTTAAGATAAGGATTTCTATCCATTGGTTTTTTGTATAATTTGACTGCTATCCTCCTGTTATCAGTGATGAACACCTCTACATCTAGAAATGGGATACTGTGTGGGCCTGAATGTTGGGTGAACCTGAGGTTCTTGTCTAGAGAATTTATCCACTGAGTAAATAATGCTAGTGTGTTCTTAGAGTCTAGAACAAAGAACAAGTCATCTATGAATCTTCCATAGAACACGACATGCTCTAAGAAAGGGTTAGTGGCATGATTGTACATGTGCATTTTTTTTGAAGTTATTCATAAATATGTTGGCCACGCTGGGGGCCAGGGGGCTCCCCATAGCCATGGCTCTTATTTGTAAGTAAAAATCATCACCAAATCTAAAAAAGTTGTTCTCAAACATAAAAAGATATGAAAGGGAAGGAGGCGGGTGGGGGGGGGGGGGAGAGAAGGGGAAAGATAAAAACAGACAGGTATGTTATGTTATAGGAACAGGCCAGGTTTATATCAGCCAGTGGGACTGAGCCATCACAGCTGTTGGTCCCCACACCAACTGGCACAACCAAGTCTTGAGGGCCTTCCTAAAGGGAAGTAGCTCTGCCTGGAAGCGCAATTCAGGTGGTGAGAGGTTCCACAGGGCCAGGGCAGTCACAGACATGTTGCTATGAAGCTAGCCTCTACTGATTTGCAAATGGTTGCAAAACAAACTGCTCTTGCGAGCTGATGCATCACATCAAATGGTTTGGATGCAAAACAAACACTGTGGGATTACACAATTGCCAATGAGTTTTACCAGAGTTTCATATCTTTTCACGGAACACTTACTGGCCTTCTATGGAACACTGGTGTTCCGCTGAACATAGTTTCAAAAATGCTGGTCTTTCGAAAGAAGAGGGTGAGGAATAAGATCTAGCACTTGTCAACAGCAGGAAAGCTTAAAACGTCTGCTTGTCATACTTCACCACCTTGCAATCTCCCTCTCTGTTTTTACTATTTTCAGCCTACAGATAAGTAAAACTATGGATACTGAACACATTATTCAGGTTCTCCACTTTTCCCTCAAGCCTTATAAGACCATACCAAGGGAACACTGCTCTTGGCAATAAATGTTTGGGGATGACTGATATGGTCCTTGGTTTAAAACCAGGAAGCACTACTGCAAAGTGAAGACCAAGGTTTTTCACAAACTATTTGGAATCGTCTGCCACAGGCTATGATGTCCAATCAGCTACCTATCTCAAGCAGCAACTTTTTCTCCCCACTTCAACGCTCCATGGGGAGCAATGGTTTGCAACCAACTCTGGAACAACATGAAGAAAAAGCCCAACTGCCAACACAGACAAATGACAGTTTAATCTCTGGAGCCATGCCCTATTCAGGTCAAGGCAAATGAAATCCACAGGGACTTGTGTTAAGTAACAACTGCAGAAAGGCTCTTCTCTGACTGACAGGAAAAAAAAAACAATTAAAGTCAACTTTCAATTCCTACCAGACAAAAAACCCTCACTGTTCCAAGACTTCCTTGTTTGGAAGTCTTACATAAGAAGAACTTGAGTGCCACACCCACATACTCAATGGTTGTTATGTCTGTGGCTCATCCAGACTCACCACTGTTAGTTAAAAGGATGCATGCCAATTAACTTTACATTAAATTTATTCTTAATGTTAAAAATGTATTGGATCCTACTGTTTGGTATTAATGAAAGCTTTTACTTTCTGCTCAAACCTTAAATACTATTTTTCACATCAAAACCCAACTGAGTACAATATAATGAATTCTAGTGGGGGTCACTCAGCACCACCAATCCTCAATGTCTTCTATCCCAATAACATAAGACTGCCCCATTTTTTTACTGTTAATGAGAGACATATTAAACAAGTGCTTTTTGACAATTAGCCAAACACTGATGTAGGCCTTTTAAAGTTAGGACACTTAAAATTAATTACTTTTCATCAACAACAATTAGCAGAAGATCATCAGGCCACAGCAACAATTACAACTTTGTTGTTTATCTTGGTGGAGATCTACAAGCATTTACTGATAGAGTTGTTGTAATTCATAATGTTTGAAATAAAACTGAGTTTATTCTAATCTGTGTAGGTGTTATACTTGTGACCACTTCAGAAGTTCACACCACATACACAGCAGGTGCTCCTTTTTGGACCTCAGTCCTTTCCATGTTTAGTAAAAATTAATTAATCTCTACTAATTTCAAGTGCAGATGCAGAACTATAGTTCAACAATCAAAACAAATATATTGAGTGTTGGTAGTCAGCTCTTGTGGAAACACTGGATTTACAACCAAGTAAATGCACCAGTGCATCTATGTGTAAATGCACATATAGTGTGCTGGTAGTCACTTTCAGCCCTCAACTTAAACCCCTCACACACATAATGAAAGATCTCCAACCCATCTTGGACAAGAATAGCCCTTGGTGACAGACCTCCACTTGCTTATAGACAAATTTCCAATCTCAAAGAATTATTGGCACACAATAGACTACACAAACGTGTAGCCAGTCGTATCCGACTCTGGGGTTCAGTGCTCATCTCTGTTTCAAAGCCGAAGAGCCAGCGCTGTCTGCTTCTTCAGACGTTTCCATGGTCATGTGGCAAACCCAGATGTCGCCTTTGCCCCCACATTCACTCTGGTAACAGTATTACTGGACCCAATTGTACCACACACACAACATTAAAGGCAGTTTTACTTGTTCTTCTGCCAATGTGATTTATGCCATGTTTTGCCAAAAATGCCCTTCAGCACTCTACGTAGGACAAACAGGACAATCTTTGCACAAAAGAGTTAATGGACATAAATCAGACATCTGGAATGGCAACACAGAGAAACCTGTTTCAAACCATTTCAATCTACCTGGACACTCTATCCAAGACCTGAAAGTTGCGATTTTGGAACAGAGAAATTACAAGACTAGGATCCAGAGAGAGAGAGAGGGACAGCAGAAATCAAATACAGTATATGCATCTGTTGGATACCCACCACAAGGGTTTGAATATTAGCCAGGGGTTTATGGGATATTATCAAATTTGATACACAGGTTGCTATATGCTGCTATATATTTTGTAATATTATATCACCTTCATAATCCCTTTCACAGCGTGTCTCTCAGAATAGAGGATGCGCTCACACAGCAGCACAGAGGTTAAATTCATTTAACATAAATTTAATGTTAGGTGTTTATTTTGTAATTCTCCACACTGTAATGCCAGGTGTTTTTTTTGTAATTACCGACATTTAAAATTGAGTAGAGGACATTTAGAGCTGATCCAAATAACAACCAGAGATCATCTATCACTGCCAGCTGTGGGAAGCTGTATTGATTTGTATGATGATGTCATTCTGATTTAATCACTCTATGACTCTGTATCTGGTGTATATAATCTCATGCCTTGTATGACTCTGTATCTGGTGTATATAATCTCATGCCTTGCTATTTCATTCCTATGTCTGATGAAGTGGACTTGCTCCATGAAAGCTTACATTAAAAATATAGCAGTTAGTCTTCAAAGTGCTGCAGTGTTTTTGTCTTTTGTTTTCTGATATGCACATAGATTAGTTAGCTAATCTGTAAATACTGAAGAGGCTCTAAATAAAAGGTTGCTACAAAGGAAGTAGGGACTGCAGTGGCTTAGTAGTTAAGTGGGGGGAGGCACAGCCCAGGTAACCACGCCCCTCGCCCCACCACCCTAATCCCCATCAACCGCGCTTACCTCTTGCTGGCTCTGCCTGGGTCTTTCAAAGTCTTTCCCTCCCGGTGTGACGTTCTACGTAGGGAGAAGCACCGGCCTCTACTTCGTCTCTGTGGGAAGGGAAAGACTTTGAAAGACCCAGGCGGAGCCAGCAAAAGGTAAATGCGGTCAGGGGGGTTATGGAGTGGGTGGGAGCCACGGCCCTGGTAACCACGCCACCCCCCACCTTGCTCCCCCAATCCATAACCCCCACTGATCGCACTTACCTTTTCCCGGCTCCAGCTGGATTTTTGCAAGTCTTTCCCTCCTAGCGCAGCCTACTGCGTCTGGAGAAGCAATGGCCTTTTCTTTCTCCCCTGCGGATGTGGAGGCCTCCATGCCCACAGGGGCGGGAAAAAGGCCAGTGCTTGTCCCCACCCAGCAACCCACCCACCACTGTAAACTCTCCCCCACCCCAGCACACCCACCCACTAATCTACCAAGAGAAGCTGGCCTACCCACCCACCCACCATGGAAAACCCTCCCCCACCCAGCACACCCACCAACCCCATGAAAACCCTCCACCCCCGGGCCACCCACCCACCAAAGTAAACCCTTCACACACACACACACACACACACACACACACACACACACACACACACACACACACACACACACACACACACACACACACACACACACACATTAAAAAAACCGGGAGCACTTACGGGAGACGTCTTCCCTCTATGCCGCTGGGAATGAACTGAATTAAAAAACAACAATCGACAACTCTTACCACAGCTCCACCTTCAGGCCGTAAGAGTAAAAACAATTAAAAACACCAAACACAGTACTCTAAACCACAGCCCTATCTAGAGGCCACAAGAGAAAAAACAGTCAAAAGAATAATTAAATCAAAATAAATAAAATAAATTTTAAAAATCACATCAAGTCAAAAACAACAAATTCAAATCACCACCACCCAAACCACCCCTAACCAAAAAAAAAAACACACACCCAAGAAACTGCCCAGCAAGGCCGGGCACAAATATGCTAGTATCCACTATAATTGCCAACTAAACACATGAGCATTCATATCTTGCAAATACACATCTCAGAAGAAATTATTTGCACACACCACTTCCCACTGCAATCTACTGCGTGATGGGAAAGAGGCAAAAACATCTGCAGAGAATTTCGGCAGCATCATTCCTTTCCCCTTTTATTCCTGACAAACAACAACTGTATATATAGCTGTGTCAGGTTTGGGCAAGTTAAGTCAATAAGCTGTCTGGAAGATGCATCCCTTAATTGTAAAACGAACTGGACGTCCCAGAATTTTCTCAGAGTGTATCGCTTAATGTTAAAATGCAGCAGCATTATCAGTATTATAATTCAGCACTAAATTTTACAGCAAAAAAATTCAAGAAATATATGTCATTATATGCTGGTGGTGAATCTAACATGAATAAATAAAGAAGGAAAGCCAATGACAACTATGAAGGGTCAAATAAACAATGGAAGACAATAAATATTAAGAAGCAAAGCAAAACCAAAAATAGTCATAGATAATTGATGTTGATTTCAGGACTAGGTGTTCCTCTGTGCTGACTCGCCCAGGTAGGCACGGCCACCGCATGGTGGTGCTACACAGTGAGTCTTGTTCAGGGATAGTCCAGATACCAAAGTTCAAGAGAGAAGCCAAGGTCTGTTTACTGGTAGTCCGAGTCAGTAGTCTAATTCAAAGGGTGTCCAGGGGTGTCGTCAGGGTTGGCAGAGTAATCAGAGTCACAGCAGGCAAATCAGGGTCTAGGCAGGCAGTCTGAAGTCAAGCAGGACATAGGTCTTCACACAAGACTTGTACCGACACTGGCAGGCTGCAAGAAACTTGCTTATAAGCCTCCCAGCTAATCAGTATCAGCTGGGAGCCTTCTTTGGTGCTTCACCCTAGTCTGCCTGTGTCTCAGGTGTAGCTGTTTCCTGGACCTCTCCCTGACTGAGGGCTGATCACTGTCAGAGCCAGGCTCCTGATCTGACAGGTCAGCTGCCGGGGCAAATAGACTTGGGCCTGGCGCAGGCTGATGTCCCTGGCTCAGGGCATCCTCGGGCTCGGATGCAGGCAGAACTGGAATGGGCATAGGGAGTGCCTCCTGATCCAGCTCATCTTTGGAGTCAGAGGAGGGCTGGATCACAACATCCTCAAGCTAAATCTAAGCTCATGCACTGATAGTCTACTAAGGCATTGCTACAAAGCCCTCTAGAGGAGCTCTTATTTGCTAGATGATTTTAATTTAATTTAATAGATTTATATACCGCCCTAATGATGTCCAGACAACAGAGTCCTCACTGACAGATGAGTTTAGGATGCCCATTCTGAGGGAGGTTTGACAGATCTGTACAAGAAAAAGTTCCTTTGCCACCATATGTTTGTCAGGCCCCATCTTTGCGATCATTCTGTAAACTAGCAAAATCTGGATTATTTAAGGAGGCATTGAAGAACCTTTTGCCCCTGCAATGATTTTGTCCTCTGCTGAACTTATATCCTGGTTTTCATCTGCTAGCATTATGGTGAGTTAACCTTTATCTATTCGTTTCCATCTGGCCTATTCCTATTTTATAGCTTTATTTTCATGGGAATGGCTCCTGTTGTGTATTTTGTTTTATTTTTCTGTTAACCACCCAGAGTAACTGTACTGTTTTATGGATGTTATAAAAATTTGAAGAAACAAACAAATAAATTTTGGATGTGAATCGTAGGCTCAGTGAGTAATCCTCTTTCTTTACTATGTTACACAAATTAATTTATATGATAGCTGTAAGTGCACTGCTTCCTGCAATTATCTCTGGTGATTAATTTCACCACAAAACTGGGTTATTGCCTATGCAATACTATTAATAGACATACTTCAATGTCTTATAAATATACTAGACACTGGACAGCACAGAACGCTGTGTACCTTCCCACCGAAGTGGTCCCTATTTATCTACTTGCAATTTCTTGCTTTCGAACTGTTAGATTGGCAGGAGCTGGGACAAAGATGGGAGCTCATTCCATCTTGCAGTACTTGAGAATCGAACTGCTGACCTCCCGCCTGCCAGTCAGCGTCTTAACCACTATAATGGCTTATAAGCTACTAGCATGGGTACCCGGCTTCGCCCGGGGATTTGGGGTTGTGGCCCCAGAGGTGCCGGCATCTGGGGGCCCTGCCCTGAGCCCCTGCCCGTGGTGGGAAGCTGTGCTTCCGCCCCCTTGTCCGGGATCAAGCCACGCTGCCACCTCCTTCGCCCATGCTTGACTTTGACCGGGGGATCCTCCCCACGCTTACCCGGCCTGGCGTGCGTCAGCTCCCTCTATGTCCCAGGGGTGTCTCCGGCACAGTGAGTGCTCCGCCCCCATTGCTTTCCTTGTCATGGCCAACGGGGTCCCCCTGGGTGGCTCTGCTCCCATCACATCCTCCGCCCCAGCCAGCCTAGATCCCACCTGTGGCGTTCTCTCCCTGGCATGGAGCCTGATTCTGGAGGGCGATGCCGCAGCTGAGATGACACCCCGGATGGTGAGAAGTCACTGGCAGGCCTAGCTACTGTGAGCTGGGGCTTCTTCGGGGCCTACCTCTACGACGAGGACGCCTTCGTTCACGGTGCAGCATGTCCGGTGGCATCTCTCCAGGCGGTGGTGATGAGTTCCCGGCATCCATGGGTGTGGTGGCCTCCCCGCCCCGGGGCAGGGCCCCTGGTGTGGCGGTGACGGTTCGTATTCTCCGGCCAGGGACGCAGGAGTTCCCCATGGCTGCGGTTTGTGCATGTGGCGGTTGTGGTTTTGCAGCCGCATGGGCACATTGCCCTGCCTCTCCTGTGCTCGTGCTGGTGTCCCCTATTGGTCGCAGCGCACCGAGTGGCCGCTGGGGCTTGTAGTTTTTTGTTATTTTTTTTATTTGTGGGGCACAGGGCCCCATTTTGTTCCAGACCCAGACAGTCTGGGGCGCACATGCGCAAGGTACGTGTGTGCCGAATTTCAGGCGGATTGCTCGAGGGGTGTGGGAGCCCATTCCAGACCCACAAATGTAACCTCTCTTTTATATATATAGACTAGCAGAGGACCCAGCGTTGCCTGGGAATACCCTATCTGGGCCAAGGAGAGACCCGGGCCTGCCCCTCCGCCCCCCAGCCCAGCTGCCTTATCTTTTTGTCTGCTGTCATCGCGGCCGCTCTCTCAGCCCCGCCGCAATGTGCCATCTCAGCCTGACTCCGGCTGCCGCCGGCCTCCCCAGCGACTACAGTCAGAGGGTAGCCATCACAGCCCGGCCCCACCGTCCTCCCATGGGTTGTGTCAGGCGGAAGGGAGGCTCCATTTGGGCGGGTGGGCAGAGGACCCATCGAGGGCAGAGGCCTGCGTAAGGCGGCAGCCCGATCCTGTCCTCCACCCACCCCCGGCTGTGGGTTCTCCCTTCCCCCCCCGAGGCATGCCTCAGGAGTGCAGAAGAGCCATGCCACGGTGGCCACCCGTCGACAGAAGTCGCTGGGGTGGGGGCAGCTATAATGGCCATAATTGCCGCTATCCGTACTGACGGCTAGGCCGTGCACCACCTGGAACGTCAGGCAAACTTTGGCGCATGTGTGGAATTTCATGCATGCACCACAGCCTGTAATGGCAGGCAGGGTTAGGCACATGCGTAAATTCTCACGCAGTGCAGTCATCTCCCCTGGTCTTTTCTGCCGGCTGGGGGGGCATTACAGCCCCTTTTCGGGGGCACGGACTCCAAGGTGGGCTGCCGGTTACCCCCGCCGGCCACCCCAGACATTGAAGGTAGGCGTGCACACAGTTTCTAGCGCAATTGGTGCAGGGGTGTCGCTTTGTATGAGGGAGCCCTGTGATGTCACAGAGGCCCAGATCTGGTCAGCTGAGAATTATTTGAGCTGTGGCAATGACATCACAATCCCCCTGGTTGGCTTTTCCCCCTTGCTTTTTCTCCAGTCAGTAGGGGTGTCCCCTTTGCGGATTGAGGGTGTACCCCTCCCCATGGGGCTTGTCACCCCCACAGTGACTGTCTCTTCAGCCCAAGTTTCAGTGTGATCGGTGCAGGGGTGTGAATTTGTATAAGGAACATACAGCAACGGACCTTGATTTTAGTTATATAGATTGAAAAATGAAATTGAAATGTATAAAGAAGAAAGGAACACATACGGTCATGTTCTCCAAAATGCTAAGATCCTTTCTATAGGATCTTAGTGTATCATTCTAAGATAGGCAATGAGACTTAGGAAGGAGCAACAATCTTGTTAACCAGGATCTATTTCTGTGGACAGAGTGTCAGTACTATGCTCAGGAAAAGAAACCAATCTGGGATCTATTTGGATTTACTGTCATCATTTGTAAGATGAAAGCAAGAAATTATCTTACAGAAAAGTTGCAAATGCAAAATAAAAATGGCAAAAATCTAGGGAAAATAAAAACATAACAAGCAAGTCCAAATGCAGGAGATTTGCTGGCAGGAAAGTAGACTCAAAGCTAAAGCTAAATGGCATTGCTTCAACCTCTGAACCTGGCTCTAGAGACCATATCAAATCAAATATTTATTATGGTTCAAGACCAGCATAGAACAGCAAAGGAAACAGAAGTTAAAATTGGGGTACCTAAAACATACTGTAAAGTTAAAACATGGGTGCTTAAAAAAGTTCGGTTTCACTTACCACTGATAACTTTCGTTCTTCGAGTATATAGTTTGTGAATACACACTAGTGGGTTATGCGCCTGCGCAGAACACTGATCGGAGGCTTAAAAGCTCATTGGTCAAAAGTTTTGGCGGTAAGACCGCCCACCGCACCGCCCACCCTGAGGCGCTAGTCCGCCATTTTACCTCAGTTCCATACTTAAGCCAAGCACAGGATAAACCAATTGATCTCATCCGTGCAGCTCAAGAGGGGAGGCAGGGTGGGTAGTGTGTATTCACAAACTATATACTCAAAGAACGAAAGTTATCACTGGTAAGTGAATCCGAACTTTCTCCTTCATATAGTTTGTGAATCCCCACTATTGGGAGATTAGCAAGCTCACACTTACGTGGTCGGTGGGCAGTCGGATGAGATGATCCCATGAAGAGTATGCTGGCGTCCGCAGTGGCTCTGGTGTCCACCCTGTAATGTTGGACAAACGTAGAATCCTCAAGCGGAGTGCCCTCCAAAAAGGCAGTGGATGTGGCAACTGCTCTCGTAGAATGCGCCCTGACATGCGGCGGAGGTGGTAACGAGGCAGCCTCGTAGGCCAGGTAGATGGTAGATGTAATCCATTTGGAGAACCTCTGGGCAGAGATGGGTTCACCTTTGGACTTTCCTCCATATGCAACAAATAGATGCTGTGACTTCCTGAACTCCCCTGTCCTGCTGGTGTAAAACAATAAAGCTCGTTTCACATCCAGCGTGTGCCAAGTCTTTTCTTGGGCGTTGGTGGGGTTCTGGAAGAAGGTAGGCAATGAGATAGTCTGCGCCATATGAAACTGGGAGACTACCTTAGGAAGGAAGGTGATGTCTGTGTGGAGCACCACGCGGTCATTGAAAAACTGAAGAAACGGTGCGTCTGCCCGCAGAGCAACCAGTTCACCAGCTCGTTGAGCAGACGTGATAGCCACCAGAAATGCCGTCTTCCACGTGAGGAGACGAACATCCGTGGTAGCCATAGGCTCGAAAGGAGTCCTGGTGAGCGCGTTCAGAACGGCAGACAAAGACCATTGTGCTGTTGGAGTCTTGACCGGCGGAAAAGCATTTCGCAATCCCTTGAGGAAACGCTTCACCGTCTGGTTGCGGAAGGCACCAGACGCAGGTGAACCAGCTGGAGAGTAAGCCACCACCGCTGCCAAATGGACCCGAATGGAGGTAATGCTAAGGCCAGACTCCACCAAGTGGAGGAGGTAGGCCATGACGTCCTGCAGTCCCACCTGTGGAGGGTACGCCTGCTGGGATGCCAGGAAGGCACAAAAACGCCTGTATTTGGAGGCATAGGACTTCCTTGTGGAAGGACGCCATGCTAACTCCAAGATCCTGGACAGTCTGGGGTTATCCTCCATGCGGAGAGGTGGAGGCTGGGCAGGTCCGAATGGTGGAGCTGGCCGTGTTCCATTTGGAGAAGAGTTGGCGATTCCGGCAGTGTGCGATACTGTGACGACATGTGCAACAGTAGAGGAAACCAGGGCTGAAAAGGCCATGCTGGAGCAATGAGGATTGCGTTGGTCCGGTGTTGATACATCCTGGTGAGGACCTTCTGAACCAGAGGAAATGGGGGAAAGGCATAGAGGTAGTCCTGATCCCACCGTTTCATGAAAGCATCGCCCTTGGAGTTCAGTCCGATGCCTGCCCTGCAACAGTACCTGTGGCATTTCCTGTTGGACTCCGACGCAAAGAGGTCGATGCTCGGAGTCCCCCAAGCCCTGCAAAGGGACTGAAACACCTCGTCGTCCAGCTCCCACTCGTGGGTCGTCGAGGTGAGACGGCTGAGGTGGTCGGCCAGGACATTCAGCTTGCCCTGAATGTGAACTCCAATTGGAAAGATGTGTCTTTCCAGGCACCCCTCCCAAAGTTGCACCGCAAGATAAAGCAGGATGGTGAACCTCGTCCCTCCTTGCTTGTTCAGGTATGCCACCACCGTGGTATTGTCCGAGGCCACTTGAACCACATTGCCGGTGAGCAGAGCCTCGAAGGAATGTAGGGCCTTCCAAATGGCCAGCAGCTCCAAATAGTTGATATGGTGCACCATCTCGTGAGGCGACCAAACATTGTTGACCGTCAGAGTCCCGCAAGCAGCCCCCCAGCCGAGGTTGCTTGCATCAGTCAAAACCTGTAACGAAGGTTGCGGGGGGTAAAAGTTCTTCCCCGTGGCCACATTGAGGGGTGTCGTCCACCACACTAGCTGGTCCACCAGTTCTGGAGACGGAATCAGCCGTTTGGACTGGCTCTCCATGAGCGGGTCGAATTCGTGGAGGAGCCATAACTGTAGGGACTGGAACTTTAACTTGGCGTGAGGAATCATCGCCGTCGTTGAGGCCATCAGGCCTAGTAGTCTCTGTGCCTTTTTCGCCCTGATAAATGGCTTGTTCCTGAATTCGCTTACCCCTTGTGCAATGTCCAGTAAGCGTTTCTGGGGGGCGAAGGCCCTGGTAGCCAGCGAGTTGAGTACCGCTCCAATGTACTCGACGCGCTGAGAAGGATTCACCCTTGACTTGGCAAAGTTGATTCTGAGGCCAAGACTCTATATGAGGTGAACCGTGAACTCGGTGTCCCGAATGGACGACGAGCTGGTGGGAGAGACAATAAACCAGTCGTCGATGTACGGGAAGACCCTGATCCTCTTCTGACGGAGGAAGGCAGCCACCGGAGCCATGAACTTGGTGAAGACTCTCGGCGCTGTAGCCAGACCGAACAGTAGGCACCAGTACTGGTACACAGAGTTTCCCATTCGGAACCGGAGGAACCGTCTGTGATCCTTGGGGATACTGATGTGGAAGTAAGCGTCCTTGAGGTCTATCACTGTGAACTAGTCCCCCTGGTTGATGAGAGGGAGGATGGTCTGGAGGGTCACCATCCGGAACTTCCTGGTGTGGATGCACTTGTTTAGGCGGCGCAGGTCCAGAATCGGCCGAAGTCCTCCGTCTTTCTTCTGAACCATGAAGTACCTCGAGTAGAAACCGTTGTCCCAATCGGTCGGTGTTACCCACTTGATGGCTCCCTTGGACAGAAGAGTTGATATTTCTTCCTCCAAATGGGGGGACGAGGTGGTGAAAACGGTGTTTTCCTACCTGAGGCATCTGTACAAACTCGATGGCGTAACCAGCGGACAAGATCTTCAAAACCCACCGGTCGTTCATGATGCCGGACCACACCTGGAGGAAGTTCCGGAGGGGGAGGTACGGGAGGTGGAGCGAGAGAGCCTTGGCCTTTGTGACCTCAAACCTGGGACTTGATTGCATCGGTCCGCTTGTCCTGTCCGTAGGGTTGGTAGCGAGGCTTGTGTTGGCGTCTCTGTTTATAGAAACTGGCCTGGGCTGGTTGGTCAAGCCACCCTGTTGCTGGGGGTTCCCCCGATACCGTTGGAACCGTGGCTTGGTAGGCTGAGCCGGAGTGGTGAGCCCCAGGAACTTAGCCATCGAATTCGTCTGCCGCAGTTCATTAAGCACCTTATCGGTATCTTGTCCAAACAGGCCTTGCCCATCAAATGGAAACTCTTTGATGAGCTTCTTCATGGCATCATCGAGAGAGGTGCCCCTGAGCCAAGCATGGCGACGGAGCAAGATGGCAGAGGACATGTCCTTGGCCGCGTAATCGTTAATGTGGCTGGCAGTCCGCATCTGTTGTTCTGCCAGAAATTCTCTCTCCGTAGCCAGAGAGTCGAATCCTTTCCGGGCATCGGCAGGCAGTTTCGCAGCAAGGGTCTTCACTTGCTCCCAGAGGTGGAACTGATAGAGGCCCATGACCATTGAGTAGTTCGCAGCTCGCAGGAAGAGAGAACCGGTGGCGTAAAACTTACGGCCCACCACGTCCAGCTTCTTCCCTTCCAGTCGAAGGTACCGGAAAACCGCTGACGGCCGTTTTATGCTGGAAGGCCTTGACCACCAAAGAGTTCAGCAAAGGGTGCGCCTGGAGAAACTCGACGTTCTCGTCCAAGACTCTATACATTCCGTCGAGTCTGGACGAAACGGAGTGAGACGACACCGGCTTCTTCCATGTTGCCTTCGCTGACGTCAACATGGAAGGAAGCATGGTGATGTGGACCGGCCGAATCGCCTTTTTGTCCAGTTTGGCGGTCATTTGGTCCTCGCCCTCCAGCGGCAGTTGGTCCACCTTCAGATTAAGAGCAGTACCCAAACGGGTGAGCATCGCCGTGAGGGAGCGTTGGTCCTCACCACGCGGTGGGTCAACCGCGCCGATAGCCTGGTCCAGCGTCTTGTCGGCATTGATGTCTCCCTCGTCCTCCTCCGAAGACGCGCTGGAATCATCGGAGGACGAGGGAGGAATCCCGGTATCCACGTCGGGACCGCACCAGTACGGCCTTGGGCGGATCGACAGGCTGGGAGCTCACCGCATCGATGTCTGGACCACACCAAGACGATATGGTTGGGCCAGCGGAGCGAATGCTCGACCCTTGAGAGGGCGGCGGAGCGGCAGCAGGACCAGCATCCCTGGGGCTTGCGGTGGTCGGTACCGGAGCCGCAGAGGATGCAGGGATGGTGGCCTTGAACTGTTGGGCGAACGACTTCGCCATGGCCTCGAACATTCCCTTGAAGAAGTCCACCTGGGTCGCATCCACCGCGGACAGCTGGGACAAAACGGTGGCAGGCGAAACGGTGGCCGGTATAATCAGAGACGAAATGGTGGCCGGAATGGTGGTTGATGGTTCGTCTATCGTCGGGAGTCCTAGGCCTCGGAGAGACAGATGCCTGCCTAGTGGGTGGACGGCCCCTCTCTCGAGGCGGAGAAGTGACCACCTGCAGTGGGCGAGCTGGAGCCCCAGCCCTGCGTCCTTTAGCAGGTGATCCCAAAGAGGACCGTCCGCCCCACACTGAAGATCCGGGTGAAGGACATCTCGCGACCGAAAAGGGAGGCGAAGGCCCCGAAGAAATAGGAGGGCGAGGAGTAGGTGGGAGTAATCGCCTTTCCTCCGACCTATGTTTCTTTTTCTTCTCCCCATTTTTCTCCTTCTTTTTCTTCTTCCTGATGGAGAGGGTGGAAGAAGATGGTAGAGGCAGAGGCCAAGTAGGCTGAGAGGCACCAGCGGACGTGGATGCAGCCGCAGGGGGAGCCAAAGCGAGCTCCATAAGGTGCGCTTTTAACTGGTTACTCCGGTTCTGAACTGCAAGCCGTGTAAAGTTCTTGCAGTGAACACAGGATTGGCTCTGGTGCGATTCTCCCAGACAGAAAAGACAGAGGCTATGCCTGTCGGAAGCAGGGAACTTCTTCAGGCAAGCAGAACACTGCTTGAAAGCTGCAGCCATGAAAATTTTTCCCGACGGAAGGTTCGAGAAGGCGAGCACCCCGAAGGGCAGGCCAGCCGCCACCCCCTTGAGGGGGGAAACGGTGACTGGAGCGAGGTCGGTAACTGAGTCCACCAGAAAGAAGAAACAGCACCGGGGTGGCAATCCTGCCCGAAGGACAAGATTGCCGGAAAAAATTGTAAAGTTAGTCGACGACTTTTCCCCAGAAAAGACGAAAAAATTGAGGAAGCTCTCAACGATCGTCCTGCTGCTGAGGCGGAAAGAAGAGAACTGAGGTAAAATGGCGGACTAGCGCCTCAGGGTGGGCGGTCTTACCGCCAAAACTTTTGACCAATGAGCTTTTAAGCCTCCGATCAGTGTTCTGCGCAGGCGCATAACCCAATAGTGGGGATTCACAAACTATACGAAGGAGAAGGAGCATTTCTGCTCAGAATTAAGGAATAGTAAAATCAGTATATGGATCAATAATGTTACAGCTATAGTAATACCTCATACAAAGTCCACTTCATACAACATCGGATTCATACAACATCGCCTAATTTCTTGAAAAAAGTTACCTCATACAAAGTCGCTCAACTTTGTATGAGGTATTCAGTTTTTCCCAGGTTGCATTGTGCCTGGGCAGTATAAAAGGCAGGACACATGCGTGCATTGCTCTTGTGGGTTTTGCATAAGGCAAAGAGTGTTTAGGAGTGGTTTTGAGTGTGATTTTGGATTTTTTTGAATTTTTCATCAGAATTTTTAGAAGCATTCCTGGGATTTTTGCAGCATTCTTCAGGTTCTTGGACAATCAGGGTTGTTTGACATGTTTTTGTAATGTATTTAGCCTTTAGACAATGTTTTCTTAAAGTTCTGTAAGTTTCCTGTCTGTTTCCTTGACTTTGCCCTAAGTCTGTGCTGTTACAGTACAATGTATCTCTATGGAAACGGCGTTGTACGAGGCATCGCAGCAAGGAAGTCCAAATCCGTATAAAGTCCAAACTTGTGGAACCAAGTTTGGACGTTGTATGAGGTATCACTGTATTACTAAGCATATGCTGTGGCACCAGTAGTTTATTTGCACTGGCTCTAGACAAGAGAAACTAGCTGGGGATGGGAAGGACATTCTGTTACTCTACAGCAGGTGTAGCCAAACTACGGCCCACGCTACCCTCGCCGCTCCCGGAAGCAGAAGTAAAATGCACCCGCACGTAATGCACCCATGCATATGCATAACACTGCTGTAAATGTGGATATGTTTTATGGCCCGCTCAACTATGTGACCAGCCCGTGGCACGAAAAGTTTTGGCCACTTCTGCTCTACAGCTGTGATATCTAATCCTCTTTTAAAACATTTAAGCTGGTTATTTAAGTTAGTGTGATAACTAGCTTGAAGATATTTGAAAGGGCCATCACACTTTGTGGCAAGAAGGAAGTTAATTATTCCAACACAGCCAAAATGTCTCAGCCAGTAGTTGAAGGGTATCACTGGGAATACAGAGAGGGATTCATGAAACATCTTCATTTCCCCCACACTGCTCTGCTAAGAATAATCTGTTTTAGCAGAATATCAGACCTCATGATTCTTGAGGACTCCCCTCCAGCTCTACAATTCTATGATTTTATAGTAAGAAATCTCACAAGAACAACACTTTAGTACACATACTAATTTTGGTGGGAAGCCTTCCTTGTCATTCTCATACATGCAGCAATTTTAAGAAGATAATTACAGACTCTTTGGAGCATCAGTTTCCACTATCACCCTAATGAAGATGAGCAAATGGACAAAGAAAAAATGAATAAAAGAAGAAAGGAAACCAAAGAGTTCAGTAATGATCCTGCTTTCTGTTTGGAAGCATGGCAAGTTGGGGAAAGTGATTAATATTTCTTCCTGGTAAAGTTAAAAGCCTGACACTGTATTCTCAGATATAAAAGACCACGTTTTAGAACTGGAAGGAAATGACGGTTATTTCCATTGTAAACAATCCACATACTAGACTTCGATATACTGTACTAGACTTCAATTCCAATCATCCCTATTCCATCAGCCAGAGAACCACAGGTAGAGAAAGCATGATCATTCTACAGCACTGTTTCCCAACCTTTGGTTTTTGTTCAATTCCCAGAAGCCTAAGTCAATTCCCCAAAGCACTGATCAGCCAATGCACTGACATAGGCTTCTGGGAATTGAACTCCCCCCCCCCCCGTGGGGCATATGCCCCATGTTGGGAATCACCAATCTACAGCATCTCCAACTGACGTCCAATTAACTTGTTCTTAAATACAGTCATACTCACTTTCCATGTATTTGCAAATCTAACTACCATTAGTGATAGGTATATCAGAAGACTCTCCACTGTTTCAACGTAAAGCATGAATGGACTAATCTGAGTCCTTCAATTAACCTGGATTAACATGGATCCAAAGGGTTTAGAACTTTACTTAAAAGAAATTATATCATGTTCTGACAGGCTTTCCTGACTGAACAATGAAGTGATTTCAAATATAATATTTCATTTTTCTACACAAGAGGACCATACTTGGCTTCCAATATTAAACCAAATAATATTAAGAACTTTAGAAAGCAATAACAGCACAGTAGCCCTGTTTTCTAAGGAACACTATCTTAAAGGTGGCCACTTATAGGGGAGGGGAAAAGAGTATCAAAAGATAAAGGTCCCTGTCTGCTTATAGAAGGGCAGCAGAGAGGAGGCCATGCTAATCTTCTGTGGAAAGAACTCTACAATTTAAGAGCCATACCAGGGAAGGTATTCTTTTCACACTTGAGAAAGTGGCGGGGCTGAGAAAAATGCCACCACTGATGCTCTGAAAATCCTGTAAACTCATAAAGGGAGGTTTGGTATTTCAGATAGCTTGGACCCAAGTCATTCAGGGTTTTATAGGTCAAAGCCACAACTATGAATTGTGCCCAGAATCAGACTTGCAGCCAGGAGAGCTGTTGTAATAAGGGAATTACGTAATTACATGTTTTTCTTTTAATTCATCCTCTGGACTTTCTCATTCTCTGGACTCTCTCCAACCTCCCAACATTTCTCTTGAAATATGCTGTACAAAATTGTACATAGCATTACTGAAGGCTTAACAGCAGCATTCTCTAATGCCAAGCACTGTACCATGTTCTCAGTTGGACAAGCTTTATCTGGCATGTTCCAAGTTGAAAACTAATCTATCACAAACTCATAGGCTACTTATTTTCAGTTGAAATTTTTCAAAACCATTATACGTCTGAAATTATCTTTCAAGTGAGATTCTGCTACAGCATGAGCATTGAAGCAGCACAATATAGTACACAAAGCTCACAAGGAGCGAATTTTTTTAAAAAAAGAAAATGGCTTTTAACGAACAATTCACTTCACTGAAGTTTGCTTAAAGTTGGTGCTGCTAGAAGTCCTCCCCACACAATTGTGGGGACATGCAAATTGGACAGCTAGGCACTTTCAGTTCTCTAAGAGAGAATGTTCAGCCAATAAATGTTCTACAGGAAGCCAAATAAGTACCCCTTTTTGTGTTGGCAATTTTTTTCATTCTGCCTTTTCACTTATGTGAAGCTGAACTTGAATTATGATGAGTACTCCCTGCAGATTTCTGAGGCACTTCATGCTATAAAACTATACTATTTCTTTATTGCCATTGTTCATTTTTGGTTTTTAAAAAGTAATATGCAGAAAATTGGGCTTCAAAGTTTTTGTGCATACTTATTTTTCCCAGGACCTGTGCCCATGTTACTCCCTACCAAGAAGAGACTTGAAGGCTGTCAATCAAATATAAGGTTTTAACACTAGAAAGATAAGAAAACATATCAGGTATGTATTTGATAACGCCTCTGCATTTCTTTACAAAGGAATTCATATATTCCCCATTTCTGTTTCGCCTTTTCAATGTTACATGGCAAATTATGTGAGGGGCATATTGTATCCTACGAGAGCACTAGTAAGTACAGAAAAAATAATATTCTTAATCCTGACAAATACCAGATTTAACTTTTTATGATGCAAGTTTCTAAGATTAAGAGTTGCAAGGATGAGCTAGAAATCATGTGGTAAATTCACAATAACTAGATGTCTAAACAGGATTAAAGCTCACTGAACAACATTTCCTTGTGCTGAGCAGCATACATTGTTTAATTTACATGCTTTAGACAAGTCTTAGAATTCAGTTTTTCCTTGAGACAGTTTACATACCACATAGATCACATCACAGATATGTCACATATAGCAACATCATCCCAACTCTAAGTGGGAGCAATTGTCCTTATAAACATTTCCATAAGTGTTTGCCTGAGGTCAATTGGTGAATTAGGACAGAGTTCAAAAGAAGCATGTGCTACTACTGCAGAACAATGTAAGATCCAATTGTTACTGAATAGCCAGAAAATGCTATGTGTTCTGTTTTCCTTGTCAGGCAGAATGGAGAACCTAATGGAAACTATTTATACATACAGAACACGATGCATTTTTTGGCTTTAATTTTCCCCTTTAAACAATGCCTCTTACATCAGCCTCTAACAATTAAGAAGGCACTGCTGACTTGTCATACTCAGCTGGAATTTTCCCTCCTAAAAAATAATGTGTCGATGTTGACAATACACTTTTGAATATCATAGCCTACCCAAGCCGATATTCTGAAGAACCCAGAATTCTCACCATTGTCAAATAGTCAGAAATCTGACTGCCAGAAAAAACTATTTTTTATTCCATTTTTACCAGGACATTAATCTGTGTGCTTATTTGCAACATGCTGAACTCCTTGACGGACACAGAAGTGGTAGGAATTCAAATTGTATCTGGAGAAACTTTAAGGTCCATTTCTCCTTGCTTGCCTTTTCTTAATAGACTAATCTCATATACTGTACTAATAATGTAATTGACTGTGTGCTATCAAGCCAATTTCTGGTTTACCAGGACCCTTTCCGAGACCCTTTTAAGGTACAGAGTACTCAGAACTGGAACACTACTCCCAGGTGCTCAGGGGTTATGTACCTTGCCCAAGGTCATACAGTCTGCTCTTCTGCTGGAAAGAATAGTGAGGAATCAAACGCCCAACTTTTAGTTCCGTAGACAGATAACTACCGTATTTTCCGGCATAGAAGACGACTGGGCGTATAAGACGACCCCCAACTTTTCCAGTTAAAATATAGTTTGGAATATACTTGCCGTATAAGACTACCTCTCTTCCAATGCACACCAAATAAAAATTAACCCACACTCAACCCGAAGACGCGCAGCCCGAGTCGAATGGGCAGGTTCTGGTGGAGAACCAATCCACGCTCACGTTCTCCTCCTCGAGGTACAGGAAGATGTGTGCAGCTTGCTTCCCCTTGCTTCATACTCCCCGCACAGAGCAGGGACTCGGCCGCAGCACCCCCCACCATATGCACCGAACATAATGAAGCAAGGGGAAACAAGCTGCAGTTAAGTACCTGTCCTATAAGACGACCCCCGACTTTGGCACAGATTTTTCGGGGTTAAAAAGTAGTCTTATACGCCAGAAAATACAGTAACTCCCTGAGCTATCTATTATCCCAAACAAGATAAATTCTGTCCACTCTTTCTGCACATCTTGCCAACTTCCATTATAAATGTTATGTTTGTTGACAACAACAACAACAATAATAATAAATTTTAATTTATATCCCACACTTTCTCAGCCGAAGCCGACACAAGGCGGCCATTATAGCATGTATATACCATACAATACAATAATACAATAAAGAAGCATGAAAAGTAAATTCAATACAATAATCAATAGTCAGTAATAAACCTAGATTAATTAATACTATATATATGTGTGTGTGTGTGTGTGTGTATGTATGTATGTGTGTGTATATACATATGTGTATGTGTGTGTGTGTGTGTGTACCACCAGGACCACCCACGAAATCCCCCACCTTTAGAGTCTTAGGGGGAGGGCGGGGACCAAGAACACCGGCCAGTGAGGTGGCTGGTAGGGCCTCTTCGCCCCCACCGCAGCCAGGAGACACGGCGGCAGCAGCAGCTCATCTGGCGCCCCTTCACCTTTTGAGTCCGAGGGCATGGGGGGAGGGCAGGGCCCAGGAAACGCCAGCCGGTGGGGTGGCCGGGAGGGCCTCTTTGCCCCCACCAGGGTCAGAAGTGCAGCAGCCGCCACAGCACACCCAACGCCCCCTCGCCTTTTGAGTCCAAGGGCGAGGATGGGGCCCAGAACGCCAGCCGGTGCAGTGGCCGAGAGGTGGGAGGGCCTCTTCGCCCCCACCAGGGCCAGGAGACACGGCCGCAGCGGCAGCTCGCCCAGTACCCCCTCGCCTTTTGAGTCCGAGGGCGCAGGGGGAGGACGGAGCCCAGAAAACGTCAGCCAGTGAGGTGGCCGGGAGGGCCTCTTCGCCCCCACCGGGGCCAGGATGCTTATATATTGTTTAACTAAACTAAATAAAATCTCTGAGTTACACAGACCGAGACTGCTACACTGAAGATACTATGTCTTACAGTACAGTGAAACACTGCATAACAAATGCTTCGTATAATGAAAATTTTGTACAACGAAGCATTCATTAGGCAATCGCAATACCCCACATAACAATTTTTTTCATTATATGGGGTTTTCGTTAAGTGGGGTATACCCGTTAATGAAAACCCCATATAACGAACATTTTCTTTTCGTTATGTGAGGTATCACCCATTTGATCCACACAACAACAAAACCACATAGCGAAGAGCTCCATGGAACGGAGCTTTTTCTTTATGCGGGGTTCTACAGTAAATGCTATGAACATACAAAAATGTGCAGGAAACTGAAGAGAAGAAATGAAAGAAAAAAATGTGTCAAGTCTAATATTATTTGGACTTCCATACGATGTAGTAGGGGCCGCGGTGGCCTAATGGTCAAGATGCTGAGCTTGATGGCCTAGGGGTCGGCAGGTCAGCAGTTCAAGACCCGATTGCTGAGCAGCAGAGCGAGCTCCTGTCATCTGTCTCAGCTCCTGCTAACCTACCAGTTTGAAAGCAAGAAATTGCAAGCAGATAAATAGGTACCGATTTCTGTGTACTCAGGCATCTCGTTACGCCTGCCACATGACCACGAAAATGTCTGTACACACAGTGCTGGCTCTTCGGCTGTAAATGGAGATGAGCACCATCCCCTAGAGTTGATCATGACTAGCTTTCGAGCAAAGCAGACCTTTACCTTTATGTACAATGTACAGTATTATATTCTTTCATGCAATCTGAAACAGAAGGTTCTGAAGAAGGGAGTGGAAGCCTGAATTAGAAAATGAGGTAACAGACACCTTAACTGACTGCTGTGCTTCTTAATTCCTCTGTGGGAAGTTGACCATGCTAGTTCTGCAGACTCTGCCCTAGTACAAACATATTAAAACCTGAAGGGCTCGTAGACTGCACTTAGGTAAACATGTCACAAAAAGAAATCAAGACTGTCAGCTTTAAACATTTGGTGGAACTACATTTTTTGTCAACAGGGAGTGGTTTAGGGGTGTATCCAGCCAATTCTGCGGTGATTATATTTTTTTATATTTCTCGTCGGATAAGATACATTCTAGGTATACTTATATCCAAAATTATTCAGTAATAATTGTGAAAAATATATTCAATAATTGTTTACATCAGGGGTTCTCAACCTTTTTAAGCCGGGGGCTGAGTCACGCTCCCTCAGACAGCTTTGGGAGCCGGATGGCCATTTTGCCCATCTTCCACCACATGGCACTTCCTGGTGTGGTGGAGGCGGTGGGGGCCATATGAAATAGCACCGTGGGCCACATCTGGCCCATGGGCCGCAGGTTGGGAACCCCTGGTTTACATTATCTGGCTGGATAATGGCTCAGTAAACTGGGACATCTGGCTGCAGGTTCCTAAAATGTTTCTAAAAGAAATGAACTGTAAACTACTTCTGAGTAGCCCCCCCCCCCCGCCCGCCCAAAAATACCGAAAAGGATTGCTGTAAATCGGAATAGATTTGACAGCAGATAATAATTTTATAAAAAGCTTATACTACTTTAAAAGTAAGTGACAAGAGGAAGAAAAGATTTCTTTGTTTTGTTTCCTGTTTTAAGTTCCTCTAAGTAGTTCTGGATAGCATTTCAGTATTAAACACTATCTTTTTGTTTTGTTACAAAAAACAGAACTCCTCTATATTCTGAAATACTTTACATAAAAAGGCAAGAAGGGTGTGGGGAGAGATAGAGAAAATGTTGACCTCGATTCAATTGCACATGCATAGCATTCTCAAACTATCAGCAACCCACAGCCATCAGTTATTAAGTAGGACTTTGGGGCATTTGGGACACTGAGTATTTAGGCCATCTGATTCCCAATACGACTAGGGACGCAGATAATAAAATCCGCTTTTATATATACATGGACGCTAGCTTGTTATGGCCAATGGGATAGCGCAGATAATAAAATCCACTTTTATATATACATGGATGCTAGCTTGTTATGGCCAATGGGATAGCTTTTGAAGATGACAACTTCTGCTATATTTCTTCAACAGCAATATGGCTATGAACATGTTTAAACATTTCAAAAGAATTTTGGTCTCGTACTTATATATATAGAGAGAATCAAAGTCAAACTACTGTACACAGTGTCCCAATATCCCAATAACCATCATACATAGGGGAAATGGGAAATTGTAGCTAAATGTACCTTTATCGACAAAATATTTATTACAAATATTTACAAAATCTTCTCTACACGTTGGCCACCTCTTTCTGCACAAACATGAAGTCTTCTCCCCCACTCACGGCAAACATGTTCCCTGCAGAACATGTTGTTATGAATGGTGACTTTTGGGACACCCTGTAATTGAATTGAGGTGGAATACTTTTCCCCCTGCTATTTTTCTTTGCAAAACGGCAGCTGCTGCACACAAATCAGAGAAGATTCTTATCTCTAACCAGGTAATGTGTCTCCCTAATAACATATGACTTACCTTTTAAAAAATTAAACATCTGTACATTAAAACCATTAAATCTCCTTCTCAGGTATTACTGACTATTTAACCTCTGACAATTAACTGGGAAGGATCCTTTGCAATGGTGACACCCACTTACCGAATATCTGCTATTTTTCATGGCATAGAGAGAATATAACCTTTCCCTTAAAAAGCAGGGGCTCCAGCCTGCCCCAGCCCTCTGACAATATCACATCCAGCCCATTGCTGCCTCCAGTCGGCGGCTGGCATAAATGCAGTAGTGGGCGCATTTATGTCAACCATAAATGTGCCTTCTTCTGCTTCCGGGGTGTGGTCTGGCCCATGATGCTGTCCAGGGATATGTCCAGGCCTGTGACATAAAAAGATGGCCAACCCCTGTCTTAAATCTTATCAGTGACCCTTTTGGGGTACACAGAAAGAGCCTACTCAAAGACTCTGGTATTTCTGAACCACAATCAGGCGTACCCTTGTGCCGGCTAATCGTTCTCACACTAGGATCAGGCAAAAGGAACTGTGGAATGAATTCACCCAAAGGTGGCTTCATTTTACAGTTTCACGTCTAGCCTAGACATGGAAATGTTGTCTTTTCAATTTCCTTTAAATTAATGGCTATACAGTTGTACCTGCTGTTGCTGATGTTCTAATTTTTTGTGTTTTGGGGTGTTTTTTTGTTATACGTTATCTTGAGGTCTTCTAGTAAAAGGCTGAATAGAAATGTTATCTAATGGGCTGAGCACTAAACAGACCTGAACCTGAAATATTTGTAGGTATAAAACAGGCTTTCTCAAGGTTTTCAGGTTGTGGGCCTGACCATGCCTCCTGGATTGCTGATCGGGCCAGTCACATGGTTCTTTCCACCCGGAAGCGGAAGTAAAATGTGTGCCGCACATGCGCACATAAATTGTTTCTTCTTGCACAAGGCACACAAAAAAGTGCTATTAAAATGATTCATGCATATGTCTCATTAGTCCAGTAGCAAAACAATTAATTTCATAAAATAATGCTTTCAAGTAAGATGTTCAGCAACATCTTAAGGTGTAAAATGAAATAAATAATGTGAAGATTATAGCTAAGTCATGCTGACTCGGGTAGACAGCTAGAGAACCAGCAGAAATATTTCAGCCAGCAGATAGTATTAGTGCGAAACAGATGTTCACAGTCAATTAACTCAAGGTAGTATCTGGATGATAATATTCAACCAAGAGAGAGATATATATATATATCATAGATATATCATGGGTAAATAATGTGAAACTATATGGTCTCATAGGACTCCTGCCCCAGTTTTGTCCTACATCTCCATCTGTCATACTTTAGACCTCCCTCATGGGAGAAAATATGGAAAAGAGGAATGGCGCAGAATTATAGGGCATGCAATTGTCCTTTTGAATGCTATTTATTCCCCCCTAGGCCTTTAAAAATTTTAAAATAGCTATCTAACTTATTTGCTTTTAGAAACACAAAACAATTTTAAGAGTTATTTAGAATGCAACAGAAATTTATGTCTGTGTTTAAGCAACCATGACCCAAATGTTTTTCAATATACTGTACTGTAATTGGCAATATAGAGAAGTAAAGTAATAACACACTACTGTGTAACATAGGGAGCCTTCATTGAGCAGGAACTCACTGTGCATAATGAAGTGACAGGAAGGAACTAAATTCCATCTAGGCAGCTTTTCAACCAGGTTGTGGTTTCTACACCCATGTGCAAGTTTCCAACATACATGAGGTTTTTCTTCATACAATCCACTGAAGATATATTGTACCAATCATCTATGTCTTCTATATCTTTTTCTGTCTCAGAAGCCCTTAATTCCCATATGTTCTCCCTCTACTCATTAACTTTTTCTTGCCCTCCTTTTCTTTTACTTTCTAGTTTCTATCCTTTCCCTCAATTGCTGAACCAACTTTGCACATGATTCTCCTAATAAGCAACAACACACAAAGGTGCAGAATGGCAAGGGGGAAGAGGAAAGGTATATTTGTGCACCTGTAGAACACATGTTTGACTAAGTATTGTTAAGTTTCCTTTCTTATCAGAATAAACAAGGATGATTGCAAATGTCCTAGAAAAGGAAAGGGAGAATACAGTTTGCTTGGAAGTGATAAAGAGAAAGAAAGATTTATAAAAGTTTTATTCAGTAACATATTATCTCTAAGTTGTGTCCAGCATTAAAAATACTATAAAATACTTAAAGTTTTTAAGAGATAATATCTAAAATCACTCTGACAAATAACCAAGAAAACAGCAGTTAGCAGGGAAAGGGAATGTGACTAAGAAGGTAATCTATACCTATAAAGAGGGACGTTAACCCTTGGACTCCGGCATACGCTCCCGCACCCAGCCCAACTATCGCTAACCGAGCCGCCTGCACTTACCTTACCCACGCCTCACAAACCCCGCAAGGGTCCGGAGAACGCCAGTGGGACAGCTGCTCTACGAACGCGACCAAAAAACAAACAAACCACGAGTCCCAGAGTCCTCTGCGCTGCGCAACCCCTCAGCAATCAGGCTGAGGGATGCAAGCGCAGAGGAGGCCAGGAACAAGCAGTTTGCCGACTAAAAAAAAAACGCTGGGAGGGAAAGACTTTGAAAGACCCAGCCGGAGCCAGGAAAGGGTAAGTGCAGTCGGTGGGGGTTAGGAAGTGGGGGGGAGCATGGCCCCAATAACCTTTTCCTGGCTCGACGCCCGCAGGGATGAAAGAGAGGCCGGTGCTTCTCCCTACACAGAAGGCCGCGACGCGAGGGAAAGACTTTCAAAGACCCATCTGGAGCCGGCAAAATGTAAATGCGGTCGGTGGGGGTTGGGGGAAGCCCCGGCCCCGGTAACCATGCCACCCCCGTCCCACCACCTTGCTTCCCCCTCATTCCATAACCCCCACCGACCAGACTTACCTTTTGGCAGCTCAGGCTGGATCTCTGAAACTCTTTCCCTCTCAGCGCGGCCTTCTGCGTAGGGAGAAGCACTGGCCTCTTCTTCGTCCCTGTGGGTGGCGTGGCCTTGACGCCCGCATGGACAAAGGAGAGGCCAGAGTGCCTCCTGGCCTACCAGAGAGAAGGACTCGCTTCTCTCTGGGTTGGCTAGGAACTAAAGTTCCATTCCCAACCAACCCAGAGAGAAGCAAAGCCCCTCCGTGCTGGAGATTTGTTCTCTCCAGGAGGCAAAGGTGCTGCCTTTGTCTCTGGGAGAGAAGAAATCGCTTCTCTCTGGGTTGGCTGGGAACGAAACTTTCGTTCCCAGCCAACCCAGATTTCTCTCTCTCTCTCTCTCTCTCTCTCTCTCACACACACACACACACACACACACACACACACACACACACACACAGACCACTCCTGCCTTGCCAGGAATTTTTAATGTGTGTGTTGGTGGTTGGAGTGGTATTGTATGGGGGGGGTTGGTGCACACCCAAAACCACCCCTAACCACCAACACACACATTAAAAATGCCTGGCTGGCCGGGCACAAATATGCTAGTAACCTATATAGACAAGGACAGACTGGAGATCAGACCATCTGAAATTCCATTGACATAGCCTCCAATTAACGCAAAGGAATTTCATAAAAACATTTGTTGCAAACTGTCTGCCTACTAAGCTTAACAAAGTAGTAGTGTACAGTAATTATGAAAGGGCAACACCCAAAAGATAGCTAAACATAGGTTCCTTGCAATCAAAACCTAGAAAGCTGAAGATGTTGAATATGTATCAAAATGTATTGTCATGCCTCTAGTGTGGCCAGGAGATCCAAAGACAGTGTGGCTGTCACTAACAGGATAAGAACGAGACATGGCAGGTATAAAGATCTATTATATAAATGGGCGAAGTTGTCTACAGCCCAATGTGACTCTTGAAATCTACGCCAAACTGTTTCTCATATAGTTCATGAATGCGTAAACATTCGCGGCATATATGACAAATTTTCTTCCTTTATCGCCTTCTGCAATTAACTGGATCAAGAAACTGGACATAGCGCTGTACTGTGTATGCATGTATATTTTATCATATTTTATTTTTTTACCTATCTTGATCCATATTTGTGGTAAATGTTATAGTGTTATCTACCATGATTTTATAAAACTGACAGATAGCGTCAAAACGTGTTATTTTTAAAAATTGCAAATAAAAGTGGACTTTGAATGAACTTTAGCCATCTTGGTTTGCAATTTCCAGCTTACCTACCATCTTTGATTTTACCATCTGTGTATCTACATGAAAGCAGTGTGGAAGGAGTCATGTTCCCTGGCAGCATTACTGTAGCACATCTCATGCATTTGGTTGGGGCTTCATTTCAAATCACACACTCAGATCAGTGAAATTATCTGGATCCAACAGATCTTGTCTCAACTACCCATACCCTGGCTACAACAGGCCAAACTACTATTGTGTGCTCTAGGAAGGTCACTGGGGGAAAAGCTTGGAAGCTTTGGCCAATATAGAACACTGTGGCCTTAATGCTGAGAAACAGTTAATATCTAAATCAGATAACAAATTCAGAGAGCTCGGATTGATCTTTACTTTAGAGTTTTGGACCAAGGTACTTAGAACAAAATGTCTTGTCCAATTTAACTAATAAAAGCTGCCAGAGAAGTGGCCAGATCACTAGTAGAGGATGTGTATGCTTCTTTGAAAGGAGGCTATGCTTCAGATTCTCTAAAGCAAGCAGTTATAGACTGATGCTGATACAGCCTACACTACATTTCCTCGCCTTAAATAATGACTGGTCAGAATTTAATCTTCCTTTTTCACAATAAGGTCTTGAAGAAAGTGGCAACAGCACAACTCCGAGCTTTCTTGAATGAAGCTGATTACTTGCATCAATTCCAGTCTGGGTTCAGAATTTCATATGAAATTAAATTTCTCTTTATACTGTACTTTAATGAATTTTGACCTATCACATGACAAACTCTGAATGAAAGAGGTGACTCCATTCTATATCCAACCCTCCTTACACTATAAACTGAACTAAACTATTAGTTAGGGGAAATGCCAAATTCTTGGCTTGCAGAAACAAGATTTTTGCTAATCCTAGCCCTATTGGGCAACTGGTAAAACAGCCTGCAAACATGGATTGCTATCTTCCAAAGGGGTGGACAGACTTTGAGAAATTATAACTACTGTACATACAAATTAGATGAATAGAAGCAATATGAAACTTCAACACAGTTGAAGAAGCTCTTTCTATTATTTGGCATTTTAAGATCTAAATAACAATGCAGACAATTTTATGTGAATTAAGTTGGTTGAGATATTCTTTAAACAAGTTTCTATAACTATGTCAGTTGACAGATTATGCCAAAAACATACACAATTAATATATATATACTCCCTATAAATACCAGATATTATTCATAGGCAAAAAAACCTGATTTAAGTAAAGGAAATACATAAATACTGTTAGTCTCATTTATCTGCTGTCAAATGAGAAGCTACCACAAGATTGCTGAATCACACAGTATCGTCAATGTGGAAGCAAGACAAAGCTATACAGGAAATAGCAAGAGGATGTGTCTCTAAATTTGGCTGAATAAAGACAAGGGACAAACGAGGCTATGCATAGCCTATGTATTTATACAGTGGAACCTCGGTTAACATAATTAATGCGTTCTCAGGACGTTTCTTACAGCAAAAATTACTTTAACCAAATTTCCCATAGGAATGCACTGAATGCAAATTCCCATAGGAATGCATTGAAAACCAAAATACATTAACCAAAATGTGGTTTTCCATAGGAATGCACTGAACACCAATTACAGTAGAACCTCATACAACAATTGCCCTGTATAGCAACGAAATCACATAACAATTAGCGGTTGTTGTTGTTTTTTTGGGGGGGAATGGTATCCCGCATAACAATTTTCCCTATGGAAAAATCGTACAACAATTTTTCAATGGGAAAAACCACTTAGCAAAAAAAAAAAGTTGTTGTGCGATGCATCCCATAGGGAAAATCGCTATATAATGTATGTATCGTATAGCAATTGTTTCGTACAACAATGAGCCCGGTGGAACGGATTTAAATTGTTGTATGAGGTACCACTGTAATTCTTTTCTGTAAATCAAGCCACTATTTTCGATGGATTTCCTTTTGTAATGCGATTTTTATGTTAACCGAGCCATTTGTTAACTGAGATTCCACTGTACAGTAATATCTCATACAACGTCCAAACTTGGTTCCACAAGTATGAATTCCGACTTTGTATGAGGCATGCAAAATCCTAGCCGCGATGCCTCATACAACGTCCAAATTATTGCCACCGATGCTTTGTATAACGTTGTTCCCATAGAGATACATTGCACAAACTGCAGGGCAAAGTCAAAGAAACATAGGAAACTGACAGAACTTTAAGAGGGGCCTTCAGCTCAACAACTTAAACAGGATTTAGCAAGGAGCGGGCTCAACAACCACGTCGGAGCCCAACTCCAAGTCCTCAGGATCATCGCCAGAGCAGGGCAACAAATAATAATAATAATTTTAATTTAAATACTGCAATTCTCTACCTTTGCAGTTTTGTTGTTGTTGTTCAGTCGCACAGTCGATTCTGACCCTTTGCGACCCTATAGAACATCATCCTCCAGGGATCTCTGTCCTCCGGGACGCTGGAGGAGCAACCGACAAGCCTCGCCGCGACTCTCCTGGGCCCCTGCCATCGGCCCGGGATGGGAGTCAGCTGCGGCTACCGCCCCTGCCTCCCTCCAGCCCTGCCTTGACCGGAGGGATAAGAGAACACCGGAGGAGCAGCCGACAAGCCTCGCCGCAACTCTCCCGGGCCCCCGCCATCGGACCGGGGTGGGAGTCAGCTGCGGCCAGCAGCCCCGCTTCCCTCCAGCCCTGCCTCACCTCGCCTCCACCAACGCCAGGGCTTGGAGGCCGCATGGAGCTCGACCGGCAGCCAGCCAGAGGAGGCAGGGAAGAAAGAACTCGCCGGAGAGGTGAGTCCCAAGTGCGACGAGTTCTTTCTTTCCCCGCCTCCTCTGGCCAGCTGCCAGTCGAACTCTGTGCGGCCTCCCAGCCCCGGCGTCGGTGGGGTCCGTTGGAGGCGGGGAAAGAAAGAACCCGCCGCACTTAGGACTCGCCTTTCTGCGGCCCCAAAAGCGGCTCCCCGCCTCCAACGGACCTCACCGACGCCGGGGCTGGGAGGCTGCATGGAGTTCGACTGGCAGCCTGCCGGAGGAGGTGGGGAAAGAAAGAACTTGCCGCACTTGGGACTCGCCTCTCCAGCGAGTTCTTTCTTCCCCACCTCCTCCGGTCGGCTGCTGGTCGAGCTCCATGCGGCCTCCAAGCCCCGCCGTTGGTGGAGGCGAGGTGAGGCAGGGCCGGAGGGAGGCGGGGCCGCTGGCCGCAGCTGACTCCCACCCCGGGCCGATGGCGGGGGCCCGGGAGAGTTGCGGTGAGGCTTGTCAGCTGCTCCTCCGGCATCCCGGAGGACAGAGATCCCTAGAGGACGATGTTCTATAGGGTTGCAAAGGGTCAGAATCGACTGTGCGACTGAACAACAACAACAAAACTGCAAAAACCCTAATGCAACGTCTGGCAACGTTGTATGAGGCACCTTTTTTCCAAGAATTGGGCGACATTGTATGGATCCAACGTTGTATGAAGCAGACGTTGTATGAGGTATTACTGTATTTGGAATGAGTGGAGAAAAGTAGAACTGTTTATTTTAAAAATCTTTAACATTATTCTTAGAAGAAAACCTTTGAGAAAAGACTGTTTCAAGCAAATTGCTTCTCTTTAAAATCACTGACAAAAAATAAAACAATAGGAAGGGATAACAATTACATTTATATTCCACCCCATAGTGCTTAGTGCACTCTCCGGGCAGTTCACAAAAAAGTCAATTCTGTTATTTTATTTATTATTTATACCATTTTGGCTTATTTAGTAAGTTAGTATTATTATTACTCTTTGCATTCACTGCCACGGTGCCACTCAATACTGCCCAAACAAGGAATATACTTGTTTCAACTCTTTATTTCTTCATAATAACTATATCTGACAGTAGTAACATGCAGTAACAGTAACATATATTTTTGCTCAAGCATGAGAGAGCCAGTGGGGTATAGTCGGACTCGTTTGAGTGTTGGATTAGGAGGAACTAGGAGACCTGGATTCAAATCCCCACTCAGCTATAAAGCTCACTGAGTGACCTTGGGCCAATCATTCTCTCTCAGCCTAATCTACCACACAACCTCACAAGGTTGTTGTGAGGGTAAAGGGGGAAGGAGATTGTCATTGTAAGCCACCTTGAACTGGGCTTTGGCCCTGGAGAAGGCAGCATAGAAATCCAATAAATAAATTCCTCAAGGCAGTCTTTAAGAAATATGATGAAATCAAAAAGTGTACAAACCTGAAGATCCTGCCTGTTCAGAAGTGTTCCTTTGGTCATCTTCATCACTGCAAATCTCATGATGTTGTTTCATTCGGGCCACAAGGCCTTACATTTCTTTGTTGCAGTGTTTGCATTTTGCACGCATGCCTGACTTACCCATAGGTAGAGGAACTTCATTAAAATATTCCCAAACTGGGTCTCTTTTACGGCCTGCTGCCATTACAGGTTTTTCTACTCAAGGGAGAGTGTGAAAATAATATGATAAACTTCAGGCTGCTATACAAATAAAGATCTCAAGATGCAGAGGTCCGTCCTCAAAAGGTTTCACTTTTATTTTACTGCTTGCCCCTCCCTCCTCAAACTTTGCTCCTTGTGCTATTCCATTCCAAACAACCTTCTATTCATTGAACTTCTTGAAACGTAGCAGCACTTAAGAGGTAAGGGGGTTGATTTTGTGTACATAGATTTGCAGAGGAACAATGGATTAAGGTCTTTTTCTCAATTCTGATGTTTATTTTATAACATTTTTGCTATGAAGGAGGCATGTTATCATTGCAGATCCAAATGCACAGTTTTGAAAACAGCAAAACCAAGCATTTGATTTGATAATATCTTTTAGATAGAAAAATTGCCCCAAATAATCAGAAACCTCTGGGAGAGCATGACATTGTGAATGGATTAATACAGCCTTACGCCACATAATTTAAAAAATAATTTCATGATGAATAATCTTTGGACTATAATGTATCTTAACTAGAACACGATCTTTAGAGATTTTTCCTCAAAAAGCATTTAAATCAAAAAAATCTGATTTAAATCAAACAAATCCGATTTAAATCAAAAAAATTCGATCAAATCAAAAAAATCCAATTAAATCAGACAAATCCATTTTTTTTATTAAAAAAAGTCATTGATTTTTATCCACCCTGCCCTGTACACTGCTGAAATCAAGTGCTTTTAGTGAGGAATGTAGAACTTTTCCTACTGAAATAATCCTACAGATGTTGGGACAGACGTGAAGAGTAAGCTGTATGAGCGACAGAAGTATATTAAAAAGTAGCCAAACCCTTTTCTGTCCATTCTCAAAGTAGACTGTTTTCAAGAAACAGACACAATGACTTTTGGTCCCCCATCTCCCAGAGACTGAGTTCTCTTACTCTGTATCACTTGTCCTGGGGAACATAAAAAGTGTCAGGAGATATTCTTGTAGCTCCAGAGAGTCTTTAAGTCTGATAGCTTTTATATATATTATATATATAATAACACTGAAAGCACAATAGAAAATGAGACTCCCAACCTTTCTCTCCCTGGGGCCCTTGGACTATTTATTCTCTCAGCAATGTCCTTTGGAAGTATTTTACTGTCTCTCAGCCTGGAGGGAGAGAGGCAGCTGATTCTCTTTTGGAACTCTGTATGCCCATATTTCCCTTCTCCGAAGGCCATCTAGGTACGTGCCTAACCTGCCCGAATGAAAGTTTGATATATCTAAACTTTGGGATGAGTCCACTGCTGTGGAGTTTCAGAATAAGATTTCTGACCGACTGTTGAATAACCCAGTCAGCACTCATGATGTCGAACAAGAATGGTCCTCACTACAAAGTATTATCATAGAAACCACTAAGGAAACCATTGGTTTTTTGTTGTTGTTGCTTTTTGTTTTTTGGGGGGGAGGCAAGACTGGTTTGATGACAACAATGATGAAATCTCATGCCTCATCAATGCCAAACAGGAAGCCTATCTATCCCTTCTTCAAGATCCATCCTCCAACATGAAGAAAGTTCATTTCCAAGAACTAAAGTGGAAATGCCAGGCACAAATAAGAGAAGAACATATGGTGGCAACAAAAAGCTCAGGAACTCCAAAGGCTGTCTGACACGTGACCTAAGGAACTTTTATTATGGCATAAAAGAACTATATGGACCATCTCACTTTTCATCAGGCACTCTGAAAGCAGCTGACAATGCTACAATCCTTACATACAGTTGGGCAGAAAATCCTGGAGTGCTGGAAGGAACACTTTTGCACGCTTTTAAACCGAAATGCTACCGCAGCTGAGGATTTTCTTCAAGTGCCACAACATCCCCACCCGCCATGGATGGCAATTCCACTGACATACCTGAAATTCTGTGAGGCTCTGAATAAACTGAAACCCAGAAAGGCTCCCAAGCCAGATAACATCCCTCTGGAGTTAATTCAGAAGGGAGGGGGTGCCTCTAAAGACCAGGATCTTCACACTCATTCTCTTGATTTGGGAAACTGGTCAAGTGCCTGATGACCTTATGAATGCCACCATGATCACCATCTTTAAGAATGGTGATCGTAGTATTTGTGGCAATTATTGTGGCACATCCTTGCTATCCATCGCTGGAAAGATTTTCGCAAGAATCCTCCTCAGTCACCTGCAAATTATATCCAAAAGGGTCCTCCCAGAATCTCAATGTGGTTTCCGTATTTCCCAAGGCACAACAACGCATTGGGAAATACAGAAATTTTGAGGAGATCCCAGTTTTAAGGGTTTTTAGTTAACATTAACTAGTTGGAGACAGAAGAAACTGAGTGTTTCCTTCTCCCTAGCTTGCCAGCCACAGGCAATATATATTACTGGAAGACTAAAGCAATTCAACAGATTACTCCAGTAAGCACTTGATGTAATCTTTATTTTACTTTTTTCAAGATAATCACAGCAACCCTTCTCTCTAGTCCTCTATAAAGAGGTTTGCTGAGCAGACAAGCACCCTAGCTCCCTTCCATCAAAAAGTATTATCTGTCTCAGCTTTTCCTCTATGCCATCACCAACACACAGTTAACCAGTCATTCCTTCTTACCTTTATTTTATTCCTCAATCCTCAAGGATGCAATCTTAAACATATTTAAGTAAGGATCAAGACTTGCTAAACACATGGAGGCTCACTTCTGAGTGAACCTATGTACGTATAGCTATCCTGCATTTGTGACTCCTGAAAATATTTATCCATCCCTCTCCTGGTTTGCTTTTTAAAGCAAACTATTTAGTTCTGTCACAGCAAGCTGCAATTACTCAAGTGGAACATGCCAACAAACACTTCTTAGGTTAAAGTCAACTGTTTTCACTGTAGTTGTTAAAATGTAAGTATTACCAACCAACATTTGTACACAGCATAGCTGATTGATACAACTGTACCCAAGTACTCTCCTCTTCACTGGAAGTAGCAAAATATTTTCCTGGTTTACTAGGGTCTGGGACAATGAAAGAAGAATGATGGCTACAGTATCATATGAGGAACACAGAACCAAACATGGAGTCCAGTTGAAGATCTATATAATGGAGATGATAACAGCAACTGGGGTCCAGCTGAAATCTATACATGGGAGATGACTTCTGTCATTCATGCTTCCCACAACAAAAATTGACTGGTGATGCTTTTATACATCCTGCGAGACCTTCTTCACCAGGGTACTTGAGAAATAAGAGCGGTTAGTGGGTGGCTGAGAACAATTTATGGATATAATCACTTGGATGTGCATTGATTTGAACTTCTTTGAGTCAGGTTAAAATGCTTGGATTTTGGCAAGCATCTATCCAGTTGTGTAGAATTCTTTTCTGCATGTACAACTGAAGGATGAGGAGTGAGTGATGCCATGAGGGTAATTGCATAGTCATCTTACTGAAAAAAAACAAACTAAAATAGGAGTGATGTGGGTGTTAGAGGAAGTGAAAAGTACCTCTCTGCAGGAAGTGACTACATCCTCTTGCTTGGAAGAGGTAGTAGTAAGACCTTTTATAAAATCTTCCTCTGATTCAGCAATATTTAATTATAGGCCAATCTCAAAACCACCATTCATGGCTTTTGTAACCAATAAAGTGGTAGTGCTTCAATACAAGGCACTGATAATCTATAAATTAGGGTATAAATATGAATTATGACATCAAGACTGCTTTAGGTCGATCAAGGATATGGACTGGGGGAGTTATTAATTTTCCTGGTGGGTACTAGAGTAAGCGCAGATGCTGCACAAGGAACTGGTGTGTGTGTTTGTGTGTCACATACAAATTTAGAGACCTCTCACTTTATCCACACCTGCATGAAATGTTCTGCACAGGTTCCAATTTGGGTGTAGTTTCAATGTTTTTATTTCCCTTCTAAGACCATTGTGAGTGAGAAGAGTAGACTGACCTTCCCTATAATACCTTATCCAAAATTTACAACTCTGGAGGTTACTTGGAGCTTCAGAGTAATTAACTATCTCTATTCTCAACTTTGTTACCTATGAATGCGTCTAGAATAGATCATCATGTTTCCCCTAGGATGCTGGGTAGCAGCAACATGGACCATGTTTACTCAGTTACATTTAGTGTGCCTGCTATGATCTTTTCATTTCATTCCTTGATGCAACAAATGGAGCATTACTATCTTCCATTAGACTGAACTAACAACTATATAATTGATTTTACAAAAAATCTTCAATCACCCAAACTACGGTCTAAGTATTGTGCAGCATCTAAGACTCATAAATACAGAGCATAAACAGAGCTGATAGGAAAAACAAAACATTTACTAAAAACAGACTGTTAATGCTACACAGTTAAGATTTCATGATATGGGATTTAAGTGATTAGGAAGTTACTTTTCTGTATTTTCTAACACAAGCTGTCTAGGTAATCAGTTTATAGGGGATATTAAAAACTCATATTTTAAAATTTTCTTGTTTCTAATTATCCAATATTGTTAGCCTGGTCTTAAACATATTTTTTGTATTGTTTTGCAATGTTACCATTTATATTTTCATAAAATCTAAATGTATTTAACAAAATACATTTTAAAAATACAAACAAAATTCACGTTTAGCAAAGGTACTTTTTTCTTAGTTAGAGCTAGCTTTTGATCTATACCAGGAGTTCTCAACCTTAAGCAGGGGGCCGGGTCAGTCTCCCTCAGACAGCTTCAGAACCAGACGGCCCTTTTGCCCTTCCTCCACCACATGGCACTTCCTGGTGTGGTGGAGGTGTTGGTGGTGGGGCACATGAAATGGTGCCGTGGGCTGCATCCGGCCCGCAGGTTGAGAATCCCTGATCTATATGATCATGCAAATTCTTACACAATTGCTCTGGGGCACTCATTCTGCAAGCAAGATAAGGTAAAATAAATTCAGAATGTATAGCTTCATAGTTTATACAAATCTCTACATGGGAAGTGATCAGCATAGCAGACAATATTTAGTCCAGAGTACAGCTGCAAGGAAGCAACAGTCACAAGAACTCAATGTCAATGGTGTGCTAACTCAACATCAGTTCTATACACCTGCTTCCCACTGACTCCATGGTGGTGGTGTATCCATGTTAAGTATAACCCTCAGGCAATTCCACATATGCTACAAACAACTACAATAGGCTTATGGGTTGAAATATCTCCGTTGATTTAAGATGATGAGAGCTTGAGATTTATTATAATTGCAAGAGACACGTCAATTTAATTACTTCAAGTTACAAGGCTCACCAGAAAGTGCATGAACTTTTCTTCATGTGAATACACAAAATACAAATGAAGTTCCCCTTTCCTCTTGAACTGACGTTTACACAGCAAAGTGATAAATGCAACACAAAATCTATTTAAGCGAGTTCTGTAAGGCAAAGGTAATGTCTTCAACTAGCTGTGATTCCATTAAATCTAGGATGTCAGACTATTATAACGTTAATTAAAGTTCAAATTGAATCCCACACAAACCTCACATAAACATGAGTTGTGACACATGCTCTGTCATTCATACAAGCATAAAATGAAGTATTGGTTTAGCTAGTTTTTAAAAGATATTCAACATGGTGCCATGCTATAACTGTTTATGGCTCATCAGTGTATCTTCTGACTTACTCAGATCAAATGACCATCAAAGTATTTCTACAGTAGAGCTTCCTCGTCATACAATGACTTAGAAACCGAGCTGTAGAAGTGAACTATCAGAAGGAGTAAGCTAAAGGTTACCCTTGCTGGAAAGCAATGCTATTACCTTCTCACTGAAGCAGTACCTATTTATCTATTTGCAATTTCTTGCTTTCAAACTGCTAGGTTGGCAGGAGTTGGGACAGAGACGAGAGCTCACTCTGTCGTGCAGCACTTGGGTCTCAAACTGCTGACCTGCCGACCTTACAGTCATAAAGTTCAGCATCTTAACCACCAAGCCACTGAAGTCCCTCTCCAAAGGAGTAACAGAACACTAATTAATTTTAAAAAAAACACATAGTCAATATAGAAGAATATTGACTACAACCAGCCTAAATATGTATCTTTAAATGTACGGTTCTTACTTTCCTTCTCCAAAAAAAGGACCCAAGGTGGCTTATATCATTTTAAAAGATAGCTAAAAGCAATATTGCTCAAATATTTTAAAATAATTTAAATATACATTATATTAAAATGTTAAATACAAACATTATAAAAACAAATTAAGAACAAAACACTAATTATCCAGATTTTTAAAACCCCAATGAGACACACACATAGACACCCGTCACTAAGGAAAAGCCTGCCTGAAGAGAAAGGTATTCTCCTGCATGCAGAAGGAAAGCAAAGATGTGGGCAACCTGACTGCCTGTAGGAGGGAGTTCCAATCTGGAAACTATAACAGAGAAGGCCCACTCCCATGTCCCCATTAAATGCACAGGGTACTGGGATTGAGAAAAGCTTCCCCTGATGATCTTAACACCCAGGCAGGTTCATAAAGAGATACAGCCTTTGAGCTTAGACCCAGTTCCTTTTGTGTGTGTGTGTGTGTGGGGGGGGGGGGGCGCTTAACAATAATAGGCATTTGAATTTAAATGATAGCTACTGTATTTGATTTAAAACAATGGCAGCTGAGAATAATCCCTCCAGCTCTAACTGAACCTCTGCCTCATTTCACTTTGCTAAAATTAGAAATTTTAACAACATGAATACATACTAAAAATGTTATGAGAAATTTAGTCACGTTAACCCATTACTAGGACAAACTTAGGCTTTGCACATGATTGGAGAGATCTGTTTTCTGGATGCATACAGGAAGATTTAGCAAAGCACCCAGAGATTTACTCGTTTTCTAATGTATGGCGTTCAGTAAGAGGAAAGCTTTAGTACTGCATCTTTACTGTATTCCCTAAATAGTTTACAAATGAGGGAAGGGGGGGGGGATATGGCAGAGACAATACCTTCCCATCCTCTCTTCCCCAGTCTAATGTGGATATATGCAAGTGCAGTCCCTCTGTCTGCCCCATAGACCATTTCCGCATCCAGCTTTGCATCAACTCAAATAACTGAACTAATCAAAACTGGCACAAAACCAGGCTCCCCAAATACCTGCTGATTTAGCCTCACTTGTGTATCACTCTGTGAATTGACACTGCAGGTCTGGGGAGATCTACTGCCCCCTAGAAACCCCAGTCACGGTTAGAATGGGGCCTGTGTGTTTTTCTGGTCTGTATGGAGATTTTAGTGTGTGTACTGAAGGGGAGTTATGGTGCATCATGGGTGTCACTGGGCAGAAGCTGCTTGCCAGACTAAACATCTCAACCCTCGTGGTTTGGAAGAAATGAAACTTAAATTCGACAGACATGTGATATTGTATAGTCATTGGCTGGATTCGTTTAGGGGAATGGCAAGAAGGTGGAACTTGTTTGAGAAGATAAAAACCAGAGGGAATGGGCAGGACTTTCTCTTGGTCCGGGGCTCAATACTGTGTAAGTCATGTAGGGGCTTTTAAACTAAGGGGGGGGGCAGGGCTTCCGCATTAGGTAGACTTTCATTGTTTTAATGTGCTTTCTGAACTAAGATTGTGTCATTTGCTTAATTAATCTGTAACCTGCTTTTGCTACAATATATATACTTTTAAGAGACAAGAAGATGACTGGAGTGGTTTCATTTCCTATGCGCTACCTTACTTAGAGCCTAGATCTAGATCAGTTCACATGAGAAGGCAAGCTTAAAATCCTGGATTCGGGTGCAGTGCCACCTATGTGTAGACTAAGGTTCTACTCGTGAGTAATGGGACTGTTACACCTGGGGTTGCTGATGTGTAGTTCCCCAATGAACTGAGGAAATGAGGACGCTGAGGTAGGTAATTGGGGCTTCTGCCTTGGTGCAGAACCTTCCAGAAGGGTAAGGGGCAGAACCACTGGAAGAGTATGAAAATAGGGTTGCAACTGTGAGGCTGGAGAATATGGAAGAGGACAAAGAAGAAACAGATCCTCAGAGAAAAGAACTGGAGGAGACAGCAGAGGAGAAAGAGCTACTGGTGAAAGTAAAGAGTCTGAAAGCCTAGAGATGGGGCAGACGGAGAGCTCCCCCAAGCTGGGGGAGAATAGGCCCACTCCAAGTTGTCCCAAGAGGTCAGAGATAAGCAAGCTCACAAGGGGGAAGCCCACAACTCCTCATACTAGGGCAAGGGGAAATGCTGCGAGAGAGGCCTCTCATGGGAACAGTGCAGTCCCATTTGTGCACAACCAAGGACCCAACTGATACCCAGTGTTCCTCTGAGTGCCCCAGTGGCCAGCAACACATTCACTGTTTTTGATGTGTCAAAGTAACAACTGGGTGACTGGACTAATTCTCAAAGGGATGGCAGTGCCACTAAAGAGGTGGATGTTAAAGAAGAAATAGATAAAGCTGTTTGTTTGTTTCTTTCCTTAGTGTTTGCCCTCCACAATAAAATTAAGTTTTCAATGGAACCAGCCTTGACTCAGTGTGTTGCAATCATGGAGGAAGCCGGGTAGATCATACCATCTCAGTATTTGTTAGTTCAGACTGTAATCTTGCAGGCAGGAACTGGTAAAATTGTCAGTTAAATGAACCCATCACAACATTAAATGGGTCCCAACAAGAACTACTTCTTTCATATTTTCCCATAAGTAAATTCCAAATACAGCATACTCTATGGAACCTTTTTTTGCATCTTGCAGAATTTAGAGGGCAATATTGAAAGATCCATTCGGCTATCTAGCACTGTTCCTCTCACTGTATATATGACCATGGCATTATTCATTTCATCATTGCTCAAGAAAAGTACACAGGTACTACCCTGTACTGTACGAGACATTTGGTCAATGTAGCTCAGAGCTGTCAATACTGGCAGGCACCAATTTTTCAAGCCCAGTGAAGCAGATTTTCTAATCCTCCCCAGAGATGCCCAGGATGAAATGCTGGATGTTCTGTATATTAAGCAAGTACTCTGCCTCTGTCCTACACCCTTTAAACCAGTAGACTTGCTTCCATGTTCCTAACACAGAAATCCAAAATGACGTGTTCTATTTTAAAAGTTCAAAATCAGATGCAATGCAGAAATCTAGTTCTTTGTAAATCTGTGTCTGCACAATACCAATTTAGAGTGCAAATCTAAGGTCACACAAATAACATGCCTCTGTGCAAGAAAATTGCTTTTGTACAGCAAAGCCACATATTAGCAGTTTACACTAGATCAGGGGTTGCCAACCTTTTAAAGTCAGGGGCCGGGTCACGCTCCCTCAAACAGTTGAGTGGGCTGAACTGGTGGTGTCCCCCCCCCACCGTAACCGCTGTCATAAAATGTGTCCGTGGCTGTTGTAAACGCGTTTACGACAGCTGTGGGCGCGTTTATGGCTATTGTAAATGTGTCTGCTTCCGGCGGGCCGTAGGTTGACCACTCCTGCATTAGATGCTTGCTAGCTTTCTGCTTGCAGTAACAATATTCAGTTACATGTAATCATCTATCTAAACTGTATTGTAGTATACTGGAAATCCCTAAATGTAACCAGATGGAAAAATATAATGGGAAAATAGCACAACTGGATATATAGCTTTTAGTTCTAAAAGCCTGCTAAGTTACACCATTTCCCCCAGTTCCATTAATTCAAAACCAACTCATGAAATTCCCTGAACTATATCTGAAAAAAAGTACCATTATTTATTGAAAATGCAAAGCTTACCTTATTATGGTCATAACTGTATGGGATTCTGAGAGTATCCATGGCTTTGATCATTGACTGCATTGCTGTGAATATATTCTGATACACAAGTTTTGTGAACCCCCTTTTGTCTTCTTCAGAATATCCTGAACCATGAATGATTCTCATCTGTTTGATAAATGTGCTTTTGCCACTTTCTCCAGTACCTGCAAAAAAGTTCAAATAGAGATGCATCATTATTCCATAAGAGGCAAGAACTGAATACCTACCTGCCCAGAATAAGATTGAACTTCTTCTCAGTCATAGATTTATTTTATTATTAATTCACATTCAGAATTGCTATCACTACTGGCATTATTCAATTTTCCTTAGAACCACTATTTCAAGATGTACAGATATAATAACATTAAAATTGGGACATTGTTACAGGATGTGTTGCTGTTCAAACCATAAATAATCAAGTAATTAATCAATACAGTAATGCTACAGTTTTCATTATTAAGGCATAAGTTCTGGTTCTCCTGCACACACAGGATAGCATGCATCTCACAACAGCCAAGAAGAACTATAAATGATAAAGAACAAATATAGGAAGCAGACAAGATGAAACAAACAATTCTGTTTCTTGACATGACAACACTCTAAAAACATTTGGAAGTCCAAAATCCTGCTGCTTAGTACTGTATAGTAACTTGGACTAGAATAGCTCAATTGAATAAATGGGATTTGATTAGTCCATTCCATTTACAAATACTGTACAGTGGTACATCGCTTAAAGAGCATAATGTGTTCCACGGGATTGCTCTTTAAGCAAGTTGCTCTTTAAGCAAAACACCTGGAAAAAGAACCGTCACTGCCATTGTAAGTGACCGATTGTGACTTCTGGCAGGGGGGAATGTGAAGCACGTTTTTGGTTGTTTTTAGTTAAGCAAGGGCGACATTTCAGTGAAAATTCTGCTCTTTAAGCGAGTTAGTCTCTAAACGAGGCGCTCTTTATGCGAGGTTTTACTGTAGGTCTATTCTTTTCTTTTTTATTGATTTTCAGGAAAAAAATAACATACAAATACAGAAAGAAGAAAGAAAAAACAACATAGGCAAGCATATAAATGATACATTTGACATTATCACAAAAAAAAGAATCTTTAAACAATAAAATTAGATGTATATAAATCTAAATATAACACCTTTGAAATTTAACATTTAACTTACTGTCTCTTTAATGTTTTATTATCACAATGGTAAATATCCCAACTTTGCTCTTAACATTAGCGACCAGTAACTTCTTATTTTATCTATTTTCTATTCAAATCAATTTGTCTAAAACAGTTATATTTCTTTTTCTATCCCTATCAATTTATTCCAATATTACATTCTATACATCATTCACCCCGTGTATTTACATTGCCCGGGAGGATGTGGTATTTCCCATTGGTTTCTACTGTGCCCAAAACTTCAATTGGTCTGGTGTCAGTCTATTCTTCCCCTCTCCCTTCAAAGCATGATCCACAAACTGTCTCCATGTATTCCAGAATCTATTCTCTTTAATTATTCCTTTTTTAAAATTCAACGCCCATGTTAATTTTTCATTCAATGCGAGATCCGTAGGTCTATTCTTATCTGCAACTTACTTTAGCAAAGTAAGATAGAGAATAGGTCCGTTTCAACCTTTGGAATGTACAGGGGAGTGGACTCACAAAATCCCCATTGATTCAACGAGGCTAAACTAGTGCCACTTACTAAGCTAAGCAATAGAATTTTAGTCATTGTCTCTGATTGAAGATGAAAGATTCTCATAAACCTCCTGTAAGTCTTTAAGAAGTGTGGTCAAAAGTATGCATGTAGGAAAAAACAATCTAGCTACAGTGGTGCCCTCAGTAATTATACAGGTTTGTTGCAAACAAGCCAGGGCATCTACCTTTCTTTTTTGTAATCTACTTGTCTCTGGAAAGAATGACTTGACACCTGCCTTGCCATCTTCTGAAAGCCCTGCCCCATTCAAGATGGCAAATCTTTAGACCATGATGATGATGATGATAATGTTTTATTTATACCCCGCTTTCCTCGACCCAAAGGGCGATCCAAAGGGCGATCCAAAGGGCGACCCAAAGCGGCTTACAACATTTAAAGAAACAGCAGGCATTCCACTCACTTCTTCTTTTAAAAAGGTGCGTTTTTCATTTAAAAAGTGAGCAAAAAGTGACAAAATTGCGACCAAATCCTCGAGGTCTACCTTTGATTTTCCACCAAAATTTAATTTAAAATACTCAAAATTGCAGTTTTATATTCATAAAATAGGTGTAGTGACAGTGGGAAGTCAATAACAACACAAAAAATAGCATATTGAAACATTTATTTCAAAATTTAATAGGCTCACACCTTTTAAAATTTAACTTAAAAAACCAGAACAAAATAAAGAATTCTTGACTTGACTAGGGTAGATATACAATTTACAAGGTAGCTACCTACAAGTATGTCACGTGAGATCAATAAAAAGGACAAACGTAAAGTAAAAATCTAAGTAGGAGCCGGGTTGTCAGGATCATCAAAATTGTTTTGTCTCTTCTTGTGGTTTTTGAACAGCTGTTCCAAAAGAGAGGAAGTCCTCTTGTCTACTTTCTTCTTCATGTCACCCTTGCCAATGGCCTCCTTCAATTTTTCCTGCGCCTCATCCACAAACTGGTCGGCAGTCTGGCGCTCCTTCACTTCTTTCTTGGAAGTCTTAACTAGGTCTTCTTTTAGCTTTTGTAACTCCTGCTTTTCTTTCTGCTGTGCAACCTCTTGTCTTTCCCTTTCTTCACGAACACGCTCTTCCTCTTCTGCCTTTCGAAGCTCTTCCTCTTTTTGTTTCCGTTCCACTTCCAGGTAATCTTCGTACTTGCTGCGTGCCACTGCAGCTTTTTAGAAAGTCTGGGGTGAGAGGGACTTCTCTGGAATGCCTCCGTATTCGTGAAGGCCATCCTTGATATTAAGACTTGCATTCAAAATACACTCCAGCATGGCAGACCGTTCAGCGGGGAGCTGATTTTTCAAAATGGAAAACCCTTGCTCAACGTCGGAGCTGCCATGGCCCATGCAGAGAGCAGTCTTCACTACTTTGCTTACCAGAGGATATTTGATCCCGCGGGTAACATCCATCTTTGAAAATATATGATGTGTCCAGTAATCATCGACTCTACTTCCAGGTTCTTGAGCAGGTAGATTTTCCAGCTGCAACAGTCTCCATTCGTCGGGGGGAGCCTCTTTATTTATCTCCATGGGCAATCGCAGCACTTTGTACACGGATACAATGCAGTGCAATGGCACGGTTTCCTTGAAGTTTAGTGGATTCAAACACTTCAGGTGCCAGGCTTCTCGCCCTTTACTAGAATAGACTTCTGAAGGATGTGAGTTGAAGCCGCCTGATAAGTGTTTCAGGGCCTTTTGGTGGAATTTCAAAATTTGAAGTTCAGAACACTCTTGGTCCTTGAGGAGTCGTTGGGCTTCAGAGCTGATGTCAACTAGTACAATTAAAGGTTTTTGAAATATATTTTAACAAAAAAAGTGAGAAAAGTGAGCATTTTCTTAAATAAGTGAGAAAAGTGGACTAACATTAGAAAAAGTGAGAAAAGTGAGTTGGTGGAAGGCCTGAGAAACAGTATAAAAATACAATAATTCAAAATAGAAAATAGAAAAAAATTGGCAAAACTCATTGCTGCATTTTTACATTGAAAATGAAAGGTCATTGCATTATATTGCTCCCAGGACAATCTTCATGACTAATTGCCATAATGATAGCCAATATTTGGAATCAGATATGACACTTGAAGAAGGTTCTACTGCCAACAGCTCTTCTCAGTTCTTTCAAATTAAAAATTCTTCCCCTTTTAGAGCGGCATTCAGTATAATCCAAGCTCAAAGATACAGTGACTACAGTTGGCTTAGAATGGGTAGAATCCTCTTGTACTAGTATCCTTCTGCCGGCAGATCTCAGTTCTGCCAGAACAACTGAAAGCAGAGGCACACTTGCTGTGCTAGATGATATCAGACAGCAGAAGAACCCAAAAAGGACTGAAGTATGTTAAATCCAAAGCATCTCAATGCAGAATGCACAGGCCCAAATCAGGATAATTCTAAATCATTTGAAAGATCTGCAGCCTTGGGAGGAATTCAGATTTGGCACACCTTCAGTTGACACAGTGTCAGCTCAGCCATCTCTTAGATATCTCAGGTAATTAGGATTGTATCCTCAGAATCTGCATCACAATTCAAAGGAACAGATACATTCATGAAACAATACATATTTTCTGCTGAAAAAGCAAAAATCCACAATTCAGTATTGCTAAATTAAATAAGTTCAATACCTGTCTGGTGATGGTGGCTTTCCTAATTCAGCAAATAAATTCTCCAAATACATGCTGAGCTGTTTACCTTCTAATGCTTCCACAAATGCCCCTTTGGGCAAACGTTTGCAACATAATACCTTGAGTAAAGAATCACATAAAGCTGTGATTTAAACCGGGATTAGATAAATTTATTTGATTTAAATGAAACCCTCCCAGATATGAACATCCAAAATTAAAATGTCTCCTATTTGTTTTTGTTACCTGTTTGTGACGGTATACGACAAAAAAAATATTATTTTTTTTTTTTTTTGGGGGGGGGGGTTCAATCTCTACAACCAAACACATTTTCCCATCAGTTTTTTATAAACACATATGAGTTCTCTAATTGTACAGTAATGTCAAGCTAGGTTCAGTTAATTATGGGTCCTGGCCCTAAGAATGTAAAAGCAAATTTGGTTTTTAACCATGGCAGAATGAAAAAGCCAAACAAACTGAAACAAGCATTTTCAAGATTTTTCACATCTAAAATTTTAGCATATTTCAGGAATTGATTGCTCTATGATTTAGACATCAGAACTAAAACTTGTACTTGACCACATTACTAAGAATGGATATTATACTCTACATGATTTGGGAACTCTACATCTGTTAATGCATTCTAAGGGGTACACAGAAAGAGCCTCCTATTTTTGAACCACAATCAGGCATACCCTGGAAGCTGCAACTGGCTAATCTTTCTCACACTAAGCCAAGTGAAAGGAACTGCAGAATGAACTCACCAAAAGGTGCCTTCATTTTGGCAGTTTCATGTCTGGCCTAGACACAGAAGAGGAATGCATTCTAACATATTTGGCACATCTGCAAATTCATTCATTTCCTAAGTTCTATTGAAAAAACAAAGAACCTGCCTTTAGAAAACAATATTTAGCTGGATCATATTACTCTGGAGAACAGAGAAGAGAGAAATCTATGTAATCACCAAAACTTGTTTTACTTCATATTATATTCAGAAAGTAAAGTATGATACTTCAGGTAACTCTCAACCACACCAAGAATATTTGTTTAGAGCTCTATTCAGAGTGGAATGTGATACTTACGATCTGAACTATTGTTCAGATTTCTCAGAAGAGAAGGATGAAGTGGAGAAAAGAGGAAGATTGTAATTTTCATCTTCCTATTTCAAGACTTTCTCCAGGTGTCTTATATGGTGCTAAATGGGACACATTGGACTAGATATAATATTCAAAGTCAATGGTTTTAAATAATGAAATAAAGCTGCACTTGAAAGCTTGGAAGGAAAAGTAGACCATGGTCACCCACCCACCCACCTCCTCTTGCTGCCACTTCTTCCTGCCACAGGTCAGACCCGCCCCGACACTAAACTCTTGGGGCCAGAGGTGTGGTTGCTCCCACTGCTTCTCTTTTCAGCGTGCTTATGTTTTGCCGTCGGCAGCGTTGGTGGCAATCACACCATTTTTGCAGCTTCTTACACAGCCTTTGCCACTTCCCAGGGCAGCAGGAGGTTTTTTCAGAGCATTTTCGGGATTTTTTCGCTGCTTCTCCACTGCGTTTTGGCAGCTAAACTGCAGCAGTTGGGCACTTCCTGGTTATGTGGTGTGAACCCAGGCACTGATGTAAGCTCTGCCCAGCACCAGAAGTCCCCAACTGCCACGGTTTACTTGCTGAAATCCCAAAACGGAGTGAAAATGCTCTGAAAAGCCTCATGCCACCCTGGAAAGTGGCGAAGGCTGTGCAAGAAGATACAAAAATGTTGTGATTGCTGCCACCACGGTAACTGACATATTGGGACTTCTGGTGGTGGTGGTGGGTACTTCTGGAGGTGCCGGGGTGGGCACCATGGGCCATATTAATAAGCTTCATGGCCGGATTAGGTCTGTGGGCCGTAGGTTGGGAACCCCTCCACTAAATCACCTCTATTGCTTAGAATCAAGTCAAGGATATCTATTCCTTTAGTTTCTTCCTTTACTTTCTGTAGGAGAAAATTATTAGTCACACAAGTCAATAGTTTTTTGGAAGGGGACAAATATCACATGCTTTGTCCATGAAGACTAGTATGACTGCTGAGGAGAAATTTTTGCATGTACAGTATTTAGCGACACCACTATTTTATAGGCTCTGTATCAAGTACAAGCCTTTCCTCTGCACACAAGAGCTTGGGCCTAAAAGAAGGAACAGTAGAAAGAAGAGGAAACTGAATGCTCCCTCAGTAGTGAAAACAAGATTTATTTGTCTGAAAATATCCAGATGCTAGAAAATTTAATTGTATAATCAATAATTATTTGTATCTGTATCATCCTGCACAAGGTTGATTTCCTGACACTCAGGTGCAAATGTGAAGTAATATGACACAGTTGTACCTCTCATATCTGCCATACATGTGATATCTGCATTCTCAGTCTTACTTCTATAATCCTTAATCTTTACCTATAAGGAGGCCCGTTAACCATTGGTATCCGGCATGTATGCCCGCACCCGGCCCAACCTTTCCGAACCAAGCCGCCTACACTTACCTTACCACCCTTGGAGCATCACCACAAGGGTCCGCCAGCCGCAAGTTGGGCAACCGCCCCACGAACGCGGCAAGAAAAAAAAACTACAAGGCCCAGCATCCAACACGCCATGCCACCCCCTCAGTCAATGAGGCTGACGGGCGTGAGCACGGAGGCCAGGAAAGTGCCGTGCGATTAAAAAAAACGGCTGACGTGGCCTTTCCCCGCTTCTTCACCGAAGCTGTGGGGAGAGAAGGGGCTGCCCCTCCCCCCCGAAGCTACGGCAAGACTGGCACCGGCCTCCGGAGCCATGGGGAAACGATGTGCTCTCTCCGGGAGACAAAGGCCGTACCTTCGCCTCCCGGAGAGAAGGAAAACCCTTCCACAGAGGGGCGTAGCTTCTCTCTTGGTTGGCTGGGGACAAAGCTTTCATCCCCAGACAACCAAGAGAGAAGTGAATCCCTTCTCCAGGAGTCGAAGGCCATGCCTTCGCCTCCCGGAGAAAAGGAAACCCCTTCCACGGAGGGGCTTAGCTTCTCTCTTGGTTGGCTGGGGAAGAAACTTTCGTCCCCAGCCAACCAAGAGAGAAGCGATTCCCCTCTCTCCAAGAGATGAAGGCAGTGCCTTTGCCTCCCGCAGAGAAGGAATCACCTTCCCCCCAATCTCTCTCTCTTCCCCCCACTCTCAATTTCCCCCCTTCTCTCTCCCCACCTCTCTCTTTCTCTCCACCTCTTTCCCACCCTTTCTCTCTCTTCCCCCTTTCTTTCCCCCTCACTCTTCCCCCCCTCTCTCTCACACACACCTGCTGCACAGCTTCTCTCTCTCTCTCTCACTCACTCACACACACACACACACACACAACACCCCTGCCTTGCTGGGCAAATATTACCTATGCGTTGGTCGTTGAGGTGTTTTTTTGGGGGGTGCGCACACACCCCAAAACCACCCCAACCATCCACTCACGCATAATAAATGACTGGCAGGGCCGGGCAAAAAAAAAAAATGCTAGTGTATTATAAGGATAGAGTATTTGATTTAAACTCCTCTTCCTTAGAATTTTGTTGGAATGGTTTCTGATTGCTTTTCATTGTTATTTATGCTTATTTGAGTTTTTGTTTGATTTTGCTGCATTTCTGACCTTACGTGGCATTTGAAAAATGCTGAAGTAAATCCATAGAAAGTTGGGTTTTGCCCTTTTTACCAGTGGTACCCAACTTGGGGACCACACCCTACAGGGGGAATTCAATTCCCAGAAGCCTAAGTCAGTACATTGGCTGATCAGTGCTTTGAGAAATTGATTTAGACTTCTGGGAATTGAAGTCCACAAACCAAGGGTTGGGAAAGTTGGGAAACAATGGCCTAGCCTATAATCTGGTCAACACTGTTCAGAAATAGAGACACTATTCAGAGGAGATTGATCTCACTGTAAAAATATGTTATACCCAAACTGTTTAGAAATGCCTGCTGCCTAAAGAAGGAAGGAAGGAAGGATTCACCTTTCAGTTTTGTTGCAGTAATACTGGAGAACATGTAACAATGGTATGGCTACTATATGGTCTAAATAAAAAATGTAATTGTGGCATCTTCAGGATTTAGGATCACATAGACTGGTTAGAATTGTATTGGCATTTGGGAGATGCAAGTTTATATCCTGCATGAAAGACATGAAACTTGCTGGGTCATCTTGAACAATTCACTGTTTGCCACCCTGATGCACAGCAGTGAGATGCCCTTGGTGGTTCCTAATCCTCCTATGGCCTCCATGTAATATCAGAACTGCAAAGATACATTGCTTTATGTTAATTTCCAAGCCCTCAGAAATTATCTAACAAGGTTAAAAACAGGTATGTTACAACCAAGCAAAGAAGTAACACAGATGAGAAGTTTCATTTGTTATAATAGTATAATGAAAAACATTTTAACAAATGAAAGTGAAATAAACGGGCATTTATTTCTCTACTTGTCTGCCATTCCAAATAGTTACCCTCTTTGGAAACTAAGGTTGTTAATTTCCACTCACATCCGTCGTCAGCTACAACTCATAACCAAGAATGCATCCCCCCTCCCCCCCCCAAAAAAAAAAGCAGGAAAAATGCCATTGGTGTGAATTTGTTTAAGGTGGATCCCAGCTTGCCATGAAGTGACCCACACACTATGTTCTCTGAGCCATCTCCAACACATATGAAATGAGACATGCAGGATTTAACACTGGGACTGCAATGGACTGCTGCAAGGTGTGCCTTCACAGCCAGTCCATCTGGTGTGGCCTCTTCCATCTCCATAACGATTGGGAATCAGAGTTCCTCCTCCGCTCATTTTGCTGTTGGGCCCGATATGATGGTTTCTAGGGGCATTTCCTCCACTGAGGGGACCATTACCCCACCTAAAGGGGCTCATCCGCCCATAGCCATTGGCCCCTTTAGGGAGACAGGTTATTTACCACTGCCTAAAACTCGGCGTTGAGTTGCTGGCTATACGGTCTATTCCATTACTGTAGCAGGACGTCTGGCCAGACAGATCCACTAACATATTTATGAGTAAAGTCCATTGGCTGTAACAGGACTTTACTTTTGAGTAAAATGCACAACCTTGCATAGTTTTGAACCTGCAAAGGACACTTTCAATACTCAAAGTAGAAAATAATTCACAGATTTTTCTACATTAAGCGTTTCTTTAACCCTTTAAGCAGTAAGAGGGGAAAATATAAATGCCAGTTATTTCCCACATACTGTTTATCTTTATCCCTAATTTCAAGGTAAAATTATGAAATGTAAAGCCTCAATAACAATGGGACATTGTTACAAGAAAAATTACATGTTTTCTATAGAAGCACCATCAAAACTGGCAATATATTACCAAACATATTTGGACTACACACACTTTAGCACAGGGGTGGCCAATGCTTCCCAGACAGCTGAGCAGGCCAGACCACACAACCAGGAAGCGGAAGTGAGCACATTTATGGCTCACATAAATGTGCCCACTTCTGCATTTACGACAGTTGTAGGTGCATTTTACAGATTACATTAACACACCTGCTTCCACTTCCGGGTGTGGCGGAGGAAGCGACGGGCTTGGCCACTTCCGTATCCCTCTTGCTGTCCACCCTTTGCCTCCCAGCCTCTCCCTGAAGCTGACCTTTGCTTCCTCCTCAGGAGGTAGTGAGGGAGAGGAGGAGGAGAAGCTGCCAGTTGCAAAGGCAGCCGCAGCCACCAAGGCGCAGATATACACAAACACATACGCATGCACTGAGGCATGCACTTGCACTGCTCCACAGAGCCCAGTGGTGCAAGGGAAGCAGAGGCTTGCTGGGGTATTGTTATCCTCGTATGCAAACTGAGGGGGTTTCCTGCTGCCGCCAACAATGACCTGGGGTGGTGAAGCACCAGCAAACTGACAGAGAGGCTTGTGACGAGCATGCATGGCTACTATTCCAAAAAATTCAAGTGCATTAGTTACACTGCTAATATTCTGCTGAATAGCTCTACTTGTGCGACAGAAAAAATGTCGTCATCATCATCATCATCTTACCACTAATTATAAAGTTCTTTTTTTTAAAAAAAAATTTTGGGTACATGCCACTCATGTGCAATGATACCAACTTCTACACAGCCCAAAATTTAAAAAGGAACTCTTTAATTACCAGCAATCTTCTGCAACAAGATACTGGTCAATAAATATGATACATTGGCTCACTATATACAGCAGTACAGCAGTGCATTGGGGTGCTGGGGGCCAGATACAGCTGAAGAAGGAGTCCCCCCCCCCACGGCGTTTTGCCTTGCCCCACTGCCCAGGCAGGTCAGCAGGTGTCGGAAACAGCGTGGATAAGCCCCCCACCCACCCTCTAGCCTCACAGAGGCAGCACGAGCAGCAGAGAGCCCAAAATGGGAAAGAACCTCTGTCAGGACGGAGGTTTTTCCACCCATTTCAAAAAGGATAAAGTTTTCTCCTACCTTCATGCAGCCTCTGTGAGGTTTGGAGGACCTTTTCGGGCTATTGCCGCCTACCTCAGATGTCCCTGGGGTGCACATGAGCTGAATAAAATTGCAGCCGCCATTTGGATTTGGGGGGGGGGGGTTACTTCAATTCCCAGAAGCCCAAGCAAACTGTAAAAATGCATGTGGTGGCCATTTTGTTTTAGTTTGCGAAGTTTTGAAGTGGCCAAGCCCGTCGGGGGGCCTTATCAACACTGTTTCCGATGCCCGTTGACCCGACCAGGGGATGGAGCAAGGCAAAATTGGGGGGGGGAGGGGACTCCTTCGGCTACAGGTTTTGCCTTACCCCACCACTTGGACAGGTCGGAGGACGTCGGAAACAGCACGGATCAATGGGCCCAACCCTACCAGAGGCAGCCGGCTTTCTTTTCTTTTCATTATCCAATCCATGCATAGTACAACGTTGGAAATCGTACAACGTCCAAACTTGTGGAACCAAGTTTGGACGTTATACGAGGTATTACTGTATTTCAACCTCTCTTCTTCTAGTTTTGAGTGAAACAATATTTTAGCAACATAATTTCATCCCCTCCCCGAAAGACAATTTTCAAAGTAATGAGAAAGAAATTGAAGGATATTTTTTTTTTGCACTCAATTCAGGAATTTCCTGAAGCTCATAGAGACTTTAGGTTGAAAGCCCTGCTTTAAAATACTCGTATTATTTTAATCTCAAATTCCTTAAAGTTTCCTAGGAGTGTCAATGTTCCTAGCCCAAAACTGATAAAGAATCACAGGGTTTGGCCCAGTAACAATTACATATTTTTAAAAAGAAGCTAAGTGACTTCTAACAGGCTCTGGATTGTATATTTAAAAGCAAGTAGACAGAAAGATAAATTGTTTCCTGATTAATGTGCTCAAGAACTACACATAACATCTGCAACACTAGGAAATACTACAATATATTTTATCTGATTACTGCATATCAGAGGACACATGCTATAAGCAAGGCACTTAGGAACTGGGGTTACTGGGTTTGTTTTTTTGTTTTACATCAGCAGATCACACCTGAGATCTCTTTCCTTTATAGTCTTAACAAGAGTAACATGACTTTAAAACACAAATAAATATCAGAAAGATTAAATAACAAGAATGAAAGCACCTTTATACTCAGCTTTCATGATATTAAATTTCAAGTGCTATACAACATATAACAAATACCTCTTTAAATATTATTTACACAGGGTAAACAGAGTAAGCCATCTTTAATTAAATCAGTACTCTCTGATAAAATGCTTGAGCAAATCTAAATGTTTCTGCTTAGATAATGTCAGAGTTGGTGCTTGACAAATCTTATGGTGTATGCCATAAGTACCACTGCAGAGAAAACCCTCTCTTGTATTTCTGCTAAGAATGACTTGTAAGATTATTGTATCTCAAGAGCACATTACAGTATAAAATGTAACTTACAAAGCATGAGGTTCCAACCCCCGGCCCATGGACCTAATCCAGTCCGCACATATAATTAATCTGGTGATTCATACAGTGTATTTGTTATTTACAGTAGCTTTATCACAACTGAGTCCAGCAAAGTCCAAGGCTAATCTTTCAAAAGGATGCTGACCATTTCTTTTTCCTTTCCTTTCCTTTTTTTTTTTTGGGGGGGGGGGGGGATTCTTCTGTAGCAACTCTTTTACAACTCTCAATTGATCCCAGGAACTGTTATTGAAAATAAATGATAATTTGGTAATGGTCTGGAGGTAATGGTCTGGAGGAAATAGTAGTCTGGAGGAAATATCAAATTAACTCCTGATTTCATTTTCATACATTTACAATGTCTCTAAGCCTGTGACCGAGTGTCCAAACTGCAACGCAAAACCCACTTATTTATCACAAAGTGCCAACGCAGCAACAGGGGTGGAAAAAAATACTCTCATTGGGGTGCTGGGCAGAGGGGCAGGGGGAATTCTGTGCTGGGGGGAGGGAAGTAGTGCTCTCATTGAGCTGCTAGGCAGAGGTGTGGGGTGAACTCTGTGCTAGGGGAGGGAGGAAGCGCTCCTACTGGGCTGCTGGGCAAGGCAAACTGTGCTGGGGTGACAGCATGTGTGCTCACAGAGAGGGCTCTGAGTGCTACCTCTGGCACGTGTGCCATAGGTCCGCCACCACTGCTCTAAGCCTTTAAAAGCTGTATTTTGGTCCTCCTGCCTTTGACTGTCTGTTCTGACCCATATCTACTATAGATATGGGGGAAACGTTTCATTCAGGGATCAATATAGAACACATTAATTTACCAAAGATTCAGGAATGAAAAAATTAATAGGTCTATATTACATCACTACAAAAACATAGTCTTTAACACATTAGTAAAGAGCATGAAAAAGAAAAATGTTCAAGAAAATAACTCAAGAGAACTTAACTTTAGTCTACTAGAGTTCTGCTAGCGGTTCTGGCAAACTGGTGCGAACCTGCTGATGCCCACCACTGGTTAAATCCTCTATTCTTCCAGCATTAATTACCATGGAAAGACAATTATATAATAATCCTGCTGGATCTGAACAAGAGTTCATCAAGTGTAGCATTGTGTTTCCTAGAAAACCAGCCATGGGACCCTCAAAATGGAAAATTATGAGTTCTATAGTCCAAAAAAATCCCATATATCTAGCTCGGTATCCAAAAAAAAAAATCACAGAGCTATCGAGCCAGTTGAGAAACACAAAATAAGTAATTTGCAAAACCATAATTTCTCTGAACTAAATATTCACGGTTATGGTAAAATGTCATTTAACATTGTTCCACATAGCACTGATTTATTATATCAGGCCCCTCATTATATCTGAATTTAGTCAGTGGGTCATTCTTTGGTTAGGGTGAAGTACTGCTCCTTTCCCTCCTGCTTCTCTCTGCATACCCTCTTTTCTCTCTCAGCTCCCTTCCACACACATTCTACCAGACAGAAGCATGCATGCACACACATGTGTGTGCACTCTCTCTCTCTCTCAGGGTAAATGGATGTATGAGGACATGTGCAGAGTGTTGGATGGATAGAAAAATTGCCTTGGTAAAAGTGCAGGCAAAGACAGCAAAGATTGCCAGAAATGGGCAGAAACAGAATGTCAGAGAAGAGGCCATTCATTTGCATATTGGACTATGATTGATGGAGAACGGGTGATTGATGGGGAAGGTTCTGGAAACCCTGAGAAGAAAATGGAGGGGTTTTGAAAATGGCTGCCATCCTAGAATCAGCCAGTTGAGTAGGGGTAAGAAGGCTCCCCTAGAATAGTAAGACACTGTAGATTTATTATTTTGCCAATGTGTGGGTTAAGTGCGGATCTGTATCGCCTGCCATTGCTTTTGATTGTTTAATAAGCTGCCTTTTGTTTTTCTCCCTTGTTGATATCTTCTGACTGTTGTTTGTAAATGCCTCCGTTTTGTTAAAATAAACCTTTTTTAAAAAAATTCAAGCCTTTGTGTTTCCTCGCACAAGGAAAGGGAGTTTGTCTGTTTTTAGCTTACCAACACACAACCAAGACTAAGGTGAAGCACTGTAAAATTAGATAACCCTAGGGAGAGGGGAGGCTGTAATTTGTTAAGGCAGAGCCAGAATTGAGGTACAGTATTGAATATCCCAGGACTTGTCTTGTGCTTAGAAAAATCCAAGCCAGACTTCGCAGGTAAACGTGTCCTGGCTGGTATGGTCCCAGACTCAACATTTTCTTAGGAAAGCAGTCTGCTGAGAGTTGCAGATGCCAGATATTTTAATCAAAAGGTGAGAAGGTGAGAAGGGGTCCTCCTGGATTCGGGGCTGCTACTAGCAAGTCAGGTGGCAGCTGTGGCCAGGAGGGCTTTCTCACAGCTTCGCGTCATCCGTCAGTTGCGTTCGCTCTTGGACCGGGACTCCCTGCTCAGGGTCACACATGCTCTGGTCACCTCCAGGCTAGATTATTGCAATGCGCTCTACGTGGGGCTGCCCTTGTCAACCATTTGGAGGCTGCAGTTGGTCCAGAATGCGGCAGCCCAGGTAGTGATGGGGCGTGGGTGTTATGCTCGTGCCTCACCATTACTTCGGGAGCTGCACTGGCTACCAGTTTGCCTCCGGGTGCAGTTCAAGGTGCTTTTTTGACCTTTAAAGCCCTTCATGGTAGTGGGCCAGGATACCTTAGAGACCTCATCATCCCAAGAGTGTCCGCCCGTCCAACCAGAGCGGATTGGAGGGTCTCCCTAACTGTTCCATCTGCTAGAGGGGCCCCTCTCTCTGGTACATGAAGGAGGGTCTTTTCTGTGTCCGCACCGGCCTTGTGGAACCTCCTGCCCATAGAGTTGCGGGAGCAGATGGAGCTGCTACCTTTCAGAAAATACCTAAAAACCTGGTTGGCGGGCAATTTTTCGCTCCTTCCAAATCAGATAAACAATTTTAATACCCAGAGAGAGAGACAGAGAGATTGCTTCAGCAATTCACAGATGCATATTAAATATTTCCTGAATATGTAAAAACAGATCAAATTAGTTTTATAAAATACAGTACATGATTTTCCTCTATATCAGTTAACACTACTGTACTGAGATTAACCTATAAATCTGATGCTAATTAAGGGCCTAAATTGCATGGCCATAAATGTCCCACCTAAGCATCTCTAAAATCCTGATGTCTCCCTATGACATATAATGCTTATTATTCAAAACGTGAACTCCTATTCACGTGGAAGAAGCCTAAAAATCAACTGCCCACTCCCCCATGGGGCATGTGGCCCATGTTGAGAACCACAGACCTAAAGGAATGAGAACAGGTTTGCTGTTTGAGAGCATGACACAGAAAAAGAGAGGGGAGGACATCATTATATACCAGTGAAATCCTCTAGGAATTTATTTGGTTGGTTGGTTGGTGTCCTGTAACAACTCCATTTAAAAAAAAACACAACACAAATCGAATTAAGCTATTACAACCAATTATAAAACAAAATGTTGGAGATGTAGGAAAAAGAATGGGACATTTTCATTTATACTGGGAATGTAAGGTTGTAAATAAGATTTGGAAAAACGTGTTTAAGGAGATAAATCAAATACAGTCTTTGAAAATAGAAATGTGTCCTAGAATAGCTTTGTTAATGGATTTTGGAAATATAAAAACAGATAAATATAAGGAAGAAAATGTTGTTATTATGATAATAGTTGTAAGATTATTAATAGCTAAAACTGAAAAATGTATATGGAATTTGTAATGGAGGATTGTTATAAAGAACTTGGAGCAGGGCCATTAATGATAAATTGACGAATTAAAATTTAAGACAGGTTTAATAAAGAAATTTTTTTATAGATATTTGGGGTGAGTATATTGAATATGTGATGGTGAAAAATAAGAGGTATAAAGCCAGGACAAGAATACTTATCTTTTGGAAATAGGGGAGCAGAAAGGGGAACTTCAATTGGAAGCTGATAATGTTCCAATGGTGGGGGAGCACAGATGTTGAATTATTATTATTATTATTATTATTATTATTATTATTATTATTATTATTATTATTATTATTATTATTATTATTATTATTATTATTATTAATTTAATTTAATATTATTAATTTGACAATATGTGTTGTAAACAGTTTATGTGTATATGTTTATGTTTAAAATAAAAAAAAGGAATTTATTTGGGAAGTAATTGCTAATGAACAAAGTGTGAATTACTTCAAAGCAGATATGCATACAATTCAGCTATTAGAGGCAGAGGTCTCTGGTTCTGCAGCAGCTCTAATTGCTAATGAAACCATGAGCCATGTTGTTACATAACTCAGAAACTTCTGTATGGGGCGCTCGGCCTATGAAATCAGAGTATATACTGAAGGCTATAAGCCAGTGTTGGCGAACCTATGGCACACGTTTCAGAGGTGGCACACAGAACCCTTTCTGTCAGTATGAGTACTATCACGGGAAAGCCCCGCCCTGCTCCACTGGTATCAATGGCAGCTCCACTTCCCCACCCACCCCTCTCCCTCCACCAATGGGGAGATGAGAGGGGAGGTTGAAATCCTGCCTGGGAGGTGGTGGGTGCATGAATGTGTACACAACGCTGGAGGCACAGCGATGATGTCACATGAGTCCGTGCGCACACATGTGGGTGTGTGCACATTGTGACGTCACCAGCACATCTCAAGCAGTGCACACACATCAGATGGGTGCGTGAGCATGCATGGTGCCTACCCGCACACTTTGGGCAATTGGTCTCTAAAAAATTTGCCATCACGGTTTTAAGAGCCATAGAGAACCTTTTACTGTGAAAATAAAAATGAAACAGAAATTGGCCAAAATCCACTTACTTTTGTCTGCTGGCATAACATCAAAGGCCTAACTTTCAGCAGTTAACTGCTGCAAGCTATGAAGCTAACATAGGCATACTGTATGCCAATCTTGTGATTTGGTGCATAACAAACAATGCCTATGTCAATTTCTTCATTTGTGGCACCTCACTGAAAGTTATACAGATGGGTGTAACCAATAAGGTTTGGGCCACTGAATAATAAACACTACATGGTTGTGCTAAATTGTCCAAGGATAGTATTAATATTTGAGAGAATCCCTAAAATACCTCGCCTTTAAAGTATATGTACCGGTACATCAAACACAACAGCTGCAGGAATGCTGCTGTATAGGAAGGCAAATATTCTCCCCAAACTCAACTTCTAAAATTATTTTTAGTTCTTTCAACAGTAATTTTGGGCTTGCACTGAAAGCAGGGCGAATAAAAATCATTAATTTTTTAAAATTTAGATTAAATTTTTAATAGAAAGCTTTCTGAGGAAAAAAATTATATAAATACTGTATCATTTTCTATTTAAGATACATTGTAGTCCAAAATACATTCATCATGAAATAAGAATTAAGTTTTAATTATGTACAAATATACTTGGGCTAAATGAGTCTTACATTTTGATCTTTGCCCTCCCCCCACCCCTAGAAGAAAAATTAGGAATGATGGCATGCTTCCAATCTTTCATCCTCAAAACCATTTTGGCCTAACAAGTCGGCAGTCACACTACGTAAACCTTTTGTCTGGCTTCCTGACTGACACCCATTTACCCAGAAATGTGGGCTGGAACAGCTCAAGCCATTCTATTCCACTATTCTCTTATGAGAAAATTAAGCTGATGTCAAAATTACCAACTAGAGAATTTTGACCCCACCCCTGCCATTGCAGGAACACAGACAATAGGGAACCAGGAGAAATGCCTACTTAATTCAGAACTTTCTCAGTCAGTGTATATACAGCAGCTAGATGATGTTCGTTCCCCCTTTCTCCTTTAGTATAATATACACACATTTTCCTTCTGCAACACCTCACCACTATAGCTTGTTCAATGTGAAGCCACTGGCAAACAGTTCAGGCATACTGCAAGGCATAAGATGAGCAACTTCAACTTCCAAAATTAACACCCACTATCTTCTGATATCTATACCTAATAAAAAGTGCCCTTAACCATTGGGTTCGATCAAAGGCTCCCGCACCAGGACCAACCATCCCCAACCTAGCCCTCCGCATTCACCATAACCCCCGCCTTCCCAACGCCGCAGGGTTCCGGTGGTCGCCAGTGGGGCAGCAGCCCCACAAACATGACCAAAAAAAAGAACTACGATTCCCATAGTGCTCTGCGCTGCACAACCCCTCAGTCAATCAGGCTGAGTGACGTGAGCACAGAGGAGGCTGGGAAAGTGCGGTGTGGCAAACCGCACCGGCCCAAGAAAGACTTTCAAAGACCCAGCCGGAGCCGGGGAAAGATAAGTGCGGTCGATGAGGGTTTTGGGGGGAGGCACAGCCCCGGTAACCATGCCACCACCCCTGTCCTACCACCTAGCCTCCCCTCCCTAACCTCCGCCGACCGCACTTACCCTTTGCTGGCTCCGGCTGAGTCTTTGAAAGTCTTTCCCTCCCGTCGCGGCTTTCTGCGTAGGAATAAGCACCGGACTGTCCTTCATCTCTGCGGGCGACATGGCAAAGGACAGTCTGGTGCTTCTCCCTATGCAGAAGGCCACGATGGGAGGGAAAGTGTTTCCCAGAGGGAACTGATTCATCTTCCTAGGAGGACGGAGGCCAAAATCTTCGGCCCGTCTTCCAAGGAAGACGAACACCTTAAAAACAAGAGACAAAGGCCAAGCACGGAGCACCGTTCTTGGCCTCCGTCTCCCACAACCTCCCTATAGCTTGGGGGGAGGGATACCCCTCTCCCCCCAAGCTTTGGAAAGACAGCAGGGGAAAAAATTCCCCTACAGCCTCGGAGGCCAGGACAAGCAACCACCGTAGCATGGGGAGTACGGAAAGAGGATACCCCTCTCTCCCCCATGACTCATGCTTTGGCGAGGCAACGGGGAAAAACCCTCCCACCCACAACAAAAAAACCAGCAGCACTTACGGAGACGTCTTCTCTCCATGCCGACTAAAATGAACTGAATTTAAAAACAACAACCAAAAACTCTTACCACAGCACCACCTTCAGGCCGTAAGAGTAAAAACAATCAAAATCAATTAAAAAAACACCAAACACAGTACTCTTAAACACAGCCCCACCTAGAGGCCACAAGAGTAAAAACAGTCAAAAATAATTAAAACAAAATAAACAATTTCAAAGAAAGTAAAAAACAACAAATTCAAAAAACCACCTCTATCAAAAAACCACCTCTATCAAAAAAACAAAACAGACCCAAAAAACTGCCTGGCAAGGCCGGGCACCAATATACTAGTACCCTCTAAAAGAGGATGCAATTACTGTTTTATAGTACTATGTTAAATCTTACATTGTTGAGTACATATTAAAAGGTCTGCCATTACACAAGCCAACTTAGAAAAAATACCAAAGTACAGAATAGAAAAAGAATGAGGGGGAGCAAACAGCCCTCAGTTAAACTTTTTTCTATATTGAAACCAACTACTAGGCAATAAGGGGAAAGAGAACAAAAGGTATTCAAATTGGCTGTGTAACACCAAAAAATATGAAGCATATAGACAAATTTTCTAACTACAGGTTAAACTCGGAAAATTAGAATATTGTGCAGGGTGGATTTGCTTTAAATCACTTTGATTTGAATCATGATTTAAATTACGATTTAAATCACTAGTCAGTAAGGCTCAATTTAAATCATGATTTTCTACATAAAGACTCATTTTTGCTGGAGTTGTTTTAATCTTAATATTTACAACCAGATAAAGGTTTCATTTTTAGAATAACTTTTCAGATTACAGTAGTTTTACAGTTACAGCGGACCCTTGATTAACGACACATTCGAATAGCGTCATTTCCGCTTAACAACACATTATCACTCGCTACGTGACTATCCGCATAACGATGAAAGACCGTTGTTGTGCGGATAATGAGTTTTTTGCCGCTAGATGGCGCAGCTGCCATTGAAACCGCACAATGGCGTTTTCCCTATAGCAACGATAGTTGGGGAACCAAGCTACGTTGTTATGTGAGGGTCTACTGTATATCAGAAAATTACTGATTTGGTGGTTATGTACTATTAGAAATACATAGATAGATAATTATGAAATTACTGCAAGGTGAACTATCTCCAGTTTAATAGGTTAATAAATCATATCACCTTAACATTTAAATAGTTTTATTTAACCAAAACAGTAACATTATATAGCATTATGTATGCTTATATTTGCTAAAACATCTATGTTTGTTAACTGACGTGGTAAATATATTTTAAAAAACTTAAACTGATAGTCATTGACTACATCAGCCAGATCCATATGATAAACTTCAGGCTGCTATACAAATAAAGATATCAAGATGCAGAGTTCCGTCCTCAAAAGGTTTCACTTTTATTTTACTGCTTGCTCCTCCTTCCTCAAACTTTGCTCCTTGTGCTATTCCATTCCAAACAACCTTCTATTCATTGAACTTCTTGAAACGTAGCAGCACTTAAGAGGTAAGGGGGTTGATTCTGTGTACATAGATTTGCAGAGGGACAGTGGGATTAAGGTATTTTTATAATTTCTGATGTTTATTTTATACAGTAACATTTTTTGCTATGAAGGAGGCATGTTATCGTTGCAGATCCAAATGCTCAGTTTTGAAAACAGCAAAACCAAGCATTTGATTTGATATCTTCTAGATAGAAAATTCCCCCAAATAATCAGAAACCTCTGGGAGAGCATGACATTGTGAATGGATTAATACAGCCTTATGCCACATAATTAAAAACTAATTTCATGATGAATAACCTTTGGACTATAATGTATCTTAACTAGAACACAATCTTTAGAGAGATTTTTCCTCAAAAAAGCATTTAAATAAAAAAAATCCGATGTAAATAAAAAAATCCGATTTTTTAATATATATTTTTAAAAATCATTGATTTTTATCCACCCTGATATTGTGCAAATGTTCATTCATTTCACTTAAAAGGTGAAACAAATATAAGAGATAGACTCACTACATGCAAAGCGAGAGAAATCATGCCTTAATTCGTTATAATTGTGATGATCATGGTGTACACCATACATGGGATTATGTGATGATCATGGGGTACATGAGATGGGGGGTTGGGGTTTTCATAAACTGTAAGCCATAAGCATCAATATTATAACAAAGTAAGGCTTGAACTATCTCGCTTTGCATGTAATGAGTCTATTTCATATATTTGTTTCACCTTTTAAGTTGCATTACTGAACTGAATGAACATTTGCACGATATTCTAATTTTCCGAGTTTCACCTGTAGTACAGTGGAATCCCGTGTAACAATGTCAAAACAGTGGCAAATGAGAATCCCGTGTAACAGTGGGCAAATCAGTGGCAAATGAGCTTCAACACTAGTAAGCGCAGAGTGATGTACGTTGGGGCAAAAAAAACCAATTACATTTATAAACTGATAGGGTCTGAACTCTCTGCGACAAACCAGGAAAGGGACCTTGGTGTCCTGGTGGACAGCTCAATGAAGGTGTCAACCCAGTATGCCTCAGCAGTGAAAAAAGCAAACTCAATGCTAGGGATCATTAGGAAGGGTATAGAAAATAAGTCAGCATGTGTCATTTTGCCTCTTTATAAATCTATGGCGAGGCCCCATCTGGAATACTGTGTACAGTTCTGGTCGCCATACCTCCAGAAGGATATTATGGAGCTGGAAAAAGTGCAGAGGAGGGCAACCAGAATGATTAGGGGACTGGAACACCTTCCTTACCATCTGAGGCTGCAACGGTTGGGCCTTTTCACTCTTGAACGACGGCATCTAAGAGGTGACCTGATTGAAGTTTATAAAATCATGCACAGTGTGGACAAAGTAGATAAGGAAAAACTGTTTTCCCTATCGCACAACACTAGAACTAGGGTACACTCCGTGAAACTTTTGGGTACTTTTGTTGTTGTTGTTCAGTCGCACAGTCGATTCCGACTCTTTGCGACCCTATGGACCATCGCTCTCCAGGCACCTCTGTCCTCCACCATCCTCCTTAGTCTACACAGCCCTGTGCCCATTGTGTCTACAATACCATCTAGCCATCTCATCTTTGGCCGTCCCCTTCTTCTTTTGCCCTCCACCTTCCCCAGCATCAAGGCCTTCTCAAGTGAATCCTCTCTTCTCATTTGATGTCCAAAATACGTCAACTTCATCTTTGTTATTTGTCCTTCTAAGGAGCACTCAGGGTTAATCTCTTCTAATATTGACCTATTTGTTCTCCTCGCTGTCCAGGGGACTCTCAAAACTCTCCTCCAGCACCACATCTCAAAGGCATCTATTTTTCTTCGCTCAGCCTTTCTAATGGTCCAGCTCTCACAGCCATACATTACCACCGGAAATACCATTGCTTTGACTATGCGGACCTTTGTTTGCAGTGAGATATCTCTACTTTTCACTATGTTCCCAGGTTTTTCATTGCTTGTCTCCCAAGAATCAGTCGCCTTTTTATTTCATGGCTGCAATCTCCATCTGCAGAGATCTTGGATCCTAAGAAAGTAAAATCTGTTACTGCTTCTACTTCTTCACCATCTATTTTCCAGGGACTGATATGGCCTGTTGCCATTATCTTGGTTTTCTTGATATTGAGTCTAAGGCCAGCTTTTGCACTCTCTTCTTTCAACCTACTCAGGAGCTTCATTAGGTCTTCTTCACTTTCTGCCATTAGGGTGGTATCATCTGCATATCTCAAATTGTTGATGTTTCTCCCAGCAATTTTGATCCCATATTGTGATTCCTCCATCCCTGCATTGCACATTATGTGCTCTGTGTATAAGTTGAATAAGCAGGGTGATAGAATGCAGCCTTGTCTTACTCCTTTTCCTATTCCAAACCACTCCGTCATCCCATACTCTGTTTTAACTGTTGCTTCTTGACTCTTGGGTACTAGTTCTCAAACAAATAAGAGAAAGTACTTTTTTACCCAGAGGATCACTGGTCTATGGAACTCCCTGCCAGAAGAAGTGGTGACAGCTGTCAGTCTTGACAGCTTTAAGAAAGGATTAGACAAATCCATGGAGGACAAGGGTATCAATGACTATAATTATGGATACCTAAGGACAACCTCCGGGTTGGAGAGATAGGCAGGATATCTCTCAATGCCATTTCCAGGGAACTTTAAGCAGGTGAAGGCATCTGCTTAGGAATCCCCTGAAGCAAATGGTGAGCCACTGTGTGAGACAGAATGCTGGGCTGGATGGGCTGTGGCCTGTTCTTATGTCCCCTACAGCAATAAAATTGCACAATGAAAAAACCCTGAAAAAACATGGTGCACTGTACAACGAAAATTTTCGCTATGCAGTACAGCGTCCCTATGGGAAAAATCATACAACAAAAATCTCTATGGGAAAAATCACATAGCGAAATTTTTTACATTGTACGATTTTTCCCATAGGGATTTTCGCGTTAGTGTAGAAAAAATCACATAGCGAAAAGCCCTATAGAATAAATTATTTTTGTTATATGGGGTTCCCTGTAAGTTCATTTTAAATCAACAAAGATTTAGCTGAAAGTGCCGAGATCTTTTTTAATGTATGTATCCACAGTATTCAGCACTATGAGCACAATCTGTTTTAAGGTAATCTCTGAGACCAATCTGTGCCTTAAACCTATACACAATGTAGATATTCATTCATAGAAGAAGCCTTGGTGGCGCAGTGGTTAAACTGCTGTCCTGCAACCAAAGGATTATGAGTTCGATCCTGGCCAGGGATCAAGGTTGACTCAGCCTTCCATCCTTCCGAGGTCAGCAAAATGAGTACCCAAAATGCTAATTAACTTGTGAACCACCCACAGAGTGCACTAAGCGCTATGGAGCGGTATATAAGTGTGATTGCTTTGCTTTGATAGAAGATCAATACATTTTGGGACATAATGTTTATCCATGAAGATTATGAATGAGGAAGCTTACACATTCCAAAACATATTTAAAGAGGGAATGACGTTCATTTAAGAAAAATGGGTGCAATTCGTTTACTGTGAAGGTGGGGTACACAGAGCCTCCTCAAAGATTGTGGTATTTTTGAACCACAATTGGGAGTACCCTGGTAACGGCAACCTTGTGTTGCAGGCTAATCTTTCTCACACTAGGTCAGGCAAAAGGAACTGCAGAATGAACTCACCAACAAGTACCTTCATTTTGGTCATTTCACATCTGGCCTAGACACAGAAGAAGACTGTGTAGATTACAAGTATTGGAGTCCACTCACATCTAAGCCATTTCCTCTATTACAGCATAGGCATCTACTATTTTCAGTAAATGCCAATATATTTTCTATGTCAAGCAGCTTATTCAACACACACACATGCATGTTTCAATTTTTAGCCTTATCTTGCTGAAAACAAGATGAAAATGAACCGAGGTCCAAATAAATAAAAATATTGTAAGAAGCCAGCACACGTGAATTTTCTGATGAAATGATTTTTTAATATATTTTTTAGAAAACTAGAACTCAGACCGAGTGGGAAATTGTTTTCTCTCTCTTTCTAGCTCCAATTACACAAGCCTAAGACAATCAACATTCATTCCATGTTCACTGCTATAGAGAAAGGCAACATGAAATACCCTGGAGGCAGATTTTGAGCAGTATCCAGAATATTTTTCACATCCTAAGAATCTCAATTTTGCCTTTAAGGAAATAATATGTGTATAATTGCTTTCTCTCTCAATGTACAGATAGATATCTGAACAATGAAAACATGGTGCAGATATCATTTTATGATATCTAAATGCTATTGCTATTTTAAAACATTGACTGTGGTCGAATATCTCCAGAATCTTCTACTGCTCAATCATTCAGCCATAGACAGAAGAAACTACACCAAAACATCCACTACCACTTATTCAGCAGTTATTTTATGACTAAACACTCATAAATACCACCAAAGAGTCTAGTACAGGGGTTCTCAACCTTTTAAAGCCAGGGGCTGGATCACGCCCCCAGATTGTTTGCGGGTCAGACTGGTGTTCCCTCCGCTGCCGCCGCCAAACACCCTGAACCCACTACACACACCAAAAAGGCCGCACACTCCCCCCCCCCCCGGTCCCCTGCCTGGGCGTGCTGTGTGGTGTGGGTGAAGGAAATCCCTCACAGCTGCTGGGAACCCCTCCGTAGCCACACAGAACATTTCAGCTGCCATCAGAAATGCATCAGTGGCAACCAGAAATGCATCGCCAGCAGCTGGAAATGTATTGGTGCCCACCGGAAACGCCTCAGCTGGAAAAAAAACCTGCAGCTGCTGGCAATGCGCCCATGGAGGCAATCCTGGCAGCAGAAGCGTTCCCAGCGGCTGCGTTGGGTTTTCCGGCAGGTACCAACATGTTCCCAGCTGCCACGGATGTTCCCTGTGGCTGTGGGGTGGTCTGGCCACCACCACGTTTCCAGCAGCCACCACCACATTTAGAGCGAGGTTGGGGGCCAGATTATTTGGCGCCATGGGCCGGATCCAATTCATGGGCTGAAGGTTGCGAATCCCTGATCTATAATCCATGAGTACCATCACAAGAGGGAAATGGTTAATTGAAGCTCATCTGTGTTGAGCTTCTATTCAAATTCATAGAAACTGCCTCACAATGCCTCTGCTTTGAATAAATCCCATTTTCATTTCTCTTTATTTTACACTAGGCATTGCTGTCGGATTTACTGGTCAGGTCACTTGGGCCCTCTACTTACCGGAGGCGAGGGTGGAATGGAGTGCCGTTCTCTGCCCTGGCCTCCTGGGGAAGTGGCTCGCTTCACCCAGTAGGCGGAGGCTGAAGGCAGCCGTGCTTTCAGCCTCCGCCCCCCGTTGTAGGCGCTCTTCCCTCCAGGAGGCCAGGGCAGAACGGAGCACCGTTCTCTGCCCTGGCCTTCCGGGGAAGTGGCTCACTTCCCCCGGTAGGCGGGGGCCGAAGGCAGCCGTGCTTTCGGCCTCCGCCCCCTCCCAGGGTAGACACTTGCTTCCCTCTGGGAGGCCAGGGCGGAACAGAGCGCCGTTCTCCCTCATCACTTGCTCTCCAGCAGCCCAAAAAGGCTGCCTCCCCACCGCCGCAGCCATTCCCGCTGCTATCGGCCCAGTGGCGGCGGCAGGGAGGCAGCTTTTTAGGGCCGCCAGACAGACCCCAGGTGTTGCGGGTCTCTCCTCCCCACCTCCTTCTCCCCTGGCCGACCTACCAGGCAAACTCCGCTGGGCCGACAGTGGCGGGAAGGGCGGCGGTGAGGAGGTGGCATTTTAGGGCCACCGGAGAGACCCTAGGTGTGGTGGCTCTCTCCTCCCTGCCTCCTTCTCCCCTGGCCGACCTACCTGGCGAACTCTGCTGGGCCGAAGGCAGTGGGAATGGCTGCGGCGGTGATGGTGGGGAGGTGGCTTTTTAGGGCTGCCGGAGAGCAGGTGATGAGGGGGGAAGGCATGCAAGTCGGCCATTTTCATTATCGCGCACCGGCTATCCCACCTCCTCTGTGCTCATGTCCTCGTGCCTGATTGTCTGAGGTGTGCCGCAGTGCAGAGGATGCTGGGTACCGTAGTTTTTCCCCGCATTCATGTGGTGTTGCCCCACTCTCAGTCCCCGGACCCTCGCGGCGATGATGTCCGGGACAAAAGGTAAGTATGGCTGGCGCATTATGGGATAGGCTGTACGTGTGTGGACATGCATTCTGCACATGCACGGCCACATCCCTTCCTTATAGGTTAAGATTAGACCACACTTAGCTAATGGATAATTAGTTATCAGCCATCAAGTCAGAAATGACTTACAGCAACCCTAATAAGGGCTTTTAAGGTAAGTGAAATATTGAAGGAGTGCTTTAATCGGTTCCTCCATGAAATTCCCATGGCCAAACCTTGGTCTCCAGGATCCTAATTTGTCACTCTATTCACTATACCACATTGGATACCTTGAGGTAATGGAGACACATTCCTTATTTATTTCAAATACAGTATTTACATTTAAAAGGTCTCAGCAATTTATAAAATAAGAAGTGATGTGCAAACATGCTTCAGCAATGCTTCAGTAAAAGTGAGTTTTCATTGCTGAGTCAATGTTGACAGTCTTCCATTCTTCCGAGGTCAGTAAAGTGAGTACCATACATGTTGGGAGCAAAATGCTACTCAACTTGTGGACCGTCCAAAGAGTGCACTAAGTGCTATGGGGCATTATAGAAGGTAATTGCTATTGCCATCTTCCCTCCCTCTATTAAGTAACAGACTTCTTTACTATTGCAAAACTGTCTACACAGATTCTGGCTGTCTTATTTATTTTATGGATTTGTATCCCACCCTCCTGATGCGAACACATTTCAGGGCGGCTAACAACATGCAATACAACATACAGCATACAGCATACAAAAACAACAAAAATGCAACAACACTTAAAACAATAGTAGCTAAAAACAGTCAATAATCCCCTCAGTAAAATAGAATTTAAAACACAAAAAACACAGGAACCTAATCAGATAAACATTTAAAAAACTACCCTTGCCCTCCCCCTCCCACAATAAAATAGCAGAAAAATAAAAACAAGCAGGATCCCTCAGACAGACATTCTAAATTAGCCAGTGTGCATGCACTGTGGAGTCAAGCATGCCCCACACCCGCTGGCATAGCTGATATACGGTGGAAATTAAAAGGCAAATGCCTCCAAGACATGCAGCTGCACCAACATCTATTCTGGATCAAGACAACAGAGCATAACTACTCCAACCTGACATATCCTTCCTCCTACAACCCCAACATCTACTATATTTGCAGGCGTATAAGACACATTGGAGTATAAGATGCACTCCCGTTTTTCAGGTGTATTTTAAGGTGGGGAAGTGCACTTATATGACAGCAAATATGGTATTCACTGACATGACGCATTGGGAGTATAAGAAGCACTCTGTTTTCCCGTGCATTTTAAGGGGGAAGGTGTGTCTTATATGCTGGCAAATACGGTAAATCCCCAAAGGAGAGCTGGAGAAGTCACATGCTAACTAGCAGGTGTCATTGGTGCTAATGGAAAGGTGGCCATCATCTCAGGAGGGGGGGACCTTCTCCACACCAAAGACAGAGCTGTCATCCCGTTTTCCCCTCAAATAACTAATCTGATGCCACTCTAGTCAGTTCACAAGGAGTGGAGCCTTACAGGAGTTGGCCTGCTTCCTTGCCGAGATCACAACTATAGTAGATCTCATACATGAAATGAAAGCAAAAGAAGAGGCTTTTCTGACAACTACTACTCTTCCTTTTATGGCAGCAAACTCTTCAGTTGATACTGTTTTCCTGCCTCACCATTTTGTCTGGGCAAAAAGGAAAAACTGTAGGAACTCAGACAGTACAGTGTATCTAAACACACCTGGTATTTGACACTGCAATAAACATTTCTTATTTAAATCTGATTTTGAAATGGAGAAATACTAGCCAAACCGTGCTACAGTTTCTATTTGAGCGGATCTTAAAGAAAAAAATATTGTATTGTTTATTTATCGGGCAATAAGTAAAGAAAGATAGGTGAATTAATACAGTTGTTTAGGCTGCTTACCTATAATGGTCATACCTGTCAAGCGCGGCTCCGGACAATATGGGACCTGCGCAGAACCGTTCTGCGTAGGTCTTCTACGCATGCGTAGAAAACTTCTGCGCATCCCCTTCTGCACATGCGTAGAAGGGTTCTGCGCAGAAGGGAATGCGCAGTAACTACTTTTCCCCACCGCCAAATTACGGGATGGCGGCAGCTCCGGGTAGGAAAGTAGGAAAAGCGGCACTGGAATACGGGAAATCCCGGCCAATACAGGATACTTGACAGGTAATGCTAATGGTGTCCTAATTCCACAATATAGAATGAACTGCTTGTTTCAGTTGCATTTCTTTTGGTTTACTTATAGTATGATACAATGATTGAAGGATGAAAAGCCTCCCCGGGAAGTTAACTTTTGAGAAGGGACGTACAGGGGGGAGAAGGAAGCTGTCATACTGACATACGGTGGAACTAGAAAATCAAAAGTCACAAGAAAAGATATCTTGGGATATAAGCAAAGGCAGTTAAAGCAGGCTAGTCTGTGTAAGTAAATGTGATTTAGTGAACATGAAACAATGGCTGAAATCCTGTTGTGCAACTCCACATGCACAATGGGGATGAGATTAACATCAGTGGCAAATCACTGCTAATTAAAAGCAATTTCAGGTTGTGCATGACTCACACACAATGCAAAGAAATCATGTGCACTTTAAAAGCACCAAAGTAAGCTTTAATCAGCAGCAATTTACCGCTGATGATTTCAGCCTAAGTAAACCAGACCATTAATGTATCTTGGGACAATGCCAAAGCTTTTGCAAACAACCAAAATCACTGAAGAACACTTGCTGCCTGCCCCATGTGTTTCATGCAGGAACTGGATGATGATGATGATGATGATGATGAAACTACACAGCAAAAAGACTGATGAAGTCAAGGCAAGATGATCATCATGATTATTAAAATCAGGCAAATTTGATGGATTATCTATTTGAAAAAAGAAAGCATACCCTTAAAGAACTTGTAGTACAGACAAGTATTCTTCAAGCTCAAACTTTATGAACTCAGACAGCTACCATCTAGTTTCTAACATGCTCTTTTAGGAGAAAAGGAATGGGGGTTATGGCTCCTAATTTCAAATAGTTTAGGGGCAAACTGTTTGTATATATATATTGTTGTAGGTTCTGATCTGGCTTTAGGACAGAACTGAAGACAAGGACAGAGCAGGAAAAAACATAAAATACAGAGTAGAAGACAATGCCTCAGAGAAACCCAGCTGATTTATAGACTGGAATTAATGGGGAAAGAATTTGGTAAAAAGCACTACTGAATGAATTAAGAATATGGTCAGAAACAATTCAACAGCGTGGTCTTGCTAAAGACCAGATTTGAATGTGTGAATGGGAGTCAATTCAATACTGAAGGAAGAAAATAAGGAGAAGAGATGGGAAGCTGCACCATGACAGCAATTATGAATGTTATGCCAACTAAACCACAAAGTGAGGGAGTAACCAGGGGGGGTGAAAGTGAATCTAAAATAGAGGAAGCCAGGGGCAGTGCAAAATTGTAATATGGAGAAGGAAGAGAGGTTATGACATTGACAATGAGTAAAAGTAGGATGGGAGATTGTCAAAGGCCAGGCACAGCAGAATTAAGACTAAAATCATGGCTACAACCTTCTGAACAAGCTAAATGAAAGGAAAATTACTTACCTTCAATTGTAGTTCTTCAAGTGTCTGAAGAATTTGAAGAACTATAATTTCTAAAGCTAAACAAACTGTCCTTCTTCATGATCTCTGTTCACAAATAAGAGGGACTGGCTAGTTCTTGTACAAGAGAAAAGATCATGACAATATGAAAGAAAATAGACCACTTCCAAAGGAACCATCTACTACAGGGATTGTCAACCTTTTTAAGCCGGGGGCCAGGTCACGCTCCCTCAGACACTTGAGGTCAGACTGGTGGTCCCCAGCTGTAAACGCTGCCGTAAAACATGTCTGAGAGTGTTGTAAACAGACTCATTTTATGGCTGTTTACACCACTTCTGGTGGTGGCAGGAGCAAGGGCATGGGGGCCAGATGATTTGAGCCCAGATCTGGCCCATGGGACGTAGGTTGCTGATCCCTGATCTACTATATCCCAAATATTCAGTCTGTGGAGGCTTATGAAATTAAGTGAATGCAACTTTAAGCACCTCTGTATCAATCAGGAATTGAAATCCCTCTTGCAAAGACAATAGAAGACAGTCTTTTTGAAAAGAATGACTACACATGTTCTTTTCAATTGGAAAAGAAAACCAACTGGTTACAAAAGACAGATTACATATCATTACTCACTCAACAAAATGTTGAATAGTGTACCAAGTGTGCCCTTCCTATCTCTAGACTCATTAATTGTTTAAGAATGGAGAAATAGTAACAAAATAGATTAGGGGACCTTGGAAATTCTCATTTTTCAATTTGAAAAGAATGAGGAAAGAAACAATATCTGGTTCATGTGAAATAAAACATAATTCAAGTAAAAAGGACATCAGGTTGAAGTAAAATATTTTGTCTATTAAAAGCAATGGAAGCACTATAAGTCACTTATGATGATGATGATGATAAATTTCATGTCGCAAATGATTTTGGGGTGGAAAAGATTTTTGCAGGAGAAACTCCACTCAGGGGATGTCCAAATGAGGGTCCTCTCATGTCCCCAAGAGCTGGGACAGAGCTGGGTGCTCAATCCGTCATGTAGTACTCAGGTCTCAAACTGCCAACTTGCCGGCCTTCCAGCAAGCTTCTTAACTACTGAGCCACCGCAGCCCCTTGAGTCACTTCTGGCTTGATGGCACGTAACAAGATCATCACCTATAACAGAGGTGCCCAAACTTTTCGGCCATGGGCCAGTCACATGGATCAGGGGTGCCCAAACTACGGTCCAGGGGCTGGATCTGACCCTGACACCAATTCATCCAGCCAGCGCCACCCTCGTCATTTCCAGAAGTGGAAGTAAAACACGCCCCTACACAGTGTTTTACTTCCACTTCTGGGAGCAGCGAGGGTGGCGCGGGCCAGATGAATTGGTGTCAGGGGCCAGATCTGGCTCCTGGGGCCTATTTTGGGCACCCTTGACCTATAAGGTACAGAGATGATCCTACTCATTTAGAGTATCAACCCTGCTATACTTCTATCTACCCAAATAATCCAGTATCTTTCTTCCCACAGTGGCTAACCACTTGTTACCAGAAAATCTATAAACGAGGTTTCCAGACAACAATGTTCTTCTGCTGCTGATCTAACTGGCAGTCCACAGCTTCCAGTCTTTAGATACTAAGGTCTTGTTAAGCTCCCATCGTTAATTGACATTAACAATTCTATCTACCACAAAATTGTCTCATTTATTATACAGTAAAACCATCCATACTAGTAACATTGTGCAGAAGCATATTCAGTAAGTTAACTACATGTTGCATGAAAACATGCTTTCCTCTGTCTACATAACATGAATTCTCAGTATCACTGGAAAACTTAACATTCTAGTCTTACAACAGAATAAAATTCTACTTTCTCCCTGTTATGTACCGTATTTATTCGTGTATAACGCGCAAAATTTTATACCAAAAAAAGAAATCAAAGTTTGGGTGCGCGTTATACACGAGGACTGGGTGCGCGTTATAAACGAGCCTCTTTTACTTCCTTTTTAGAATTGGGTCGGATGTCTATTGCTGCAGCGGGTGAAGGGGAGGCGGGGGGGTGGCTTTGAAGAAATTGACGGGATCTGATTGGGTGGCGCGGGAGACGAGGCGTGGCCCGGAGGTAGCTCGCAGTTCGAGCGAGGCTCCTGGGGGTCGGAAGTGCTCGTTTCGGATTGCATTTTCTGCAACAGGTGGGTCTGATTATCCCCCCCTCCCTCAATATTTTAAGGCGTGCTCTTTTTCACCGATATAACTGGTTCCCCTTTAGATGGCAACTCTTTGGTGTATCTGATGATGAATCTGACTTTGATGCATTTTAAAGTAAGGGGAATGAGTGGAGCTCTCTCTCAGTGGTCGTAGGTGATGTGCTGCGGCCAATCCTAACAGCACTCAGGATATAGTCAGTGGAAAAGAGTTTGAAGCATTTTTAATGCTTTTTGGCATTGTGCTTACACCAGTTTACGTTGTCAATAAATGTTTTTTTCATGGCCGCACGTGTTCAACAACGTTTTTTATGTCAATTTTGAATGCGTGGTGTGAAACAAAATTTTATACCGAGGTTTCATGGAAAATTAGGGGTGCGCGTTATACACGAGTGTGTGTTATACTCGAATAAATACGGTACATATGGCTTATATTAACACCTGACTGTTGTTTTTTCTTTTCTCTAAACCAAACAACTTCATTTCAGAAGAAATGAAGACACTTTAGGTCACTGATCATTTTGATCTTTTTAAAACCCCTTTTCCAGTGCCGTACTGTTTCTTCGAGATTTGGGGGACCAGGACAGTATTCCAAGTATGGCTATATCTACAGATTTGTATAAAGGAATTGTTTAAGCAAGGACATGAAAATTATTAGCTCACAAAATGTTTCACAGGTTGGCCTGATACTTAACATACCCATAATCTGTCTAAAAGAAAGGGGGAAACAACTCTTAAGATGACAATTCACTAAATGGCATGAAAAAGTGGATGCCTGTCTTATTTTGAATCAGACCACTGATTTATCTAGCCCAGCATTTCCCAAACTTTGGTTTTTGTACTTCAATTCCGCAAAGAACCGATCAGCCAATATACTACTGGGAATTGAAGCCCCTCTGTGAGGCGTATGCCCCACATTGGTAACCACTGATCTAGCCCATGTTGGCAGTTCAGATTGACAGTGTCTAACCAGGATTCAGGAAGGATTCTTCCCCAGCCCTACCTACAGATATGTTATTTACCTGTGGCATTCTATTCAAATACCAACAAGCCGGTCCTCCTTCCACTGCTTAGTCTGAAGATCTGCAAAAACAGTTTTCTCCATTTCCCATAAAGATTGTGTCTTAAGAAATGCCCTGAAAGAGTTTCAATTATAAAATAATTAATTTTGGAATAATTAATATACTATTTAAACTGTTCATACACTGCCACCAGACCTCTACTCCTCTACTCCCAAAATAATTTCTATGTATGCATATGAACTGATGCTGAAAACTGATGCTGAAAACTGTTGCCAAATAATCTTCAGGTGTTCGGTCTGGGAAAGCAACGTGGAATTCTTCAAAGGAGATCATTTCTACAATTCAACAACAAGGCCATTGTGAAACATAACCTCTGACTCCTTGTTTTCTGCCTTTTTCAAATTCCTTCATCTTCAGCAGCAGAAAAAAATTAATACCAGCCAAGAGTAAATTAATTTTTGAAAATATTTAAAAAGTTTGTCCTAGTCCAAGCAAACATTAGCTTTTAGAAGCTGTAAAGATGAAGGATGGAAAGAAGCAGACACTACTGATCAAAAAATGACACTGACAGCTCAAGCTTTATTTTTAAAATTAATATTATGTGGCCCAAATCATCTCACATAGCTACACAAATGGCATAACTTTTGAAGGGGAAATATCCTACTAAATTACTATAGACATTATATGTCGCACTCGCATACTAGATTGTGTGTCTTAGGATGCAACTGATAATATCTTCGGGCAATTTTAGCTCCTCTATTTCCCCCTTACAGCTCATTTTCTAAACATGAGTGCTTTCTGCATCTGAATAACATAACAAAGGAACCAATTTCAGTATATGTAATAACTTCCTTTGTTTTACTATAATATTAATGGCACCATCAATTTTCAATTTTAATCTTTTTACCTCTTTTTCATCAACTGGCAAAGAGTTTCGAGATTTCTCAATGTGTTCAGGAACTGCTATTAACTCTAACTCTATTTCTAACAAAAATTTAAATGTTTAAAATTAAGTTTAATTAATAAATCTGGGTGGACTTATTATCAGAGATAATACTTTTATGAGCAAATCAAGTTACAAATAATGTATCTTATGCTCCTGCCAACCTAGCAGTTCGAAAGCAAGAAATTGCAAGTAGATAAATAGGGACCACTTCGGTGGGAAGGTAACAGCGTTCCGTGCGCTCCGGTGTCTAGTCATGCCTGCCACATGACCACGGAAATGTCTGCAGAAGCAGACAGCGCTGGCTCTTCGGCTTAGAAACAGAGATGAGCACTGCACCCTAGAGTCGGATACGACTGGCTTTCGAGCAAGGGAAACCTTTACCTTTACCTATGCTCCTGAAGTAGCAATGTGACTTAGATCAGTAAACTGATTTAACAAATCAGCATAGTATGTATTCTGTTTCTCTCCAAAATTTAGTTTTTCACCTCTTGGAAATTTCATATTTTGCAGCTATGATAACTTATTATCTAAACTCCCTTTGGCTACCATCCAGACTGAAATCAAGACAAAGTTTTTTTAGAAGATTTGTGAATCCTGAAGAATCAGAAGAGAATGTCAGGACTATAATGTGGAACTATACGCTTCTTAAAATGGATGGAAGACCAGGAAAAGTCTAGCCCCCAGCCATACAGAGCTGGGTTTTCTGAAAGTCACTTAACAGGTTACATAATAGGATTGGCAACCAAAATGGACTTAAGAAAATTAGGGTTCATGTCAACATAGTGTAGACAAGATCAGGCAAATTCATATTTATGTAAGTGTATCCTGTGCCTTTCAACATGTACCATGTTAGATTTGATATTAGCTGTCCCAGATGTTCTTGGGGACAAACTATTATAGGGGACAAACTATTTCATATATTTATTAATTGTATTGTGGTGCTTTTGACATTAACAAAGGTCTTTTTTTCATATACAGTACAATAAAGCCTGTTATAGGTGACAAACTATTTCATATATTTATTAATTGTATTGTGGTGCTTTTGACATTAACAAAGGTCTTTTTTTCCATATACAGTACAATAAAGCCTGTTATAGGTGACAAACTATTTCATATATTTATTAATTGTATTGTGGTGCTTTTGACATTAACAAAGGTCTTTTTTTCATATACAGTACAATAAAGCCTGTTATAGGTGACAAACTATTTCATATATTTATTAATTGTATTGTGGTGCTTTTGACATTAACAAAGGTCTTTTTTTCCATATACAGTACAATAAAGCCTTTCTAACAGGTAGAAAGTACAGTATAACAGGCCTTTCAAGGTAAGCCTCCAATAAATGAAAGCCCAGACTGGCAATATACTTATTCCAAATTATAATAAGAGTTTATAAACCCCAACATTTACCAAAACAGTAAATAAATAGCATCAATGAAATATAACACTTAGCTAACTCTCCAATCTCAAACATTTATCCAAACCTAAAAGTAAGCTCTATTAATTCCTATGGGCAAAATTCCCAGAAAACCAAGTTCTGAATCAGTAACTCTTCAAACACTCCAGTACTATACAACTTTACAATGCTTACTTACTAGCACACTCACTGGTTTCTGAATACTAAATTTGGCTGAAACAAGTTTTTACCTAAAATATCCACAAGAATTCAAATATTATTGATCTCAGTAAGGTTGCTTTGTTTTTAAAAGATCCTATTAGACAGTCCTAAATTTACTTGTTAGTCATTGTAGATGTGGATAAACAAGCTTCAACTATGTTTGTGTAATTGCCAGTTTGCTGACAGTGGCCTTAATATATGAAGCCCTGTGGCTATGTGATCCAGGAACGCTTCTTTCGAGAGCCCAGAACACCTAGGGCTGAAATTAATATAGCATACTCAGCAAGACTGTTTGATGGATTATGAAAAATGTAACTGTTAATGAACCTCAGAAGGAAAAAGCTGCCTAAAAAATTAACAGCATTTTTCCTGTAGGATCATTTGAATTATTTTTTAAAAAACGGGAAACCATACACATACGCAAGCAAGTCATCCTAATGCACAGGTTTTCAAACTAACATAGTGCATCACTCTGAACAGCTTTGGAACTGATAGAAAACAATTGCTAATATTCACATATACTGAATACACCCTAATGCTTATATGTTCTTGCAACCTCTGTTCATTGCTTCTTTTTTTAAAAAGAGAGATCTGGCCCTGAAGTCATCACACCTGAGAGGGACAAGAGTTAATTGTTTTCTTTAAGAACACCGCACATTCATCACTCAAGAAGGATATTCCAAATATATGCTTTCAATCCATGCACTTTTCTTCCAGTTTGAGACTATGCTTAATTCAAGATACAACCTCAGCCTTAAAGAAGCAAGAAATGAAGACAAGTACTGTACATAAAAAACTAGACTATAATGTCAGATCATTACTACAACTGACTTAGATGACATCTTGTTAATTATGTACTGTATTAGCATTTTACTTGTGTCTCCTTTTTAAAATGAGCACATTTTTATTTGCTCATCTGTCTCCAATCAAACAGTGAATAAACCAAACAGATAGAAATCAACAAGCAAAGAAACTTCTTTGCCATACACTATTCTTTAGCAATCTATTTTACTAGTCCTACAATACACTTGAAGTTAAAAAGCATGGGCTGCTATACAATAATAGAATGCAATGTTTACAGTTTTGATTTGCCTTAAATTAAACCTGTATCCCATAATACATATAAAAGAACAAGGCCTCAGGTAAAGCAAGGAGCCATGCACGCCTTTGACAAGTGACATGGAAGTCAGTTTTATAATGCCACGCCTTCCCAACAAACAGTGCTGCAGACATTTCAGGCACTCCCAGTCAAACCCATTCTAGAACAGATTATAAAGATCAAGGTAACTATGTCTAAGAAGAAGATAATACTGTCCTTAAGAATGAATGAATACACTTAAGAGGTACCATTTGTCTTTATTTTAAGGGTTGGTGGACTCAAATCCCCAAATATAACTGCTGCATAAAACAGAGGCTATTTTCACATAGGATAAACAGCTCCATGAAAGTCCCCTTTCCAAACAATCCAATCTGCTCTAAAGGATATTTCCTGTCTAGTAGGATGGTCCAAGGGGGACATCCATTTGCAGGAATATTGCTCAGGTATGGGTGGGCATAATCTAACCCAGGGGTGCCCAAACCTTTCAGAACATGGGACAGTCACATGGTTCAGGAAGCTGGTCACTATGGCCCGGGGGCCGGATGCGGGCATGTTTTACTTCCGCTTCCAGGAGTGACAAGGCCTTCGTGGGCCAGATGAATTGGCTCCAGGGGCCAGATGCGTACTTTGGGCACCCCTGATCTAACCATTTTCTCTCTTGCCCAATAATCCTGTGCTTGCTGCCCTGCTCTTCTGAAAAGGAAACGGTAACCAACAGAGCAGGTAGGCGAGATGGAGCCCTCCGGCAACACAAGGGGCGACCCTAAAGGCCGCATTTCTTCTTCTAATCTTCCGTGTCTAGGCCAGACGTGAAATTGTCAAAATGGAGGCACCATTTGGGCGAGTGCATTCTGCAGTTCCTTTCGCCTGACCTAGTGTGAGACAGGTTAGCTGACAACACAAGGTTGCCGTTAACCAGGGGTATGCCCGATTGTGGTCTAAAAATACCACAATCTTCGAGGAGGCTCTTTCTGTGTACTCTTATGGCCACATTGAATCCCTGCCAACGTCGATCCTTGAAAGCAAACGGTTTCTTGTTCATTTCTTACTTTAAGCAATTGTCTGTTTTTCGGGGAGGGGGTGGGTTCTTTCCGACACTACCTTCGCGCGAACCCCCCCCCCAAAAAAAAACAAGCATCCACCCTGCTTGAACCTCTCTCTCTCCCTCTCTCGCCCACCCTTTCCCCTTTTCTCTCCATTTTCGGCAAGCGTCCACTCCCTACGAAGCCGCCCACAGGAAACCAGAAACAGCAGCAACGCCAGCAGCAGCCATTCGCCTCCGCCGCATACAGGGGGGCTTGCTTCGACGGAGTCAAGACAGAGAGGGGGAGCCTAACCGTGTGTGTGTGTGTGTGTGTGTGTGTGTGTGTGTGTGTGTGTGTGTGTGTGTGTGTGTGTGTGTGTGTGTGTGTGTGTGTGTGTGTGTGTGTGTGTGTGTGTGTGTGTGTGTGTGTGTGTGTGTGTGTGTGTGTGTGTGTGTGTGTGTGGTGGGGGGGCGGGGCTCCGGCCAAGAGACCCGGGCGGGCATCGCGCGTGCCTTTTTCCCTGCCCCAAAAAAAGAGGGGGGTTTCGCTCTCCACGACAATGGACACCCAGACACCAATGGCCAAGCCCGGTGGGAAAGGGCGGACAGGCAGGCAGCAGGGAGAGGGAGGGAGGGAACTCGGGGTTTGAACGGTCTCCTGCCTTCCACCCACCCCGATCCACAGTCCCTCGGTGTGCAGTGCACACATATCTCCCCAACCCCGTTCCCCGTTTGCCACAACCCGGTTGTTGCTGCCTTCAAGCAACACCTGGCCTTGCGGGTCTAGCCACCGCGCACAGAACCATCCATCCAAATGGAACGCAAACGCCGACACCCACACCTCCATGCACGCACACACACACACAAGAATGCAAAGAGCACTCCGGCTTCCACACACACACGTATAGATCGAAGTCCTCCCAATGCCCAAATGCCCCTCTTTCTCTCCCCCCACCCCCACCCTCGCCATGCCTTGGGTGCGGGTGACAGAAGCCACTGGAGGGAAAAGGGCGACTATGGTGGTGGTTCTGGTGGAGATCCATGTCCAGGGAGGGGAGGGGTGGTGGTGGTAGAGGAGGAGGGGGGGGCGGTCGAAGGGCTCCCCCGGCCCGGGCCGCCACTTACCCAGCAGCAGGAGCTTGAGCTCTCGGCGGGCGTCCCGCTTGTCCCGGCGGAGCTGCCTCTCGATCTCGTCGTTGATCCGCCGGGCTTCCTTGGCTTCCTCGCTCAGGCAGCACGCCATGATGGACTCCAGAGTCATTCTTCCTCTCGCGGCTGGTTGAGGCAGGCAGGCAGGCGCAGCCCCTCCACCCGCCCGCCCCGTCGCTTTTCCGGGACCGAGACCACCGCCAACGCAGAAAAAATAAAAAGCAGCGACGCCCCCGCGCACTCTCTGCTCACCCCAGGAACAGCCAAGACCGGGGCGGGGGGGGAGGGGCGGGGGACACCTTCCTAGCTAGCAGAGCCCCCCAACACATACACACACCACCGTGGGGGCCCCACTACCTCAATCCCCACGCATACCCCTGCCTACGACTCCCCTCCCTCGACCCCGGTGGATGCTTCTAGCTCCTCGTCGCCTCCCCCCCCCTTTATTTTCCCCTCTCCCTGCCCCCCCCCTCTCCCCCCAAAATCATGCACCAAAAAACAGGGAAACCTCCACCCGGGGAGGAGCCGTGGCAGCAAAAGCGCTGCTTTGCAAAAAAAAAAAGGGGGGGGGAATAAAATAAAATAAGGGGGTGGACGAATGGGGGGGAGAGAGAAAACACCCCGCTTAGGGCGAGCCGAGACACCACCCCGTTTCCCTCCTCCTCCTCCTCCTCCCCAGAGCGCCTACAAACCGCCTCGGAGTCCGACCCCTCTCTCCCAAAGCCACCGCCTCCAAGCTTCCGAAAACCGCGCCGGCCCTTCCCCTTTTCGACTCAGGGGAAGAGAGGAGGGCTGAGCCAAGCAGATAATTCCTACCTACCTACCGACCCTTCTTCCTCGCCCTCCCCACCTACATTTTCTCCGCGCGCTCTGCCCCCCCCTCCCCTTCTTCTTCCTCCTCTTCTGGTGCGGAGTGGTGTGGTCTGAAAAGCAGCCCAGCCCCACTGCCCAGGGCAGTGTCCACGCAGGGACGGGGGTCGCAAAGGCTGCTCACCGAGGGCCGCCGCCAGCCACACTCCTCTTGCCACCCAGCCAACCTCTGTAGGAAGTTTTCCCCTTCCCCCGCTTTGGAGGCGGGCGGGGAGGGGGGGGCAAAAAAAAGGATGGCTTAAATTAAAATTTTGCTGGTCTTCGAAGGCAAGAGAGAGGGAGGGAGAGAGAAGCACGGGGGGGGGGGGGGTCTGGGTCGGAAAGGCTTTTCCTTCCTGGGCACCGCCTTTCCTTGACTGTAAGCGACAAGGGTGGTTACCGCGGCGGGTTATTTTGTATTTTATTTGGGGGTGAGGGGGGGGGGGATAGGCGGTGGTGCACATACAGTACAATATGTACCCAGTCCGATAGACTTCGCTTCCCGGGCGTGGTAAGGCAGAAATATGGCGGACTTCCCCCCCCCCCTCCCCTTTCTCGCTTTTCTGCTCAGAGCCACCACCACCCTGCCCACACCCGACATAAAATCCTAGGGTAGGAACAACCACCACCTTCAGACCCACTCTGCGCTTGGCTTTCTGCTGCAACGCGGCCACGCACCAGCAAAGAGCACAGAGGCTGCAACGAGCCATTTTCCCTCACTGAATGATTGGGACCAAAAGAAACGCACGGTGGGATATGTGGGTTGTTGTCTTTAATGAAGCCTGCCCGGCAGGGTTTTGTGTGCTGCCTCGTTGCCCTCTCTTCCAGTTCCACACACTTTACAGCAAGCTTTGCTGCTGCTGCTATCATTATTATTATTATTACTATTATTATTATTGATACAAATCAACCATTTGATTCACAGTTCAGGACGAATAAAATTAACAGTTCATGCCCTAACCAAACACCTAAGAACTGTTAAGGTAACGTCTGAGTGAGTATACAGTATATGCAGTTCCTAGTACAGTAGAGTTGTTGTTTTTTGTTGTTGTGGAGAGTTAGGATGTTAAATCCAAAATTTCTAAATATCTAGGGAGTCCTTTAGGCTCTAATCACTATGGGAACAACAGACTTCCTCCTCCCATAGTGATCAGAGCCCTTGTAGCAATAACTAGATAATGTATTTGGAAATTTTGAACTTATTGGCCTTGAACATCCTAACTCTCTCAAAAAAAATATTATTTATTATTATTATTATTATTATTATTATTATTATTATTATTATTATTATTATTATTATTATTATTATTATTATTATTATTATTATTATTTAATATACAAATCAACCATTCGGTTGACAGTCAAGGACTGAAATAAAATTAACAGTTCAAGCCCTAACCAAGGACCTAAGAACTATTAAGGTCACGCCTTAGTATATAGGAAGTTCCTCGTAAAGTTGTATTTTGGTAGAGTTAGGATGTTCAAGCCCAATAAAACCAAAATTCCCAAATATCTAAGAAGTCCCTTAGGCAGTGATAGGCATCAGCAGGTTCGCCCCAGTCCGCCAGAACCTGTAGCAGAAATTCTGGCTGGACGCGCCCATCCAAGTTTTGAAATAAAGTACTGTAGTCTTAATTCGGGTGCAACACAAGGCTTCCCCCCTGGCTGTGCCCACCATACCATGCCCACAGTGTGGTAGTAAAAAAAAAATGGAGCCCACCACTGCCCTTAGGTATTGCTCCGGGCTCCGATCACTATGGGAACAACAGATTTCTTTCTCCATAGACGCTCAACTTCAATTTGCAAATTATGATATTTTGTGATATTCTCAAGTTGTTTGTTTTCAATTCCTGCATCTCCTGGTATAGCAATTGCCAATAAACCAGATTCCCCCCCCCCCCCAACAACAGTTATATCAGGTGTGATGTGAGCCAGATGTCTTCGTTTGAATGTTAAAGTCCCACAGGATTTTGACTGGTCCAGAGGGTCAAGCCTAACATGGAGGAATGTTGATGACAGTGTTGTTGGCCACAAACCTTGCAGATCTTCAGTTGATGCTGAAGTTAGAGCTTCAAGCGCAGAATATATTTTGATTCTCAATGCCAGGAAGAATAAATATCTTGTTATAAGATGAACACCAACTCATGGCAAGCTAATGGCAGGAACACAAGAAATGAAAGAGTTGGTTACAATTGTCTTTTTGGGGAATATGTTAAATAAAAATTGGAATCCCCAGGTAGAGATTAAAATACGAATAGAAAAGGCAAGATCCACCTCCATTGAATTGTAACATTTGTTATGCAGTAGAGATCTAACTCTAGCTACAAATATCTGAATAGTGAGATGTTATGTACTGTTTTCCCAGTGTTGCTGTATGGAATCGAAGCTTGGGCATTGACTAAAGTAGGGGTGGCTATGCTACAGCCTGTGGGCCAGCCTCAGCCTGCAGCATGATTTCATGTGGCCCACAGCTGCCCTCACCACTCCTGGAAGTGGAAGCGTACACGTTTACATCAACCATAAATACGCCTGCAGCTGTTGTAAACACGGAGGTGGGCACGTTTACAACAGCTGTAAATGTGCCTGTTTCCATTTCCAGGGGCATGGTCCAGCCCGCTCAGCTGTCCAGGGGCATGGTCAGGCCCACGGTGTAAAAAAATTGGGAACCCCTATTCTAAAGCATCTGAAAAGAGAATCAATGCTTTTGAAATGTGGATCTACAGATGGCTGCTAAGGATATGGGTTGACCATGTGACTAATGTACAAGTGTTGTGCCGCCTGGATAAAGAACAAGAACTGTTTAAACCCATTAAGTAAAGAAAGCTCCAATCCAATACCTTGGCTATATCATGAGGAACTACATAAAGTACTGTATAGTACATTCCAACTCACTCTTCAAGGGAAGACCCATAGAAAGTGGCCCTGGACATAGACTGACTTCACGGCTGAAGAACCTGAGAAACTGGTGAGGCATGTCCTTGGAAGAGGAGTTAAGAACAGGAAGGCTATCGTTAAGATGATAGCCAATATCCGGAATGGATACAGCACCTGAAGAATAATAATAACATTCTCTGTGCAAGAGAATAAATGGCCATATATCTGGCATAAGAAATGGTAGCATACAAAAAACACAGTTGAGTGTTTCAGCCTCCCAGAACACACTAGTTGCTGATCTCAAAGTGGTAAAGGAGAGAAGGAACTACAAAGTGAGATTTGAGACAAAGATGGCTGGACTGAATGTATATCCGTAAATTCTAGTAGACACGAAGAAGATGATGATTTTGTTGTTCTGGCGCACAGTTAATTCCGACCCTATGGACCATTGTCCTCCAGGCACCTCTGTCCTCCACCATCCTCCACAACCCACCCAGCTCTGTGCCCATTGTGTGTACAATACCATCTAGCCATCTCATCTTTGTCCGCCCCTTCTTCTTTTACCCTCTACCTTTCCCAGCATCTAAGCCTTCTCAAGTGAATCCTCTCTTCTCATTTGATGTCCAAAGTACTTCAGCTTCATCTTTACTATTTTACCTTCTAAGGAGCAGTCAGGGTTGATTTCTTCTAATATTGACCTATTTGTTCTTTTAACTGTCCAGGGGACTCTCAAAACTCTCCTCCAACACCACATTTCAAAGGTGTCTATTCTTCTGCGTTCAGCTTTCCTAATGATCCAGCTCTCACAACCATACATTACCACCGGGAATACCATTGCTTGACTATACGAATTTTTGTTTACAATGTGATGTCTCTACTTTTCATTATGTTCCCCAAGTTTCTCATAGCTTGTCTCCCAAGAAACAGTCGCCTTTTTATTTCATGGGTGCAATCACCATCTGCAGTGATCTTAGATCCTAAGAAAGTAAAATCTGTCACTGCTTCTACTTCTTCCCCATCTATTTTCCAGGAAGTGATGGGACCTGTTGCCATTATCTTGGTTTTCTTGATATTGAGTCTCAAGCCAGCTTTTGCGCTCTCGTTCTTCAACCTACTCAGGAGCTTCTTTAGATCTTCCTCACTTTTTGCCATTAAGGTGGTATCATCTGAATATCTCAAATTGTTGTTGATGATGATGGAAGAATGTAAAAAGACAGTTCCTGGAGTTTTAAAAAAAACTACCACAAAGTCGGCATTGCTCCACCTTCTAATATATAATTAAACAACTTTTGAAGTTTTGGAATTATTATTTCTTTAAATTCTTTATAAAATTCAGCAGGTAATCCATCTTCACCAGGTGTTTTACTCATTTTTAATTTCTCTATAAATTGCTTAATTTCTGTTTCTGTGATTAATTCCTCCACTCTATTCTTATGCTCTTCGCTTATTTTATATCCTTTCTGTATTTCCAAATATTCTTTTATTTTTTCTAATTTTATCTCTTTTTCAGGATATAATTTTTGATAAAAGTCTTTCACTATTTTGTCTTTAAGTTTATTACACCTTACTCCTTCCTCATTTATCAAAACACCTATTTCTTTTTTATGGGATTTTGTTTCTCTGGGTCTTGTTGATGTGCAATTTGATCAGGAGTGGTTTTAGTCAATTCCAGTGAGGTGGGGTGAGGTTGGATCACCCTGGAGGTACTTTAATAATTTCCAAGCTTGGCAACTATTCTGCTTCATGTCCAAATTGCCTAAGAGATTGCACCATCTTTCTGTTCTTGATCCTGATATGGCTTGGAGAAGCTTTTCCCCTATTCGCATTGTCTCCTCAGAGAAGAGATCATTTTCAAAAAGTTGTTCAAACTTCTTAAGAAGAGCCTTCAAGTCCTTATCCAGTCCAGGTATATAAGATGTTCTACATTTCCTGGGAATGTTATCTACAAGATATGATCTTCACCAGTTCAACAAAATCTCATCACATTCTGTGCAGTTCCAGGTGCCAACCCCAAGAATGGCTTAAAAGTCTTTAACTAGAAATACAGCCTTCTCGGTGGTAGCACCAGCACTGTGGAATACACTACCAGTGGAGCTGCACCAGGCCCAATCACTGGCTGCCTTTAAAAAGCAATTAAAAACTCTTCTTCAAGGAGGCTTTTCAGGGCGTTGTTCCCTTTTCAATAAATTAGCCAGTTAGGTTCAGTCCTGATGCCCTCAGACGCCGTTTAGTTTAGTTTGTGATGTATTTGTCGGTGGTGGGTTTTGATTTGTTGTGGTTATTGTTATTGGTTTTCTGTTTGTTCACTGCCCAGAGTGGGATAACACCCAGGTGGGTGGTATAGAAATTCAATAAATAAATAAATAATTTTCTTAGTGAGGGTTGGCTTTTGTCACTACCCATATTTCAAGCAAATTGTCCCATTGGGCTCTCTTAAAGTTGAATCTCCTTTTAAATACAACTAGCTCTGACAGCCACTTCAGTAGTCCATGACAGCCCTCGAGAAATGGCCATAGAGAAAACTCAAAGGAAGGCCTTTTCCATTTGATTTTAATGAGCAGATAGGCTGATAGGGTATTATATAATCCCTTGACTTTGCTATTTCCACAGAAGAAGGATCAAAGCTATTGATATAGGATACAAGTGCAAAAGTTCAAGAAATCAATCTGATCCAGCCATATCTGTGCTAACTGTTTGTACCAAAAACATTTATATGGTGCCCCCTCCCCCGCATTTTTAAAACAAGCCTATCAGGCCATAAGTACCCAACAACATATAATGGCAAGGAGTTGCTATGGAGCGGTTATGACAAGGATTAGACTTTGTAAACAGACAGGGTATACAAGCTACAAATTGCAAACAAGAGCTTGTAGTGGATGCAGGAGGTGAGATTGCTTAGGTGAGTCCAAAAGTGAAGGCCAGATAATGAGAGGTAAAGGCAGACGTTTTCTAGTGCCAGTCCACATCATCCCATCAGTTGAATGCTGTAACTATGACCCAAAGCGCCAAATCATCTGGCTCACATCACCCTCATCACTCCCAAAAGCGGAGGTATTTTGAAATTTGTTAAATGACTTCTAGATAATCCAGACAGAATTTTGTTCTGGTGGGAGACACTCTATGGCATTAATTCATTCAGAAAGATGTGTTGGTATTGCGCTCCATAGCTTTAACCTAGCCTTTTTTGGTTTCATATTTAGAGCTAGAGAGTTGTATAGAAAACATTTCCTCAATTATGGCTAGGACAGGGTGGCCAAACATTTTTTGCCATGGGTCGGTCACATGGATTCTCCCACCAGAAGCGGAAGTAAAACGTGCCCGCGCGTGCGCAAAATGCTGCCGTAAATGCACCCACGGCTGTTGTAAAAACGGGCACATTTTACCTCCGCTTTTGGGAGTGGTGAGGGCGCTGTGGGTCATAGTTTGGGCATCCCTGGGCTAGGAGGTTGGTGTCTATAAAGGGTTAATTTCAGGGTGGGATAAATGAAATAAATTTAATGTCAGAAATTAATCTGGGTTGATTCAGGAGCTAAGCAACTGTAACTCTTGATTTTCATTGTTGTTAGTTCCTAACACTGGTTGATGATTGTGCAAACAAGGTGTAGACAACCAGCTTGGTATGCATAAATAGTGAATACAATTGGTCACATGACCTTAAGAGGCCTTGCTCTTGGTTTCTGCCTTTGGAGATCTCCTTGCCTTGATCCAGGTTCATGCTTCTGAGACTTCATGTCTCGTCCCAGTTCCTGATGACTCTAGTGTGTCCCCCAGATTCTCACTTTTAAAGAGTGGAAAACCTTTCTAGAAAAACTATCCTTGTTTAGTTGCTTGTTTTAAATCAGCCAATCAATAGGTTTTTCATCTTCCCGCCTTTTTTTAGTTGCTTAACCTTCTTCACTTTGAGATAAACTTTTGTCCTCTCTGTCTTGCAATTGGCCCGTCACCTTGTGGGGATTACATTATGTGGAGCACCCTCATCACCTATGTACTACTAGAGAGTAAAAACATTTAAAACCATTTATTAGACTAAATGATTCTTACCTTCATGCCAAGATTTTGAGCATAATCTTTGTAATAATCCAGAGTCAAACATGTTTTGCTCAATCATTGCAATATTAAAAATAAAATAATCCCATAATTATAACATCAAATCTAATTTAAAAAACTACACAGTAACACTTCAGTATAATACATAGAAAAATACTGTAGTTATAAGAACTATGAGATATCTAATCTTTACTCCAATTAAACTAGAGTACCCTGAAAATGGTTGGATAGTATTTTGGAGCCTTTAACATAATAACAAGTAGCTTACATACCATAGGTTTACAATCATGTCTCTGAATATTTATAACAATTCACACAAATAGAACCTAAATACTTAGCTCTATATATGTTGGCTTTGGCAACACATATTGCAACTCTTTGTAGTATATTAGATGCTTGTACTAAATAGCTCAATTTCTTTGCTATGATACTACATTTTTTTCCTTTTTTTAAAGGGACTGCAAATGTCTTTTTTAAAGTCTTTATATAGATGACACTCAAACATAAAGTGAGCCAAGTCCTCAAGGGCTGATTCTACACACGCACACACACGCATCCTGTCTTTTTATGGAATACTCTGGAATCTACTCCATTTCATCATAGTATCCCTTTGTCCGAATCTGAGATGTTGTTGCTTTTGAGGTTGAAAGAGCTATTATATCAGTTAGAGCTCCCATGTCAAATACCCTTTGTTTTAAAAATTGAGCGGTAATAATAATTTCGTGTCAGAAATTATTCTGGGTTGAAAGGATTTTTGCTGGAGAACTCTGCTCCGGTGAGGCACCTTTCATGTCCCGAGATCTTTTCCCACTGAAGTGGTCCCTATTTATCTACAGTACTTGCAATTTTTTGCTTTCAAACTGCTAGGTTGGCAGAAACTGGGTGGTGTCTTTCACCAGTGGACAGAGAATACACATTTTGGGAGAAGCCTGAACATTTTTGCAAGCAGAAATTTCTGTACCTAGATGATCTTTGCACTTCCAAGCAGGTCTTATACAATCTTTCTTCTGCTAGATTACTTATTCTACACCAATAATTTACAGTCCTTGCATAAATTCTTCCTGAGATCTTTTTGCCACCAAGTTCAGCTCAGATTAAATGAGCTGGAGTGAATTTCAAGACTCTCAAAATCAGGCAATAGAATTGAGTTTTAATACTTCCAATTTTCTTAAGATCTGCAGGACCCAATATTTCTGCACTGCAAATTAACAGTACATATTTCTTTGGCTTTAAAAAAATGTAAGACTGGGTTTACAGTGCCTGGGTACCTATGGTTCAGTAGTTTATTTAAAGACTGTATACTGGCTGCTGATTTTAATTAGTTTTTTTAATAGCAATGCCCAAGATAATTAGATAATTAGAATTTATAAACCAACTGTGATGGTTTTTTTCATGCCAAATACAAACACTTCTATTTATAGAACTGAATACCGCACTTAAATCTATAAAAGTTGTAAATAGCTGTCCATGCTTAGTGGAATACATGTACTTAGTTATAAGGTGTTCTGAGATGAAACAATTGTCCAGAGTTGATTGCCCCTTCCTAAAGCCAGACTGTTGTTCTGGGGGGGGGGGAGTGTTTTCCTCTGCCCAATCCTCTAGTTTGTGTACAAGATGTTTAGCGTAAATTTCTGCTGAGTTATTGTTATGTATGTATATGTTGCTTTAAGAAATGTGTGAATGTAACCTGACCACAATTACAATGTAGCCCAGCTGTTAAGGAACGCGAGTAAGCTGCCCATAGAGGGCAGCTGCGAGCGTTCAACTCACATGGTTCTCATTCCTCAAATCACCGGCAGCCGCGGGAACTCTCCCGCACTATCAACAACTACAGAAGAGGGGCGTGACTTGGAACGACGTCACGCAGGTAGCAGCCAATGAGCTACCGTACAACCAGATTAAAATGTATTGTGCTACTGTATATAATGTGATGTACCTCCGCCATTACCACATGTCCATCCTGATCATCAACCAATAAACCTGTGTTAGTCCTTACTGCGACTCCTTCTTTGTCTTCCGTGCAAGACACTAAAGTTATCAATTAGACTGATTGGTCTACAATAGCAGGGATCCTGATGATTACCCTTCTTAAATACTGGATTAATTACACTGGCTTTTCAGCTCACTGGTATACTGCTGGCTGGTATTATTTGTGTGTGTAAATAAACCAGCCAATAAAGAAGACCACCAGTCTTTATTGCCTTTAAATAATTATGGGGGTACAAAGTCCTCACCTTGTGCTTTATTATTCTTCATTTGTTTTATAAATTTAACCTCATGTTCAGTTACAGGTGGCCAATGAGGAATGAGATTTTCATCCTACATCCACAATGGTTTATTTGCCGTACTTACACCTTTTCCCTCTTTAAATCTATACCTATAAATCCAAAGGTTAACCATTGGAATTTGCTATACGTTTCTGCACCCGTCCATCCTATCTCGTACCGAGCCTCCTGCACTCACCTGAACCCAGTCCGCAGGTTACTGCAGGGTTGCCGAAGGTGCCAGTGGGACAAGAGCCCCACGAACGCGAAAAAAGGAAAAGAACTTCAATTCCCAATGTCCTGTGCACCACGCCTCAGCCAATCAGGCTGAAAGGCGTGAGCAAAAAGAATGTTGGGAAATGCGGTGCAGCCAATTAAAATCGAGCCACAGGGAAAAAACCGCCGCATGAACGCTAACAAAAAACTCAAAGTCCCAGAGTATTATGCGCTGTGAGTGCACAAAATGCTGAGAAAGCTGGTGCGCAAAAAATAAAATTAAAAAACGCAACAGGAGCGCAAGTCTATATCGGGCGGACGCAGTGCCTCACAGCCTTACAAAACAAACACCCACAAAAAACCACGGCGACACCACTGCCGGCCTTCTTTCCTGGAGCAATGGGGAGAAGAGGGACTCCCTCTCCTCCACGCTACCCCGCCGAAGACAGGTCAAGACCACCGCCGGCCTCAAGGTACCTTGAGCCGGGGTGGGGGGAAAAACCAGCAGCAGGCAGCAGTTTGTCAGGGGAAGCACCCTCTCTGGCAAATGACTGACTGCTGCGCTTGTACTTCCAACACCGCTGTTTCAAGAAATAACACAAAACAGCGGTGGAGGTCATACAAAAGCAGCAGTCAGCAATCTGCAAGGAAGAGCACCACCCCTTGCGGATCGCTGCCTGCCGATCTCTGGTTAGGTAAGCCAGGAGAGAAAGGAGACAGAGAGGAGAGAGAACCATCGTCAGGCAGATAGCTCTTCTCTGCCTCCTCCCCTGACCTACCTAACAAACCTTACCGGGGGAAGAGCCAGCTGACTGCCGGCTCCTCCTTTTCCCCATTGCTGCATCGAAACCAACATTTGAAGCAGCAATGGGGAAAAGAGAAACCGACAGGCAGCTCGTTCTTCTTGCAAAAGTACACACCAACAACAAAAACAAACATTTACCCAAAACGCCAAACACCAAAAATAATAAAACACAAATAAATAAATAATAAACACATTAACCAACAATACAATAAACAACAAAAGCCACAAACAAAAACACCCAAAATACCATGAAAGCACAGAAAAAACATGTAATTACAATACGAAAATACCTAACTCAAACAACAAAAATACCACAAATTAAACAAATAATCACAAAAGAAATCAGAAACATAAAACCAACCAGAAATAAACAAAACAATTAAACACATCCAAAACCCAAAAAAACCACAAAAGAAGAAACAGAAACACCTACCAGTCCAACACAAAAAAAAAAACAAAAGACAAAACTCAGAGAACTCACCAGCACATCCTCCCTCCACGACTCCAGAACAGAAATGAAGAAACAAAGACTACTTACCGGAAGAAGCCCCACCTAGAGGCTGGGAGAGAAAAAAACACATGAAACAAAACCAAAACTAACAGCCCCACCTGCAGGCCGGAATATTAAAAACAAGTCAAAAACACAACAGCCCCACCTAGAGGCCACAAGAGTAAAAACAAGTCAAAAAATAACAATAAATCAAAAGTTTGCACAAATAACAAACACATGTTAAATAAAAAATATATAGCATCCACTGTTGATTTTTAACTCAACACCCCCCCCCCCAAAAAAAAAAGAAGAAGAAGAAGAAGCAAAACACAATTTAGAACAGCCCGGCAAAGCTGGGCATCCTATGCTAGTAATTCTCTAAAAAAGTAATTCCCATTTAGCAGCTGGAAAATATTTATTTATTTATTCACATTAAAAAAAACCCACTCTTTTGATTCAGTGGCTCAAGTGGTTAAGATGCTGACAGGAAGGTGGCAGGATAGCAGTTTGATACCTGATTACTGCACAATGGAATGACCTCCCATCTCTGTCCCAGCTCCAGCCAGCCTAGCAGTTCAAAAGCAAGAAATTGCAAGTAGATAAATAGGGACCACTTCAATAGGAAGGTAAACAGCGTTCCATGTACTCTGATGCTTAGGCATGCCTGCCATTTGTCCACAGAGACATCTGCAGATGCAGACAAGCGCTGGCTCTTCAGCTATAAACAGAGATGAGCACTGAATCCTAGAGTTGGATACGACTGGCTTTCGAGCAAGGGTGACCTTTACCTTTGATGTGAGCACCACTCAGGGTGGAATAGGATATCCAAGATATATTTTGCCTTATTTAACTTAGTGTGACTGCGGTGGCTCAGTGGTTAAGAAGCTCGCCTCATTAGGTGGAAGGTCGGCAAGTCAGCAGTTCAAGATCCGAATACTGCAGGACGGATTGAGCACCCGTCTCTGTCCCAGCTCCTGCCAACCTAGCAGTTCGAAAGCAAGAAATTGCAGGTAGATAAATAGGGATCACTTTAATGGGAAAAGATCTTGGGGACATAAAAGCCTCATTCTGGCATCCCCTGAGCAGAGTTCCTCCAGCAAAAAAATATTTCAACCTAGATCTGATTGTTCCAGCTCAGCCCAAATAAACTTCTGAAATTGTGCTCTCTTTGCAGCAATTAGTTGTTTATAATCACATCTAAGTCCTTAGCATTATGTTACCTGGCAGAGGAAACACCATGATCACATTTTTGTAAGTAAATATTGTTTCATTTTACTATTGTCCTACTGATCATTTGGCTTCTCTACTTGAATTCTTGGGGAAGTTCCTTATGAATCTAAGTGTGAAACTTTTCCTCTTTTTTTTTTGCTCTGAACCTTTAACCTCACATGATGTCTTTGTTTCTCCTCCAATAGGCGAAGCTGCCATCATTTCTTTGGGCAAACAGCACACACTTGTCAGGTTCCTTTTGCCCTTAGACCACCGCCACTGCGCTTGGCCCCTGTGGGGGCGAAGAGGCCCACTGGCCACGCCATCGGTTGGCGTTCTGGCCCCCGCCCTCCCCCCTCACCAGGACTTAAAAGGCGAGGGGGCCTGCCGGGCGAACCACCGCCGCTGCGCTCGGCCCCCGTGGGGGCGAAGAGGCCTGCTGGCCACGCCATCGGTCGGCGTTTCTGGGCCCCGCCCTCCCCCCTCGCCAGGACTTAAAAGGCGAGGGGGCCTGCCGGGCGAACCACCGCTGCTGCGCTCAGCCCCGGTGGGGGCGAAGAGGCCCGCTGGCCACGCCATCGGTCAGCGTTTCTGGGCCCTGTCCTCTCCTTCATAAGACTCTGAAGGCAGGGTTTTTTTTTTTTTTGTGGGTGGTTTCGGTAGAATTGTTTTCTATTCTGATGTGGTGCTGATATTTTGCATTTTGTGGATTGTTTTGCTTTATATTGTGATTTGTGTCATTTTATTTACTTGAAACATTGTATTTATTATTGTATTTTGAACATTGTATCTTGTATCTTATATGTAAACCCCTTGGGTTGCCCTGGGGTCATTTATATGTTGTTAGCCGCCCTGAGTCGGCCATGTGTTGAGTAGGGCGGGATATAAATTGAATGAATTGAATTGTGTCTTGTCACATTATTTTCTTTTATGTGTAAATTAAACTTCCAGATCCTGCAGAATAACAGCCAGCCCAACAGAGCCCCTATAGTTGAAATTTCTATTGAAGTTGCAAGGAGTGTAAATTGCTTCTGCTTCCTTTGGAAATGTGTAGTAACTTGATGACAAGTTAATTAATGTTGTCTGTGGGATAAAGTTTAGAATCCATTGCATTAGAGCATATGATTTACAACTGTCACAGATCTTGTATATTCTGTATGTTATCCACAGCTATGTATTCTTGTATGTGATATATAAATGTGACTACACTACTATAATTTAAATACACTGCACAACAACGACTTTGCTACTGGGAATAACACGTGATTTACATGATATCGAGTGTGCTGATTCAAAATCTGAACTCAGAATTTACCTATCATGTACAGATTTTAAATTATAGCCGTGCTATAGCTGATCAAATGGTATTGAGTAATGTATTTTTACATGGGAACATTATAATAGTTTCAGCTACCACTTTGACTGCTGCCGCCTCAGCTGAATCATGTCCCCGGGTGGCATGCATGTTCCAGCAGCAGCTGGGCTTGTCTGGTCAAGTCAGTGAGCTGACATCAGAAATAGGTATATAAGGTGAAATGGACCAAGGGTTTGTCTCTAGTGTGAAACCATTTTATTGGATAGTACAGCTAACCCATAGTGAATCTGTTTTGAGCTAAAGATAAGTAGGTGCAGCTGTGTTAATGGACAATTTTTGCTACATTTGTGGCAAATATACCCCGCGTGCTCAACACAAAAAATTAACCAAGAGGGTGAGATTATATTACTTAAGATCCTGACATCCTAGGCAGAATTGGACATAAAATTTGGATTCAGCACACTTTATTTGGTATAGGGCACATGGATTAGACCAAGTAGCAGACAATAAGGTGTATGCTTCTCTAGGCAAAACCTAACCCCACTAATATTTCTTATTGGATGCCGCCACTTCCGGGAGCTGCTGCGCTCTCCCCGCCCACTCCATGGGCAGGGAGATAAAGGGAGCCTCCACTGGCCCGGGAGACTCTGAGGCCGCCGCTGGGAGCCACTGCACTATCCCTGCCCCCTCCATTGGGGGGAGATAAAGGGAGCCTCCCCTGGCCCGGGAGATTCCGAGGACGCTGCTGCCAGGAGCCGCTGCGCTCTCCCCGCCCCTTCTATCGGCGGGGAGATAAAGGGAGTCTCCCCTGGCCTGGGAGACACCGAGGCCGTTGCCGCCGGGAGCCGCTGTGCTCTCCCCTCCCCCTCCATCAGGTGCTTGAGGACTCACCTGCCTCTCCCCGGTGATTCCCTCCACCTGGTCCTGGGGAGGGGAGGCCAAGGGCCGCTGCCACATCTCCGCCCTCCAAGCCCCAGAGGGCTCAAAAGGGAGGCCAATGCCATGATGCCGCGCCCCTCCCACCCTTTCCATCTGCAGTAGGTAGATGAGGCGAGGCCATGGGGAGCTCCGAAAGACTGCTGCCACCGCTGCGTTGCCTCACCCCTCTCGGCCCTGTTACTGGACATGGTGGGACTCTTAGGAGGAGGTTTTCCCTTCTGCTTTTTGAAATGTTTTCAAATTATATTTTATTGTTCTTACTTTGTATTGCTGGTGCCTTTTGTTTTATGGGGCTATATTGTATCGTTATTGAATTTTTACTGTTTAGGACTGAGTATATGTGTATTGAACTGTGGAACTTGGTACTATATATGGTATTTTTGCTCTGTCATTTGTATCTTATGTAAACCGCCTTGAGTCGGCCATCGGACTGAGAAAGGCTGTATATAAGTACCGTGTTTATTATTATTATTATTATTATTATTATTATTATTATTATTATTATTATTATTATTATTATTATTATTATTATTATTATTATTATTATTGAAGAAAGCCAGGGCTGATTCTTAAACTATGAACAACTGTGAAAGACAACAATGTGGCATTAATAGTGTGAAGTGCTAATGTGTTTCAGTGAGTTAATACTTGGGGTAGAATGCACTTTAAAATAATGATATAATTACACTGCACTTTTATTCTCTCACTAAAGAGTTCAACAGTGTTGGCTGAATCCATGTTGGCCTTAAAGTTGCTAAGTGAGATGTGTAATTACTGTGATGAATGTTTTACAGAAAACGAAGTCCAGATAAAGGAAGACCAAAATCTATTACTGTCCATGCTAACTCAGGAAGAAATTGCACCAAACTTAAAATGAGCTTTAAATAGAACTCATACTATCTTTGCCCAAGTTTCTTCTTTCACTATGAAACCAGGTAGAAAGCAAGGTACCACAATGTTCTTCTATGCCTTCATATTGATGTAACATCAGATTTCAGCAAGGACCTTTTGTTTAGCCACACTGCTGCTTTACAAGACAAAGTGCAACTTCTAAAAATATATCACTTCTGGTTTGGAAAGATTAGCTGACTCGCTGACTCTATAGCATCACCTAAGGCAGTGATGGTGAACCTTGGCACTCCATGTGTTCTTGGACTTCAATTCCCAGAAGCTCAAATCAGCACTCCTGAGTGCCATGTTTTGCCATCCCTGGCCTAAGGGATGTCCGAGTGTACTTGCAATACTTTCCATTCTTTGAGGAGGCTTGAAAAAGCTTTAAGGAGAGATTGGGAAAGCCTGCCAGAATCTGCTAGCTTTAGGGCTAGCAAGAACTGTATGTCTTAAATCTAACACAGCATATAGAAGATGGTTTTGAAACACATACATAATTTGAACAGTGTTTGTTGACCTTACAGCAGCATATGACAATGCTCACCATCAACTTCTTCTCAAAGCTCTGCCTCCTTACTAAAGATCATAGACTAACAGAAATAATCACTGTTCTGCTTCAAAACTGAAGATTCTTTGTTGAATTTCAATGGAGGCACAGTTGCTAGAGAAAGCAAAGAATGATCTGCCACAGGGTAACATTCTGGCACCATTAGTTCTTAACATTTACATAAATGATCAACTGATGTTCCCAGATGCCAGGAATTTCATTTATACTGATGATCTTGCCTTGACAATTTGAGGGAAAACCTTTGAGTCCATTGATCATTGGCTAACCTCTGCCTCAGAAGACTTTTTTCCTTATACAGTACAAGTATTATGAAAACAACCAGCAGAAACCAAACCTTGTGAAAACAAAGGTCTGTGCCTTCCACTTAAAGAACAGAGGAGCCCAGAGCAAGCTCTGAGTTAGCTGGGAAGTAAAGATTTTGAAACATTACCCTAACCTAAAGTATCTGGGCATTGCTCTGGATCAAATGCTGGCCTATAAAAAACACTGCCTGCATACCTAACAGAAGATTTGCTCCACAAATAACTTACTTAGCAAAGCAATCACACTTATATACAGTACTGCTCCATAGTACTCAGTGCACTCTGGGTGGTTCACAAGTTGATTAGCACTTTGCTCCCAACATGCTGGGTACTCATTTTACCAACCTCAGAAGGATGGAAGGCTGAGTCAACTGTGATCCCTGGTTAGGATGGAACTTACAACCTTAAGACTGACTGGTTCAGTCTGGGGTGGACATTTACAAACAATAAGAACAACAGCTTTGCATCTGTGCTGTTCCACACCAGAACATGCTGGTGCTGCAGGGTATAAATCAGCACATGTCAAATAAGTGGATGTAGCTCCTAACGGATCATGCAGGCTTATTACCCCCGGCCAAAGATGAGATGGCTAGATGGTATTGTAGACGCAATGGGCACAGAACTGGGCAGGTTGAAGAGGATGGTGGAGGACAGAGGTGCCTTGTGGGCAATGGTCCATGGGGTCACAAGGGGTCAGAATCGACTGTGACTGAACAACAACAAAAAAGACAACTAGAGCCAGTCAGACAGACCAAATTAAACTAGCAGTTCAGGGAGCAGTACAACAGACAGAGATCTTAAAGTGGAAAGCAGTTACATTTGGAGGGAAGAAACATTTAGTGTGCTGATTGACTGTTTTTTGTTCAGAACAGCAATGACTATGTTTTTTAAATGCTGGCCCTTTTCATCCCATGCTAGTGTACAAAACAAACACAAATATAATGGGATTACATACTGAAAGCTCAACAGAGACAACTATTGAAGTAGGCACTTCTGGTTAAAAATAATTTTGCAATGACATGCAGTTCGGACAATAGAGAGCAAAAGATCGCCAGGTGATGAACTCGATAAGCATGTAATGGGTAATCTTGTATCCGCAGAGGCTCTGAGTCCAAGAGTCAACCTAGGCAGATGTTTACTCCCGATAGTAGTAGACAATGCATGTCCCTCGGTAGTAAATTAGATAGATAAGGAACTTCCCCCCGGTGAGGTCACCCCTGATGAGCAACTTGTGTAATCTTAAAGTGCAGACCTGCAGTTTTCCTGTAACGGCCACGCGCAACCTATGCACGCGATAGAGCTAGGCAGGGTATAAAGATTAGAGCCTTCTGATTAATAAACGCTGATCTTCGCTCCATCTTGCCTCGTGTGTCTTTACTTGACCAGTCTCCTCCGGGACCTTCCAGACCGTATCGGGCCCCAATCCAACATATGGTGACCCCGACGTGATCCCACTCGTGAGTAAGCAACATCCTTGGTCCAGTTCTATGCCAGAACCGCGTCCAAGTCTTCCCGGAGGTTGCGGAGCGGTTCAGGTCGGAAAGCCATCCGATCTGAATTCAGCTACGCTAAGAGGCGAGGCATTCCAGAGGCATTCCAGGGTCAGCGGTGAACCCTGACACCATCGCAGAGGCCACTGAGGGCCTGTTGTGACAGTCCACATTCTGATTCCTTCCCAGAGGTTCGTCACACCGAATCCAGTTACCTACACCTGGACGCGTCAACTCGTCTGACCTCAATGGACCGGCGGGTAATATGGGGACTTGTCCACAGAGGCCAAGTCCGACCGCTAACCAGAGAGCTCACATAATGGAGCTCAAGGCCCTGGCCAGGGTAAATCGTACTCGCATTCACAGTGCCCAGTTAGCGGATCTTTTGGTATATTTGGGGGAGCACTGTCTATTTTATCCAGAAACGGGCATGTTAAGCCTCCAACTTTGGGACAGGATAGGGACCTGCATTAAGCAAGAACCAAGAGCCCCAGCTAAGGTGATCAGCACATGGAGTAAATGTAGGAAGCTCATCGCAGAGGTAAACCCAGTCCAGATAGAGACCGAGAACCCCCCAGCGCAGTCAGAACCATCAGCCCTGATGGGTCTCTATCTGACAATTCAGCTTAAACAGGGAAGCTTAGGGAGCTTTCCTTCAGTGGCAGCTGCAGACACCACTGAAAGAATTCAACGTTTGGGAAACGCTGGCAGTTCCCAGACAGTTAAAAGTTCCCAGACAGTTAAAAGTTCCCAGACAGTTAGAAGTTCCATTCAGCGCATAGTAGAAGAGGAAACCATCAAAGGGGAGTTATCAGCGGAAGAACTAGCTGAACTTAGGCAGTTGTGCCCAGTCCGCAAAGAGCTGGACGCCCTCACAGGTCAACAGCAAACGGTCCACTTGGCGGTTCCGTACAAACTGCTCATGGCAATACGGAAAGCAATTACAGAAATGGGACTTCAGAGTCGTTTCACTAGAGGTACACTTCAGCAGATTTTTGAGACAATGATGCTCATTCCATACGACTGGAAAGTCGTCATGAGAATGATTAGATTAGATTAGATTAGAAGTTTATTTTATATCCCGCTTTCCTGACACAGGTGCCACTCAAAGCGGCTTACAACATGTATAGATACAATAAAACAGAGCAAAAGGCAATACACAGAATTAGGCACAATTAGGCAATACAATACAAAAGGCAAATACACAATTAATATACTCAATACACTGCTGTCAGTCCTAGAACGAGTCCCCCGAGCGGTGGAGTGGCTACGGGGTGAGCGCGGGCCTCCCTCTCTGCGGCGGCGGCGGCGGCTTTTCACCCCTCCGGCCAGGCGTGGCTCGGAGGGGGCGGCGGCGGCGGCGGGCGCAGGTGGGCTCGATCCCCCGAGCGGTGGAGTGGCTACGGGGTGAGCGCGGGCCTCCCTCTCTGCGGCGGCGGCGGCGGCTTTTCACCCCTCCGGCCAGGCGTGGCTCGGAGGGGGCGGCGGCGGCGGCGGGCGCAGGTGGGCTCGATCCCCCGAGCGGTGGAGTGGCTTGGATGATGCTCAATCCAAGCCAGTATTTGCTCTGGGACAGCGAGTATCGACTCGAAGCACAGGGAAGGGCTGCCAGGATGGGAGGAGCGGTAATTCCTGACCAGCTATATGGGTCAGGTCAGTTCGAAACCATCGATGCGCAGCCCGCCTTGCCAATCGCCACGCTCCAACTGGTGGCTGAGACAGCCTTTAGGGCTTATCTCAAGGTCCCGGCAGCTGGCAAAGCAGCCAAAAATTACACAGCGGTTAAACAAGGTGCCCAGGAGTCCTACATGGACTTTATCAACAGATTGGAGGAAGCGATCAGTAGGCAAATAGACAACGAACAAGCCCAGCAGGAGCTTATGATGAAGTTGGCTAAAGACAACGCCAACCTTGACTGCCGTAAAATCCTGCAGTCACTGGGCAATCGTCCCGATTTGACGCTTACTGACATGATCAGGGTTTGTGCTGACGTTGGTACGGATTCCTTTAAAATGGGTCTGTTAGCAGCGGCAGTGCAAGGCGGTAGGAGACCCAAAGGCAAAACTAAGGGAGCATGTCACATTTGTGGCAAGATCAGTCATTTCGCTAAAGAATGCCAATCCAAAAAGGGTAATGGCCAAAACACCGCTGGTCCCAAGGGTCCGACCATCCAATGTCCCCGATGTAACAATGGCTTTCATTGGGCCAGGAACTGTCTGACTTTGGGAAACCGGAGCACGGGCTTGTCTCTGGCCCCAGTTCAAACAGAGACCACAGTCGCTCTGGAAGAGTCAGAGCTGGATTAGATTCACGTTACATTCCACCCTGCGTTCCAGAGGCACAGGCCAGACCTAAGGGCAGTACGGGACTAGACTTGACTTGCCAGTCAGAAGTCATGTGTGACTTGCCAGGCACAGTCTATCTGGTTGATTCCCAATACATGGGACCCCTGCCTAAGGGCAATATAGGTTTAGTTTTGCCCCGCAGTATCACAGGAACACGAGGAATCCTTGTGATTCCAGGAGTCGTTGATTCCAATTTTGAGTGTACTCCAGGTTCAGCTTTGGACACACTTACCACAAACCATTCACAAAGGAGACACGTTAGCGCAATTGATCATGGTTCCTTGTCACCTGCCAGCAGGCAGCCAGGAAAGGCTCAGAGACAGCTCAGAGTCCAGGTCGGTAGACTGCTTGAGCGCAGAAGGGGCAGTGCAAGGATACCAGATCTTAGCGACAGTGTAAACCAACATAGAGTGGAAGCGGCGGCCAGTCATAAAGGTATTTTTGAACAAAAAACCTTTTGACGGATTGCTAGATACGGGAGCTGACATCAGCGTGGTCAGTCAGAGTCAGTGGCCACGAGAGTGGGCTCTCGAGCCGGTCTCCGACGTGTGGGGAGTAGGTGGTGTTCAGGAAGCGTTTAGAGGCTGAGATTGGGTGGAAGTCACGATTCCCGGAGCTGACGGCACGGCGGTCATTCGGCCGCACATCTTAAATGTGCACGTCAATCTCTGGGGGTGGGACATCTTGCAACAGTATCGTGCCACTCTTACCTTCAGGTAATGGCTTTACCACTCAAATGGCTTACCAATATGCCAGTTTGGGTAGAGCAATGGCCGATCGTAGGGGAAAAACTAGTCGCCCTAAAACAGCTGGTTAAAGAACAATTAGACGCAGGACACATAGAACAGTCCACCAGTCCCTGGAATTCGCCCATATTCATCATTAAGAAGAAGTCAGGGAAGTGGTGACTCCTTCACGATCTAAGAGAGATCAATAAGTATTCAGCCAATGGGTCCACTTCAATGCGGTACCCCAAATCCAAACATGATCCCTGAGGGATCATGATCCTGGTCGTAGACCTGAAAGACTGTTTTTCACCATTCCTTTAGATGTAAGGGATCGGGAAAGGTTCGCTTTTACAGTGCCAGTCGTGAACCACAGAGAGCCTACGCAACGTTTTGCATGGAAATATTTGCCACAGGGGATGCTCAATTTGCCCACTCTGTGCCAAATTTACATTCACGACGCACTGGAAAAGTTTCAAAACCTTCACCCCACAGTCTTGGTATGTCATTTTATGGATGATATTTTGATCGCAACGCCGCAACTTGGCAGCGAAATGTTTAAAGACCTCCAGACCACTCTGGGGGAGAAGGGGTTACTCATTGCCCCGGAGAAAATTCAGAGAACCAAGCCCTTTTCATACTTGGGCCACCGGCTTCTCCATTCTTTCGCGGCACCAGTTTTGCCACAAATTAACCTCAAAGATTCAGTCACTCTTGTAGAATTGCAACAGATTCTGGGGAATATCAATTGGTCTAGACCATATTTTAGGCTAGATACGGAACTCTTGAAGCCACTCTTCTCGCTGCTAACGCTAGGTAAGCAGCCAGCAGATCGGATACACATTCCACGGAAGGCTTGCTTGACTCTCGAAAAAGTCAACCAAGTTCTCAGCCAGAGATGGGTGGACAGGATTAGTCAGGGGCCATATGCTCCTGTTCTGAACCTGTACATAGTCCAAACTGGAGCCATGTTCTCCGGAGCTCTAGGCGTAGACTCCGAGCGAGGGGCGAAAATCGTGGAATGGGTATATTTACCATACACCTCTTCCCAAACATCGTCCCTCCACAGGAACTGGTTTCCGCGGTGATTTACCGAGGAAGGTTGAGAGCAAGGGATCTCTCAGGGCACGATTTAGCGAAAATCGTTGTTCCATTCACCAAGGATCAGGTCCAGCAGCTAATGCAGCTCGGTGACTCACTTCCGATTGCATTAGAAGGATTTACAGGATCTTTGGCATACCATTTGCCGAAAGACCCCAGACTTATCTCGCTTCAGACGCGGACAGTCAGCTTATGTGAGATATTGTCCCTGGTTCCTCTTCAGGGAGCCAGGACAGTGTTCACTGATGGGGGTCGAACATATAAAGTTTTTACCTGGCAAGAGGGACAGGCTTGGCGCATGCTTCTGACTCTTCCGCAGAAATCCACGCAGCGGGCGGAATTGGCAGCAGTGAACCTTGCTTTGCGCACTTTTGCCAAGGAACGCTTGAATATAATTACAGACAGTCAGTATGTCTGGAATTTGCTTCACAGTCTACTGGGAGCCTACATCACTCCCGCGATAGACAAAAACTTGTTAGGTCTTTTCCTCACAACTCAATTTCATTTGCATAACCGCACCAAAGCGCTCTAGGTCGCCCACATCAGAAGTCACCAGGATTTACCTGGCCCAATCTCTGCAGGCAATAGCAGAGCAGATATGGCCGCAAAAGAAATTCAACAGAGGTCAGTTCTGGGAGTCTTCATGACTCCGATTCAAAGTCATGCATTCTTCCATCAAAATGCTAACGCACTTGCATGGCAGTTCAATCAGCCACTTTCCCAAGCTCAGGGCATAGTCCGTTCCTGCCCACATTGTGCAGGGGCGGCGAGGGGGGCCCTCATGGGGTGTCAACCCACAAGGGACAGAAGCCAACCAGGTGTGACAGATGGATGTCACACACATTCTGCAGTTTGGGAGATGGCAGTTCATGCATGTCTGCATAGACATGTTTTCACAGTTTGTCTGGGTTACTGCTCAGAAGGGAGAAATGGCTTCCCACGTGGAGCAGCATCTCCTCTCCTGTTTCGCAGCCATGGGTAAACCACGGCACATGAAATCCGACAATGCTCTGGCTTATAGCTCCAGGCAGCTGGCCATGTTTATGGCCACCAGGGACATTAAGCACACTTATGGTGTTCCGTACTATCCACAAGGGCAAGCGATTGTCGAGCGGGTGAATCGGACGCTCAAGTCCTATATTGGCAAACAAACAGAAAGGGGGGAACTAGCCCTCCCCAAAAATCAGGGTCAGGCACAGCATTGTCTGAACAAGGTATTGTTCATGTACAACCACCTTAACGTTTTTTCAGATTGCACTCCGCAGGAGAAGCACTTCCGTCCCACGGAGGCTCTCCCGCGCCCTATGGTGCGTTATCGAGTGCCACCGGATCCTTCTTGGAGGGGCCTGGCACCACTCATAACGTGGGGAAGAGGGTATGCTGCAATTATGTCTCCTTCAGGTGTCGTCTGGATTCCAGCTCGTTGTGTGAAACCTCATCTCGAGTCCAATGGTGTGGAACCAGGCGTTCCCGGATCCGCTGCCAGAGATGGAGGATTTGACTCTGATGGGGGAAACCAGGCGGAGGAGGCGACAACAGCTGATGCCAGCACCGAAGATCACATGGGGAATGGTCAAGTCCCTGTGCCAGGAGGCGACTGACATCGCGCGGCAGCAGAATGCAGAACCAACTCCAGAGAACATCGTGGTTGCAGTTTTGTCCCAGATCACCTTTAATTCCTTGACGACGATCATCTTGATCCTTTCCTTGCTTATGGGAGGAGGGGTTCAAGCCGCTTCATTTGAAGCAAAAAATCTGATGCCTGGTGGAGATCTCTCTACCCGACTGCACTACAACATCTGGGAAAGATTGGCAAACCTCGTCATTCAGTCCAATTTTTGCCTGAGGCAGGCCACCGATTCTGCCTCTCTCCTTAGTACTTGTCTCATTCCAGTGTGTCATGCCCAGGTGCGCACATCAGGCACGGTGACTGGTTAGTGAAGCGGATATTTGGCCCGTTTCACAGGATCATGTATTCGACATATGGGCACTGGAGAACCCAGGTCACAAAAGTCCTACCGGCTGATGCAGCCACTCTTTACACTCCCCGAGTGGCGATCAGCCCGAACTCAACTTGTGCTCGCATGACCGGCTGTTCCGCGGTCAAAGGGCCACATCACCGTTGCCTCAATCCCGGCAACAGCACTTGGACTTGCAATCACCCAGAGACTATTGACTCAATGTTTGTTCATGTCACTTTGCCTTCAGGCTGTTTTTTTACATGTAACCAACACACATGGAACTATATTCCCACAAATGTATCTGATTCTTTCTGTTGTATCATTCGTTTGACACTGTTGCTTCCCACAAAGGATATGGTTGCCCCAAGCACCAACATATCTGCCCACACACGGCACACTCGTGCCACCCAGCTGGATAGTTCATGTGACAGTAATATTAGGCTTCTGAGCAAAGCTGAATACGTCTCATTGGTGGTCAGTTTGTTCGGCGTGCCAGGCTTAGCCGTAGGCAACGCTCGTAGGATTGGTCAACTGGCTTGCGTGTTAGCAAAAGCCATTAACCACACCTCGTTGGCGATAGCGATGCTCAATCAAGAGCAGATAGAGTTTTGTCATGCTATATTGGATAATCGAGCAGCTATAGACTACCTCCTGCTCTTACACCATTTGGGTTGCAAGACAGTCCATGGCATGTGTTGTTTTAACCTCATGGACAATTCTCGCAAGGTACAAAGTCAGATCACAGATCTCCATACCCTGGTTAAGAATATCAAGGAAGATTCCACGTGGGGATGGTGGAATTCTCTCTGGTCATGGTTTCCATGGGGATGGCTTCAAACAATGCTCAAGGCGATTGTGGGTGTTGCAATTTTGGGGATAGCGGTTTGCTGCTTTGCACAATGCATTCCCTCATTGCTGTCAGTGTGTCCCCCATGGAGAAACCCCCAGGATGTCCTCACTCCATGTCAGCTCATGCCAATCCTACGGTGCACCGTCTGTCAGGTCCAATTAAATAAAGGGGGAATGTGGGATCCGCACACACAATTGGCATACTGTCCCTGACAGAACCACAGCTTGGGGGAACACTCCTTGGAGCCTGGTTCCGAAGGGACAGACATTGGGGAGCGGATTAATAATCATAGTTTAATTCACCCCTCATGAGCAACTTGTGTAATCTTAAAGTGCAGACCTGCAGTTTTCCTGTAACGGCCACACGCAACCTATGCACGCAGTCAAGCTAGGAAGGGTATAAAGATTAGAGCCTTCTGATCAATAAACGCTGGTCTTCGCTCCATCTTGCCTCGTGTGTCTTTACTTGACCAGTCTCCTCCGGGACCTTCCAGCCCGTATCAGGCCCCGATCCAACTGGGGGCCAGTTCACACTCCCTCAGACTGTTGAGAGGCTGGACTGGTGGTCCCATCATCACTGGCAGCAGCAACCACCCCAAGCCCCTCCTACTCTGGCAGTGGCAACCACCCTGAGCTCCCCCCCACTCTGGCGGTGGCAACTACCACGAGCCCCTCTGGTAGTAGCAACCACCCCAAGCCCCCCATTCCATCATTAGTGCCCCCCAAGATCCCCCACTCTGGCAATGACAGCCACCCTGCACCCCACCACTCACCCGCTGCAACCATCCTGAGCCCCACCACTGGTGGCAGCCACCCCAAGCCCCCTACTCCAGTGGCAATATCCGCCCCAAGCCCCCTACTCCAGTGATGGTGGCACCCCATGTCTCCCCACTTTGTGGCAGTGACCACCCTGATCCCCCCACTCTGACAGTGGCGGCCACACTGAACACCTCCCCCCCCAACACACACTAGGTCAGGTGAAAGGAACTGCAGAATTAACTCCCTAAAGGTGACTTTCTTTAGGCATATCAAAGAGCAAACAAAACAAAAGACAAAAAAGTTGTGACACCTGAAAGACTAACTTCCATATTTAGTCCATTTTCTCAGACATTTTTATAGTTTCATGTCTGGCCTAGACACAGAAGAAGAACACACGGGCTCTCTCTCACACACAAATACAATCTCTCTCTCATACTCAAGAAATGGCCACCTTGTGTTGCTGGCTACTCTTTCTCACACTAGGTTGGGCAAAAGGAACTGCAGAAGGAACTCCCCAAAGGTGGCTTCATTTGGCCAGGCAGCCACACCTAATGCAACTCTGAGGTGTGAGGCCTTCCTTCCTACCTTCCTTTCTTCAAATGTCCTCGTGATCCCAAACGGCTCTGCCGCTTTGCCTCCACCACTTCTCACCACTGCCGCTTCGCTTCTTGCAGAGGTCTTTCCAGTGTGGTGGAAGCAGAGGTGACTGGAGATGAGCAAGGGTGCCAGTGGACAAGGCCCGGCCCCCACCTGCTGCCTCCACTTCCGCTGCCCCTGAGAGGCCTCGGCAGGGAGCCTCCCCACAGAGGCCTCTCCAGGACGGCAAAAGCAGAGGAGACTGGAGGTAGGGAAGGACCTTCCTACCTCACCAACTCACCAACTTCACTGCTTCTGCCAACTCATCGCCTTTGCCACTTCCACCAGCCTTGCTTACCTAGGGACAAGGGAGGGAGGGAAAAAGAATTGAGATGATGCCCATGGCACCATTCATGGCTGCAGCGAGGTTGTGGTGGGCCAGATGCAATGATGTTGTGGGTCGGCCCAGGCTCATGGTCCATAGTTTGAGGACCCCTGATGTAAGTCAACCAAAAGGACTGACAGAAATATGTGCATGATTAGGTATGTTTATTTGAAAATAATTTGCTGGCCAGGCTATTGTTATTTCTTTGATTCAAGACCTGTTCTACTTCATCAATGGGAATTTCATTAAGCAGAACTGTTTCAGTGTATCATATTTTCTTTCTGTTTACTATTCACCACAAGCTGTATTCAGCCTGACCTTTCAGTTTGTTTTTTTCAAAAGATGACTGCATGTGTGTGCACGCACATGTCCACACACAAACACAAACCCCATTTTTGTCACCCCCACTTCTGTCATCTTTTGAAAAACAAACTGAAAGGTCAGACTGAATACAGTTTGTGGTGAATAGTAAACAGTAAGGAAGAAAATATGATGCAATTATACACACTCACATTTCCATTAAGTAGGGAATATAAGAGCAAATCCTGGGCTCTTCATTTGCACATCATCAGCAGCACTGCTGAGATTCATAATTCATAAGCATAGTCTCCGTTTTCTTCAGTTGACAGGAAATGTACACTTGTGGAATAACCACAATACAAAATTGGGGGAAGACATCATGACCAATCAGGAACAGACTTAAAGAACATAGGAGTAGAATACATAATCATAACACGCTTGCCCCCCTGGTTCAGCATTATATTGAAAAAAATCACGCGGACCATGAATTTAAATTTGTAATAATTGAAACAGTGAAATCTGAGCAGTACAACAGGGTGGATCTTGATAAGTTGCTGTTGAGAAGAGAGTCATATTACATACATAAATTTCAAACACTTTTTCCGAGACGGCTTAATCAGGAGATAGAGTATGAATGTTTTCTGTAGTATGGTGCATTTCCGGATACATTTTCAGTTTAAGAAGAGAGTGGGGAGGTGGGATTCTCAAGATTCAATTTACATTGCGTGCAGAGTCAGGACCGCTACTAGGATTGATTTGGAAGTTAACACAGGTTAAATTAATCACAATTTAGAACAGTATTTTAGTTGGTTACAAGTTAGTCCAAATAACGTTCTTTGGCACTAAAAGAACAAATTAATGAGGCCATTTGAACACAAAGTTAGGTAAGCTCCGTGAATGGGTGGAAAAAAGTTTATTGCATATGGTGAGATTGCCGATTTTTCTGATGTTATTTAATGATATTATTTTAATCCTGTACAGAATTATATTTTCCTGAAGAAGAAAATTCGAAAAATCTTTATACTGGGTAGATTTGGAATTGGAATTGGATGAATAGGATTAGAGTTGAATGAGAAATATTGTGTTTTATATCGGAACTAAGTACATTATTTTTGGAAATATAAAAGACAGAATTTACATATATTGTAGAATATTTATACTTTGTCTGTCATGAAAACATGACCTTATGAGAAGATATGAGCAGTTTTGAATAAATTCATTCCAAGGCACATTGAGAATTCATTGCATTAAAAGAGACTATCAATAGTGGAATTACTGAGAGTATTTTTCAAGATCCACAGGGCTGCTTCCCTAGTCACAAACTCCCTGCCTATCTTTCCCACCAGATCATCTTCGTCACCCCACTCCTTGACCCTTTGCTTGACCCCTTGCTTCCCACTTGCCCTCTGATATGTAGGATCCCTAATCTATGACCAACATGCGTGTAGCCTATTGTTCCACCCTTTGCTAAGCTGTCAATAAAAGAGACCATCCAGTTCCCCCCTGGGTGTCGTCTCACTTGCACCCTGATCCGTGTGTGTGCGTGTTATTTCATCCCTGCGAGCGGCCACGATCCCTACAAGGGACTTTTTTCCATAAATAGGGGTTTTACTGTATGTATATTTTCGGATGTGATATGTATAATGTGTATTGGATGCTCTATTGTTGGGAGAGCCACATTGTCGAGTGGGTCGCATACAAATCCAAACAACAACAACAATTTGCCGCCGCCCAGCACTTGACGTTGAGTTGCTGGCTGTATGGTCTACTCCGTTACCGTAGTGGGATGTCTTGCCAGACATTTAGGAAAATAATGAACTGAATGGAGCTAGATGCCAAACAAACACCTTTGTTTCTCTTTCATTAAATTCTGTTTGTTCATTTCCCCTCTGATTTGTGGTTTGCCTGCTTTTTTTGTTGTACTTTTTCTCAGTGCCATTAGCTGTTTAGCACCGTCTGGCGACTGTGTGAGGGATGGGAGTGAAATAAGGCAGTGGCTCTCTGAGCCCTCCTCTGAAGCACCAGTTTGTCCCCTCCATCAAGAATGTGCTCACCATTGCCGGTGCGGAGGTGGGAAGGTCTCCATGGCAACTTTATGCTGCTGGCAGCAGATCCTTTGAGGCTGATGCCATCCACCCCACCCGCCTTCCTGCCTGTTTCGCACCAACAACAAATGCCTGGCCAAAAGCACATGCACGCGCACAGTGATCTTGTCATAGGAAGGAAACGGGGGAGGGGATATCAGAGTAAACAAAACAAAAAGACAAAACCTCTCCCTTGTGGCACCTTAAAGACTAACTGCTGTGTTTTAATGTGAGCGTTTGAGGACCGAGTTCACTTTGGCTGTAAATGAAGATGAGCATCGGATCTGCTAAAATTCCGGGACTTTTACATGTTTTTTCTTGAACCAGTCGGGACAATTTTCCTGAGCTTGAATCTGGGAAAATCCCGGGAAAATGGGACATATGGCATTCCTGTTTGTTAATTAGCTTGTATATTGCCCCATTTAGTGGGGGTATACAAGCAAAACATATTCTAGTATAGTATATGACAGGAGTTCTCAACCTTTTAAAGCCGGGCCCCCGGGTCACATTCCCCCAGACAGCTTCGGGGGCCAGGTGGCCATTTTGCCCTTCCTCCACTACATGGCGCTTCCTGGTGTAGTGGAGACAGTGGGGGCTCACATGAAATGGTGTCATGGGCCACAGGTTGATAATCCCTGCTATATGATGTGGAAGAGAAGCGGGGGGGGGGGGGGGGGAGAGATTATATTGAGTAAAGGTAAAGGTCACGACTGTTCGAAAGCTAGTAGCATCCAACTTTAGGGTTCAGTGCTCATGTCCGTATACAGTATAGCCAAAGAGTCAGTGCTGTCTGTGTCTGCAAACATGGACATGTGGCAGGCATGACTAAACACTGGAGTGCATAGAATGCTGTTTACCTTCCTACCGAAGTGATGCCTATTTATTTACGTACTTGCAATATCTTGCTTTCGAACTGTTAGGTTGGCAGGAGCTGGGACAGAGATGGAAGCTCACTCCATCGTGCAGCACTCATGTCTTGAACTGCTGCCCTGCCAACCTTCAAGTCTTCAAGTTCAGTGTCTTAACCACTAAGCCACCACAAAGATTATATTAGAAATGGGTAAATGTGTATATCTGTAAATGACTATGTTTTTAGGGTGAAATAAGATTTGCTTTGAAATATTCATAAGTTTAAATCTTAGGACTCATATTGCAAACATTAAACTATTTCCCCCCTAAAGCAATGGTTCCCAACCATGGGTCTCCAAATAGCCTTGGACTATAGCTTTCAGAAATCTTGCCCAGCACAGCCAATGGTGAAGACTTCTGGAAATTTTATTCCAAGAGCATCTGAGAGTAGCCACTGTGCTAAAACATTTGACATGTTTTAGGTGTCACCTGGCAATATTATTCTTACATGTCTGCTACAGAGCTAGACAACAGGTTTCCCAGAGTTAAGCAGCAGTTAAATAAAAGTTTCATAACTGGGTGTGTGAGAAGTAATATAGGACTATTTTTAACACTGTCTGATTAAAATTCTTCCCTAATTTAGCGTAAGGAGATTAACTGAAATATTACTATTCAGTAACAAGTATAATATGATCTTGACTTATGAAAAAGGCACATTTTAAATCCCAAAGAAAAGAGATCTAATTGAAAAAAGTCACCAATATTATATAATCCACTTGTAAAATTAGATTATTTGCATAATTAGATCCAACCTGTACAATTTAGTGATGCCTACTTTAGGTTTGTGTGCTGACATTCCTGTGAAAGCCACTGTGGAATATGTTTCCACGTTCAAATTGGTATGGGTCACCTGAAAATATTTGGGGGACAGCATTTGGTCATGACACTTTTGTGCACAATCAAGCTCCCAAACTTTGCCTCCACAGTAAGATACCTAATTAACTGAGCTATCTAGCCAACAGTGAAAATCTATGTAATAGTGCTATGTCAGTATTAAATTTCCTTACAGCAGACTGAACAACTCCATCATGCTTAGAGGCAACATCATTGCCCCCATACTCTGCTGTTGTTTGCATTAGCCTCAGAGATGGCTATTTTCAGCCAAATAAGAACACGACAACCCTCGAAGTACCCAAATGGAGAAATCTGGTCTCATTTACACATTTTGCTGGTGGTGTAGGGTTAGTGGACCTCTGAAAGACCCTAAATTCAACACATAAATCGCTCTTGAAAGTGTCTGCTTTCCTGAAATAGGGTTTTCATAAGCTATAGGAAAATAGTCACATATGTACACATTTAAGGAGCATTCTCAGGTCATCCTGAGGACCACCTTAATGCTCCTGCGAGGCCAACAGTGCCTCACTCCTGCCTTACAGAAACTATACTTTAAAAAATCCAAACACTTTTTGGTGTTCGCCAGAAAAACACATGAACAAGTTATGTTGTCCTGTAAGTGCAGTCATTGAAATGCAAGTGCCACACATTAAAACCTGGACCTTCTACGTGCAAAACATGTCCTTTCTACTAATAAGCTATAGCTTCTCCTGAGGACTGAGATGTAAAAATCATTCTGTGTTTTGTTGCATTTCTCTGAATCCCATCTGCATTCTTCTTCCAACTAGCATCTCTATCAGAATTTGTTCCTGCTCTTGCATGGGCAGTCGTACACACTTCACATACACAGCTTTCTGAATGTACCTATGTTTGTATTCATGTTATGTCCCAAATACACATATATGTATGCACTACTCTTCTATTGCACATATTTTTCATGCCATTTCCCCACTGATTAAAGCATATTTTCTTAAACTTTTCAGTTGTGCAAATCTTTATTTGTTTCCATTTTTAGGTATTGTTCTGTTTATATATTGTTCCTTCAGCATTTGCTACAAGCCTCATAAATGTGTATTTAGGGGGTGCAAAATGGATATTGTTATCAAGAATTTAAACTCCCAACAAAACTGGTTTCCATCTCTATATGGCTACAGGGTGCAGTCTGAATTCTTCCTTTACTTGTTAAATTAAGGCTCCACCCCAGTTTCATTCTCCTGCCAACCTAGCAGTTCGAAAGCAAGAAATTGCAAGTAGATAAATAGGGACCACTTCGGTGGGAAGGTAGCAGCGTTCCGTGTGCTCTGGAGTCTAGTCATGCCTGCCACATGACCATGGAAACGTCTGCAGAAGCAGACAGCGCTGGCTCTTCGGCTTGGAAACAGAGATGAGCACTGCACCCTAGAGTTGGATACGACAGGCTTTCGAGCAAGGGAAACCTTTACCTTTACCTAGTTTCATTGACAATGAATGAATAGCAACTGATATAGCTAGCTCTTGAACATAAAATATTTCCATTAATTCATTAGGGAGTAATGACTATGGTAGAGGAAAATTAGACCTTTAAATGGCTCAGATCCTTTGACAGCTGTTCTTTAGCATTTCTTTCCAAAGTAGTATTTTTCATGTAAAAGGCTTCTTCCTTTTCATTGTTAATGCTATTTCAAACTAAACCCACTAGAGGGAATCAACATCATTTGGAAGAAAGATTACAGGAAAGGATTCCTAGACTAAAAGAAGCTTGTTATAGTTGGGTGAGACAGTTTAATTGGACTTATAGCTGTGTAAAATGCTTCTGATCAGAGTGATAGCACCACTAATTCGAGTACTTAAGAGTACTGAACTTTAAAGTAAATGGCTGGAGTTGGCTAAAAGAACACATCTCAGACTATGTGAAGTTAGTGCAATAAAATTGTTCATCTGCTGTCTATGTAGCAACACACAGTTTCCCATTTAGTGACATAGAACTGGGTTTTCTCTTTGGTGGTGCCTGCCCAGTAGAATTATTCCTCTTCAACAGTGTCATGTTTTGTGTGTTTTCTAAAAATGTTTTCCTTTAATTCTGACTTTCCTCCATAAAGTCTTCTGAACTCTTTCAAATATGATATGACTGTTTTTTCAACATTTTACTGCTGCGTAGTGTTACAACTGCTTGAGGATCTTTTGTAAACAAGAAACAACATAGAAATACATCTAACAACAAGATGCTTATTTAATTTGATTTAAACTTTCAATAGTAAAATCTCAGATTGCAAGAGCAGATAGTACACTTCAGCATGCTAATTTCTGAAGATTGCAAAATTCTGCACACAGAACACAGTCTGCTTTGAATATGGTATCTATACAATTAGATTGGGAAGATTGGGTATCTATACAATTAGATTGGTCTACTGATTGCTTCAGTAAACCACAGCCTTCATTCTAACAGAAGATTATGAAGAATGTCAGTATAGAATATAAAAAGAGTTAAAAGCAATAGTAAATGCTAAGTAATGGCTAATGGAGACATTGCTCTTTTTCTTTCCCAGCACTTTTTAAAAAGAGTACTGCATGGTTGAATCAGCTAATCTGTTTTATTTTAACTATCATTTCAGCCTTTCTCTCATATAGGCAGAAAATTGAATTTTCTACAATTTTAGGTTTTAGGGGCTTTTCAAATTGAGTTCCACAGATATAATTTGTTATCTTGAAAGCCATAAGGGCACTACATTGAAATAAGCTGTAATTTCTTTCTGTTCAAGATACTGGAACCTCACTTTATTCCATAACCCTTATTTAAATGAGTATGTGATAATTGTATGAAATGGTTTCTTCTGTTCGTGGTTTTTTTATACTATACCTCATAGACATACTGTATATGATTTCAAGAAGTGGTGGGATTCAGCAGGTTCACCCCAGTTCGCCAGAACTGGTAGCAGAAATTCTGGATGGCCCCGCCCATCCAAGTTTTGAAATATTGCAGGGCTTTCCTCCTGGCCACGCTCAGCATACCACGCCCACAGAGTAGGTAGGAAAAAAAAAAGAATCCCACCACTGTTTTCAAGTATAGGTTGCCTTCCCTTATATCCATTGTGGATGCATTCAAAGATCTTTCAAGGATCTCTGAAACCATAGAAAGCAGCAAACCCTGTAATGTAGTGCATACATGTCTTATAGGCAGGGTGGTGGTAGTGGAAATATCTCCATCAACCTTCATTTGAGCTCATGAAATGGCTCTGGTGGAAAGTGTTAATTAAAACACCATTCCATCTCAACTTTACATTGCAAACAACAGCCTCTAGTGGCCAGCTCTGGTAATGTGTCTTAGAATTACATAATGTAAATACTGTACACAGTAATGCATTTCAGGGATTTTTTACTGAACGTTTTTGGTCCACAGATAAGGGTAAGCATAGTAGCTTGTTGTTGTGGTGGTAGTTCCTTAATAAAAAAAAATACAAAGACCCCTTTACAACATCAGCTGCATTTCTGGTAAGTTTAATATTCTGGCTAACCCACTGTTGAGTAATGGTCATCCTTGTCTTATTGCAAAGTTAGTTAGCCTAAGGCTAATTTGGCCTTTTGCTTTGTTTCTTTTCCTGCTTCTCTCTCTTTCTCCAATTTGCATGCAAGCTGTTTATCATGTGGATTACAGACCATGAGCTTTGCGGTTCTTTATTCATTGCCTCAAATTCTACAGCTGTCCAACTTGTGACTATTGAACTCTTCAATTTTTCCACTGTTGGATACTATAAAGCTGAGGAAAGCACACTGCAAGGCCAAAGTGTTTGAGATGCCCACATTTAAAACTTTGGGCATCTTCTGCTATAGAACATTTAAATTTTAGGTTACAAAACCCTAAAGCTCAAACAACATCTACTCTTATAAAATGTGCAATAGCATCAAAAGAGGTATCTTGAAAACAAAAGACAAGAACACTTCTGGAATTTCAGAGAAAATGAGAAGACAAGAGAACACTGCCTGGTCAAAATTTATAATTTGTGTTTTTCAAATCTTCGCGCTTGTTTTTTAACCTATTCCTCTGATTTACTTATTTGTCATATTTACATGCTGCCTTTCCCCCCAAAATGGGACTCAAGGCAATTTAGATAAAGGTAAAGATTGCCCTTGCTCGAAAGCTAGTCATAACCGACTCTAGGGTTCAGTGTTCACCTCAATTTATAGCCAAAAAGCCAGTACTGTAGGAGTCTGAAGACATTTCCATGGACATGTGGCAAGCATGCCTCAACACTGGAGTGCACAGAATGTTGTTTACCTTCTCACCTATTTATCTACTTGCAATTTCTTGTTTTTGAACTGCTGGTTGGCAGGAGCTGGGACAAAGACATAAGAACAGCCTTGCTGGAACAGGCCACAGCCCATCCAGTCTAGCATTCTGTCTCACACAGTGGCTCACCATTTGCTTCAGGGTATTTCCAAGCAGATGCCTTCACCTGTTTAGAATTTAGCATTGAGTTAGCCATTGATACCCTTGTCCTCCATGAACTTGTCTAATCCTTTCTTAAAGCTGTCAAGACTGACAGCTGTCACCACTTCTTCTGGCAGGGAGTTCCATAGACCAGTAATCCTCTGGGTGAAAAAAGTACTTTCTCTTATTTGTTTGAGAACTAGTACCCAAAAGTTTCATGGATTGCCCCCTAGTTCTTGTGTTGTGTGATAGCGGAAACAGTTTTTCCTTATCTACTTTGCCCACACTGTGTATGATTTTATAAACTTCAATCAGGTCACCTCTTAGACGCTGTCATTCAAGAGTGAAGAGGCCCAACCGTTGCAGCCTCAGATGATAAGGAAGGTGTTCCAGTCCCCTAATCATTTTGATTGCCCTCCTCTGCACTTTTTGTTAATAACAGTTCACTATTGAAAAGAGATTTAGCACATTGGCTCTTTTTGAAAAGGTAAACAATTGTTAATATAGTTTAACCCTGCATAATGAATGCTTTGTATAACGGAATGTTCGTACAATGAAGCCTTCATGTGGCAATCGCTATACCCCGCATAACGATTTTTTTTGTTATATGGGTTTTTTGTTAATATCCTTCTGGAGCTATGGCGACCAGAACTGTACACAGTATTCCAGATGGGGCCTCACCATAGATTTATAAAGAGGCAAAATGACACTTGCTGACTTATTTTCTATACCCTTCCTAATGATCCCTAGCATTGAGTTTGCTTTTTTCACTGCTGAGGCACGCTGGGTTGACACCTTCATTGAGCTGTCCACCAGGACACCAAGGTCCCTTTCCTGGTTTGCTCCAGAGAGTTCAGACCCCACCAGTTTATAAATGTAATTGGGTTTTTTTGCCCCAACATGCATCACTCTGCACTTACTAGTGTTGAAGCTCATTTGCCACTGTTTTACCCACTCCCCCAGTGTCAATAGATCCCTCTAGAGCTCAGATGGGAGCTCATTCCATCGTGCAGCACTCAGGTCTCAAACTGCTGACCTGCCAACCTTCCAGTTGTCAAGTTCAGTGTCTTAACCACTAAGCCACTGCAGTTCCCAAGGCATTTTTCAAAACTGCTAATTTTTAAAAAATACATTAGAATTACAACTGTGATAATAAGATTAAATTCATTGTAATGTTAAGCCTGAAATCAAAACACTTAGAAGTAAAATGTTAATAACAGTTCACTATTGAAAAGAGAGTTAGCACATTGGCTTTTTTTGAAAAGGTAAACGATTGTTAATATAGTGTAACCCTGCATAATGAATGCTTCGTATAACGGAATGTTCATACAATGAAGCCTTTGTGTGGCAATCGCGATACCCCGCATAATGAATTTTTTTGTTATATGGGGTTTTTGTTAAACGGGGTATGCCGAGGTTAATGAAAAACCCGTATAACAAACATTTTCTTTTCGTTATGCAGGGTATCACCCATTTGATCCGCACAGTGGAAAAAAACGCATAGCAAAGAACTCCGTGGAATGGAGCTTTTTCATTATGCAGGGTTCTACTGTATGTTGAATCAGATATTTGTAAGTGCTTCAGAAGGCATATTGCAGGGGTGCCCAAACTTTTTGGGCTGTGGGCTGGTCACTATGGCCTGGGGGCCGTAGCTTAGGCACCTCTGGCATATCGGAATAAGAAGTTATTTGAGGGTGCAAACATAGTCTCTCTTGGCAAAGAGTCCCAAAGACTCAGTTGTAACTACTATGATCCCCCATTAATTTGCCGTACGGGTGTGTTTTACTTCCACTTCCAGGAGTGATGAGGGCGGTGCAGGCCAGATGAATCGCAGTAAACCCATTCGTGCAGATTCATGGGGGCTTGGGCTTCTAGGAAGTGAAGTCCAAGAACATCTGGAGTGCCAAAATTTGCCATCACGGCACTAGACACTGTGACAATACTTTGTCAAGGTGAGTATAATCCTAATTTATAATATTTAAAAATTTCAATAAGAGTTTGGATTTAGCACAGTTTCAGATTACCCAAGGCCAGTTCAGCCACCCCTTGGCCACATTAAATAGTGTTGCAGTTTAAAGCAAAAGGTGGCTATAGAAAGCAGCCTGCTGGGCCCCTGGTACAAATTTGTAATACCAAGAGTCAGGATTAAATGGAATCTATAATTTTAATCATACCTCTTGGCATAGTAGAAATAAATGATTAGTTGTAGGTTAAAGGGTTTCTCACAAAAACAATGCATCTGTTTGTTTTAAGCACCATCATATAAATAACATATACAGTATGTTATGTAAAGCTGCATTATAGTTGTGGCACTTTGTCTGATGAAGCGGGCTTGATCCATGAAAGCTAACATTAAAATATAACAGTTAGTCTTCAAAGTGCTGTAGCATTTTTATTTCTGCTTTGTTTATTCTTTTATATGCTTGAAATACAGACTAAAACGGCTGCTATTCCAAAAATCCATTATACAGTAATTGCACTGTGGTTTTTAGAAAGTCAAAACACATGTGAAGTTTAATGTTTTACTTTTCTATGTTTGAGATGGCAAAAACCTGAAATCAATACATTTGACATTTTTTATTGCATAATTCATTAGAACTTATTGCAACATCCATCACTCAATTGGGTTATTTTATAACGTCTGTTACTTTTTGGTGATGTAAGTTGAAAAATAGCTGCTTAGCTTGATTGGTTGAACTGTTTCTAGTGATTTGCTGTTCTTCTGCACCAAAAGTATGTTTCTTGTTCCTTCTAAAGCTGTGGTTCCCAATGTGGGGTTCACACCCCATAGGGGGACATCAATTCTCAGAAGCCTATGTTAGTACATTGGCTTATCAGTGCTTTGGGGAATTGTCCCAACGTGGCAGAACTATGGTGCCTTCTACTTGTGCATTCCTAGGGTCCATTCAGTGAGCTGTGGTGGCTTAGTGGTTAAGACACTGAACTTGACAACTAGAAGGCCAGCAGGTCAGCAGTTCGTGTCCCAAGTGCTATATGACAGAACATGCACCCAGCTCCTGCCAACCTAGTGATGTGAAAGCAAGAGCTATGCTTTCACATCACTAGGTACCGCTTCGGCAAGAAAGGTGACAGTGTTCTTTGTGCTCTGGCATTTAGTCATGCCTACCACATGACCACAGAAATGTCTGCAAATGCATATAGCTTTGGCTCTTTGGCTGTAAACAGACATAAGCACTGACCCTTAGAGTCGGACATGACTGGCTTTCAAGCAAGGGAGAACTTTACCTTATTTTTAGGTTCCGTTACTACTACACATTATACAAATAATAACACAGTATTTCATCTGGTATACTGTGAGGAGAGGATTGGTCATGTTTCAATCATCCATTCAGTTCACAATTATATCCATGTTTAAGGTTACTGTCCCTTTGTTCACCTTCTGATGTAAATCTGGGAAAGTGTATTTGATCAGCGGTCATTCATTCCTGAACTTGGGTATAGTATTCATAGTCAATCTTACTTCTGTCTTTCAATAAGTATGTTAGGTTAGTTCTCCCCTCAGCTTAAACCTCAAACATTGGGGGACGAACAACAAAGTCCTGATCTCCCCAGTTTATTTTCCGCACTGTTGTACTACACACTTGTTCATTGAATGGCTGCACAGACATCTACTAGAACTGATGGAATTGTCACTACAGCCATCCAGAAAAGCAACACTTCGCCCCTCTCAACTTAAGGAGACAGACCTATGATTCAGAATTTGAACTTTTAAGGCCAACATCTGATTGAGCTTCTGCTGAGCTGAAAATCTCATCAGCATAAGAGGGATTTACACTGTTTGCAAAAGTACTGGCCTTGTGAAAGCAGTAGGTAGCTCTTCTTTGGCAATCAGTGCTTGCACAATATGATTGCTTACCTACATGGTGCAATGCTTATACTACCACTTTCCCCTGAGTTACCATACTGGTAGAACTTTCTGATCAGTAGGACACTGGTCTAAATTGTGGGTGAACCTCTACTAGGACTGTGAATCCCATTGGGTTTAGTCATCAGAAATGCTGAGTAGGGGCTGATGAGGATCCTATACTAATGCAACCAAGGGCTGGCCACCTTCTGCTTCACATGCAGCTATAAGGGACTGTGGTGGCTTACTGGTTAAGATGCTGAACTTGACAACAGGAAGGTTGGTAGGCCAGTAGTTTGAGTCCCGAGTGAGCTCCCATTTCTGTCCCAGCTGCTGCCAACCTAGCAGTTTGAAAGCAAGAAATTACAAGTAGATAAATAGATACTTTATTGGGAAGGTAACTGTTCTGTACACTCCGGTGTCTAGCCATGCCTGCACATGACCACAGAAACATCTGCAGATGCAGACAGCGCTGGCTCTTTGGTTGCAAATGTGCTGTCACCCGAGAGCCAAATACGACAAGCTTTTGAACAAGGGAGACACTTTACCTTTACCTAAAAAGGAATTTAACACATTCCTATGCTATTGAGAAAGAACCTACACCTTATAACTGACCTTTCTGTTAGCTGTTTTTTTAATCCATTTCCAGCCTGTTGATTTAGTTTGCCAAGCTTATGCAGCAGAGACAGCACATAGCTAGATGGCACATAACCCTAACACTACTGCAACCCAAGCTCTGCTCATGATCTGAATTGAGCTCAAGTGGCTCACTGACAACTCAGCATTCTATCCATCCATTCCATCTGTGTTGGGGGCAAAATGCTAATTACCTTGTGGACTGCCCAAAGAGCATTCAAAGTGCCTTATAAGTGTGATTGATATTGTTATTGCTCACAGATTTCTAATTGCCTGCCTCACCACAACTGCATACTTGTTAAAACTGCTAGAAGAAAACTCTAATTAATTAATTAATTAATTAGTCTTCTTCTCTACAGTCACATTGGGGAGTACTTCCATCCCCATGTGAACAGAGTGGCTTTGCATCTACCGCAGCCAGTCCTCACTTTGTTCTGCATCCTCCACTGCCGTCTTGGAAGGGAAAATCCAGCTGGCCATTCGCAGGGATTCTTGATTATGTGTTGATGGGGGATTGGAGACCATAGACCACGTTATATTTCGTTGTCCTTTATGCGTGTTTGGAGGCACACTGGAGGACTTGCATTGTGACACAGATGAAACCTTTCAATGGCTTTCAAACTTGGATACGGAACTCTAGCTAGGAACTTGAGATAGGTCAATTTGTGCATGCTAGTTATATCAACATCAATGTAGATCAGGGGTTTTCAACCTTTTCAAGCCGAGGGGCTGGGTCACGCTCCCTCAGACAGCTTTGGGGGGCGGATGGTCATTTTGCCTTGTTGCCACACATGGCACTTCCGGGTGTGGTGGAGGCAGTGGGTGGGTGGGCACATGAAGTGGTGTTGCGGGCCGCAGGTCGAGAACCCCTGATGTAGATAATCATCATACGATTAATTAATTAATCAGTCAGTAACTGATTAATCAGTCACCTAATTCCAGCTCGCCCAGGGGGCATCCTTCTAATCCACATATACTTTAAAGCACGCTGTCAAGTCCTACAAGAACTTTTTTGTAAAAACTACTAACAAGTCTAGACACGTGATGGTGAACCTTGGCACTCCAGATGTTCCTGGACTTCAATTCCCAGAAGCCCCTGCGAATCCACACACAAATGGATTTACTGCGATTCATCAAGCCCGTGCTGCCCTCGTCGCTCCTGGAAGCGGAAGTAAAATGCGCCCATACCTGTCAACCTTCCCGGATTTCCTGGGATTTCCCATTTTTCAGCACCGATTTGCACCATTTCCCGCCCGGAGCTGCCAAAACCCTGGAATTTGGCAGCGGGGTGAAAGAGGTACTGCACATCCCTTCAGCGCAAGTCGCCTTCTACACATGCGTAGGCTTTTACATGCGTAGGCTACACATGCGTAGGCTTTTCTACGCAAGCGTAAAAGGGTTCTACGCAAGCGTAAAAGGGTTCTACGTAAGCGTAAAAGGGTTCTGCGCATGTGCACAGAACCATTCTGCACAGGTCCCGGATTGTCCGGGACAGGTTGACAGGTATGCTTCCGCTTCCAGGAGCAACGAGGGCAGCGTGGGCCGGATGAATCACAGTAAATCCTTTCATGTGTGGATTCACGGGGGCTTCTGGGAATTGAAGTCCAGGAACATCTGGAGTGCCAAAGTTCGCCATCACGGGTCTAGATGATATCAGTAGTAGCTCAGGCACTGGCAGACTGCCCAGGATAGAGTTTATTGTCCTCTGGAAGAGGACCAGAGAGCCAAAACCTCCTTTGTCACCCATGGCTGCCAAAGGGGGAGCGGCTGAAGAAAGGTGCCACTGATTCGCGGAGCGCGAACCTCCTCCTATCCAGCCAAGCTCTGAGCTCCTGCCCATCGGAATGTTGCAATCCCGTCTCCACCTTGCACCGTAAAGTCCGGGAGGATCACGCGGCCGCCGACTCGTGACTGGCGGACCAATGAATAGACCAGCTGGAAGTCTCCGGCCAATCGGAGCGGACAAACTAGCATGCGCGTAGCCGAGGAGCCAATGGAGAGCCGGCGTGTCCGACCGTGGGTGGCTGCGTCTTTTAGTTTTAGCGAGCTGCCTTCGGGTTCTCAATGGTGTGGGCGGGCAAGGAGGGAAGCAGGGGAAAGGGTTAGTTAGGCTCGAGGGGAGACAGAAGTAGGGGCGACCACCCGCAGGAACCATGGAGGCCAAGAAGCACGTGGCTAATTTCGGCGCAGGACCCGCGAAGCTGCCGCGATCGGTAAGTACAGCGTAAGGTAAAGGTTTCCCTTGCTCGAAAGCCAGTCGTATCCGTCTCTAGGGTTCAGTGCTCATCTCTGTTTCAATAGAGCCAGCGCTGTCTGCGTCTGCAGACGTTTTCGTGGTCATGTGGCAGGCATGACTAGACACCGGAGCGCTGTTTACCTTCCCACCGGAGTGGTCCCTATTTATCTACTTGCAATGTCTTGCTTTCGAACTGCTAGGTTGGCAGTTGCTGGGACAAAGACGGGAGCTCACTCCGTCCTGCAGTACTCGGGAATCGAACGGTTGACCTCCCGCCTTCCAGTCAGCGTCTCATAGTCATTTGAGCTAAGAGATACAGTACGCTCTACTTGAATAAAGCTTTTGAATATATATACACATACAGTATATGTACGCATGGCTGCAGCAGGCGCCTCCCCCCCCTCGTACACGTCAACTGGCTTGGCAGAAGAGTCGTCGGGAGGCTGAACGCAACCGAACGCGCAGGTTTAGGGTTGCGCAGCGAGTTGAAGCCAAAGCAAAGCACTGACACTTCTATAGTGGTTAAGACACTGACTGGAAGGCGGCAGTTCAGCAGTTCTATACCCGAGTACTGCGCGACGGAGTGAGCTCCTGTCTCTGGCTCAGCTCCTGCCAACCTAGCAGTTCGAAAGCAAGAAATTGCAAGTAGATAAGTAGGTACCACTTGGGTGGGAAAGGTAAAGAGCATTCCGTACACGGTGTCTAGGCACACCTACCACATGACCACAGAAACGTCTGCTGAAGCAGACAGCGCTGGCTCTTCAGCTATAAACAGATGAGCACTGAACCCTAGAGTCGGATACGACTGGCTTTCAAGCAAGGGTGACCTTTACCACCCCATAGCACTTAGTGCATTCTCTAGGCGGTTCACAAGCTAATTAGCATTTTGGTCCTCAACATGCTGGGTATTCATTTTACCAACCTGGAAAGGAAGGAGGGAAGGATGAGTCCAGTCCACCTTGATCCCTGCCAGGATCGAACTCACAGCGTTCGGGCTTCAGTACAGTAGTGTAACCACTGTGCCACCAGGGTTCATTTAAGGGAGTGTTCCTGTCATCGTGGCCAGCGCTGGAGTGCTTGGGCACTCAAGCTTGACTTTCCCACAACAGCCGTGATTGTTTCGGAGAGGAGGGAGCATTGAACGCCTGTTATCGCAGCCTCCTTGTAGTTAATGGGTTAGAGAAGACTTCGCCAAACAAAGCTCCCCCCTTCCCCGTCTGCAGTGTTGTGGGTCTCTTACTCGGAGAGAGAGTAAGCAAGGGAGTAGATCAGTAGTAGTGGTTGTCTTAAAAAATGGACTGAGAAAAACTTGGAAAAACTTTTGGATGTGAGGCACTTTCTACCCCAGGGATGCCCAAACTACGGCCTGGGGGCTGGATCCAACCCCCAATGCCAATTCATCCGGCCCACGAATCCCTCGTTGCTTCCGGAAGTGGAAGTAAAATGCACCTGTACGGCGCATGTTTTACTTCCGCTTCTGGGAGTGATGAGGGCTTTGTGGGCCACATGAATTGGTGTTGGGGGTCGGATCTGGCCCCTGGGCCCTAGTGACCGGCCCCCTGAACCATGTGACTGGCCCACGGGCCAAAATGTTTTACCCAGTCCCTTAACTGCCTTAATGGTGGGGCTGTGCCAAGTAAACTAAATTGGCTGGCATGTTAGCACAGGCTCTCTTCTTGTTTTGTCTTTTTATTTGGATTTAGAGCGAAAGATAAAGGGAATATTCTTATAAAGAAGAGGCGTTAAGCATAGGGAGACAAGCCTTTTTAAAGGACATCCTAGAGAAGGTCTATGCCTGTCTTGCAGGGTATTTCCCATTCCCAACCACCACCACCCCCTTAACTACCAAAGCTTGTGCCTTAGGAACCCAGACTATGCATTGCCCTATTGAATTTACTTTTAAAGAACAAAATATTTTCATCCTTAAAAAACCCATTGCTCACTTGGGCTGTCAAATTTCCAATTGACTATGTTTTAAAGGGGGCTGCATTGGCTTAGTGGTTGAATTTGACAACTGGAGAGTCAGCGGGTCAGCAGTTTGAGACCTGTTGCTGCATGACTGAGTGAGCTTCCATCATCTGTCCTAGCTCCTGCCAACCGAAAACAAGAAATTGCAAGTAGATAAATTACCACTTTGGCAGGAAAGATAACAGCAGTCTGTGCACTTTGGCATCTAGTCATGCCTGCTACATGACCACAGAAACATCTGCAAGTGCAGACAGTGCTGGCTCTTTGGCTGTAAACCAGTGTTTTCCAACCAGTGTTTCCCAATCACTCCCCACAGAGGGACATCAATTCCCAGAAACCTAAGTTAGTACACTGGATGATCAGTTCTTTGGAGAATTGACTTAGGCTTTTGGGAATTGAAGTCCAAGAACCAAAGGTTAGAAAACATTGCTGTAAACAGAGAGTCAGATATGCCTGGCTTTTGAGTAAGACAGACCTTTACCTATGTGTTCTAATCTTATGTCACCTTGAGATCAAAGATTTGGATGGGTTGTATTTTCAGGAAAAAATATTGACTGAAGTGATATTAGAACCAGGGTTTTGGTGAGGTTGTGAAACAAGTCCTGGAGAAGCCCACCTTTTTCTTACTCTAACAGCTGTGAATAACAGTTTCCTATTTTTTCAGCTGAGAAAACTGCAATATGAGTGCTTAAAGTTTAAAGAAAGAAATGAAATCATCTATTTTTGGAGGGATTGTGTCTTAAAGAATCCTTTGTGTTCTATTAGTGAATGGACCCTTTGTGAGCAGTTAGGGCAGAAGAGAAGTATTTGTCTCACACAGTGGCTCACCATTTGCTTCAGGGTATTCCCAAGCAGATGCCTTCACCTGCTTAGGATTCCCTGGAAATGGCATTGAGAGATATCCTGTCTATCTCTCCAACCTGGAGGTTGTCCTTAGGTATCCATAATTATAGCCATTGATACCATTTTACTCCATGAACTTGTCCTTTTTTAAAGACTGACAGCTGTCACCACTTCTTCTGGCAGGGAGTTCCACAGACCAGTGATCCTCTGGGTGAAAAAGTACTTTCTCTTATTTGTTTGAGAACTAGTACCCAAAAGTTTCATGGATTGCCCCCTAGTTCTTGTGTTGTGCGATAGGGGAAACAGTTTTTCCTTATTTACTTTGTCCACAATGTGTATGATTTTATAAACTTCAATCAGGTCATCTCTTAGACACCGTCATTCAAGAGTGAAGAGGCCCAACCGTTGCAGCCTCAGATGGTAAGGAAGGTGTTCCAGTCCCCGAATCATTCTGGTTGCCCTCCTCTGCACTTTTTCCAACTCCATAATATCCTTCTGGAGGTATGGCGACCAGAACTGTACACAGTATTCCAGATGGGGCCTCACCATAGATTTATAAAGAGGCAAAATGACACTTGCTGACATTATCTATACCCTTCCTAATGATCCCTAGCATTGAATTTGCTTTTTTCACTGCTGTGGCACACTGGGTTGACACCTTCATTGAACTGTCCACCAGGACATCAAGGTCCTTTTCCTGCTTTGTCTCAGAGAGTTCAGACCCCATCAGTTTATAAATGTTTTTTGCCTCAATGTGCATCACTCTGTACTTACTAGAAACACATAAAACCCCTAGTTATCCCAACCACCCACCCCACCCACTTGTAAAAAAAAAAAGTATTTGTAGGAATGCAAGTTTAACTGCCGGCAGCTTTTTGCAGTCTGGGAAAGCCTTGGAAGTAACACATGCTGATACTTTGTAAGTTATAGACTTCTCTTAGAAAGTTGCATCAGCAGCAGTCTTGATTGCATCTCGGAGAAATGTGACTTTTGTACCATACTGTATATTGAGTTTTCCACCTTTCCACAAGGATTATATTCCTAAACATTCTCTACTTGTCGTGCATTGCTCTTGGTTAGACCTAGAAAGCTATGGATTTGCTGCTGTTTTCTAAAGTTTATTTGCACAATGTATATATTTTTCTGGAAAGGATACTTTATTGGCCTTATGTCTCCTTGCGAGAAGTTTTCATGGGCAAGGTTTCTACACCAGACCAGGCCCATTGTACACATATCTTAAACTCATGGGAGGAAATGTGAGCTGTAAGTGAAATCAGTAAATAGCATAACTACACCATGGTCCTATTTGAGATGCTGAATCTACTCAATCAGTTACATTTCACCAAGAAGAGAGTTTGGATATTTCATAGGGTTTGCTTCTAAATACTTATGTCAGTGTTTTTGTAGAGTATCTTTATCATTGAAACAGAATGAAGCTTAATGTTAGTAATAGATAAGGTTTATTAAGACTTTAAAGTGTCACCTATAGGTTTCTATGGAATTAAGTTCTAAATAGGCATAATTACTGTCTAACTTCCTTAGTTGGTGATGAAACTGGTTAATTTTTCAAAAACAACAACAACAACAACAAAAGCCTTGCGAAATTATACATGAGATACTGTATTATATCCTGTATTATATCCTACTGTATTATATTAGATACTGTATTATATCCTGTATTATATCCTTAATACCTTATTTCAGATATGGGATAATATGATTGAAAGAATGGTGATTGTTAGCTGGTGAAACAACTACGCATTGGTCAAAATTAAGAACATTTATTATTTATTACCAGCAGTGTAATAGTAAATTTATAAGTGCAGGTGCCAACTGCCCCAGCAAGTCAAAAAATGTAGGCAGATGGATTATTCCATATCGACAGATAATAATTTTCTTTGGTAAAACTCTTCTCCTTCTCCTTCTTCTTCCGTGTCTAGGCCAGATGCAAAACTGCTAAAATGAAGGCACCTTTTGGTGAGTTCCTTCTGCAGTTCTTTTCACTTGACCTAGTGTGAGAAAGATTAGCCAGTAACACAAGGTTTCAGTTACCAGTGTACGTCTGATTCTGGTTAAAAAAATACCACAATCTATTGTCTCTTGATTACCCATTCAAGGCTAAATCCTAAGATATTTTCCATTATTTCAGGTATCCTATGCTGCAGAATGTTGAATGATATCATCATCCATGCTACTCAGATTTCAATTCTGTGAGACCTGAGTATGCTACTATACCAATGCTTCTAATTATGTGCTCTCAAGATTACTTATATATCTAATTCTTAGAAACATGAAATACAATGATAATTGTAAAAGAAACTGGATGCAGAGGTGCAATAGCTGAGTGATAGAAAACATGTTTGCTGATGTTTCCAGGGTCTCATTAACCAAGATGCTAATTCCGTACAGTAGACCCTCACATAACCACGTTGCTTGGTTCCTCAAGTAGGGTCGCTATAGGGGAAACGTTGTTGTGCGGTTTTCAATGACAGCTGTGCCATGTAGCGGCAAAAAACTCATTTCCCACACAACAACGTTAAAAAAGTCGTTAATCCACACAAATACCGTTTTTCGTCATTGTGTGGATAGTCATGTGGCGAGTGACGATGCGTCGTTAAACGGAAATGACGTTATTTGAACGCGTCGTTAATTGAGGGTCCACTGTATCTAGAAACAGTACACCTTTAAAAAAAGACTGTTCAAGTAACACCAACTTGCTTCATTTGGCAGATTATTTTGTACTTAGCTGAGAGATGGTGTTGCTTTTTTTGTATGTCTAATGTCTCAGGCAGTTGAGACTAAAAGATGTGTGTTGTCTGGAGTGACAACTGTTTGAAGGGGAGGAAGTACTCATTTACCTTAAAGTGTGATCTGTCCCTCATATTAGTTTCTCACATTTCCAGTCATATAAAATAAAGCAAAAAAGGTACTAGAGGACTTGGCCAGAATCCTTAGTATTATTACTACAACATTACTACTGCTAGAGTAGGCAGCACTTGGTGGGGGGGGGAATTATGTCTTATTCTGTTAGAATTCTACATTCCTATCTCTGTTCAAATAAGTAGAACATTTTCTATGCTTGTATATATACGGTATTATATTTATATGTGTGATGCTGTTGTTGTGTGCACAGTTATATTGAATTAATTTCTTTTGCAGGTATTGTTAGAGGCCCAGAAAGAGCTTGTGGATTATAAAGGCCTTGGCATTAGTGTTCTTGGTAAGATACCCGTGTTTATTCCAGTTTTGCTTAAAGCTCTTAGAAGTTGGTTTTCAGACTAAATATAACATAAATGAGCTCATGTTTTCAGTGTTGATGTTCTCAGTTTCAGAAATATTCTGTCTGAAATATCTATATTTATTTAAAATACTTCTATGCCATCTGTAAGAGGGAACAACTTCTCATGGTGGCTTGCTATTCTTCTTCCTTGTCTAGGCCAGAGGTGCTATGATAATACATCAGTAACACAAAACTACAATCAGGACTAACAACTAACAGGAGTTCATAATAAAATTGATATGAATAACCCTTGTCTCCCAAAATGTAACAATTACAAAATAAAACAATTTTGGCCTATTTTTCTTACACATTTCCCCCAAGGAATCCTGTTGGTTATTTATGCATGTGTCAATTAGATTGCATAACTCAATTGTGTGGAATGGCTGTTATCTTACAAAGTGCTGGTCACATTACCTGGCATGTACATGTGTCTAGTAATGTGTCTAGTAATATGATTACTTGTGTCTAGTAATATGATTACTTCTCATTCAGTGGCAGCAGTTTGCCATGGTGAGTTATATAATTCAGCTGGTAAAGATAAAGATTGCCCTTGTTCGAAAGCTAGTCGTATCCGACTCTAAGGTTCAGTGTTCATCTCTATAGCCAAAGAGCCAGCACTGTTTGCATCTGCAGACGTTTCCATGGACATGTGGCAGGCATGCTTCAACACTGGAGTGCACAGAATGCTGTTTACCTTCCCACCGAAGTGGTCCCTATTTATCTACAGTACTTGCAATTTCTTGCTTTCGAACTGCTAGGTTGGCAGGAACTGGGACAGAGACGGGAGCTCACTCTGTCTTGCAGGACCCGGGAATTGAACTCCAACCTTCCAGTCAGTGAGTTCAGTGTCTTAACAACTTGGGCCACCGCAGTCCGAATTCAGTCCCAATTCAGCTGACATGCATGTAAATTTCCACTAAGATTCTGGCCATTATGAGTATATGCTTGGGTGTGTGTATATGTACCAAAGATTTTCAAAGCAGGAGTATTTCCTTCCACGACATGTTAAGAACAAAAAATGAGACTAATGGATGTGCCTTTGTGCTGCCAGAGTGGGGGTGGGCCAAGGGTAATGGCCCCAAAATACCTTTGGGTCAACTTGTTGTAAGAGTGGGCCTAGGGGATCTGTGTTAATTATTTCAGAATACAGTCACATTTGAGTAACTTGGTATAACAACAGACCAGAGCCCCTGGGAGCAGGGCATGATTTGCTGGCCAGACAAGTGGCAAACTGCTCACCAATTGAGGTAGGTGCTGCCTTTCAGGCTAGGGCAGTGATGGCTAGCCTTTTAGAGTCTGAGTGCCCAAATTGCAACCCAAAACTACTTATTTATCACAAAGTGCCAACACAGCAACAGGGGAGGAAGGAAACACTCCCATTGGGCTGCTGGGCAGAGGGGTGGGTGAATTCTGTGCTGGGGGGAGGGAGGAAGTGCTCCCATTGGGCTGCTTGGCAGAGGGGCAGGGCAAACTCTGTGCTGGGGTGACTGCACAGGTGCCCATAGAAAGGGCTCTGAGTGGCACCCCTGGCATGCGTGCCATAGCTTCGCCAACACTTGGCTAGGGCTTCCATTCTTATCTTCACATCTTCTTTCATGTCCAGATCAAACTTTGGATTGCCAAAATGAAGCCACTTTCTTGGCTTTGTCATTGGCCAGAATTAAGTTTTCATTGCTGCATGTTTCTGGTATATCAGAGAGTAAAAAAACAAAAAAAAACATTGTGGCACTTTAAAGACTAACTGCTGTATTTTAATGTTACCTTTAGTGGATCAAGCCCACTTCATCAGACATGTTGCAGGGGATTGTAGAAGGGTCTTTGCCAGTCTATAATCCTCCCCACTTGCTGTAAGCTATCCAATTAATAATAATAATAATAATAATAATAATAATAATAATAATAATAATAATAATAATAATAATAATAATAATAATAATAATAATAATAATAATAATAATAATAATAAATGTTGCTGCCAGGGCTCATACAGCACGAAGGCTTGCAAGAAATTCTGTCACTTACCTTCATCTTACAGTGAACCCAAGTGCTATTGCTAAAGCACTATAAGCAGTACACTTTTGTACTGAGCCTGGGTTCCAGACTGGGAATTGGTGTGGACAGACATCTATGTGAAGAAACTGGAGTAACTAGAAAAGACCACACAAACCACTTAGCTATGGCTCTGTTTGCCTTTGTGAATCCCAAGGTGGCCAAATATGCTAAGGCTCTAGGAGAAAATCTTCTCCTACACTCTTAGTCATCAGAGTCTTAGTGTTCCAGAAAGGCCGAAAACGACACTTGCCAGGAACATGTGCTTTGGACTAGCATGTCTGCCCAGTGGAGTAGCACTTGTAAAAATACCCACAAAATAGTCACCTGGTAACTAGACCAAGGCAAAAGTCTGGACTTAGTACTACAGAGTACCTTTGAAAGTCAATGACCAGGCTATAGCGAAATCTATACCTATAAAATGGTGCATTAACCATTGGAATGTGACAAAGGATGTTTAGCCAGGCCCCACTAGCCCCGTCCGAGCCTCCGTGCACTCGCCCGAACGGGGTTTGCAGGTAACTGTCGGGTTTAAATTTGTGTCCGTGGGGTAGGAGCCCCCTGGACGCAAACAAAAAAAGGGAACTTCAATTCCCAACGTTCCTTGCGCCGCGCCGCACCCGAGCGGGCAAAAGGAACGTTCGGAAATGCGCCGCGGCCAATCAAAAATAAGCCACAGGAAAAAAACTTGCACTACCTAAAATCGCGCATGCCAAACTACAAGCCCCAGCGTCCTGCATGCCATGAGCGCGCAGAACATTGAGGCAGCCGGCGTGCGAAAAATAAAAGTAAACCCCCCCTGCCACTGCTGCCCTTCCTTTCCACAGGCCAGCCATCGAGCATGGCCCGCGGAAAAGAAAGGCCCGCCCCTGCCTTTCCTTTCCATGGGCCAGGCATCGAGCCTGGCCCGCGGAAAAGAGAGACCCCCCCGCCCCTAAAAAAGTAAACACAAAAACACAAACCAAAAACACTCAAAATCAAAAAGACAAAAAGGAAACACAAAAACAAACAAGAAAACACACACACACCCAAAACAACCCCCCCCCCCAAAAATAAAATAAAACCAAAGAGCTTACCATGACACGTCTTCACTCCATGACGACTGGAACTAAAATGAGAAAATAAAGAGAATACTTACTGGAAGAAGCCAAACCCAGAGGACAGTAGAGAAAAATTGTAGAGTAGAAGAAAAGCTCACCAGCCCCACCCAGAGGCCACAAGAGTAAAAACATCCAAAAATATTCAAAATAATAAGATTAATAATAAGATTAATTCCAAAAACACTGAAATAAGTTATCAAATCATTCAAAAATATTCACACTAATCACAAAAAATTAAAAAAAAAGTTTTCACTAAAAAAAACAAAACATCTAAACACAGTATGGAAACATTGATTAAAAAACATATTTTACACATTTTAAAAATTATTATCCAAGGCACAACTATTTAAAAAAATTCACATAGTAACACATTATTTGGTTAAATACAATAATTATAAAAAATTGTATCATCCTTTTCTCTTTTGAAAAACCAAAAAACCAAAAAATAAAATAAAATAAAAAATTACAGTTTCTAACAGCCCATGCGTAAAAATAAAAATTTAAAAAACCACAATAAAAAAACTAACCTCATTTGCATAAAAAAACAAAACCCTTCCAAAACCATTTTAAAGAGCACGGCACTGAGGAAGCCGGCGCGCAAAAAATAAAAATAAAGCACACACTGGGAGCGCATGTCTGCCACAGGCAGACGCAGCGCCTCAAAGCCCCAAATTCACAAAACCTTTCAACACCATTTAAAACAGCCCGGCACCATTTGTTCAAGAAAAAAAAAACCCTTCACTATCCAACACAATTTTAAAAAGCCCGGCACTGCCGGGCAAAATATGCTAGTTTTATATATTTTTAATTGAAGGAAAAGAAAAAAAAATCCAAAAGTTTAGAAATAAAAGCAGTTTATTTATTTATTTTTAGGATTTGTATTGCCGCCCAATTCCAAAGACTCTGGGCGGCGTAGAGATATTCAAACCATCACAATTTTAAAATCACAATTAAAACCCCATTAAAAAACAACACAAAACATTCCCTACTTTCCCACCAGTTTAAAAAGAGGGAGAGAGTGTCCCACATCTGCTCTGCCAGCCAAGTTTTTAAACCTTTCCTGAACGGTTGGAAAGAGGTTCCATAGGGCTGGAGTGGACACTGAGAAGGCCCTCCTTCTAGTGTTAGAGAGACGTACCTCTCTAGGAGATGGAACAATTAGAGAGCCTCTCCGGTACGCTCTGGTGAGATGGATAGATGTTCTTGGGGTGATGCGGTCTCTTAAGTATCCTGGCCCACTACCATGTAGGGCTTTAAACCAGCACCTTGAATTGCACCCGGAGGCATACTGGCAACCAGTGCAGCTCCCGAAGCAGTGGCGAGGCATGGGCATACCACCTGCACCCCACCACCACCCTAGCAGCCACATTTTGGACCAGTTTCAGCCTCCGAATGGTCATCAAGGGCAGCCCCATGTAGATTGCATTACAGTAGTCATGCCTGGAGGTGACTAGAGCTTGCATGAATTTAATTCAGAATTTAAAGCTTTAAAAGTAAATTCAAAATTTCCCACAGTTCCATATAAAACAAAAAAGTCTTATTCTACTTATGTTATCATGGTCTCAAAGCATAAGCAGAGTACCAGAAGTGAAAGACAAAGTAGGAAGTCAAACATCAAGTCATAAATTAGCAGTAAATGACTTTTTCCCTCTGCACTTTTATACCAATCAGCTTATTCTAGGCTTTCTACCAACGGGGACTCTGAACTGCCAGAAGCTTCCAGATCTCAGTAACTTCTGGAAAATAATCTTTTTCCAACATCTCCCCAGTCCACTTGGTAGTTTCTCACAAACAAACCCAGTCACCTTCTCAAGTGGCCTTGAGGAGTCAAGCTTCCCATAAAGATAAGAGAACCCAGCTGTGCTGATCTCATGCTTTCTCAGTCCTCAATACTCCCCCTCCTTCTCAGCTTGGCAACTAAGCTAGCCTGGCCTTCCAGAAGGTTGAAGGAAGGCAAAACAGCCTCCATTTTAGGCTGCTTGACCAATTTCTTGACAATCTAGATGTTAAAACTGGTGATTTCTTCTCCGATACTGCTTGCTGTAAAAATCAGTTGTCTGGCCTGGAAACCAAGGGAGTATTTAAGTTCCCTGAAATTTTAGCCAGGGTGCTGAGATTCAAAAAGCCTAGGGCCAGCCCATTTTAACTCAGTACTACCTTACGAGGAATAATGTTGAGTATTGTAGTGCAACCCCAGCATGTAGTGTGTGTTAGCAAAATAACCATAGAGACAGAAATACAAGCCTAAACTAAAGGAAGCTGTTTCACATTGTTTGTCCCTAAGTAACCAATTGGAAAGGTTCCTGTCTTCCCGCCTTTAGGGGGTCAACTGACCTATCTGCATGTATTAAGGCTTTGCATGTTCTGGCCTCTCTTGTTTTTTGCCTTTCAAAGAAGAAAGATGTCTATTTGAGCTCCTCTGTTTTGCGGGCCACACGGCAGTCCTTAAAGACTTAACTTTAATTTTACTTCTTTCTAAAATAATCTCACCAAGAATCCTGAGCACACGTATATTTCTCTGACTAATTGTGAGTAAAAAATATTTTGTTCTGTCTCTAAGCATTTAGTCCAAGTGTATTCCCTAAATAGGGAGAAAGCTTGGGAGATCTTGCATTAAACTAGATTTGCCTAAAAACCTTCCCTGTTTTACAGTGTTCCTGCTAAATATAACTTAACAAATAATGAGCTGAGAAAGCATGATTGGCCCAAGATTAGCACCAACCACCTTCATAGCTCAGTTACGCTTTGGTCTTCTTAGTCAAACTTCAGCATCCCAGCCTATGTTTTACAATTTCAAATAAATAGAGTCTTTAGTCATGTTGTCTATATTACCTCCAGCACCCTTCCCCAACTTGGTGTTATCCAGCTGCTTCTTTGCCTGCAGCATTTGTCAGTGTTGCCAACATGGCTTCCTCCTCAAATGAGGAGTTCTAAAAATCCGTAAAGCACTACATTGGGTGAAACTGTTATATAGCAATGCTGTAGTATTGTAATTATTTATTACATTTTTATGCCACCCATCTGGGATATTTCCCACTCTGAGCACTGTACAAACTGTTAAATAAACAACAACAAACCATACAGCAACCAAATTATAAAATAAATATCTAATAAAATAAATATCTGATGGTGTCTGAAGCAAGCGGACTCAAATCTAAACACCTAACTTATAGGCAAAGGTAAAACACCCATAAGTAGTAACCTGAAAGGTAATCAGTGTTTCACCTTTAGTTTGCTGATGAATGTGGAGGCTTTGTGGCACCCATGAGTCCTATTCAGTCTCTCTTAATGTGTGCCTCTCCACATAGAGTGGGGAGAGTACCCTAGCCTTACTGCAGTGGCCCAGTGGTTAAGAAGCTCGCCTTGATAGCTGGAGGGTCGGCAAGACTGTAGTTCAAGGCCCAAGTATTGCATGACGGAATGAGTGCCCGTCTCAGTCCCAGCTCCTGCCAACCTAGCAATTCAAAAGCAAGAAATTGCAAGTAGATAAATAGGGACCACTTCAGTGGGAAAAGATCTTGAGGACATGAAATGAGCCGCATTCGGGCGTCCCCTGAGCAGAGTTCTGCCAGCAAAAATCCTTTCAATCCAGAAAGCATGTGTGCTTCTGACATGATTTTAAAAAACCCCTTCTTTCCATCATCACATTTGTCAAATAAAGAGGCAGTCTGAGGAGGGAGAAGCTGTTCTAGTTGTTCAGGCTCCCCACATAAGACAGAATCCCAGTTTTTCCTTCCAAATGTTTTGGTTCATGTGTAGAGCCTGCAAGGTGAGTAGAGTATCCTGCTGTACAAGCCGTGGCTTTTAGGAGACGATAACAATAATGGCGGGACCCACACCCTTTCCTTGTGGCATCTAGAGAGGAGGAAAGTTTAATAAATGACTGAACCAGGGCCAAAGAGCTACTGGGCCTGAAAGTGTTCTTCCTTTCATTTCACCAGAATAAGCTAATCCATGCACAGCGGTTTTTGTACGCACAGTTTGTACCTGCACTGTGTGCAGTTTCCATGTGCTCATTGGTGCATGTGGTGGTATGTGGAGATGAAATGTGTGGGTATGCAATAACATTCAGATGGCAGAAATTAGAAAACTTAATTTTCTGGGCAACATTCCCCAGAATCCCTGCTCACAGCATGCATGGCCAGTGGGAGTTTAAGAGTGATGTACTTTTAAAAGAAAACATTGCTATGTTCTTCCAGAGAGCAAAGCTTCATTTAAGCTGCATGCTCTCTGCAGTGTTCCTAGTGATGTTAAAGAACTTAATGAATTCTGCTTACATGTCTCATGATCTTTTTTTAAAAAAAATTATGTCTCATGCAATAGAAATGAGCCACAGGACATCTGATTTTGCAAAAATCATCAAAACAGCTGAAAATGGTTTACGGGAACTCCTGTAAGTTATAATTTGTGATCTTTTTATTTTGCAGTTTAAAAGGCATTACAGCTGTAATAAAGTTTCTCCTTTTCTCTGTGTGGAATTCTTTAATATAAAAGTTCAGAGTGTCTGCTTTACCCAGACAGAAATAAAGCAAAACAATTTTTAGCATGGCTTGTTTTATAAATTTTGCATTCATGATTTTGCTTTTATTGTTAAGGTATTGGGAACAAATTAGCATGGGAATCCAAGCAACAGCTCTGTGGCTAAATAAGACGATATTTGCTCTCAATTCTTCCACAAGCAGTGGAGCAAACATTAGTCCTGACCTCCGTTGTCATATGGATTAAAATGGGAACTAAGTGTGACTAGATGGAATGAATCCATTATAATTCAAAAGAGCAGAATAATTTGGGGACATAAATAATGTAAAGGTGGAGTACTGTCAGAAAAGAAGGTTGAGATGCTAAATTTTGGCAACCTTATAATACTAAGCGCTTATACTAAGTACTCATCCAGGGGAACAGATTCCTGAAGTCAAAACCAGATTTACACACAAAACCAAAAGTAAAACAGAGGTAATGGTCTCAGTATCAACTCTTTATTTTATTTATTTATTCAATATATATCCTGTCTTTCTCCCAATAAAGGGATATAAAGAAGTGTACAACTACTAAAATACATGTACTCTATTTAACATTATAGTGCATTCAGATTGCAAGAGGCTGCTAAATTAAAAATGCACATCAAATGTAAGGGTTAGAATGTTGAAACTGTGGAAAAGCACAAACTTATTCCTGCAGGTTTAAGAGTCAGTAGTTAGCCAGGTTTAAAAACAAACAACTTTGTTTAGAATCCCCACTTGTTTTTAGCCAGCTGGAAGAGAATAATGCTGATCTATTTAGGATCTGTTGGATGACTGGATGGTAATACAGTAAAACTCCGATTTACATATGCCTCGAGTTACATAAAATTCGACTTACATAATGATTTTGTGCTAAAACCATGTCCCGATTTACACAATTTCCTATGGGTTTGTTTCAAGTTACATAAAGATTCTTTTTCCTACGGGTTTGCTTTGATTTACATAAAAATTTCATTTTTCCTATGGGCTTGCTTCGAGTTACATAAAAAAAGATTTAAGCAAAAGCCTACGGAACGGACTTTTTTTCGTAAGTAAGGGTTTTACTGTATGCAGAGAGGAGGATACACTGAAATGTTACTTTGATAAGGAAAGAGTTTTTTGTTTGCTTGTATGCTGGCATCTAAGGGGACTGTGGTGGCTTAGTGGTTAAGATGCTGAACTTGATGACTGGAAGGTCAACAGGTCAGCAGTTCGAGACCTGAGTGCTTCACAATGGAGTGAGCTCCCGTCTGTCCCAGCTCCTGCCAACCTTGCAGTTCGAAAGCAAGAAATTGCAAGTAGAAAAATAAGGAAAAACTTCAATGGAAAAGAAGAGTGTTACCAATCCTGATTTAATAAAATACTTTCCCTCTTCTTCTCATTTACACAGCAATATACCAGACAACTACAAAGTGATTTTTCTCCAGGGAGGTGGATCAGGACAGTTTAGTGGTATCCCATTGAATCTTGTTGGGCTGAAGGAGGCAAGGTGTGCCGATTATGTGGTTACAGGAGCCTGGTCAGCAAAGGCAGCCAAGGAAGCAGAGAAATATGCCAAAGTAAACCTTGTTCATCCTAAATTGTCTAGTTACACAAGTAAGTCAACTCCAGTTTTATAGGTGGAAAAAATGATTTGCCATATATAGCAAAATTCATTTCTTATATTGGATCTGTGGTCTTATATTATTTTGGTCAAAGCGGTGAATCTGTACAAAACCTTGAAGAGTCTGTATGCAGCGTAATTTATTACACCCCTAAAGATCAAGACTATTTGAGTTGATTAAGTAGGAAGATGCTAATAATATTCTAGAAATATGAACATTCTTATGACTGGAGCTTGGAATAGTCATTTTGTTGTATCATAAATCCCACCCATTTAGTAAGCCATGCTACAGAATTCTATGTTACTGAAATTTGCAAAACTAGTTTTTCATCCTTCTGTTAAAAACAATTCTAGGTTACTTAAGCTGCAGAGAAGAGTATGAGACTGTACAAACTTAGGAGTTAAAGTCGAGTTTGGCAGGGCGTCTGTGCAGTAGCAACTGGCATTTCAGTTCCTTTCAGAGTTCCAGAGCCCTTGTACTAGTCTGATTTTCTGTTCTTGCTATCTCTTGTCCCCACTGTTGTTCACCAAATACAGTCACTTCTATGAACTAAAGTAGGGGTGGCCAAACTTTTTGGGCTGCGGGCTGGTCACGTGGTTCCTCCCACCCATACCTGTCAACCCGCGGCTCCGGAAAAACAGGACCTGCGCACATCGCTTGTGCGCAGGTCGCGTTCCACGCATGCGTGGAAAGGTTTTACCCCTTCCACGCATGCGTGGAAGCACTATGCTGCTTGTGCAGCCCTTACGCAAGCGACATAGTGCTTCTGCACATGCGTGAAAGGGGTAAAACCCTTCCGCGCATGCGCGGAAAGCGTTTCCCCCGCTGCCAAATTACGGGGTCAATTTACGGGGTAATCCCGGCCAAATCGGGAAGGTTGACAGGTATGCTCCCACCGGAAGCGGAAGTAAAACGGGCCTGCACATGCACAAAATGCTGCCATAAATGCACCCGCAGCTGTTGTAAATGCATTTATGACAGCTGCGGGTGTATTTACAGCAGCGTTTTGCACATGCATGGACGTGTTTTACTTCTGCTTCCAGGAGTGGTGAGGAATGGATGATTGGTGCTGCAGGCCAGATCTGGCCCATGGGCTATAGCTTGAATACCCCTGAACTAAAACCACAGAAATGGTCATGTTCTTGATTAATGTAAATGTTTTGCATTTTATATTGAGAAATCTGTGTGCATATGTGTGCGTGCATGCATACTTGGTACCTAGCTGCAATTCCCACCTTGTCTATAACAAATGCGTTGTTGATGCTTAAGTGGGTGAGCAGCAAATCTAGGGGCTACATCAGAGGTTCTCAACCTGTGGCCCATGGGCCGGATGTGGCCCACTGCACCATTTCCTGTGGCCTCCTTCTTCCACCACACCAGGAAGTGCCATATGGTGGAGAAAGGGCAAAATGGCCGTCTGGCCCCTGAAGTTGTCTGAGGGAGTGTGACCTGGCCCCAGTCTTAAAAAGGTTGAGAACTCTTGGGCTAGATAGCTATCCACCAGCACAATGGGACCTCTTTCCTCTCTTCCTGTGACAGCTTCCCTTTGACTTTGGAGGTCTCCTCAGACTCTTTGGAGCAGATATTGATGGGTGGGTGGGTGGGTGGGTGAAACCATCACACTGAAAAATTGTGTTATGTTACTGAAGTTTAGTCTGATGTTAGATTGAGAGAATGTTAGAAGATACAGTATAGGCAAATGTTCCTTTGAATAGCCCAAATGCTTATTACATTGCAGAATATTGCTTTTTGGTTTGAATGCTGCAGTTGTTTGGAGATGGTCTTTTTTGTCATATTAAAGTGAACATGAATTATCCTGTTGATTTAAGGTATCAACAATGGTGTACAGTGGGTTGTCACTTTCTCTGAAGATCTTTCCATCCCTGTAATTTTTTCTCTTTGTAGCAAGTCCAAGAACTAATCTGCTTTGCTGGCAGAGCAATAAAAAATGGACTTGCTGTCAAAGTTCATTATTTACGGAAAGATTCATGTCATTATTACCGTCAGACTGCTGAGTTTACAATTTAGGAAGCATAACCATTGTTGCTCTGTCTGTCATCTTATCTCTTTCAGAAATCCCTGATCCAAGCACTTGGAACCTTAACCCTGATGCTTCTTATATCTATTATTGTGCAAATGAAACTGTCCATGGTGTAGAGTTCGATTTTGTACCTGATGTTGGAAAGGCAGTCTTAGTTTGTGATATGTCCTCAAACTTTCTCTCTAGACCTGTGGATGTTTCTAAGGTAAAAAAACTACCTAATAATAGTAAACTAAGATAAAGACTTGTATTTTATGATCTGGTGCCAAAGTCCAATTCCTGTGTCCCTTTTAGTAATGTAACTTACCAATATTGCCTTTTCCTATTGGTGTAGGTCAGCATTTCTTCCTAAGGAATACTGGAAGTGCGGCCAGATCACTGGGCTGGGTTTTTAAACTTCTTGTGTTTCCCTGATTGCTATGCTTCTGCTGTCTTACCTGATAAAAAGAGGCCTGGAGAACTTATGTATAATTTCTCAGTGGCTCTAATAAAGGTTACACAAAAATAATCTTAGAACTGCAGAGCTAGAAGGGACCCTTTGGATCATCAAGTCTTGCCCCTTTCAAGGAGACACAGTAGAGAATTGAACTCCTCTGCTTATCCAGATACCTAAACTACTGTGTCACCCAGCAGTTCTCAGAGTTGGTTTTTCTTTTTATTTATGGAGGGCAAATATTTTGTTTGTTATTTTCTAATTATCCTCAGTGTCTCTTGAGTCTAATCTGCTAGTTATGCTTTCAGCCAGTGGATATGGACCAGTGTTTTTTTTAAAAAAGTGTCTGTAAAAGATTATAGCAGCTGGCGTTTTTAGACAAATGAAAATCCCAGTGAGGTTATATTCTTTGCTGTCTGAGGAAGACAGAAAACTACTGGTGCCTTACCAGGGCTTATTAAATCTACAAGAGTGTCCCAAAAAGTCGCTATACATAGGAAACATTGCATAACAACAGATATCTTGGAACGTGTTTGCATGTGTGTAAAAAGAGATAACCAACACATAGATAATATTTTGTAAAATTTTGCAATGGATATTTTGTACATAAAGATACATTTAGCTGCAATTTCCCATTTCCTCTATGCGCAGCGAATTTTGGTTGTCAGAGGTCCATCATGAAAGATGTTAGCAAAAGAAAATAAACACTCTGGTGCAGCTCCCAGAGAGTAACTTTGAGGTCTTCCACTTCACGAGGTGGTCCTCCCTCCCAAAACAGAGGGGCTTGGGAAAGTAAAAAGTTTTTATAGGTTAGCCTCCCTATTTTTAGGGACTGCGGTGGCTTAGTGTTTAAGATGCTGAGCTTGACGACTGGAAGGTCAGCATTTTGAGACTTGAGTGCTGCATGATGGAGTGAGTTCCCACCACCTGTCTCGGCTCCTGCCAACCTAGCAGTTTAAAAGCAAGAAATTACAGGTAGATAAATAGGGACCGCTTCACTGGGAAGGTAACAGTGTTCCATGCACTCCTGTGTCTAGTCATGCCTTACACATGACCACAGACACATCTGAAGATATAGCCAGCACTGGCTCTTTGGCTATAAATGGAGATGAGCAACGTGCCCTATAGTCAGATACGATTGGCTTTTGAGCATAGGTGATCTTTACCTTTACTTCTCTATGTTTAAACTGGTGGAGGGGAGGGGAGGAAGTTAGTTATGTGTTGGGCGGTATAGACTCCTTCTCTGACTAGATCAGGATGTTACCATCTTGATAAGTTAAACTGTTCTTAGAACATCAGGTGTGCAAGTACAAGATGTGATGCTCGTGAGTCTATTTAAGTTGAAGTTGATGAAATAATGCATAAAAATGTTTTATATAGCACGCCACCCATCTAATACAAAATGTTTATTTGCTGTTATGCAGTAAAGCAAGCCTATGCTAGTTTGCTTCTGAAAGTTAGAACTTCAAGGATTCCCAAACAGGATAAAAACAACATGGATCATTTTAGTAGAATAAGTGCCATTGAACTTTGAGCAATTGTCAACTGCAACTCATATCTGTGAATGCATTTTTTCCTGAAGCAGGAAAAATGTCATTGGTGTGAATTTGTTTAAGGTGGATCCCAGCTTGCCATGAAGTGACCCACACACTATTATCACTGTGGATTGCCCAGGTCACTGATTGGACAGTAACCTTTCCCGATAGGTTCGTTCAGCGAGAACACCGCCTTGAATAGGGAGCAGTAGTGACTCCATGTTTCCTTGGCTGAGGACACTGAGAGGAGTAGGACAAATATCACGAGGAAAGAGACACAAGGTCTTGTAAACAGCATACGGTATCTGGCTCACGTCCGCGTAAAGGACTGAGCAGACACCAACCACAGCTAGACCAAATAGCTATGCATAGGTGCACGGAGTCTTCTAGGACTTAGATAAGGCGAGAACAATAAGTCTCACCACAATCCGCTGATTAATCTGCTTATGGCCAACCTGGGCACGCAGGCTGGTAAGTGTAACCCAACCAGCTGAGCGCCACGTAGCAAGCCTTCTGTCACGGGGGTCTCACGCGGGCTGTGCATGATGACTCCTAAAAGTAGTCAATAAATACAGACCACCCGAGAATTCGGGGCTGGCTTTTTCCATCATACTTCCGTCTCACGCACCTTCTTTGAGTTCAGCACCTCGACTCCCACGAACCATTACAACAGATCACCGAGCCATCTCCTGCGGCACACATGAAACAAGACATTTAGGATTTATCACCAGGACTGGAATGGACTGCTGCAGCCTTGAGGATATGGACAAGGTGCGCCTTCACAGCCAGTTACTGTTCTGGTTATGGTGCTCAAAATTATTCATAGATATAACACCTTAATATGTTTCCTGTCTGCCTCCTCCTCTTCTACTTGGTGTAATTTTTGCTAGTGTACAGATGAATATTACTTTGCTATAAATTTGTGGTTTCAGTGTATCCAGAAAATTAAAGCCATGGATTAAATCTCAGTCTCAACCATGTGTACTCCTTAACCTGGACAGAGCAGTAACTGTTGCTTCATGCTTTTCCTTGGTAGCATTCGCCAGCAGTGAAAGTTTACCCATG